>CM032451.1:118124650-118441191 GCA_019049505.1 Pachyrhynchus sulphureomaculatus
CCGCATGGGGTAGAACTTCCCAGCTGAGTGCTTCCAACGTATCGTGAACTGGTTTTGCCCTATGTGATGGAGCATTGTCACAAATGACTTTGTGTTGCCTCTTTCGGTATTCTAGCCTTTTTTCAAGCAGCGAACGGTTCAAATCGGTCAATTGTTGTTGGTAATGTTTAGTATTAACCGTTTCCCCTTCCCCCCCCGGTCGCCCAGGTTTTAACAGCTCCAACCACGCCCCTCTGGTCCCACCAAACACAGAGCATCGTCTTTTCTGCCAATAACGATTTTTTGCGCTTGGGATTCTCAAAATAAATCCACTTTTCATCCCCTGTCACAATACGATACAAAAACGACTTCCTTTATGCACCGAGCGAGCAAAATGTCACACGTGTTTTTGCGCTTTTTTCCATTTGCCTGTGGTTCAACTCATGTGGTACCCATCTACCGGGTTCTGAATCTTTCCCATCTCTCATAGCCGATTGGAAACAGCTTGCTGACTAACGCCCAATTGCTCGGCGAGTTGTTTTTGTGTTTGCGAATCATCTGCGTCCAATAATGTTTGCAATTCCACATCTTCGTATTTTTTTGAAGGTTTTCCACGTTCCTTGTCTGCAACATCGAAGTCACAACTTTTGAAACGCCTAAACCTTCGTTCACACGTATCTTGCGATGGAGCATGTTCACCATAAGCTTTTCGAAGTAATCGGTATGATTAACAGCAGTTTTCTTCAAATGAAAACAAAAAATTAATGCTGTCCGCGAATGCTCTTTGTTCGGTATAAATTTCGACATATTGAACACAACACAACACTATGCACACACTTTTCCACTTTATCACCGGTGCGCGTCTGACACTTGTTGATAACACAACAAAATAGCGCAGTGTCAAATCTTTATAGCACAAACTGCATTGGTGCACCATCTGTTGTCTGAAATCCGCATTTCATACTCGTACACCTGGTATATATACCCTTCTATATTTAAATTTAGCGTTTCACTGAACTACCCGCTTTATCTTTCAGGACGCAACGGTCGTACCATCTTAAAATTTCTTTCAACAACTACATAACTCTTCAGTATTTTTTCATTTTTTGAGCTGAAGTTAGATTCTTTTTATTCTAAAATGAATGGTGCCCAAAAACAGTACTACCAAATTTTAAATAACTATAGAGACTATTTTCAAAAGGCGTACAAAAATTACCTTGATCTCCATGTACTCTACCAATAAAAAACAAGCTAGCTTATATCTAGTTTTAAATAATTTATTAATATCCACTCAATCCACTCTCAAAAATTAATATATACATAAGGGGCAAATAACGGCTTCTATTTAATAAATAAAGTATTTATTAAAAAATAAAGAAAGTTGGGGCTATACAAAATAACGCCGCAACAAGACGTTACAAAATAGCGCTCCAACGTGAGGCTATAAAGACAGCGCCGCAACCAGAGGCTACAACGGATTTAAAAGTTATTTACGATAATATCGAAAATGCAACACAGAGAAAATTTTTTGATTATAATCGAATAAACGAAGCAATAAATTTATTAAAAAATACAAATCAATTAATAAGAGAATAACATATATTCTAGAAAGACCGAGGACGAAGTCTTAAACCTGACATGATATTTTTCTTGATAGTAAGTAGTACTCAGAGAACGAGCCGGATTTAGAAAAGGCTTTAGTACACTGGACCTCCTTCAAGTATTAAGAACATTAATACGAAAGTCAAACGAGTATAATTTTAATATTTGAGCAGCCTTTGTGGATTACGAGAAAGCGTTTGACTTCCTTGAAATCTGGGAAACATTAAATAGTCTAAGTAACTATAAATTGACCGAAAATACTCGCAGATTATTCAACATATATATAAAACTGCAGCATTTCAGATAGTACTGAAAGAAAACACCAATAAGATAGAAATGAAAAGAGGGGTATGTCAAGGGGACACCATCTCGCCGAAATTGTTTACGTTGGCGTTAGAAGATCTTTTCAAACAACTTCTGTGGACAAGTATGGGTATAAATATAGAAGGAGAGCAACTCAATCATTTGCGATTCGCGGATGATATTGTGCTTATATCTAACAACAAAAAAGAATTGGAAGAAATGTTGAACGAACTTAACAAGTCCAGAGAGATTGGTCTGAAGAAAAACATCGCCAAAACCATGTTCATGACAAATGATGACTGTGATAAAGAAGTAGAACTGAACACTGAAAACGCGAAAATCACAAGAATGGATTCGTATGTATGTCTTGGACAAAAAATAATAATATCCGAGGAAAACTTAAAAGCGGATTTGTCAAGGAGAATATCGTTGGCTTGGTCGGCATTTGGCAGATTGCGGAACGAACAATGGACCCACAAAGTAATCAACTGGAGGCCCTGGAATGAGAAAAGAAGTAGAGGATGCCCGCAAACCCGATGGTCTGACGACATCAGAAGACTAGTGGGATACAGCTGGATAAAGAAGGCCTAAAAGCGAAGAAGACGGACGTACTTAGGCGAGGCTTATATCCGACGATAGGCTGCATAGCTGATGATGACTTCTAAGCAGCGTGCTCTCAATTTGAATAGAACAAAGTCTAAAATGTTTATTTGTCCAATTCTTTGGAGTAGGAGTCTATAGCTGTTGAGTAAACCCCCTCTGGCTGTCACTAAGTTGATCCCAAACAATAAAATAACAATAGTCTCTTGACTGGGATTGTGCCCTCTGGCACTGACTCAGTCGAAAAGGAGTATGCAAAAGTTGAACAACAATTGACATTATATCTACCTAGTACTTACCCGACTTCATTTGGTTTTAAGTCTTCTCCTTTCAGATCTATTACTTCTTGTTTGATTTTCCATTCCCCTTCATTAAAGTCATCACTATTTTCATTCTTAAACAATCCCTCTTTTACTTCGGGAGAGAAATCTTGGAATCTAGCGAAAATAATACATCTATATTTTACTTATAACAATGGAACATCCAGTGATTTTTAGAGATACGCCCTACATATAAAGTATCAAACTGAATTGAGATAAAATTCACTAGCTCTTGGCCTAATGGTTTTAACTAGGTATATGCTTTCTGAGAGACGGCCATAGCATAGTGGTTAAGGTGTCTGCTTGCTACGCCAGCGAGTTCATGTCTCGATTCGGGAAATAATAATAAAAAAACCGGACAAGTTGCGCAATTAGTGTTCCATAAGTTGATTGCTTTTGAAATAAAAATTTGTGTTACAGAGGTAAAAATGATCAATGACTTCAGAAAACATACCTCAAATGAGTTTTCAACAAAGTTTTTTTCCGATCTTTACTGAAAACTGATAACTTTGTTTTTTTTTTTATATATACAAGATAAATTATTAAAGGTAATGCCCTCGTGATAATTTCTGTTCAATCTACACCCTGTGAAGAATATTCCAGAATTTTTTCAAAATTTTTTGATCAATACTTTCGGAGATAAGGGGGGCAGCGATTTTTCGCGATTTTTTAAAGATAATACAAAGAAAAGTGCGCGCAAGTATTACATTATATATATTTTTAAACCCGTGTTTTTACAAGCATTCATTCGACACCCCAGTCGATGACCTTGCAAACATTTTTTTTCACTTCTGGTTTCACCCCCCAAAACTAACCCTTTAAGTCAAAATTTAACTTTCAAAACTCACGGCTCTGATGAGGCCATCAATTCTTATATTAGTATCAAATTTCAGCTTTCTATGTCAAATAGTTTCAGAGAAAATCGAGTGTGGCAGACAGACAGATGGACAGACGTACGGACAGACACCGAAGTGACTTTATAAGTATTTGTACGGAACACTAAAAAGACAAATAAATAATAAAATAAAAATAAAATTTACAACTTAAGAGACTTTTCATTTTTACCTACAATTTGGACGCTGAAAAATGCTCCAGATTTGCAAGAAGGCATTAGTACCGACTGCCAAACGTTGGCTTGTCAATAAAAATTAGCAGTGGATTACTCAAAAGGATAACGACCCCGAACATCGGAGAAAAACGTGAGCTAGTACGTCGATTGCTTTTAAAATAAAAATTTTTACTACTGAGTATCAAATGATCAATGACTTCACAAAACACGTCCCAAACAAGTTTTTAACAAAGTTTTTTCCGATCTTTACTGAAAACTATAATAAATTATTAAAGGTAGTGCACTCGTGATTATGTTTAATCTACACCCTGCTGAGAATATTCCAGAAACTTTTCAAATCAGTACTTTTCGAGATAAGGGGGGTACAGCGATTTTTCGCAAAAAGTGTTGTGCAAGTATTACATTATATATATGAATTTGTGTTTTACTAGCTTTCATTTGACACCCCACTCGATGACCTGGTAAAATTTTTTTTTCGCTTCCGATTTCACCACCCAAGACTAACCCCTTAAGTTAAAATTTAACTCTAATGAAGCCATCAATTCGAAGAAAATCGGGTGTGACAGAAAGACCGACGGACGGATGAAGACCGAAGTAATATTATAAGTGTTCTGTATGGAACATTAAAAAAGGTATTCTGTACAAGTTAAAGACTAATGTTTTACTTAATCTAAGCCTTAAAATTACATTAAAGATAAATTAACAGTTTGTTAATAGAAAAATAAATTACTGGGTACTGAACATGTACACAGCATTTCATTTCAAGGAAAACATTAAACATGAAAGGATGAGAAAATCAGAATTAAAGTTTGGAACTTAACATAAAAATTACACCTATGCTCTCAAAGCTCTTCTCACTTATAAGTGTTTTAAGCCAGTTAGTGTGATACTGAAAAAAAATAATAGTCTGTTGTGTTCCCTTGAGATAGACATCTCATCATGGAAGAGTGTGAACCATACTTACACCTATGGAAGAGTCTAGCAAAAGTATATTGATCCCTGATATTCCTCTGAGGAACAAAAAGTCAATTTGAGCCTAAAGAGTGAGATAACTCAGTAGAGATTTATTATTTTATACAAAAAGTGCAGGTCCACATTGGATTTTTAAGTGAAAGTTTAGGTATACTCATAGCAGATCTCATGGGCATTATAGAGAAGTCCAGTGAGGCAATATTAAGTTTGAATGTAACAAACATCTGAAATGAATTCTCAACCAAATCAAGAAAACGTGTGACATATAGATTAGAGGTCATACAGGTGACAAGTTCTCCAAAACAGGTATAACCAGTGACACACAATATTTTAAAAATATAACTGTTAGAAAAATTTCTACCCACTCCACAAAGAAAGTCCAAAACTTTTAGTGATATATTAATAAGTGATCGAAATAAAGATAAAAGTCCAGTTTGGGGTCCATACCCAAATCCCTGACTTTACTCACCACAGCAAGAATTTGATCATTTAAAGACATTATCTGATATTTACCAATATTAAGATAAAGGCAATTAATTTTATACCACTTGGTGAAATTGATTAAATCTGACTGAAGTAACAATCTGACACTGAGTTAACCACTTTAAAAATTTTACAGTTAGCAAAAAGCAAAAATTGACACTCTAAACATGATTTAAGATCATTAATACATATATTAAATAAAAAGAGTCCCAGATGGCTTCCCTGGAGACCCCAGAGGTAACAATAAACTCAGAGACTGTACTCCTTAACAGCACCAACTGAATTACCCCAGTGAGATAGCCTTACATCCAAAGTCAAAATATAAGAGCGAAAGACAAAATAATACTAGAATACCATAAAGTGAGTTGGATTAAACAGCAAATAAAATATAAAATATAATGGGACCAAAGCAGCATTGCCTTCTGACTGAACTGATTGATTATGGCTACATAGGAAAATTATAAATTTTTTGAACAAATGCGGGTATTCCCACAGGGCCAGGGCTTATAATTCTGTTAGCTTCTACGTCTAATGCTACTTTAAAACACTTATATTTGCAAAATATTAATTTTTAACACCTACCTATCTAAAGCAATATCACAAACTAAAAACGAATCATCATCCTCATTTTTTTTCAATAATTTTGGGTCGATTCAAGGGAATTATTAAATCATCAGCTGATTGTCGATAAGCAGAAATGCCTGGAAGTAATTCACTTTCGAAATTATTCCACTCTGGTTCCAATTTTATTAAGTTAGTACTGGTATATTCTTTTTCCATTGAACTTGGACATGTATCTTCGTATTTTTTCATTATTTTTTTTTATGGATGAAGGTAATGTTGATTTTTTCGTCTTTACCAACAACTAATGCTGTTATTTTCGTTGTTATGGAGTGTTTTTTTGCGATTTAAATGAGAAGTTCATTTGACCGAACCGTACAAACTTTTCAAAATATTATTTAGTATATTTTACAAGGTTATAAACATTACACTTTTGAGGCTAGAAAATAAATCCAGGAATAACAAACGGTAGACAGACAACCGGACAATGTCGCTAATAAGTCAAGATTAACTCCTAGTTTTTAAACCAGTTACATCTCAAAAATACGCATAAACCATAAAAATATCAAAAAGTCTTACTTCACAATGGCCTTGGAATCCTGACGTTGACAATATTAAGCAATTTTGGGGTAGTGTTTGGCAGATTTATGTGGTTTCAAAAATGAAATATATGAACTTTTTTTGTTCTGTTTCCAAAATTTCGCTTTAGTGCTTCTGGTTTTTCATCGTTTACAAATTCTATTCATGTTCAGTCTAGTATTGGGCATGCAATTAATTTATCATTAGTTAAGTATTTTACTACCGTAGTAAATGAAATTTACTACGTCACTTTCATTTATACAGTTAATTACGTTTGCTAATAATTTTTAATTGTTTCTACCTTTTATTTGGATTTTGTTTTTTTTTTTTAAATTGACCAAATTATTCGTACAATAACAATTAGTTGCCTACCCAAATTAAATGCGTTCTTTCTAGTAACTGAATTGAAAAACTGAATACTTAAGAAGCCACTTCGGATACATCTATTCCAGCCGAGTTTCTCCGAGATTGTTTGACATAAAAAGTTGAGATTTGTTACAAATATAAGAATTCATAGACATAAAGGATGGACTGAGTGTTCCGTATCCCGCTGTGAAGTAAATATGGACGCAAAAGTGTGAGAGAGACAAAGCGAATGAGTGGCCAGTAGCTGTCTCTTCTTAGAATGCCGCTAAGCCACCGCACTCTTAAAAATAATATTTCTAAGTGTTCTATTTGAACTAAAATCGGGTATGGAGCTTTTCTCGCCTTGAATTCCGTCTCGGGGTACAGCGCCTTGTTTATTACAGACCTACAGAAAAGAGACGGGTATTGGCCGCACAATCGCCTTGTCTCTTTCTAGAGAATGGTCAATTTTATGAAGTTAATGCTCAATCCATCCTCTATGTCGGAATTGATGGCCTAATTATAGCTATGTAGGTGCGAGAGTTAAATTTTGACTTAAGGGATTCGTTTGAGGGGGTGACATCGGAAGTGAAAAAAAAATTCAAGGTCATCAAATGAGAGCTTGTGAAAACACAAGTTCACAAATATATGATGTAATCAAAAATATATAATATGTATAAAGTAATATAATAAATCGCGCAAACTTTTCTTTATATTATTTTTAAAAAATTGCCAAAAATCGGTTCTCCCACCCTGTCTCTAAGAGTATTCATGAAAAAATTTTTAAAAATTCTGGAATATTTTCCAAAAGGTGTAGATTGAATGGAACTTATCATGAGTGATAATTTTCATTTAATAATGATAATTATTGAATGAAAATTTGATAATTTATCTGGTACATAAAAATAAGATCGGAAACAAACTTTACTTGATATATGTTTCGTACTTGTGCCTGTTTAATAAAAAATGTTATTCACTGTATAGATAAAAGTATAAACATACATGAACAGCAAGGATCTAAGTTAATTCTTGCAGGAGATTTTTAACATAAATTTTCTGGTATGTGTTCCACAAAATATATATGTACAAACATATACAAAAACATGAAGAGTATAAAACATAACATATAAAAGAGCAAAAGCACCGAAATAGTACAAAACACAAGAATATTGAAATACATTATAATCGAACTCTAAAACTTCTCAACCACTTAACTGATTCTTCATTAAGCTGGTGGACAAATTCCATTAATGATCCAAACCTTGTCAACCGACACTCCCGAGCAATATGCTGTGCAGTCTGCACTGGCTGGTCGCACTCACAATTTAGTCCTTCTGATATTGCCCACTTATGTTTCCAATAATGAGTTCGAACAAGACTTTCTTGACAAGTTAAAACCAGGAGGATCTTCGGTAGGATCTTTGATGAGATTTAAAGTATTTTGGGTTATTGTTGGTCAATTCCGCACGCCATTGATGTTAAAACCGTTGTGTCACCCAATTTTCATGGCAGTTTCCTCGATTTCAATCTCTCGGTGAAGCCCTCACAATCCAGATTTATAGGCAGATTCTTGTTACTCCTATACTTGTTCCATTTTCTTGTTAACGCGGCCTTTCTTCTGAGATGAGACGCAATGTTGGCCAGCACTGGCAGCCATTCAGGTGGTTGCTCTTAATTGTACCAGATATGGACCGCATAGTTTCCTTTCGGACGGTGTCTATTAGGTTTGTTTAATTACTGTTTAACTAAACGCAGTATTCAGCTACTAAGTAAACAAGGAATTCTGCTGTCCTTTTAAGGACGTTAGCGTTTGCACTCCAACTACTCCCAGCCAGCTTATGTAGGACATTATTTCTTGTTTTGATCTTCCCCACTGTTTTCATTTGATGAACCATTTAAGTTAATAATCAATTGAGAGTAAAGGCTAGGTATTTCGAATTTGGAATGTACTCTAGGAGTTGGTCCTGGAATATCACCAGTGGGGTGTAATGGGAGCACACGCCATATCCTAAAATATCTACCTAGCTTTTCACACCATGAAGTATGTTATATAAAAAAAACTTATTTGAAGATACACCATCATTACTACAGGAATGATTTAGTAATAGAAATGTTAAAATTGGTTCTATTTCTTCTAAATATAACAAGGGATTCTGCATAAGCACTGTATGAATGATGTAAATATGTGTCATCTTCAGACATTGCCAGTGGTTCTCCATCTGACTTGAGGTATTTGCTGAAACACCTGTTGTATCATGTAGAGAGACATATTCAGTTTTTGATTCAACTTTTATTAATAATTCACCATTATGGACATTTTTTGTTATCATGTTATAAGGAATACTTTTGCGACCTTTTACCCCTGTATAGTACTCGATTTAGTTTACAATTTGTTTAATGATTACAATGATCACATTTAAACATTTCTATTAAAATACTCAGTATATATCACCACTACACCAAACACTTTATTTTTGCAGTCGACGCGCGTTTCGCTAACCATGTTGGCTTCATCAAGAGGTGTTTGGTGTAATATACTGAGTAGTGTCATTGTGCCAAAGATTCCACATTCCCAACTTATTTCTATTAAACATAATTTTTATGTAGTAATAGATGTCTCTACTCCGACGAAATATTCAAAACAGCTTTATATGAACAACCATATGGCAGATAGGAGCGGATATGGACCTTACTTAACATCAATAAATTTAAAACCAAATTCATAGTCTTTAGCCGTCAACAATATGCAGATGTTGATCTCCATCTTAACCGTCAAGCGACAGAGAGAGTTCACCATTTTAAATACCTTGAAAGCTACATTACCGACCAGTTAGACCCTAACAAAGAAATTGAGTGCAGAATAGAAGCAGCTAGAACAACCTTCGTTAAAGTGAAGTATCTCTTTTGCAATGATAACATTAACCTGAAACTGCGTCAGAGAATGCTAAGATGCTATATTTGGTCGGTTTGTTGTACAGCACAGAGGTATGGACATTGAAGGTTACGACAGGTAACCGCTTGGAGGTTGTGTGCTAGAAGCATTCATCGTATTCCGCGGACAGCTTATGTCACCAATCAGACAGTACTGCAGAAAGCTAATGCAGTCAGAGAGTTGTCAACGGTAAAATGCAAAAAACTGGAGTATTTAGGACGTTTTTCGTGGAAAACATTATGCGTTATTGCAGCTCATAAATAAATAAATAAATAAATAAATGCTTTATTTCAAATCAATATACATGGTATATGAAACGAAATGACGTCAAAATAAAGAAAATATAACAAATAATTACAAATCCGGACAAAAATCCCTAAGCCTATATGGTTCTGCGGTTATTAATAAATTCTTAATCTCTGCTTTGAATCTTCTGATAGAGTTAATACTTTTGATTTGGTTTGGTAGAGCATTCCATAAATTTACACACATATAAAGGGGCGATTTTTCAGTAATTGTAAGTCTATGCATTAAATATTTAAAATCCATTGTTCTAGTGTTATAGCACAGTAAACACACTATACAGTAGCGAAACTCAAGGATAACCGCATAGGAAAATCAGGTTCGTTTTCAGAAGGTCACGTGGCAATCCGCCATGTTAAAAGTGGACCAGCGCGAAATTTGAAATACAAATAAAGTTGTGAAAAGTTTTATCATTCAAAATCATAGATATAGAAATGTTTGAAAATTTTTGATTTGTTATTTAATACAGCATGAATAATATAAAAGTTAATGCAGCATGAGTAATAAAAAAAACAAAAAGAAAGGAGCACTTTGTTAGAAAAGAAATGAATACAGGGGAAAAACTTCATAGGAAGGTATTTGATGGAATTCTTCATATTCAACATCAAAGTTAAACGTCACTGTTTGAGGTTAAAGTTTTATTTACATCATTTTTCAAGTAAATTTGTGATTAAAGATGTTTTTTTTAAGGACTAAATTAATTTAATTTTAACATACGTAATACCCAATACTATTTTTCTTGTACCGTGAAATAAAGACATATTGTCATTACTAAGATGTCAAAATCTTCTAAAATAAGAGCATTTTTTCCAAGCAGTGTTGTGTTGTTTGATGTGATAAATCTCTTGTTAATTAAAAAAACACTGTATCTACTTTTTTGGTACTTATTTTTTCTTAAACTACAAAACTATATTGTGTAACTTCGAGAAAGGTTAATATAATATTATTAATGAATTATGAACGTATATGTATAGACCTCTATTTTCTATGTGAATAATTCTTAGAGGTTCTATACCTTTTTGTGTTCTGTTATCCGTATTGCTTTTTGATAACTTAATTAACTCTTACTTTTATTTACAATGAATTAATATTTAGATCAAAGAGTCAATACAGTAATTTCCTAATTATATTTACATACAATACCATACCATATTAGCTTCATTAGGAGAAATGATTGACTCATATATACTGAGTATAACTATATGTTATTTAATTTATAGTATAGGTATACAACAATAGAAATAAGTTCTTTATAGGAGGAATATTAATAACAGGTAACTAAATCTTCAAAATTTTAACAGTAACCATAATTACCATCAAAATGGACTTCGATTAAGTGTACTGTCCATTTAACGAACTTATTTTGAGAATATTTTACCTTCTGGCACACATCGTCCGACAAAATCATATTGCAAAAATTTCTTTGGAATCACATTAAAATTTTTCTTATTTTAATAGCATATCGATTTATATCAGTTATTTCAATAATCCCATTCCCCAGTGGTTTTGTGATCTCAACACGACACTTAATATTTAAACTTTCAAACCCAACTTATAAGAAAATAAAATATACTGTCCAAAATTTGAAAATAATAAATATGTTGTTATAGGTTCTGTATTCCTTACAATATATTCACAGAAACTTTTGAAAGATTGGAATGAAAAAGGAGCAATGTAATTTATAGAGAAAAATAGAAAAAAAAAGTCACTTTCAGAGTATTAATTGTACTTGCAATTAAACAGTGTTAAATTTATCAGGTTTATTATTAGAAAAGGTGTGTCCAACAATTAATTCAGATGAAGTTATTGAAAACTAGAACCCTCTTGAGAATACACCTTTTAGAAAAAAATAATATGTTTCATTTATAATTTATCAAATATAAATAGTTTTAAATAACTGAATACTAGTTTACACAAAAATAAATCTTTCTAAAAACCAGAATTTGGAGGATTATTTATTAATCATAAAAAAATTACATAGGCACACAAAAAAAGTTTTTCACTACCGAACAGATCACTATACCTATATGTAATTTTGGGAATCTGAGGTCAGAATTGAGCAATCACATCGGGATTTTTAAATAACCAACCGAACTAAGTTTAGAAATAAATTTCAAGCTTTAATGACCAAATCACTCTACCAATACAAACATTTTATTAAATCAATCAAGGTTCCCTGGAAGGCCGTCTCTTGAGCAAATACGCCTAAACAAAATGTACATTAGTAATGGTAATATTGTTTCATGCATATATATTTTTTCAAAAATGCATTTAAGATAGTGAAAAGTTGTCTTGTGAAAGCAAGCAATAGAGATTTATTAAAATAATCAACAACTCCAACAACTTTAATCGCATACCATGATTTCTATAAAATCATTGTTTCAACTAAAAGCAGAGGAACTGCAAAAAAGATCATTAATGCTGCAACTTAAACTTTGACGGATAATACTGTTGACGATTACATGTGATGTAAATAAAGCATAATTAAATTTAGTTATGATTTAGAATAATAGTCTTAGCGCGCCCTGATTGAGTTAGAAATTTCTTATTTGTAAATTTTAGAGCATAAAAAAGTGTGACTCGAGCAAATAATTTGCGAAAAATAATTATATGGAATATTGCAATTCTCAACGGCCCAACAATAACCTCCTTTCCCCATGATTATATAAATTGTTTCTCAACCTTTTCGATTCTCTTCACTTACAAACGTTTTTAATTCTCTTTTTCTACAAACTCTCTTTTCCTTCTGTCTTTATATTCATATAAACTGCAGTCACATCAAGAAACGATGGACAATACATTTCCAAAGACATTCCGAGATCGGATGTAAACACTGAGCGGCCATTTTGAAAAAGGACCCGTCGACGCACGCGCCGTCTAAATCTCGTCACCAAATTGGAGCTCAGTTTCGCTACTGTAGTATGTTTACTGTGGTTATAGCCATGTTCTGATTTAAATTCAAATAGATTAACACAGAAAAACATTAAGTTTTCGTAAATATATATCGCATACACTGTCATCATGCCCATATCTTTAAACACCGATCTACAGCTTTGTCGATAATTCATTTTTTTTTACGATTCTCAAAACTCGTTTTTGAATAATAAAGACATTTTCTACCATGCTATCCCTTCCCCAAAATATAATACCATACTTAAGAACCGATTCAAAATTGGCATAATATAGTATTCTGAGAGAAGTTTCGTTCAAATATTTACTCAAAACCCTTATACCATAACACACCGAGTTTAATTTCTTACATAATTGGGTTATTTGATATGACCAGTCCAAATGTTCATTTATGTAAATTCCCAAAAATTTTGCATGTTGGGTTAGTTCAAATTTTTCATTATCCAAATCAATTTGTCCTGGCACAGCAATATTTGGCTGTTTTGTTTTAAACAAAAGAAGATTTGTTTTTTCTTTATTTACAATCAATTTATTTGTGCAAAACCAATGAGTCACCCTATCAAAAAATTCTTTTGCTTTGGTTATGAGATCTTCTATAGTCTTACAGCTAATAATTAAATTTGTATCATCTGCATACTTTACAATATGCTGATTTGGAGACTCCAGTAATAGGTAAAGATCATTTATAAAAATGATGAATAGGATTGGGCCCAATATGCTCCCTTGTGCGATTCCCACATCATTAGCTAAGATTTTTGAATATGCAGTTTTACCATTTTTAGTTACGGTCACCGATTGCATTCTATTATTTACGTACGATTTAAGCCATTTTAATGCATTACCCCTTATTCCATATTTTTTAGCTTTTAAAATAAGTAATTCCCTATCTAGGCAATCGTAAGCTTTTGTTAAATCTAGTAGCATAGCAAGAGTAAGATCTCCCTTTTCCAGATGCTCAAGAATATTCTTAATGAAGGCAAAAATGGCTGTTTGAGTTGATTTATCCTTTAAAAACCCATGCTGACAAGGACTAAATAGATTATTTTGTTTAAAAAAATTTATTATTCTGGTGCTCATTGCATATTCAAAAATCTTAGAGAAGCCTGGTAGCAGACTTATAGGTCTGTAGTTGTCCAACATTTCTGGATCCCCTTTTTTAAAGCAAGGTTTTATTAATACTACTTTTAGATTATCAGGGAATATTCCAAACTTGAACGAATTATTTATAATATAACATAAGACATTATTCAACTCGGTCGCTGAGCTTTTTACAATGCTGGTTGGAGTCTCATCAATTCCACTGCTGTGTTTATTTTTTATTTTCTCTGTTATCTCACAAATTTCGCTTGGTGTTACAGGATTCAGAAATATTGAACTTATATTATCATTAATTTTTGAACTAAATGGAATTTTTGTTAGGTTATTTACTAAATCTGGTACAATCGATAGTAGGAAGTTGCTATAATTAGTGGCGATTTGTTCCGGTAAACCCGGCACTTTTATATCACGGTTAGTCCCTAATCCATTAATTTCTTTGCATATACTCCACATACACTTAGATTTATTATCCGATTGTCTTATTCGGTGTTCATATTGTTCAGCACGTGCACTAACCAATAACTTGTCATAGACTTTTTTATGGTTGACATACATATCTTTACATCTATTGTCACGTTTTGATAATGTTAACAGAATATCTAACCTATTCTTACATGCTATAATGTTTTCATCTTTATACAGTTTTGCTTTTCGTTTTTTTGCCCCTAACTTTAAAGGAAAACTTTCATTAAATAAGCTTTTATAAATATTCATAAATAGATTCCATTGTTTATTCACATCATTCGTTCTAGCGTGATAAACCCCTTCCCAATCCTGTTCCCTCAGATGACTTAAAAAATTTATTTTATTTTCATCTGAAAAAATACGCTTATAACTATTATATTCCCTAACCGTACAATCCACTTCAAAACTGATTTTTTGACCCATATGATCCGATATAAAATTATCAAATACAACTGCGCTTATGTATTGCATATTGGTAAATATATTGTCTATGCAACTTGACGAGTTACTTGTTATTCTAGTGTTTTCAGTAATAGTATGCTGATAATGCATAATGATAGGAAACTTTAAGGGCAGGTGCGGCGTTGTTAGGAAGCAGGCCTCTTGGCTCAGAAACATACGAGATTGGACGGGAATTTACAGCGTCGAAGAGTTATTCCTAGTCGCAGGGAACAGGGATAAATATGCCAGAGTGATAGCCAACGTGAGGAAGACCTGATTACGATACATATAAGAAGAATAGATGTCTCTGTAAATTTAGTTTGTGAAATTACAATGATCACGTTTAAATATTTCTACTTCATCGGAATGTTTACATCGTAATAGATGTCTCTTTAAATTTAGTCTATGTTTTGTTTGAAAATTACAATGATCACATTTAAACATTTCTACTTCATCGGACTTTTTATGTAGTAATAGATGCTTTTTGACAGATCTTCTATGTTTTGTTTGAAAATTACAATAAACACATTTAAACATTTCCACTTCATCGGAATTTTTATGTAGTAATAGATGTCTCTTTAAATTTAGTTTATGTTTAGTTTGAAAATTACAATGATCACATTTAAACATTTCTACTTCATCGGAATTTTTATGTCGTAATAGATGTTGTTTTAAAGATCCTCTACGATTTGTTTGAAAATTGCAATAATTACATTTAAACATTTCTACTTCATCGGAGTTTTTATGTCGTAATAGATGTCTCTTTAAATTTAGTTTATGTTTTGTCTGAAAACTACAATGATCACATTTAAACATTTCTACTTCATCGGAATGTTTATGTAGTAATAGATGGTGTTTTAAAGATGCTCTACGTTTTGTTTGAAAATTACAATAAGCACATTTAAACATTTCTATTTCATCGGAATTTTTATGTCGCAATAGATGTCTCTTTAAATTTAATTTATGTTTTGTTTTGAAAATTACAATGATCACATTTAAACATTTCTACTTCATCGGAATTTTTATGTAGTAATAGATGTTGTTTTAAAAGACCCTTTACGTTTTGTTTGAAAATTACAACAAGCACATTTAAACATTTCTACTTCATCGGAGTTTTTATGCCGTACTAGATGATGGTTTAGATTATTTTTATGTTTTGTTTGATAATTACAATGAACACATTTAAACATTTCTACTTCATCTAATTTTTTATGTACTAACAGATGATTTAAATCGCCTTTGCGTTCTGTTTGAAAAGTACAATTACCAGATTTAAACATGTCGCCTTCGGAATTTTTATTCCCAAAACAATGTTGTTTTAAAGAATTTTTCCGAATTATCTGATAAGTACATCGATCAAATTTGGAAATATAATCTTGTATGTATTTTGTATCGCGACCAAGTTGATTTCTAATATTTTCTTTCAATATTATTTGTTCGTCGTAATCCTGAGGTACTGCAGAATCTCCTCGACCTTCTCGGACAAAACAGCTTGAACTCACACTAAAAAATAACAAAAAGAAAGCTGACAATAAGACAGTGTTAGTAATAGTAAAATTATAACATACTAGCCGTGCCCGCGGCTCCGTTCGCGTGGTCTTGATTCACTATTATCGTCACTGCTTATTCTTTATGTTACCTAACGTAATAAAATATATTCTATAACCTGGTCAGAGAACATATGCCTTTTATCTCTCCCTCTTAGTAAAATTTTTAACCTGGCAATATCCAGAGAAAGATATCCTTTGAGAAGGACATGTCCAATCTTTAAGAACATTCGGTATACGCATTAGCAGTGTTGCCACATTTATTTTCATTAAAAGTGTGTGTCTGCATATGAAAAGTTTCCATGTATCGAATACAGTCTCCGACAAAAATAAAATACTCCGCCGTTAAGTATTTTAAACTTTTTGTATTTATTATCGGACTATATTTTTGGCTCCGATTGTCACGAGTGAATTGCCTTAAGATGTTATTTTATATTTAGTTGAGAAGTCAATACTTTAAACGATATTTTAAAAAATTATTCAGATTTTCAGAAATGTATTCGTTTTTTACTCGATCAGAAAAAACTACACCTAACTAGATATTTAATTTTTAAATGTTTTAGAATCTTCGACATACTCAGATAAAATAAGTGAGTTTTTGTTGAGGTATACATATGGTATGAGTTAATATATTCTTCCATGTTCCATGAGCCAAGTTATACTGTATAAAACAGTTTTTTTAAAAAAATGTTATTAATACATATTGATTTATTCATCTTTTAAAATCCTTCCCTACTTCTATTCCTATTTAAACATTACCCGTGCGAGAATGTTACTCGTAATTCACTCAGATCTAGTGTTGTGAGCGTGTGCCGACTAAGAGAGACAGAATGACTCTTATTATTTTTTTTCTCTTTCTATGAGCACTACGCTTCTCACGAGAACTTACCTCCTCTATTCTAATATCTCTATGCTTGAAATCAACGAGGATTTGTTGGAAATTTCATTACGAAGAGTTTGTTTTTCTTTTAACTCGATCTGATTATATAACCGGAGTTATTTGCATATTAAGCTCAAAAAAGTTTTTTGAGGTCCAGAACTCAGGACAATATTCCTGGTGATACTCCAGAGAGGATAAAATCATAATATTGATGTATTTAGACCGTGCAATCGAAAATGCTTTTTTTACTGCACTATTTGGGATGCGCATGCTATAATACTGATCGCCTATCTTAAGAAGGGAGACCAATCACTGGAGAGACCATAGGCACAGGCGAGAGGGTCGTCTATGTACGTATTGGATATGGCACTTCAGGTAGAAGAACTAATTATTTGAATATGAAAAAGTTTAAAATATATATTTGCCAAATTTTTTGGACTAAGAATCTATAATTGTTAAGTAAACCCCCTCTCTTAACCCCTGGCTATCACTAAGTTGATCCCAAACATTAAAATAACAACAGTCTCTTGACTTTTGGTATTTTGCCCTCTGTCACTGACTCAGTCAAGAAAGAAGTATGCAAAGTTGAACTAAAATTAACAAAATATCAACCTAGCACTTACCCAACTTCATTTGGTTTTAAGCCTTCTCCTTCCAGATCTATTACTTCTTGTTTGACTTTCCACTCCCCTTCATTTAAGTTATCACTATTTTCATTCTTAAAAAATTCCTCTTTTACTTCAGGAGGGAAATCTTGGAATCTTCCGAAAATAATAAATCTATTTTTTACTTATAACAATTCAGAGATTTTTACAGATATACCCTACATATAAAGAACCAAATTGAATTGAGGTAATATTCACTAGCTCTTGGGGTAATGGTTTTAAGTAGGTATATGCTTTCTGAGAGGCGGCCATAGCGTTGTGGTTAAGGTATCTCCTTGCTATGCCAGCGACCCGAATTCGCGTCTCGGCTCGGGAAATAATAATAAAAAAAAAAACTGGTCAAGTGCTAGTTGCACTTGCGCAATTAGTGTTCCGTAAGTTGAATGCTTTTTAAAATAAAAAAATTTTGGTATGGAGGTATACCATGAATAAACTACGAGAGAAACGAAACAAAATTATTATAATGGGAGACTGGAACGGTAGAATAGACAAAGACATTCATAAAGGACTGGGTTGTAGAGGACCATATGGGGAAAATGAAATAAACCGAAATGGAAACAGAATGATACAATTTTGTATAGCAAATGAACTGAAAATGGGAAACTCCTTCTGGGTACAAGAACAAGAGGATAGATACACATTCGTGCACAAGAAAGACAAGCAAGGGCATCATAGACTATATAGTGTATACAGCGGAAATGGAGGAAGATGTAGAAGAGGTAAAAGTAGAAATGGATACACAACACAGACTAGTAATAGGAAGACTACAAAATTTTAAACTAAACACAGAGAGAACAAAAAATACACTCGAATAGATATAAAGAAATTATCAAAAAATGAAAATAAGTGTAAATACATGAAGCTGATAGAAACAAAAATAAGTAGGCTGGAGAAAACAAATAGAAGATGGACACTAGATGACAAATGGCAAGCATTAAAAGAAATTTTAATTAGTATGGCAAGGGAAGTTTATGGATATAGGATAATAAATACTGGAAGGAAAAGAACAAGGTGGTGGATAAAAGAACTTAAACTGGCAGTACAAGACAAAAAATAAGCATGGAAAAAATATATACTTACCAAAGAGCTAAAAGACAAGGAAATATACAAGAAACGAAGAGAAACAAAATAATTAGTGAAGAAAGCCAAACAACAAACATGGGAAGATTTTGGAACGGAATTAAATGAAGGATACAAAGAAAACAATCGAAAATTCTGGAGCACAATCAAGGGCCTAAGAGAGAAAAGAAAGAAAGTAGATTCTGGCGTAAGGGATGAAAATAACATAATTAAAACAAATTTTGCTGGCAAAATCGAAGTCTGGAGAAGACATTATGAATAAAAAATTTGATCTAAATGAAAAAGACAGAATTCAGCAAATAGTAGTAAACATAGCTGGTGGACAACAAGAAGGTGAAAAGCACCAAAATAAAATTGATATTGAAGAGCTGGAAGAGGCAATAAAGGAGATTAAAATTGCTAAAGCAAGTGGCAAAGATGAGGTAGACCCAGAAATGATCAAATACATGGGAAGGAAAGGGATAGATTGGCTGTATAAAATATTGTCGGAGGCGTGGGAAATGAATAAGATAGCGGAGGAGTGGAACATACAACATAATAATGCCCATATTCAAAAAAGGGGTGCGATAACTATAGGCCAATTTGCCTATCACCGGTAGTATACAAAGCCTACACAAAAATAATACAAAACAAACTAAAAATAAATGTAGAAAACAAACTAGAAGATGAGCAAACAGCATTCAGTGAGAAAAGGCAAACCTCAGATAATATATTTGTATAATGACAACTTATAAAAAGGAAAATAAAGACGGGAGAAGAACTCATACTCGCATTTACAGACCTAAGGACTGCTTTTGACTCAGTACAAAAACCAGCGGTAGAAAACTGTTTGAAATTAATAGAGATGCCTAAGAAATTAATAAAGTCAACACAAGAAGGCACAGGTGCAAAAGTGCAAGTAAATGGAAACAGATCAGAAACATTTACAATCAAAAAGGGAATAAAGCAAGGAGACAGTTTTGAGTCTGTATATTTTAATAACAGTAATGGATAGACTACTCAAAAATGTGAGACGAAGAAAGTCCAAACTACAGACTACAGTGGGATATAGTAATATGATGCCTATCAGAATGGATAGCTTATTATATGCTGGTGACCTAGTGCTTATAGCAGACCGAGACACCAAAATGCAAAAATTGACAGATGTATGGATAGAAGAAATAGAAAAGCTGAAAATAGAGGTAAATGTAGATAAAAGCAAAATAATGTATATAAATAAAAGGGAAGTGTAAAAACAAAATAATATTACATATACGAACCAAGCCCTGGAGGAAGTGACCGTCATGGAATATCTAGGAAGTATAATAGAGAATGATAGAAGAATAGACCTTGAAATAGCCAATAAAATTAAAAAAAGCAAACAATATCTATTATTCGCTAAACAGGACAATTTTTGGGAAGCGAAAGAATAAAATTAAGAATATATAATTTAATAGTGAACCCATTGATATTATGTGGAAGTGAAACTTGGACAATACAACAAAAACATAGGCTTAAACTGATTGCAGCAGAAATGAAATATCTCCGGAAGATAGCAGGAAAGACTACGCTGGACCACCTCTAAAATGAAGAAATTGGAGGGAGACTAGAGCAAGAGTCAATAATACAAAAAATTGAGAAAAAACAATTGCAATGGTATGGGCATATACTTAGGCTGGATACCATCAGAATACCAAAAAGAATACTCGAAAGTGAACAAGAGGAAGACCAAGACTAACTTGGATGAGGGGCATTGAAGAGATAGGAAAAGCAAAAGGGAAAACGATCAAAAAAAGTAAACAAAATACTGATGGACAGAGATAAATGGAAGGACTGGATAAAAAGGACGGAGCCTACAATTGGAAATACATAGACAAATTATTGTTCAGCACCCAGCAGGGTAAAAGGATATAACAGAAAGAAGAAGTTGCAGAGGTGTAAAATAATCAATGACTTCACAAAACACACCCCAAATGAGTTTTCACCAAAGTTTTCTCCAATCTTTACTGAAAACTGATGACCTTGAAATTTTTGTTTTTTTATATACCAGATAAATTATTAAAGGTAATGCACTCGTGATAATTTTCATACAATCTACACCCTGTGGAGAATATTGCTTTTCAAAATTTTTGGATCAGTACTTTTCGAGATAAAGGAGGACAGCGATTTTTCGCAAAAAGTATGTGCAAGTATTACATTATACATATTTTTAAAATTAGTGTTTTTATAAACTTTCAATTGACACCCCACTCGATGACCTGGTAAAAGAATTTTTTTTCACTTCCGTTTTCACCCCCTAAAACTAACCCCTTAATTCAAAATTTAACCCTGATGAAACCATCAATTCCTATATTAGTGCCAAATTTCAACTTTCTATGTCAAATAGAACACTAAAAAAAAGTGTACTGCACAAGTTTAAGACTAATGTTTTACTTAATCTAGGTCTTAAAATTAGATTAAAGATAAATTAACAGTTTGTTAATAGAAAAATAAATTACTGGGTACTGAACATGTACACAGCGTTTCTTTTCAAGAAAAATATTAAACATGAGAGGATGAGAAAACTAGAATTAATAGTTTGGAATTTAACATAAAAATTACACCTCTATGCTCTCAAAGGTCTTCTCACTGATAAATGTTTTAAGTCGGTTAGTGTGATACTGAAAAAATAATAGTCGGCTCTGTTACCTTGAGATAGACGTCTCATGATGGAAGAGTGCAAACCATACTTACACCTAAGAGCCGAGTGAAAGTATTTTGATCCCTGATATTCCTCTGAGGAACAAGAAGTCAATTTGAGCCTAAAGAGTGGGACAACCGAGTAGAGATTTATGATTTTATACAAAAAGAAGAGGTCCACATTGGATTTTTTGGTAAAAGTTTAGGTATACGCATAGCAGATCTCATGGGCATTATAGGGAAGTCCAGTGAGGCAATATTAAGTTTGAATGAAACAAACTTCTGAAATGAATTCTGGACCAATTCAAGGAAACATATGAGATACAGGTTGGAGACCATACAGGTGATGAGTACCCCAAAACAGGTGTAACCAATGACTGATACAATATTTTAAAAATATAAGTGTTAGAAAAATTTCTACCCTTTAGTGATTTATTTATAATGGTGATTGAAATGAACATGAAAGTCCAATTTGGAATCCATACCCAAATCACTGACTTTACTCACCACAGCAAGAATTTGATCATTTAAAGACATTATCTGATATTTACCAATATAAGATAAAGGCAACTAATTTTATACCACTTGGTGAAATTGTTTAAATCTGACTGCAGTAACAATCTGACACTGAGCACACTTTAAAAATTTTACAGTTAGCAAAAAGTAAAAATTGACACTCTAAACATGATTTAAGATCATTAATACATATATTAAATAAAAAGGGTTCCAGATGGCTTCCCTGGAGACCCCTGAGGTAACAATTAACTCAGAGACTGCACTCCTTAACAGCACCAACTGGATTACCCCAGTGAGATAGCCCTACATCCAAAGTCAAAATCTAAGAGCGAAAGACAAAATAATACTAAAATACCATAAAGTGAGTTGGATTAAACAGCAAATAAAATATAAAATATGATGGAACCAAAGCAGCATTACTTTCTGACTGAATTGATCGATTATCACTACATAGGAAAAAATATAAACTTGATTTCTTATTTCCATTGCAAAAAGACATTACCTGACATTTACCAATATTAAGATAAAGGCAATTAATTTTACACCACTTGGTGAAGTTGATTAAATCTGACTGAAGTAACAATTTGATACCGGGTTAACTATTTTAAAAATTTTACAGTTGGCAAAAAGCAAAAATTGACACTCTAAACATGATTTAAGATCATTAATATGAATGTTAAATAAAAGGGGTCCCAGATAGCTTCCCTGGAAACCCCTGAGGTAACAATAAACTCAGAGACTACACCCCAGGTCTCCTCCAAAGCAAAAATATAATAGAAAAAAGACAAAATAATACTAGAATACCATAAAGTGGGTTGGATCAAAAAAATAAATAAAACATAAAATGTGATGGAACCAAAGCAGCATCACTTTCTGATTGAATTGATTGATTATGGACAGCTGGCTACATAGCAAAAAATTATAAAATTTTTTGAACAAATGCTCTGGTATTCCCAAAACCCCTGTCCTTATAATTCTATTAGCTTCTAAACTTAATGCTGTATTACAACGCTTACATTTGGAAAACATTAATTCTTAACACCTACCTATCACAAACTGAAAACGAACCATCATCCTCATTTTTTTCCATAATTTTAGGTTGATTCACGGGAATTATTACATCATTAGCTGTTTGTTCATCAGCAGAAATGCCTGAAAGTAATTCACTTCCGAAATTATTCCACTCTGGTTCCAATTTTAGTAAGTTAGTACTGGTATATTCTTTTTTCCATTGAACCTAGGCATGTATCTTTGTATTTTTCCATTACTTTTTCAAGGGAAGAAGGTAATATCGACTTTTTCCTCTTTACCAACAAATGATGCTGTTATTTTCGTTGTTACTGAGTTTTTCTTTTAATTTTTTGAGATTTAAATGAGAAGTTCATTTGACCCATCCGCACAAACCTTCTTCAAAATATTTTTTAGTATATTTTTCCAGGTTATAAACATTACACTTGTGTTCGAGGCTAAAAAATAAAATCCAGGAGTAATAAACGGTAGACTGACAACCGGATAATGTTGCCAAAAAGTCAAGATTAACTCCTAATAAATGTTAGGAAAGTTTCAAACCAGTTACATCTCAAAAATACGGATAAACCAGAAAAATATCTACCAAAATGCGTTCCTTCCTAATGACTTTGAAATCCTGACGTTGACAATATTAAGCAATTTTGGGATAGTATTGGTCGGAGTTATGTAGTTTCTATACTGAAATATTTGAACTTTTTTTTGTCAAAAAATCGTTCTCTGCTTTCAAAATTTCGCTTTAGTGCTTCTGGTTTTTCATCATTTACAACTTCTATTCATGTTCAATCCAGTATTGAGCATGCCATTAATTTATCATTGGTTAAGTAATTTACTACCGTAGTAAATAAAATTTACTACGTCACTTTCACAGTTAATTACGTTTGCTAATAATTTTTAACTATGATTCTACATTTTATTTGTATTTTATTTTTTAAAAACCTTCCACCAAATTATTCGTACAATAACAATTAGTTAGACTGAATTGAAAAACGGACCACTTATGGAGTCACTTCGAGTCCGTATAATCCAGCCGAGTTTCCCCGAAGCTGCTTGACATAGAAAGTTGAAATTTGTCTCAAATAGAAGAATTGATGGCCTAATCACAGCCATGTAGGTTTGAAAGTTTATAAATTTTGACTTAAGGGATCAGTTTGAGGAAGTGGCATCTGGAGTGAAAAAAAATTCAAGGTCATCAAGTGAGAGCTTATGAAAACGCAAGTATAAACACACTTGCACAGCTAGGATCTAAGTTAATTCTTGTAGGGGATTTTAACATAAATTTTCTGGAATGTGTTAATAATAGTTTATCCAGCTATTTGAATTGCATTGGGCTTCTACAAATGGTGGAGACATTCCATTGAAGATCCAAACCTTGTCAACAGACACTCCCGAGCAATATGCTATACAGTCTGCGTGAGGTGGCGGCACTCACAACTTGGTCCGTCTGATATAACCCACTTGTATTTCCAATAATGAGTTCGACCAAGAAATTCTTGGTAAGTCAAAACCAGGAGGACGTTCAATAGGATCTTTGATGAGATGTAAAGTATTTTGGGTTATCGTTGGTCAATTCCGCACACCAGGCGTCACTGATGTTAAAACGTTGATGTGTCACCCAGTTTCCATGGCGGTTTCCTCGATTTCAATCTCTCGGTGAAGCCCTCACAATCAAAATGTATAGGCAGATTTTTGTTACTCCTACACTTGTTCCATTCTCTTGTTAACGCGGCTTTTTTTCTGAAATGAGACGGGGAAATGTTGGTCAGCACTGGTAGCCATTCAGTTGGTGTGCTCTTAATTGTACCAGAAATTGACCACATAGTTTCCTTTCGGAAGGTGTCTATTAGGTTTGTGTGATTACTATTTAACCAGACAGAGCTGCAGTATTCAGCTACTGAATAAATTAGGGATTCTGCAGTCATTTTAAGGACGTTAGCATTTGCATCCGAACTACTTCCAGCCAGCTTATATAAGATATTATTTCTTGTTTTGATTTTCCCCGCTATTTTCATTAGATGGATCATATAAGGTAATGATCGATTGAGAGTAATACCTAGGTATTTCGGGTTTGGATTGTACTCTAGGAGTTGGTCCTGGAATATCACCTGTAATGGGAGCACTTATTATTCAAGGGGAAATAGGTGACCTTTGTTTTCCCGATATTTGGTTGCACACGCTATGTCCTAAAATACCTATCTAGCTTCTGTAACTCTTCCATAAGTATCTGTCAGTTGTAGCGTAGCCACTAGCTAGCTAGGGCAATATCATCAACGTAAATGGATTTTTTGGTAGTAGTGACTGGCAGATCTGCTATATCAGTATTAAAAAGGATAGGTTGCAAGTACTGAACACTGAGGTAACCCTGTAGCTTTGGCTGTTACATCCATTAAGTTGAAGCTGGATTTGTATGTTGGTAAACGTGTTGGTTTAGTTCCAAGGGAATCATTTTCAAGAATTTTTGAAGTACACCATGTCTTCATACAGTCAAGTCAATGAATGCAACCCTGGGTTTTTGCGTGCTTGGAATCCCTTCTCAATGGGGGTCCTCAGCGACGATACCTGGTCACAATAGTTTCTCTTTTCTGTGAAGCCGGCGAAACAATCTATATTGTCAATTTGATTTCAGTTACTGAAATTCAGTATCAATCATGGATTTGCCCAAATAAGACGTGTTTACTATCATTCAGGAATATAATTGCTCTTTTGGCTATGTTCTCAAAGGGTTAGCAATTTATAATGGTATTGTGTAAATTATTTATTTAAGCCACCATTTACAAGAAATATATCAGATGAAGGTCAAAAATGGATTAATTGGTCAGAACTATACTATGATTTAGACTGGGTGACTAGAGTTGTTGAAATTAATGAAATGGACAACATTTTAAAAAATGTATCCAATCTTGGAATTTTTGGTAAAGGAAACGAAAAAGCGAATTCTTTAAAGAAATTCTTCAAATTCAATATTCCAATTAAACTAGAACCTAAATTAAGTGGATTTAGGAAGATTCCAGAATGTTATTTTTATAAGAATATTAATCCATGGCATCGTGCCTTTAGCCTTTATCGGCCCATTGCTGGATATAGGCCTCCCTCAAATCTTTTCACTTTTGACGGTTCCGTGCCTGGCTCCCCCATACAAACAGGGCCGTTCGTGTGATGTCATCAATTCAACGTTTGAGCGGACGTCCTCTCGATCGCTTACCCATGCATGGTCTCCAGTTCAAAATAGATTGGGACCGTCTGTCATCTACATATCTAGCAACATGGCCAGCATATCTCCATTTGAGTTTAGCCACGGTCTCAGCTACATCTCTTACCTTAGTGGCTGACCTAATATAAGTGTTACTTTTACGATCTACCAAAGTTATACCCAGCAGTTGTCGTTCCATAGCACGTTGTGTTGTCTTCAGTTGATTCATACAGGGCTTGGTAAGTATCCCTGTTTGAGCCCCGTAAGTTACGACTGGCAAGGTTGAAGACCCGAGTCCGCAGGTACATAGGGATATTTCTGTTTGTCAGAGTTTTACTCGTTTTACCAAATGCAACCAAAGCCTATCTTTTTCTTCTCTAAATCTCGGTTGTTTGATTTTCGTAACCCAGTTTTATTCTGTTGCCAAAATATACATATCTTCTCTCCACATTACCTTTTTTGCGAATTCATCTTCAATCCGACAGTCGATAATTCGCTTTCCAAATCCGACAACATTGCTTGCAATTCAGCGGACTTCTCTGCAATTAATTCACTATCATCGGCGTACCGAAAACAATTCAGTCTTTTCCCATTAATCAAAATGCCTCGATTATCCCAGTGAAAGTTCTCGAGTACATCTTCTAAAGTTAATGTAAAGAACTTTGGCGAGAGAGTATCACCCTGCCTTATGCCTCTTTTCGGTAGATTTAGATTTTGTTTTTTTTTTTTTTTGTTTATTTTTTTTTTTTTTGCTTCGTAGATTTTTCAGCTGGAACAGTGGAAGTTGCATTGTCGTATATATACTTAAATATCTGGTTATACCTATAATCGATTGTGAATCGATAATGATTAAGTGCATTCCTCATAGCCCAATGTTCCGCAGTATCAAATACGTTGTGGAAATCCACAAAAGCTAGGCAGACCTCTAAAAGATATTTCAGTGATTTTTTCAGCAACACTCTCATGATCAGTAGGTGTTCGCCATAACCTTTCTTGAATCCAGCCCGCTCAGGAGGTTGGTAGTTATCCAGTTTGAGAGTCAGTCTATTTGTTAAGATCTTTGTTAACAATTTATAGATTTGCGAATGTAGCATGATCGGTCAGTAGTTTTCTAAATTAGCTTTATTTCCTTTTATGTGTAGCAAGATAACGATAGCATTGTTTCAGTTATTTCGGATTTAACATTTAATCAAACACAAGTTGAAAAGATCGCCCAGTTTTTTCACCACCTCTGGACCCCCTCCCCTAACATTTCCACCAAAATTGTATCTTATCCAGGCGATTTAAAATTTTTAAGTGTTTTCAGTGCATAATATACTTCCTCTTCGATAATTTCGGCAAGTCTTCTGAGTCTACATTAATAACTTTTTGGGTTTTCGGTGTTTACTGGGGTTCCTTTTTGTGTGTATCGTACATTTCACAATAGAACTGTTCCACAGTAGCAGCAATTTCATAGCTGTCTCTTATCTCTTGTCCCATCTCGCCTTTCAAGTATACGTTCTGTTGTTTTCCGGTTCGTTTCAAACTTTTTAGTCCTTTATTGTTTTCAATTAATTTTTCAACTTGGATTTAGTAGAATTTTTCCATGTCCTTTCTCACTATCCGTCTTGTTTCTTCTGCCATGTCTCTAGCGTCTTGATATTTTCCTTCCCTAAACAATTTTATTCTCTATTCTATTTTGTTCTTGGTTTCTTTACTATGTCTAGCTGCTTTTTTGTGTTCTTGCTTTGCTATATTAAAGCAGTTTCTTTCAATGTTGTTAAAATATCGTTCATGTTATTCAAATTGTTTTCCTTTCATTCACTTTCCTTCTGCTTCAATCTTTGCTGCAGTTCCTGTTGGAATTGCCAAGATTTCTGTATTAGTAGGTTAGTATCTATCTTTTCATGTTTGGGCCTTTGAATTTTGTTTTCAGTTTTGTCTTAATCTTTATTTTGGCTTTTAAAAATCTATGGTCACCGCTGTAGTTGAATGAATTCAGTGCTGTTACATCTTTTACAATGCACTTATTATTTGACAAAATGTAATTGATTTCGTTTTTAGACCTGGTGTCTTAGCCATGTCCACCTGTGTTGTGTCTTTTTCCTGAAGAAAGAGTTCATGGCATATAATTTACGGCAAAAATTTAAGCACCATAGTACCTTTTTGATTTCTGTCATCGTAACTATAGGGACCTACACATTCCTCATTTTTCTCTTCTTCTTTGCCAAGTTTAGAGTTGAAATCGCCGATAACCAAAGTGTGTGTAGTGGTATGCTGGGACAAACTGTTACTCACACTACCATAAAACCGTTCCATTTCGTCATCTTGGTATTTTGTTATCGGAACGTTGCACTAAACAGTTTTAAGTCGATGTTTTGCGGAGATTTCATCGAAACGACCCTATCTGTCACTGTCGAATCTAATAATGCTTGAAACTAGTCGTTTATGAATTATAAAACCCACTCCTCGTTGGCTTTCGTTATCTGCTGCCTTGTGACAAAACATATGCTTGGACGGCAAGGTCATGCACTTTTCTTCTCTTCGTCGGTGGACTTCTTGTTAAGCTATCGTTACAAATATAAAGTCGAGTGTCGTCTACTAGTGACCTTACGTTTATTTTTCCGGCTGTCAGGGTCAATTCGTTTTGGCAGCCTGATCCATCCCGGTAGTTCTTAGCAACTCTCCTCCGCTCCTTCTTCCTGCCGTGGCCTTGGCTGGAGGATATACCGCCGGGGATCGCGCATTAGCCAATGTAAAATTATTGTATAATTCAGTAAATATTTATTTCTCCCTATCACATAAATAAAACTACATAAATATTTGATATTTTTTTATTATGTCATTACTTTTTCTTGGAGGAGCATATTCTTCCTCTGCTCCCATCTCTGGATGGTTGGATGATTCCATCACAGTCAATGCACTTAAATAACAATTTCGCTCAGTCAAAACAACCATTTATTTTTAATTATTTTCCTTCAAAAAATAAAAAAAGAAAATGTAGATCTATGATTTTAGGATATTAGTCTTTGTGCAGCAATTTCATAACAATCAGAAAACTACGATTGGAGTAACAAAATTTAGTTCAAACACTATTAATAAAGGTGCGCATAATTCACAAAGAGTTTAAAATTAATAAAATACATAGTTTGTCCCAACTTATAATGTGCTACTCCAATTAACAAGTAAATAATCTACGCTAGTTTGGCCTTTCATTGCCTGTTGATAACCTGACTGAAATACATGATTGGATTCACAATAAGCTAAACTATAATTCTAAATTATTTTTGGTATTTTAACAGAACAGAAATGTATAAATAGAATAACATATATGGTCATCAAATATACAAGATTTGCACAATCTGTTATTTATTAAAATTGACATAAGCCTAATTCACTATCACTCTCGCTATCGTCACCTATATGATATTTTGCATATATATGAGAACCTTCAATTTTTATAAGATAGTTTACAGATTTTCTCCAAGTTTTTTCAGAATAAATTACTGGCACATTATAAAGATCTCGAAAACGTCTTGACAGATGGTGATTCGTCCGATCTTAACGCTTTAGATTTAGCTGACGAAATAGGCCTTGTTTCTTCACTTTTAACTAAGAAAGAAGGTCCAGTTGACGTTCTTAAATTCATTACTTCCCTTAAAATTGGGCCAAATTTGAGCATTGCTCTAAGAATTTTGTTAACGCTGCCCATAACTGTTGCTACCGGGGAAAAAACTTTTTCTAAATTAAAAATAATAAAAAAATATTTAAGAATTATGACTACACAAAATCGTCTTAATGGGTCAGCAATATTGGCCATTGAACACGAATTGAGTAGTCTCTGGCCAAATTATTAGACGCACTGTATTTTTTTTTAGTAATTTTATGTTTCTTAAGAGTTTTTATGCAATAATGGTATATTTAAAAACTACAATATTATTGATTTTTATTTAAAAGAATTGTTGTAGACTACATATTTGTATTTATTTTTAACATATGGCAACACTCTGTTGACAAAGTGATACATGAACGTAAACAACTACAAACCTGTATCAGTCGCGATCGGAATCGAGTCAGGTACGGACGTGTTTCTGTGGCTTTATGGACTGTGATTGTTTGTTTAACAGTTTTATACTACTCAGTTATTAGTTTATTTTGTATGCAGTGTTTTAAAAAAAGTAATTGGACTATTTTCATTATGGGTAGAAAAGGCGATCTTTCACCACGTAAAAAAGCTGAAGTGAAGGCCCTTGTGATTGCGAAAACATTTACAAACCGAGAAATATCACGAAGATTGGAGGTTTCTGAAGCTAGTGTACGACGCATAAAAAAGAAAATTGAGTCAGGGAAGGAATTAAGCCCGAAAAGAAAGAAAAGATGCGGTAGAAAACCAATTTTCACTCCACGGTCAGAGAGATGTTTGAAGAAAATTTGTGTAGAAAACAGATTTGCTACCACAAAGCTAATAAAATCACAACTCCAGGATGCTAGCGTAAATGCTTCTGAGCGCACTGTTCGAAGAAAATTGAAAGAATTAGATTTTAAGGCCTGTCGCCCCGCCAGGAAGTCCAAGTTAACAGCTGCAATGAAAGCAAAGCGCCTGAAGTGGGCCAAACAATGGCAAGACAAAGATGTAGACTTCTGGAGATCGGTAAGATACAGCAATTTAATCAATAATTGATACATTATTATCATTTTCAGTTAAATAAAGCAAATAAACATGGATGTTTATATATTTTTCCTATTTTTGACAGGTCTGCTTCAGTGACGAAAGCACATTCGAAATTTTGCAGAACAAAGCTCAGTATGTGCGTCGTCGTCATGAAGAAAAGTTTCATCCTGATTGTGTCGTCCCGACGGTTAAACATCCCACCAAAGTGATGATTTGGACAGTCATCAGCGGCAAGGGCACTGGACGTCTGTACGTCGTCAAAGGAATAATGAGGCAAGATCAGTACAAAGAAGTATTACAAAATCGGTTGATTCCGCAGCTCAGAGAATGGTTTCCAAATGGGGAACCATTCACTTTCATGCAAGATGGAGCTCCCTGTCACACTGCTCGGTCTGTTAAAGCTTTTTTGGCAGAAAAAATATCCCTCTGTTGGATTGGCCGGGTAATAGCCCATTGAAAATGTGTGGGAGCTGATGAAAAGAGAAGTGGCTAAAGATGTGATTACCAACAAAACCCAGCTCCTAGAAAAGATTATTCATGTGTGGAATCATCATCCTCAAATGCAGGAGACAGTACAATCTTGCATTGATAGCATGCCGCGCAGAATTAAAGCTTTGATAGCGGCTAAAGGTGGCTCAACTAAATATTGACTTTTACTAACATTAATTTCACTTTTCTTTAAAACTTAATAAACTTATGCTTTTCTAAATTAATGCTGTTTTATTTATGTCAAATAAATAGGTAATTGATTGGATAATATAAAAATAAAAAACAAATCAATTTAAAATAATAAAACGGTACAATATCACTCGGTAATTAATATTTTACATGAAATCTTGCAGTGCGTCTAATAATTTGGCCAGGGACTGTAGATCTGAAAGAAATTATTCCTGATTTTGCAGAAATGAAACTTCCAAAAAAAATGTTTTAATTTAGGTTTAGACTTCGTATTTTATTGTACTGGTTTTGTTCACTGTTTTAGTTTTCTTTAAGTTTGGGTGCGGCGGCACTTTTTGAGTTTGCCTACGGCAGCAAAAAAGCTAGAGCCGGCCCTGCGTCAGAGAGTGCTAAAATGCTATATTTGGTCGCTTTTGTACGAAACAGAATGCAGAAAATTGAAGTTTGGGACGTTTATCGTGGTAAACATTATGAATTATTGCAGCTCATAATGATGGGAGAGATTGAGGGCAGGCACGACGTTAATAGGAAGCAAGCCTCTTGGTTCAAAAACATACGAGATTGGACGGGAATCCAAGAGTTATTCCTAGTCGAAGTGAACAGGGATGAAATGCCAAAAGAAGAATAGATGTCTCTATAAATTCAGTTCGTGTTTTGCTTCAAAATTACAATCATCACGTTTAAACATTTCTACGTAATCGGAATTTTTACATCGTATTAGATGTCTCTTTAAATTGACTTTATGTTTTGTTTGAAAATTACAATAATCACATTTAAACATTTCTACTTCATCGGACTTTTTATGTAGTAATAGATGTCTTTTGACAGATCGTCTAAATTTTGTTTGAAAATTACAATGATCACATTTAAACATTTCCACTTCATCGGAGTTTTTATGCAGTAATAGATGTCTCTTTAAATTTAGTTTATGTTTAGTTTGAAAATTACAATGATCACATTTAAACATTTCTACTTCCTCGGAACTTTTGTGTCGTAATAATAGATGTTGTTTTAAAGATCCTCTACGATTTGTTTGAAAACTGCAATAATTACATTTAAACATTTCTACTTCATCGGAGTTTTTATGTCGTAACAGATGTCTCTTTAAATTTATTTTATGTTTTGTCTGAAAATTACAATGATCACATTTAAACATTTCTACTTCAACGGAATTTTTATGTAGTAATAGATGGTGTTCTAAAGGTTCTCTACGTTCTGTTTGAAAATTACAGTAAGCACATTTAAACATTCCTACTTCGTCGGAATTCCTATGTCGTAATAGATGTCTCTTTAAATTTAGTTTATGTTTTGTCTGAAAATTACAATGATCACATTTAAACATTTCTACTTCATCGGAATTTTTATGTACTAATAGATGGTGTTTTAAAGATCCTCTACGTTTTGTTTGAAAATTACAATGATCACATTTAAACATTTCTATTTCATCGGAATTTTTATGTCGTAATAGATGTCTCTTTAAATTTAGTTTATGTTTTGTTTCAAAATTACAATGATCACATTCAAACATTTCTACTTCATCGGAATTTTTATGTACTAATAGATGTTGTTTTAAAGATCCTTTACGTTTTGTTTGAAAATTACAACAAGTACATTTAAACATTTCTGTTTCATCGGAGTTCTTGTGCCGTACTAGATGATGGTTTAGATTATTTTTATGTTTTGTTTGATAATTACAATGAACACATTTAAACATTTTTACTTCATCTAATTTTTTATGTACTAACAGATGATTTAAATCGCCTTTGCGTTCTGTCTGAAAAGTACAATGAGCAGATTTAAACATGTCGCCTTCGAGATTTTTATTCTCAAAACAATTTTGTTTTAAAGTATTTTTCCGAATTGTCTGATAACTACATCGATCAAAATTGAAAATATAATCTTGTATGTATTTTGTATCACGACCAAGTTGATTTCTAATGTTTTCTTTCAATATTATTTGTTCATCGTAATCTTGAGGTACTGCAGAATCTCCTTGATCGTCTCGGACAAAACAACTTGAACTAACACTAAAAAATAACAAAAAGAAAGCTGACAATAAGACAATGATAGTAATAGCAAAATTATAACATATTAACATGTAGGCTGAAAAGTTTTTGTTCTGACACATAGATAACCCCTTTTTAAAATATCGATATGATTTTTAGGAAGTACCAACCTTCAAACGATACGTGTCAAAATTTCATGACATTTCGACGATGAGTTTACAAGTTGTAATGGTTTTAGTAACGCTACTGTTTATATTTTTAAAACAATGGAAAAAATAGAATTTCGTGTGTCGATTTGATGGAAAAAAATACCGTCCAAGCAAGGCAATAGCTTGATAAATATTACGGGGATTCTGCCCCTGGAAAATCACTCATCATTTACTAGTATGCTGAATTTAAACGCGGTCGTACAGACACAAATGATGCCGAACGCTCTGGACGCCCAAACGAGGTGGTTACGCCGGAAAACATCAAAAAAATCCACAAAATTGTTTTGGATGACCGTAAAGTAGCATTGCGTAAGTTAGCTAATACCCTAAAGATATCAAAAGAACGTGTTGGTCATATTTTGCATGAACATTTGGGCATGAGAAAGCTCTGTTCGAAATGGATGCCGGGTTTGCTCACAGTGGACCAAAAACAACGTGTTGATGATTTTGAGAGTTGTTTGGACCTGTTTAAGCGCGTGAAAAATCATGCGATATGTGACAATGGATGAAACATGACTCCACCACTACACATACCGGAATCAAATCCGCAGTCAGCTGAGTGGGCAGCAGCCGGTGAAAGCCGCCCGAAGCGACCAAAGACACAACAGTCGGCTGGGAAGGTTTTGGCCTCTGTATTTTGGAATTCGCATGGAATAATTTTCATCGACTATGCTGAGAAGAGAAAAACCATCAATAGCGAATATTATATAAAGTTATTGGTCTGAAGGCAGAAATTGCAAAGAAACAGCCCCAAATGAACAAGAAAAAGTGCTCTTTCATCAAGACAATGCACCGTGTCACAAGTCAGTGGTTACGATGGGAAAATTGCATGAATTGAAGTTTTTTTTTTGTCTCGATCCGACTTATATAACCGGAGTTATTCATATTTTAAGCTTAAAAAGTTTTTCGAGGTCCAAGCTCAGGACAATACTCCTAGTGATACTCCAAAGAGGATAAAATCATAATATTGCTGTATCTAGACTGTGCAATTTCAAATGCCTTTTTTACTGCACTATAGGATGCGCATGGTATAATACTGATCGACTATCTTAAGAAGGGAGACCGATCACTGGAGAGATCACAGGCACAGGCGAGAGGATCGCCTACGTACGTATCAGATATGGCACTTCAGGCAGAAGAACTAATTATTTGAATAGGAAAAAGTCTAAAATGTATATTTGTCAAATTTTTTGGAGTAGGAGTCTATAACTGTTAAGTAAACCCCCTCTCTTGACCTCTGGCTGTCACTAAGTTGATCTCAAACAATAAAATAAGAACGGTCTCTTGACTGTTGGTATCTGGCACTGAGTCATTCGAAAAAGGTGTAGGCAAAAGTTGAACTAGAATTAATAAAATATCTATCTAGTACTTACCCAACTTCATTTGGTTTTAAGTCTTCTCCTTTCAGATCTATTACTTCCTGTTTGATTTTCCACTCCCCTTCATTTAAGTCATCACTATTTTCATTCTTAAACATACCCTCTTTTACTTCAGGAGAGAAATCTTGGAATCTACCGAAAATAATACATCTATTTTTTTACTGATAACAATGGATCATCCAGTGATTTTTAGAGATATGCCCTACATATAAAGTACCAAATTGAATTCACTTCACCAGCTCTTGGGCTAATGGTTTTAAGTAGGTATATGCTTTCTGAGAGGCGGCCAGTGCGTTGTAGTTAAGGTGTCTGCTTGCTATGCCAGCAACCCGAGTTCGTGTCTCGGCTCGGGAAATAATAAAATAACTGGTCAAGTGCAAGTTGAACTTGCGCAATTAGTGTTCCGTACGTGGATTGCTTTTAGAATAAAAATTTTTGTTAGGGAGGTATAAAATGATCAATGACTTCACAAAACACTCCCTAAATGAGTTTTCACCAAAGTTTTTTCTGATCTTTACTGAAAACTGATGACCTTGAAATTTTTATTTTTCAAATTAAAAATCAATTAGAACAAATTTCCAAGTTTTGCATGATAATTGTTTTGAGGCGATTGCTGAGAATTCCAGTTGAAGTAATAACTCATTTCAAGTTTCTAGGAATTATGGAAATTCCTAGTGACATTTTATGATTAAAAACTATGCAATTGTCCTTTTGGAAATTAACCATTCGCAAGCAGTACTTTGTTACTGATACAAGCTCAATTGTTTTGTGAAAATGCCAAAAACGAAAGAAGTTTTGGTTGAAAATCGGGCTCTGATAATTGCGAGACATTAAAATGGTCATTCGAGTCGACAAATCGCGAGTGATATGCGGATGCCAAGGAGAACGATGGACTACATCGTAAAGAAATTTTCTGCGGGACATGGAATTCCCAACCAAAAACGTTCAGGAAGGTCTCGCGAAACGTTGAAGACAGAGCTATAACAATGTCCAGCAAACGTAATCACCGCCTAACCGCACAAGAAATCCCGGCTCGAGTAAACCTGGAGCCCATCCCGATCAGCGTGACAACCGTGAAGAACAGGTTAGCAGAAGGTTGACTACACGGGAAAGTTGCAATAAGGAAATCACTTCTTAGGCAAGTAAATAAACGTAAACGATTAGAATGGAACAATGGAATTCCGTCCTTTGGAGCCAGGAATCTAAATCCAAATTTTTCGGTTCAAATCGACGCGTTTACGTGCGGCGGTCAGCTGGAGAGAGGATGTTGGAAGCCTGTCAGTTGCCTACAGTAAAACATGGTGGAGGTTCAGTAATGATTTGGGGTTGTTTTGGCAACGGTAGAGTTGAAAAAATCTTTAGGATAGAAGGAATCATGCGAAAAGAACAGTATCAAGAAATTTTACTAACTCAAATGCTTCCTTGTGGAAGAGATTTCTTCAGGGAAAATTTATTATTCAGCCTGACAACGACCCTAAACATTTTGTTAAACAAATTAGAGAACTTTTGGACCAATGGAAATCCGATGACGTCTTGGAAGTGATGACTTGGTCTCCACAATCACCCGACTTGAACCCCTTCAAATTGCCGTGGGGCCATTTGGACAGGTGTTTGAAAACTCAATCCAACATCAGAAAATCACTTGTGGGAACTTTTTTAAGCAGAATGGGTTAAAATAACTGAAGAAACTACTGGACAGAATGAATCATGAATATTTTTCTGATTTTCTAGACTGTAAATAATGTGAAAATAAATAATAATTCATTAAAACAAAAAATATATATATTATCTGGGTTTTTGTTGTCTTGGGACTGAAATAACTAGGTGAGCAAATACTTTCTGATGGTAGTGTATTGTTGAACTCGTGTTTTTACAAGCTTTCATTTGACACCCCGATTTCACCCCCCAAAACTAACCCCTTAAATCAAAATTTAACTCTAATGAGGACATCAATTTAGTGTCAACTTTCAACTTTCTATGACAAATAGTTTCAGAAAAAATTAGGTGTGACAGATGGACAGACAGACACTGAAGTGATCTTATAATCTCTAAAAAAAAGTGTACTGCACAAGTTAAAGACTAATGTTTTACTTAATCTAGGCCTTAAAACCAGATTAAAGATAAATTAACTGTTTGTTAATAGAAAAATAAATTACTGGGTACTGAATATGTACACAGTGTTTCATTTCAAAAAAACATTAAAGATGAGACAATGAAAAAACCAGAATTAATAGTTTAGAAATTACACCTCTAGGCTCTCAAAGCTCTTCTCAATGATAAGTGTTTTAAGCCAGTTAGTGTGATATTGAAAAAAATAATAGTCTGCTCCATTACCTTGAGATAGACATCTCATGATGGAAGAGTGAGAACCATACTTACACCTATGGAAGAGCCGAGTGAAAGTATTTTGATCCCTGATATTCCTCTGAGGAACAACTGAACAGAGATTCATTATTTTATGCAAAAAGAGCGGGTCCCCAATGGATGTTTTTAGTGAAAGTTTAGGTATATCCATAGTAGATCTCATGGGCATTATGAAGAAGTCCAGTGAGGCAATATTAAGCTTCAAGGGAACATGTAACATATAGGTTGAAATCCATACAGGTGACGAGTACTCCAAAATAGGTCTAACCAGTGAATGATATAATATTTTAAAAATATAAGTGTCAGAAAAATCTTTACCCACTTTGCAAAGGAAGCTCAAAACTTTTAGTGATTTATTAATAATGTGATAGAAATGAAGACGAATGACTAATTTGGGGTATGTACAACTTGACTTCTTATTTATATTATAACAAAGACATTACCTGACATTTACCAATATTAAGATAAAGGCAATTCATTTTACACCACTTGATGAAGTTTTTTAAATTTGACTGTAAATAACTAAGTAAACAACAATCTAACATTGAGTCAACCATTTTAAAAATTTTACAGTAGGCAAAAAAGCAAAAATTTACACTTTAACATGATTTAAGATTATTAATACACATGTTAAATAAAAAGGGTTCCAGATGGCTTCCCAGGGGACTCCTGAGATAACAATAAACTTAGAGACTGTACCCCTCAACAGCACTGACTAAATTTCCCCAGTGAGACAGCCCTATATCCATCTTAACAGGTGTCCTCCAAAGCCGAAACGTAACACAGAAAGACAAAATAATACTAGAATACCATAAAGTGAGTTGGATTTTTCATTTACTGGTAAACTCCACATTTATTTTAATCTTTCAACATGTTTCACTATCACTGTAGCTTTATCAAGAGCTACAGTGATAAGGGAACATGTTGAAAGATTAAAATAAATGTGAAGTTTACCAGTAAATGAAAAAACAATTGTTTGTTTTACTGTTCACAACTTAAAAATAAAGCAGCATCGCTTGCTGATTGAGTTGATTGATTATGGACATTTGGCTACATAGGAAAATTTAAACAATTTTTAAAAAAATGCTCTGGTATTCCCACAAGCCCTATCCTTATAATTCTATTAGCTTCCATACCTAATGCTGTATTAAAACACTTATATTCGTAAAACAATATTTTTTAACACCTACCTGTTTAAAGAAATATCACAAACTGCAAATGAATCATCTTCCTCATTTTTTTCAATTTTAGGTTGTTTCAAAGGAATTATTAAATCATTAGCTGTTGGGTCATAAGCAGAAAGGCCTGAACGTAATTCACTTTCGAAATTATTCCACTCTGGTTCCAATTTTAGTAAGTTAGTACCGGTATATTCTTCTTCCATTGAACTTGGACATGTATCTTTGTATTTTTCCATAATTTTTTCCTCTTAACCAACTGATGCTGATAGTTTTCGTTGTTATGGAGTTTTTTATTTTTTTTTCTGAGATTTAATTGAGAAGTTCATATTGTCGAATCGTACACACATTTTGCAAAATATTTTTTGTTATATTTTAGGAGGTTATAAACATTACACTTGGTTTTGAGGCTAAAATAAATCTACCAGTAACAAACGGTAGGCAACGGGACAACGTTGCCAGCAAGTCGAGGTTAACTCCTAATAAATGTTATCAAAGTTTTAAACCGGTTTAAAAACGGTTACATCTCAAAAATACGTATAAACTGGAGAAACATCTACAAAAAATGCCTGATTTCACAATCACCTTGGAATCCTGACGTTGACGGTAATAAGCAATTTTGGAATAGTATTCATCGGATTTATATGGTTTCGAAAATGAAATATAAGAACTTTTTTGTTAAAAAATTATTCTCTGCTTCTAAAATTTAGCTCTAGTGCTTCTGGTTTTTCATGGTTAACAATTTCTATTCATGTTCAACCCAGAATTGGGCACACAAGTAATTTATCGTTGATTAAGTAATTTTCTACCGTAGTAAATATAATTTACTACGTCACTTTTGTTCATACAGTTAACTTCGAGAATAGTTTTTAAATATGTTTCTACATTTTATCTGGATTTTGTTTTTTAAAAACCTTTGACCAAATTAGTAGTACAATAACAATTAGTTGCTCAACTAAATTAAATGCGTTCTTTTTAATGTTCCTGTGAAAAACGAAAAACCTATAGGACCACTTCGGAGTCCGTCTACTGGATCTTACCTATTCAATACGACATCTCGTGGCTTTTTAAGCATTAAACTTGAGCAAACAAGCTTTTTCAATTCATAAAATTGAGTGCCATCTATTAGTGATCTTATATTCATTGTTGCCAGTGTCAGTGTAAATTCGTTTTGGCAGCCTGATCCGTCCAGGTGTTTCGTAACACCCCTACTCTGCTTCTCCAGAATCGCGCATTAGCCAATGTAAAATTATTGTATTATTATTATAGATACTGTTGGAAATAAAAATATAAATCAGTAAATATATGTTTAAATATTCTTCCCGATCACACAAATGAAACTTCATAAATATTTGATATTTTTTTTTTATTATATGTCATCATAAAATTTAACTTTCTTCTTCTGGTTCCATCTTTGGATGGTTCCGTCATAGTCAATACACTTAAATATAAAAATTTCGCTCAGTCAAAACAGCCTTTTATTTTTAATTATTTTCCTTTAACAATAAAAAAGAAAATGTAGATCTATGATTTTAGGATATCAGTCTTTGTACAGCAATTTCATAACAATCAGAAAACTATTATTGGAGTATCAAAATTTAGTTAAAACACTGTTAATAAAGGTTCACATATTTCACAAAGAAAGAATTTAAAATTAATAAAATACATAGTGGCGAACAAAAGTATGGAAAAATTTTCTTAATCAAAAATATAAAATACTATCCTTTAGGAAAAATAACTATGTTTGTTGACAATTTCTTTATAGAATTTTATTATTGACTATAAAAACTTTGTTTACCTTTTCTGGTAGATAAGGTTTTTAAGAAACGCGTTTTGTCCTTATCGAAAGCATTGAAATAATTTTATCATTCTGCTTTAAGAGTACGTTATTGTTGATACGAAGTAATTTAGTAGCATTGTTTGAGAGTGCGGTTTTTACCAAATTGCAGTTCAGATTTGAAACATAAAATTATTTCTCTATATCATAGTGGAAAGAAGCAAACTGAAATAGCAAAATCTTCAAACATGCGCAGGGGCACTGTCAGCAAAACTGTTAAGAAGTTCTCGAGAAGGGGCACTGTTGATACGGCATTTAAAAGTAAGTAAGTAAGAGGGTAGACAAAATTATAATTCGAAAGCGAAAAATGATCCTGAGAAAACTGCTGTTGATATTAATAAAGAACTAAGGCAGGAATATCAGGGTGTATTGGTGTCAGACATGACTATTAGGCGTTGTCTGTTATCTAAAAATCTTTATGATAGACGTGCTGTTAAAAAGCCACTCCTTACAAAGCGTCGCAGAAAAGCGAGATTGCAATTTGCTAAGGAATATAAAGTCTGGACTCAAAATCAGTGATCTCTAGTAATCTTTAGTGAAAAAAGTAAGTTTAATCTCTGTCGAAGTGATTCTACTGGTTATGTAAGAAGACCAGTTGTTCTAAGATATGACCCAAAGTACCTTGTACCTACTGTCAAACATGGCGGTGGAAATATCATGGTATAGGGTTGTTTTCGACGGTACGGGGCCATTGGCAAAGATAAACGGCAGAATAGATGCTCAAATGTATCTTGAGATATTGGAAAATAATTTGATTCCTTATGCAGAAGATTTGCCACTGTCATGGATTTTTCAACAAGACAATGTCCCAAAACACACATCTCGCTTGGCCAAGAATTAGTTTTCTGAACAAAGGATTCGGGTGATGCGCTGGCCTTCACAATCACCTGATTTGAACCTGATAGAGAATCTTTGGCACTATCTAGATAAACAAATTAGGAAAAGAGATATAAAAAACCGGGACGAATTTTGGATCGCATTAAAACAAGAATGGGAAAAAATACCACCCGATTTTTGTGCTAGGCTTATTGACTCTATGGGCAGAAGATATCAACCAGTGATTGAGGCAAAAGGATATCTCACTAAATATTAAATATTAGTCGTCTTAGTGGAATTTTTATTTTATGTTTCCATACTTTTGTTTGTGCATAATTTTGTTACGTTAAAAACCAAGCACATTTCTAATAAACAATAACTATTTTAGTCTTCAAAATGTTTGTTAGCATGTACACGATTAATAAATAAATATCGTTAATTGTCTTAAATATTAAGACTAGAGATATACATTATATGTATATACAGTCCCTGGCCAAATTATTAGACGCACTGTATTTTTTTTAGTAATTTTATGTTTCTTAAGAGTTTTTATGCAATAATGGTATATTTAAACTACAATATTATTGATTTTTATTTAAAAGAATTGTTGTAGACTACATATTTGTATTTATTTTTAACATATGGCAACACTGTGTTGACAAAGTGATACATGAACGTAAACAAGTACAAACCTGTATCAGTCGCGATCGGAATCGAGTCAGATACGGACGTGTTTCTGTGGCTTTATGGACTGTGATTGTTTGTTTAACAGTTTTATACTACTCAGTTATTAGTTTATTTTGTATGCAGTGTTTTTAAAAAAAGTAATTGGACTATTTTCATTATGGGTAGAAAAGGCGATCTTTCACCACGTAAAAAAGCTGAAGTGAAGGCCCTTGTGATTGCGAAAACATTTACAAACCGAGAAATATCACGAAGATTGGAGGTTTCTGAAGCTAGTGTACAACGCATAAAAAAAAAAAATTGAGTCAGGGAAGGAATCAAGTCCGAAAAGAAAGAAAAGATGCGGTAGAAAACCAATTTTCACTCCACGGTCAGAGAGATGTTTGAAGAAAATTTGTGTAGAAAACAGATTTGCTACTACAAAGGTAATAAAATCACAACTCCAGGATGCTAGCGTAAATGCTTCTGAGCGCACTGTTCGAAGAAAATTGAAAGAATTTGATTTTAAGGCTTGTCGCCCCGCCAGGACGCCCAAGTTAACAGCTGCAATGAAAGCAAAGCGCCTGAAGTGGGCCAAACAATGGCAAGACAAAGATGTGGACTTCTGGAGATCGGTAAGATACAGCAATTTAATCAATAATTGATACATTATTATCATTTTCAGTTAAATAAAGCAAATAAACATGGAAGTTTATATAGTTTTCCTATTTTTGACAGGTCTGCTTCAGTGACGAAAGCACATTCGAAATTTTGCAGAATAAAGCTTAGTATGTGCGTCGTCGTCATGGAGAAAAGTTTCATCCTGATTGTGTCGTCCCGACGGTTAAACATCCCACCAAAGTGATGATTTGGTCAGTCATCAGCGGCAAGGGCAGTGGACGTCTGTACGTCGTCAAAGGAATAATGAGGCAAGATCAGTACAAAGAAGTATTACAAAATCGGTTGATTCCGCAGCTCAGAGAATGGTTTCCAAATGGGGAACCATTCACTTTCATGCAAGATGGAGCTCCCTGCCACACTGCTCGGTCTGTTAAAGCTTTTTTGGCAGAAAAAAATATCCCTCTGTTGGATTGGCCGGGTAATAGCCCATTGAAAATGTGTGGGAGCTGATGAAAAGAGAGGTGGCTAAAGATGTGATTACCAACAAAACCCAGCTCCTAGAAAAGATTATTCATGTGTGGAATCATCATCCTCAAATGCAGGAGACAGTACAATCTTGCATTGATAGCATGCCGCGCAGAATTAAAGCTTTGATAGCGGCTAAAGGTGGCTCAACTAAATATTGACTTTTACTAACATTAATTTCACTTTTCTTTAAAACTTAATAAACTTATGCTTTTCTAAATTAATGTTGTTTTATTTATGTCAAATAAATAGGTAATTGATTGGATAATATAAAAATAAAAAACAAATCAATTTAAAATAATAAAAAACGGTACAATATCACTCGGTAATTAATATTTTACATGAAATCTTGCAGTGCGTCTAATAATTTGGCCAGGGACTGTATATTATATTATACTCATATAATAAAGAAGGGAAGTTTGTATGTTTGTACGAGGTAACCTCTGAAACTACCAATCCGATTTAAAAAATCTTTTACTGGTATGTAGCCTGCACTTTTAGGAAGGATATAGGCTATATTTTAAAAAATGTAATAGATAAATAATAAATATTTGTCTACTTAACCAGAATTTTTATGTAGCAATAGATGCTGATTTAAATATGCTTTATGTTTGGTGAAAAAATTACAATAAGTACATTTAAACACTTCGACTACGTCGGAATTTTTATGTAGTAATAGATGTAACTGTAACTTTAGTTTACGTTTTGTTTGATAATTACAATGAACACATTTAATCATTTTCACTTCATCGGAATTTTTATATAGTAATAGATGTTATTTTAAAGATCCTCCACGAATTGTTTGAAAATTACAATAAGCAAATTTAAGCATTTCCACTTAATCGGAATTTTTATGTCGTAATAAATGTTTTTTTAAATATTCTTTACGTTTTGTTTGAAAACTACAATAAGCACATTTAAACATTTCTACTTCATCGGGCGTTTTATGGAGTAATAGATGTTTTTTTAAAGAGTCTTTACGTTTTGTTTGAAAATTACAATAATCACATTTGAACATTTTTAGTTCATCGGGATTTTTATGTCGTAATAGATGTTTTTTTAAAGAGTCTTTACGTTTTGTTTGAAAATTACAATAACCACATTTAAAGATTTCTACTTCATCGGGATTTTTATGTAGTAATAGATGTTTTTTTAGACATCCTTTACGGTTTGTTTGAAAATTACAATAAGCACATTTAAAGATTTCTACTTCATCGGGATTTTTATGTAGTAATAGATGTCCTTTTAAATAGTCTTTACGTTTTGTCTGAAAATTACAATAAGCACATTTAAACATTTCTACCTCATTGGGATTTTTATGTAGTAATAGATGATATTTTAAAGATCCTTTATGTTTTGTTTGAAAATTACAATAAGTACATTTAAACATTTCTACTTCATCGGGATTTTTTATGTAGTAATAGATGTTTTTTTAAAGATCCTTTACGGTTTGCTTGAAAATTACAACAAGGACAGTTAAACATTTCTACTCCATCGGAATTTTCATGTAGTAATAGATGTTGTTTGAAAGATAATTTATATCTTGTTTGAAAATTACAATAAGCACATTTAAACATTTCTACTTCATCGGAATTCTTATGTAGTAATAGATGTTTCTTTAAATTTGATCTGTGTTTTGTTTGATGATTACAATGAACACATTTAAACATTTCTGCGTCGTCGGAATTTTTATGTAGTAACAGATGATGTTTTAAAGATACTTTATATTTTGTTTGAAAATGACAATAAGTACATTTAAACATTTCGACTTCATCGGAATTTTTACATCGTAATAGATGTTTCTTTAAATTTAGTTTATGTTTTGTTTGAAAATTACAATGATCACATTGAAACACATCTACTCCATCGGAATTTTTATGTCGTAATAGATGTTTCTTTAAATTTGGTTTATGTTTTGTTTGAAAATTACAATGAACACAGTTAAACATTTCTACTTCATCGGAATTCTTGTGTCGTAATAGATGTTTCTTTAAATTTAGTTTGTGTATTGTTTGATGATTACAATGAGCACATTTAAACATTTCTGCTTCATCGGAATTTTTATGTAGCAATAGATGATGTTTTAAAGATAATTTATATTTTGTTTGAAAATTACAATAAGTACATTTAAACATTTCTGCTTCATCGGAATTTTTATGTAGTAATAGATGATGTTTTAAAGAGACTTTATGTAGTAATAGATGATGTTTTAAGGAGACTTTATATTTTGTTTGAAAATTACAATAAGTACATTTAAACATTTCTACTTCATCGGGATTTTTATGCCGTACTAGGTGTTTTTTTAAAGATCCTTTACGGTTTGTTTGAAAATAACAACAAGGACATTTAAACATTCCTACTCCATCGGAATTTTTATGTAGTAAGAGATGTTGTTTTAAAGATAGTTTATGTTTTGTTTGAAAATTACAAAAAGCACATTTATACAGTTCTACTTCATCGGGATTTTTATGTAGTAATAGATGTTGTTTTAAAGACGCTTTACGTTTTGTTTCATAATTACAATGAACACATTTAAACGTTTTTACTTCATCTAATTTTTTATGTACTAACAGATGTTGATTTAAATAGCTTTTACGTTTTGTTTGAAAAGTACAATAAGCACATTTAAACATGTCGCCTTGTAAATTGTTATGTTCAAAACAATGTTGTTTTAAAGTATTTTTCCGAATTGTCTGATAATTACATCGATCAAATTTGAAAATAAAATCTTGTGTGCATTTTGTATTAAGAGCAAGTTGATTCCTAATATTTTCTTTCAATATTATTTGTTCATCATACTCATGGGGTACTGTAGAATTTCCTTGATCGGCTCGATCGAAATAACTTAAACTTGCCCTAAAACATAACAAAAAGAAAGCTGAAAGGATCATAATGTTAGTAAAAGTAAAATTATAATATTTATTTAAACAATATACGGGAAACCGGGTAAAAAATAAAATGAACAGGACTATAAAAAAAGTCACAATAAGTTCTCGATAAAATCACAATAAGGCTATCATAAATAATCACATATAGGAAAATAACAGTCATCACAGCCGATTTAAGAATATACTGAGTGAGCCCACAAAAGGATCAATATCTGGATGAGAATTTAAATAAGTTAGAGTGCGCGAGATTGGAGAGTAGGCTATATGAAAGAGCTCATGTTTTCTAAGAGTCCTAAAGGGAATCTTCAGGTTGATGCTGTTAATAAGTGAGGGGCAATCCACAAGACCATTTATCAATATGTATATAAAACTTAGATCCCTCTGATCTCTCCTGGACTCTAAAGAATGGCGATTGAGTATTGCTGCCACTCCTGTTAGATCATTATGCATCCCTAACTTAAATGAACAGTATTTTATAAATTTATTTTGTACTCTCTCAAGTTGTACTTTATGATAGTTGTAGAATGGAAACCAAACTGTAGAGACATATTTTAGGTGACTTCTGGCAAGAGACCAGTACAATAATAAGTAAGTGCCGGTAATGACATATCTCTACAGGTGCGAATAATAAAACCCAACATTTGAGAAGTTTTCCCCTCAACAAGGTTATAGTGTTCCCTGAACGAAAGTTGACTGTCAAAGACAACTCCCAAATCCTTTATTGAATTCACAGATTGAAGTTCATGATGCTCAATAGTATAGGAATTGTTTTTTATATTTCTAAGTTTCTAAAGTTATAGAGTAACATTTATTGATATTCAGAGAAAGGTCATTTAATTTAGCCCAGTTTACAAAGGAGTCCAGATTTTTTTGCAGTATATCAGAATCATCCTGGGACGTAATTACACGAAAGATTTTCAAGTCATCAGCATATAGTAGGTCCGATAAGCAAGTTATCAGATCAAGTAAAAATAAATTAAATAAAAGTGGAGCACAGTATCTACCTTGAGGTACCCCAGAAGTTACTCCTACATACTGAGATTGGCAATTACCAATTTTTACAAATTGCACACGATCCATCAGCATACTCCGAAACCACTTCAAAGATTTCTTACCAAAGCCCAGAGACTTAAGTTTTGCCAACAGTATTTCAAGATTGACCCTGTCAAAGGCCTTCGAGAAATATATATAGAGTCCACCTGATAGCCACACTCAAAGGCCTCTAATAAGGCCAATTCATAGGAAACTAGATTTGTGGTAGTTGATCGTTCTCTGATGAGCCCATGTTGCCTCATATCAAGAATTCCCCTACATGCCCAACTCAATTGGTTACCGGTAAGGCTATCTAGTATCTTAGGGATGGCTGACTGCCTTGAAATACTCCTGTAATTTTCTATATACTCTCTTCCTCCAGATTTAAGCGCTGGTATAATGTAACTTGATTTCCACACTCTTGGAAGCTCACCCTCTGCTAGGGACTTATTGAATAATAAACATAAACGAAGAGTGATACTATATTTAAGGTTTCTTATTAGAAACTCTGGTAACTTATCAGGGCCATAAGATAATTTCTTAGGTAAATGAGAGATTTTTTCAAATACTTCACTTAAGCTAATATCAGAAATTGAAAAATCAAGCTTCTTATCAGTAGGTAAGTTCAGAATATTAACATTATTATTTGAGTAAACATTAGAAAAAAAAATCAGCAAACAAATCAGCTATATTCTGAACATTATCAGCACTCTCGTGATTATAAAACAAACAGTTGCACATGAGAGTTTCTTAGCTTGTTTCCAAATGACCAAAAATGTTTAGGATTTTCAAAAAGACTTCTCTCCGTGTTGACTATATAGCTCTTATAATCCCTTTCAGCTAAACTTTTACATTCCCAACGTAGAGCAGAACATGTTTGAAAATCTCTTTGATGGCCTCTTAATTTATACTGTTTGTGTGCTTGTTTTTCATTATTATTTTTTTTAATTCTGAGGAAAAATAAGAGGGAAAATTTGAACTCCTATATACTTTAGAGGAAACAAATAAGGTTATACCGGTATTAAGAATTTCATAAAATGAATTAGTACAAGTCTCAATATTATTATTGCAAAGAAGACTGTTCCAATCAACATCAGAGAGAAATCTGTTGAATCCTTGATAGCCTGCATTCTTAAAGTCATAATAAGTATGTTCTACTTTTAATCTTGGGAGGTGCCCGACAACTATCTCACCCACGCACAGTGCGAAATTTAGGAAGTTTAGCGGAACTTTATTCAATTTTTGAAATACGTAAAATGCATAAGATTATTCATTATTTTGGTAGGTTAATATTCCACCTCTAAAACCTCATACTCAGTTTGGGGATTAACCCTGCGAATCAACTGCAAAATGCACCTGAAAGTTGCATTACTTATTCAATCATACTTTTTGCCTACAGAAAGCTAATCGATTTGTTTAAGTTAATACAGTGGTACATACAAACGGCAAGTCAGTAGGCCATGATTTTTTCTTCATTTATTTTATAAGAGAATTGTCAATTATTGGCATTTAAATAATTGCAAAATCTTTTCTTACTCGTGTGTGATTTGTTCGTGAAAAAAGTGATTTTTAAGAAGTAAGTAAAATTTACATTTTTAACTTCAGTGGAGACTTTAAAAAGTGATACTACATAATACCAGCTTGAAACGCACAAAATTTGAAAGGTTTTTTTTCCTGTTGGAAACACAAAAGATCTTCTGCGATATTTTGCGATCTTCTTTTAAATTAAACATTTTCCAGAATGACTTTGCAAATTTCATATAACTGCATATTCCAAAAGTAGAAGGAAGAAGCGACATCGGATGCCATCATTGGTTTTGTTTTGGAAAAAATAGGCTCACCAATGCTAACATCTGACGCTCTTTGCAGTTTAAAGGCAACTCTTCGTGCGCTGGTTTGTAAAATACAAAAAAGGTCGAGGGAATCCAGTAGAAATTTAGCATCATTTCTGAATAAAAATGCTAGCTGGCTTGAAAATAATGTCAAATTTTCAAATGCTGTAAGGGATGCATTGCCTAGTGGATCGAGGACTAATGCAGGCAGACCTAAAAAAGAATTTAGGGATTGTCATCCTAAAGTGCAAAACAGAAAAGTGCATCATCTTTTGAAGTCCGGTAGCCAAGACGAGTTAGCCAAAGCAACTGCAACAAAGCTATACCAATCTGGAAAACGAAACTCTGCAGCGATTGTCAAGGAACTGGCATCTGGTTCTTCAGAAAGGGATAGCAAAATCAAGAAGGCTCGCATGTCTTCTTCAAACAGCCCACGAAAATGAACTCCAGACCAGGCTCTGGCGCTACTTATTGATGCAAACTTATCGTCAAATCAGTACAACATTGTTCGAGATCAAGCAAAAAATCACCGTTGCACTTTGTATCCACCTTATTATGTTTTAAAAGAGACAAAGAGGTTGTGCTATCCAAAGGACATAATAATAACTGAAGTTTCAACTGAAGTATCAGTTCAGTCGCTTATAAATTATACCGTAGGAAGACTTTGTACAGGGCTAGAAGGGATTCTTAGAACTTTATCAAACGTTAAAGCACTAAATATTATCGTAAAGTGGGGTTGTGATGGGGCGGAACAAGTTAATTATCGACAAAAGTATATGGACAAACATAGCTCTGATGATAGTATGTTTAGTGTATCAATGGTACCAATCCAAATGTGCTCCGTAAATGATAATGGTGATAATCAGTCAGTAATTTGGAAAAACCCTTCTTCTTCCACACGGTACTGTCGCCCCATTAAGTTCGTTTTTGCCAAAGAAACAGTCAGTGTAATTACCTCAGAAGTAAACAAAGTGAAAGAACAAATATCTCAACTTACTCCAACCACTATACTTGTAGATGGCGAGCAATTTCAGGTTACAGCAAATATGATCTTTTGTATGATTGGCGGTAAAGTATGCAATGCTGTATCATCCTGTGCATCATCACAAACATGCTACTTATGTGGGGCTAATTCTTTAGAAATGCCAAAAAGTCTTCCGAAATAACTGGCGTTAATTTAGATTTGATCAAAGCGTTTTTCATGTGCTGTTAGAGTGCCTAAATTGTGGTCTTAAAATTGATTCAGAAAAGTTCGGCGAATATGCAAGAGAAACTTTGGAATTGTATTTGAAAGAATATTTTTGGTACTCAATGCCCGTAAGTGGGCATAAAGTCCTTTGTCATGGAAAGGATATTATAGCCTCTTGCATTCTTCCGATCGGACAATTTTCTGAAGAAGCTCAAGAGGCAAGAAACAAAGACTGCAGAAAATATCGCGAACTTTTTTTACCAGAAAAACATCCCGAACTGACACAAATACGGATTTATTTAATCGGCTGCTTATTTCATCGGATCCGTACATCGCTAGTCTTCGTAAAGCACTAGACAAGGCGAAATCGGCGCCATCGTTGGAAAAAATTTTCTAATTGAATTTTTTTTCATAACCTTCTCCAGGAGATGCCCCTGAAAGAGGATCAACATGTTGCCGGGCGGTAACCTGGTCCGAATTTGTTTAAACAAATTTTTTTTAAACGAAGTCCAAAAATTGAAATTTTCGCCCCGGAACAAGTTTTTTTAGGTAAATTGGACCATTTTGAACAAAAAATGTCTCTTGTGAATTTTCTCTAAAATGCGCCGTTTTCGAGATATCGGCGATTTTTTTAGGTGCGAGAAAACGCGAAAATGGCCACTTTCACCTCCCAATATCGGGGTCAAAATTAAAATTTTCAATGTTGCCAAGTGTTCAAATTAAAGTTTGAGATCTCCTCTACAAATTACCGTAGGAAATATTGCAATATCTTCATTTTTAAATATTGTTTTTTAACAGTTAACAAATTGCGTTCGAGCGCCCGCGGCTGCATCGAAACTGTATACATAGATATATACGCAACGCCCGTACGTAGGCGCACGGAACTGTATACGCACTGCGATGCTCTATAAAGCTTTGTTTCTTGATTTCTTATTAAAATTAATATATTTGAAAAGTATGTAAAAAATATTTATTTATTAAAGAGTAATTGTTATATCAAATTTAATTATTATAACAAATGAATATAAATAAAAATTCAATATTCGATTAGGATGGTAGAAGAATTAAAACAATTTTATGAAATATAACTTATATATATTTAATAGAATTTTCGCAAATATTTAAATTACACCCACACATGAGTATACAACTTACGTTGTTGCTTTTGCAATTACATGCATTAGTTTTACAATTTTTTGTACATTTACATTGCCTAATTAACGAATCTGGTATCGAATTTTTTAACATGAATTTGGGTAACAATTCACCTGTTTCTATAGTGTAACCAAATTCTGTTGCATCTAAATGTCGATACCGAGAATACAATGACATTTTCCATATGTACGTTTGTAGTGAAGCTCGTGAAATGTGCAATTTTAAAGCATCGGATGTACATGGAATTTTTCCAAAATTAATACCCATCCCACAAGAACGTTCTAAAATTATTTGTCTAGCATTATCTGCTGTTTCTCCAGCTTTATTCAAAATTTTCAAATACAATTTGCCGCGGGCGCTCGAACGCAATTTGTTAACTGTTAAAAAACAATGTTTAAAAATAAAGATATTGCAATATTTCCTACGGTAATTTGTAGAAGAGATCTCAAACTTTAATTTGGACACTTGGCAACATTGAAAATTTTAATTTTTGACCCCAATATTGGGAGGTGAAAGTGGCCATTTTCGCGTTTTCTCGCACCTAAAATCGCCGATATCTCGAAAACGGCGCATTTTAGAGAAAATTCACAAGAGACATTTTTTGTTCAAAATGGTCCAATTTACCTAAAAAAACGGGCCAATTTTTGGACTTTGTTTAAAAAAAATTTGTTTAAACAAATTCGGACCAGGTTACCGCCCGGCAACATGTTGATCCTCTTTCAGGGGCATCTCCTGGAGAAGGTTATGAAAAAAAATTCAATTAGAAAATTTTTTTCCAACGATGGCGCCGATTTCGCCTTGTCTACACCCAAAACCAAGCATAGTGAAGTTACGCCAGAAGTTTTAGAGTTGTTAGAAAGATTTGCAGACCCATGTAATGACTGCGAGTCTTCAGACGATTGCAATGAGTCTCGTTCTGAATAGATGTTCAAAATGTTACAAAATGTATGTTTTTTTTAATTGTTCTATAATAAAAAACACAAATAAACTGAAAAACTTTAAATAAAACATATTAATTTTTATTAAAAATTTAAAAAAACCAACAAATAGAACTGTTTTACTGCTTTAAAATAATTAAGTTCCGGTAAAGTCAAGAAATTTCGCACTGTGCCACGTAAGGAATATGGTGGATACTACTATTTAAGAGGTAGTCCCCAGCCGGAATAAATAATAAATTTCAAAATAACTAAAAACTAAATCTAAATAAACATTTCGATAATTAGGAACTGTAATTAACTGTATTAAAACAGTCAGTTGAAAGGTCTTAACTTTCTTTACTTTTAATAAATATTTTAATTATTAGATAGAAGCCATTATTTGCCCCTATCTTAATTTTGATAATGGATTGAGTGGATATTAACACTAATGTTAATGAGTACATGGAGATCGAGGTAATTTTTGTACGCCTTTTGAAAATAGTCTCTACAGTTGGTTAAAATTTCGCTGTACTGTTTGCGGGCACCATTCATTTTAGAATAAAAAGAATTTAAATTCCGCTCAAAAAATACTGAAGAGTTATTTAGTTGTTGAAATAAAATTAATTTACGTACAACCCTTGCGCCCTGAAAGAAAGAGCAGGAGTTTAGTGAGACACTACACATTTAAATAAAAAAAGGGTATATATTTATTAACAAAATAAAAATTGATACCTTCATTACACTCTTAAAAATTACTTCTACTAAATAAAAACCCCTTAAGCTAGAAGAGTGTACACCATGGCATAGAATCTTTAATTTATGATTATTCAGTTTTTAATAAAAGGCTTGATAAAACTCGATATCAAAAGTTTTTGAAATTAACTCCGCGAATTACAAGTGCAGAGTAGTCGATGGAAACGCACTTGTAGACAGTAAGTGAGATTTTTTTAGACTAGTGTGCTTATGACTTACGGATTGGTTTCTCCTCGTGGGCCTCTCCTGGTGAGACTCTCATAAAAATATTGTCTCAGCCATCGCCATCCTAATTTCATTTGGGCTGCTCAACACTTTTTCACCTGAAATGCCCGAGGATGAGCAGGATATTTCAAGAAAGGAAAAAGCCTTAAAATTGAGAGCTAGAAACCATTACTGCACTACTACGTCACTAAAAAAACACTCTGGCGTGCTAGACAAGAAAGCCACTACGGCTTCACGGTCGAAAAAGCCACTAGTGCTTCATGGTGGAAAAAAGCCTTTCAAAATTCGAAATGGCTGCTTAAACATCTTAGTCCCTTCCTTAAAGTGACGTCTTTAAAAATTAATGCAAACTAAATAAGTGAAGTCGGAAAAACGCGTTACACACTGCCGGTTTAAATTAAACTGCTCAAAAATGTAAAACACTGATTTAAGCTATACTGCTCAAGAATTGAAATCACTGCAATAAATATAAAAATGTAATAAAATATAAATTATAGGGGGAAAAAACAGTGTCGAAACATGATCTTAAAATCTAGGAAAAAATTAATGTCACACAGTTTATTAAAGGCTGGTTTTTTATTACTGAAAAACGTTTTCTTAGTTATTAACGCTTTTTTGTGTAGAAAACCGCTTTTTAAGAACCAGCAATCTTCTTACAGATTTTTGTTCGAAAAAAACACTTTCGTTCATTATATTAAAAGGGGACAAAAAGTTTAAACTTCCATTCTCATAGGGAATTTGATACCAACAGACCATACTCTGATAGGGGAGGCTGGGGCTGATTGTGACACGGGTAGGTAGTTACAGCGGCAATGGCGGCTAAATAGAGAACGCTATAGTAATGTTAGAAAGAGACAAATGATCACGCTCATCGGCCAGAAGGTAGCGCGTGTCAGTAACGCTAGCGCTTTTGCGAGAGGAGCCCGGGCACGCTGCTGTTAAAATCACAGGTTAGTATAGCCTGTCCCAAAATATAAGATCCTGATTTTGGCCGTTTTAAGTGGGCAATATAAAAATTCTGACCTTTTGTTTATGATAGGTTGCAGAGAAGGACTTAAGAATTGTATTCATTAATGCAAATAAATAAAATTATAAGTGTTTTTGGAGATGTTTATTTATAAATGCATGTAAAAACAAATGGATAAGAAGTACAAATATACAGTTTGAATGAATGGGGTTTACAAGAGGGGACATATTGTATAAATAAAAATATATTTTAACTTAAGCCTAATTCGGTCTCACTATCACTTTCATCAGCTGAGGTAATTCTCAGTGGTTTTATATTATTTACATAAATATATGAATCTTCAACTTTAACAACGAGTTAAATGGAATTCTTCCAGCTTTCACAAGGTATATCATTTATAACTTTTTTACTAATTCAACCATTGGCACACTTAAAGTAGGAGAAACATTTTGTGCCCTTATTTTTGATTTAACTTGAAGCCAAATATGTTCAATTGGATTAAATACACAATAATACGGAGGAAGCCGCAAAACAGTGTGTCCCGTTTTCTCTGCCATATTATCACAAACATATTTCTTTTTCAATTTATAGTCTTTCAAAACTTCCAAAAGATCACTTTTTTTATAACTAAAGTCAAAATAAATGTCATTTTCTAACATATATTCCTGTATTTCCGATTTGGTGTTGGCAGCATTATTTAGTAGGCGACTATGGTAACTTGCATTGTCCATAACTATAACATTCTGTTTGGGAACATTTGGCAAAAGGGAATTTTGAAACCAATTTTCAAAAAGTTCTGCGGTCGTGTTCAAACTAGAATCTTTTATGTTTTTTGCAGATAATCGTAGACAATTTGAAACCCAGCCCTTTTCAGATCCAGTATGCAAAATGGTTATTCGTTTACCTTTATTTGAAGGTGCATCCTTTTTGCATAGTGTCATGGCTATTGAATCATGTTTCATCAAGGTAAATTATTGGCCAATTTTCTGATCGATATTTTTTAATTTCTTGTAAATAAGTATGTCGCAAGATTCGTAATCTTTGTGACTCCATCAATACTTGCCTTCTGTTGATTTTTCGGAACGTGAATCCTATTCTTAAGAGAATTCTGTGAAGGATTGATCGGCCACAATGTATATTGGTCCCGTCCTGCACCAGTCTTAATTTTATTTTGTCTAGTGTCGACACCAACTGGTCTTCATACATAGAATATATTTTTCTCCAGATGACGTCTTTTTCACAATCGTCTACATGATGCATTTGAAAATCTTTCCGTTTTTTCCTGTTCCTGAGTGATGGTTTTCCTACAATACCTTTAATCGTAGAAATTGGGGTTTTTTTAGTTCACTTTTTTCTTGCAAAGCACTTTGTTTATTCAAATTTCTTTTTACCAAACTGTCGTAAACATTTTTCACTATTTGTTTAGCGGTAAGTGATAAATGTTTTCTCTTGCGATAGCCACTACTGCAATTTTCCCACGGACGCCACATAATTAAAATAGAACCGTTACGTTGTAAGTTGTAAGTAAAACTAAAAATAAAAATAATAAAAAGTATCTTTCGAATCTTAATGGAGACCTGTGGTCATTAGGCCTATATTATCAAATACTTAAAGGGCTCCAAACCGGGTTGCCAGGTAGTAAATATATAGGTAAAAATAGATCCAATATGATTGCAGGTGCAAGTGAGGGCGGTATACAAAGCAGGTAAAATAAAAATACGTTTATCATAATACTTGGCAACTATGCACAAAACCTTAATAGGGTCGTTGCCCCATTGAAAAAGCAAAAAGGCAGGATCTTATATCTTGGGATTTACCTTACCTCATATTTATAGAAACATTTATCATTTAAACACACACACACAAGTTTGGACAATGATTAAAAGGTCGAAGCAGAACCATCAACCACCTCTGGGAATTTAAAACAAGTTATAGTGTATTTGTTTGGAGTTGACAGCAGAATTCTCTCATTGTATATGCAAATACAGCATGCATTTTACTGGATTTTGCTACCTGTTTTGAATTACTTTTAAGGGTTCACCCTATCTTAGGCAGAAAACCCCTGCTATAAAATAGTCATAAAATGTAAATGAAGGTTCATTGGTAGCATAGCCGTCCGAGCGTAACCTGCTTTTAGTGTTTAATAAATAAAATTATCTTAAAAATAAAGTTATAGAAATATAAGATTTATTACCAAAATTTTTTTATCTATAAGATCTATGTATTTTCACAATTCGCGACACACTATTTAAAAGCAAACGCTTCTGCTTTCCTCTTTTGACACGGTCTTTTTTTCCGGGACACATTCTATTTCGTGTTTTGCTTCTTGATGGGACCAAATACAGCCAGAACTCAAGAATGGCTTGAGGAGCGTTAGGGAACATCTCCTCCGTCGAAAGCAACTTCTGTGAACTTAAATGCGGTCGTACAAATACCGATGTTCCGGGCGTCCTAATGAGGCAGTCACTCTAAAAAACTCAAAAAAATCCACTCTATTGTTCTGAATGACCGTCATGTGAAAGTGAGAGAGATAACTGATACCGTGAAGATGTCAACAGAACGCATGAGGCATACTTTGCATGAATATTTGCGTGAGGAAAAACTTTGTGACTCAGAACATTATTTGGCACTCTTTTGGCATAATCCAAAGGAGTTTTTGCATCGATTCATAAGTGGATCCACCACAACACGCCAGAGTCCAACAAGCAGTCCGCGGAGTGACTGGAACCGCGTGATAGTTAATCGAAGCGTCCAAAAACACAGATATCAGCTAAAAAGGTTTTGGTAAGTATTTTTAGGATACGCAGAGAATAATATTGATCCACCGCCTAATACTGAAGCACCAGCTTACAACACCATAAAAATCGATGGTGAAATTGGGCCAATTTGGCTATGAATGGCTTCCTCATTCGCCGTATTCACCACATTTAGCCCCCAGTGGTTATTAATCAGTTATAAGTCGAATAGGAAACTGGGGCTGTTTTGAGAGAGTTCGACGAATCGTACTTATGAGGAGTATCCAAATGTTGGAAGATTGCTGGAATAAGTGTACTGCTTCTGAAGGAAACTGTAAAAATTAAAATCGATTTTTGGCAGAACCATTGTTTTTTTCTTCAAAAGTCTTAAGACTTTCCACCTCCTTTAGTGTAAAATTTAAAAAAAGGTAAAGGTAAGGGTAAATTCATCAATCCGCGAACCGGGTGATCAAAAAGTGATTTTACCAGCTACATCAGACTAAAAAAAGTTAAAAAAAAATATTGAGCACTTACTGCACTTCGCTTGGTTCCATCTCTGGATCCTCTCCTTTGATGTCTACCTCTTCTTGTTTAATTTCCCACTCCTTTTCATGTTTGTCTTCATTATCAACCTTATTAAAATGTTCTCTTTCTTCCAGAAAGACATTTTGGTCTCTATAAAAATAAAACATCCATTTCATAGATAAATCTTCAATGTAATCATAGAAGTAAATAAATTGCATATTTATTTTTGATAAAATAAATATCTAGATTTTGATTTCAAAGATGGAACAAAAAAATAAAGTTTAGAAGAGCGCCCAAATTATTCTTTTCGAACTTCGTTCATTTTGACAGAGAGTTTCCTAGGTGCATAATTATGCACATTTTTTATACAATTTAAGGGATTGTTAAAGGTAGTGTTTTTTTCTTTTCTTGCTAAAGTAAGTTATTGTATGCGGAAAAAATTATCCTCCAAAATTCTTGATTTTCTTCACGTTTTAGGTTTCCTAGACACCAAAAACACAGTCAGTCCTTTCCGATGGTCTGTCCGTTTCCCAGTCTGTTGGCTCGATAACTCTCAAATGAACTAAGATATCAATTTCAAACTTTATCATACATACATACATACATATACATACATATATATATATATATATATATATATATATATATATATATATATATATATATATATATATGTATGTATATATATATATAGTGAAGTCTACTTATAACAAAGCCGTTTATAGCGAATTTCCGGTTAAACGAACTATTTTATCATGCACGAAAAAACTTCCATAAGATCAATACAAATTTTTAACGGTTATAACAAACCCGGTTAAAAGCGAACCAAATTTGGATGTTTTGTGTTCGTTTATAATGAACTTGCCACTTCCTGTGCTCGAGGTCGCGCGACTTGATCTAGGGAATTCACCAAAACTCGCCGGCAACCCCTATTCTACTTGTTTCCACCTGGGCGCTAGTTCGAGCAGTATTATTTCAATTCATTTATTGTGTTATGCGGTGCTAATGCATATTTGATCAAGTAGCAAAGTGAATGTTTAAGCTTTATTTTAAAAAATGTAAAGCGTTTACTTTAAAAGACAAACACAATATTATAAGGAAAATAGATGTTTGCAAACAGTTGAATTTAACTAAAATCTATGGTTTACAACAATAAACAATAAAATAACAACAGTCAAGAGACTGTTGTTATTTTATTGTTTAGGATCAACTTAGTGACAGCCGGAGGTTAGGAGAGGGAGTTTATTTAACAGTTATAGGCTCCTATTCCAAAGAATTGCACAAATATACATTTTAGACTTTTTCTTATTCAAATAATTACTTCTTGAGATATATATGATATGGACTTAGACGACTCACCTTTGCTTATGGTTAGTGCCTTTTTTAAGTATTGTGTTTATCTGCACAATACTTAAAAAAGGCACTAACCATAAGCAAAGGCAAGTCATCTAAATCCATATTATATATACCTCAAGAACTAATTATTTGCATAAAGTCTAAAATGTATATTTGTGCAATTCTTTGGAGTAGGAGCCTATAACTGTTAAATAGACTCCCTCTCCTAACTGCTGGCTGTCACTAAGTTGATTCTAAACAATAAAATAACAATAGTCTCTTGACTGTTGGTATTTTGCCCTCTGGCACTGACTCAGTTGAAAAAAAGAGTATATACAAAAGTTGAACTAAAATTAACAAAATATCACTTAGTATTTACCCAACTTTGTTTGATTTTAAGTCTTCTTTCAGATCTACTACTTCCTGTTTGATTTTCCACCTCCCTTCATTTAAGTCATCACTATTTTCATTCTTAAATAATCTCTCTTTTACTTCAGGAGAGAAATCTTGGAATCTACTGAAAATAATACATCTACTTTTTACTTGTAACAATGGATCATCCAGTAATTTTTTAGAGATATGCCCTACATGTGCCAAACTGAATTGAGATAACATACTTTTTGGAATAATGGTTTTAAACTATGAAAAATATGTAGTTAGTGGAAAGGGGAATTGATTTGGCTATATAGCAAAATTTTAAAATTTTCTGAACAAATGCTCTGGTATTCCCACAAACCCTATCCTTATAATTCTATTAGCTTCTAAACCTAAAGCTATATTAAAACACTTATATTTGCAAAACATTTGCTTTGAACACCTACCTATCTAAAACAATATCACAAACTGAAAATGAATTATCATCCTCATTTTTTTCAATAATTTTAGATTGATTCAAGGGAATTATTAAATCATTAGCCTTTTGTCCATAAGCAGAAATGCCTGAATGTAATTCACTTTCAAAATTATTCCACTCGGCTTCCAATTTTAGTAAGTTAGTACTGGTATATTCTTGTTCCATTGAACTTGGACATGTATCTTCATACTTTTCCATTATTTTTTCTATGGAAGAAGCTAATACCGTTCCTCTTTACCAACAACTGATGCTGTTATTTTCGTTGTTATGGAGTTTTTAAAAAACTTCTTTTTGAGATTTAATTGAGAAGTTCATTTAACCGTATCGCACGCACCTTTTTCAAAATATTTCTAATTATATTTTACCTGGTTATAAACATTACACTGTTTCACGGTTAAAAAAAACAGGAGTAAAAAACGGTAGACAGACAACCGAACAACGTTGCCAGCAAGTCGAGGTTAACTCCTAATAAATGTTATCCAAGTTTTAAACCGGTTTAAAACGGTTACACCGCAAAAATACCCATAAACTGGAAAAAAAAACGTCTGACTTCACAGTGACCTGACGTTGTACAGAATTAAGCAATTTTGGAATAGTATTTATCGGATTAATGTAGTTTTGTAAACGAAATATATGAACTTTTTTGTTAAAAAATCGTTCCATTTCCAAAATTTCCCCTTATAGCTTCTAGTTTTTCATCATTTACAATTTGTATTTATGTTGAACCCAATATTGGGTATCATTGGTAAAGTAATTTACTACGGTAGTCAATGCCATTTACTACGTCACTTTGGTTTACACAGTTAATTATGTTTGCTAACAATTTTTAATTATGTCAGTGGGATGTCAAATGAAAGCTTGTGAAAACACGAGTTAAAACATATATATGATGTGATACTCGCGCAAACTTTTCTTTATATTATTTTTAAAAAATTGCCAAAAATCGCTCTCCCTCCATCCTACTGCTAAGAGTACAAATCAAACAAATTCGAAAAAATTCTGAAATATTTTCCATAAGGTGTAATTTGAATGAAAATTATCACAAGTAATAATCTTCATTCAATAATGATAATTATTGAATGAAAATTTGATAATTTATCTGGTACATAAAAGCAAAGATCGGACACAAACCTCGCGTGATATATGTTTTGTACTTGTACCTGTTGAATAAAACATGTTATTCACTGGACAGATAAAAGTATAATCACACTTGCACGACATGGATATAAGATAATTATTGTGGGAGATTGTAACGTAAATTTGCTAATAGTTTATCCATCTATTTGAGTAGCATTGGGCTTCTGCAAAAGTATAAAACATAACATACAGAAGACCAAAAACTCCGAAACAGTACAAAACACTAGAATATTGAAATATGTTATCAATGAACTCTAAAACTGCGACACTTAACTGCTGCTTATTAAGCTGGTGGAGACATTCCATTGAAGATCCAAACCTTGTCAAAGGGCCTTCTCGAGCAAGCACACTCACAATTTGGTCTGTCTGATATTCCTCACTTATGTTTCCAATAATGAGTTCGTCCTAATACGATTAAGAATAGTCCAAGACTTTCTTGGTAAGTTAAAACTAGGAGGACGTTCACTAGGATCTTTGATGAGATGTAAGATATCTGGGTTGTCGTTAGTCCATTCCGCATGCCAGGCGTCATTGATGTTAAAATTGTTGTTAATGAGTGTGTCGCTCAATTTCCATGGCGGTTTCTCGATGTCGATCTCTCGGTGAAGCCCTCACAATCCAGATGTGTAGGTAGATTCTTGTTACTCCTACACTTGTTCAATTCTCTTTTAATGCGGCCTTCCTTCTGAGATGAGGCGGGGCAATGTTGGCCAGCACTGGTGGTCATTCAGTTAGTGTGCTCTTAATTGTATCAGACATGTATCTCATATTTTCCTTTCGGATGGAGTCTATTAAGTTTGTGTGATTACTATTTAACCAAATGGAGCTGCACTGAATGTCGTCGTTTTCAGGACGTTAGCATTTGTACACCAACTACTTCCAGCTAGCTTATGTAGGACATTATTTCTTGTTTTGATCTTCCCCGCTGTTTTCATTAGGTGAATCCTATAAGTTAATAATCGATCGACAGTAATGCCTAGATATTTCGGGTTTGGATTGTACTCTAGGAGTTGGTCCTGTGGGTTTTAATTGGTACGCCCATTCAGATGGAAATAGCTAACCTCTGTTTTCCTGATATTTGGTTGCTCCGAGCAACAGTTTCTGAGACAGTAGAATGTTTTTTTTCGCACTTATCAATTTGTGGGTAATCTCTTAAGCCCTTAGCCAGTTGGTTTTACATTCTTACTGTTGTTGGCCCGTTGGTCTTTAAATTCATTACTGTTGTTAGCCTGTTTGCCTTTAAGCATGCTCCAAATTTCAAAGACAATTCTTTTGGACCTGTCCTAAGCCTTGAATGAAGTGTGACGCGTTTGCGAATTTGACAATGGAATTAAAAAATGGAAACAAACATCCTATTATCTCAAAAACTGTTGCTCGGAGCAACATTTAACAAGAGGGCTTTTTAGACAGGAGAAGGCGGAAAGTATGGATATTTAATTAACGAGAGACAATTTAAAAGTATACACAGTGCAATAAGTGGCGCCCCCTACAATTTACAACAAAACTGTGAGCTGATTTCGATTTCTCATCTCAGAAAATTCCTTAGCACCGAATCTTATACAAATGGTAAAATTATTAAGAAAGCTACTTAAGAAAAACTAAAATAAAAGTATAACTATGACACTCTGTATCTCAAAAATTACGAATTTTTGGACAAAGGTAAGTTAGGTTAAATAGTCATATTTTCATCCGAGAAATCCACAGTGACTCTATGTACACGGAATACTGGGATTTCCTCTATATATATATATATATATATATATATATATATATATATATATATATATATATATATATATATATATATATATATATATATAGTACAGGATGTTATAGAATTCACTGCATATATTGGATCTGACCCCTCCTTGTAGTAAGACCGACTACAGAAAAAATCGACCCTATATATATATATATATATATATATATATATATATATATATATATATATATATATATATATATATATATATATATAATATATATATATATATATATATATAATATATATATATATATATATATATATATATATATATATATATATATATATATATATATATATAATATATATATATTATATTATTATTATGACCCCTCCTTGTAGTAAGACCGACTACAGAAAAAATCGACCCTAAAGACGTGAATATTATTTTCACGCCGCTACTGGTGAACCATACAACTCCACAATATCGTCGACCGTTAAGCAGAAGATCTACAGTGTTCACATTTGAATAGGCCTTTCCTATAAAAATTTAATAAAATGAGAATATAGAAATTGTTACCTTTTAAAATAATTACTGCGTGATACCAACAAATTAATTACACAAGTTTTATATTTTAATATTTTATTATAAGTAAAAATTTTAACACTTGCAATTCACAGAAATTTTATTTTCTTCATTGTAAAAATGACGGCTTTACTTTATTCTAAAGCCGATACAGGATCTCTTGTCAGCATCCGATACCGACAACAAAGGATTGCCTATCGGCGTTGGCGGCCTTGTCGGTAGAATGTTAGTGGCTCTCTGCTTGGAGGTGGCCAAGTGACAACCCCCTCTACCCAAACGTCAAATTCACCCTTAGTTTGTTTATTTACAGCGAAAGTTTACAAATTTTGGTATATGCAGTGGGTAAAGTGAAGTAAAGATCAATGTATTGCAGATTTTTTTAAAGACAGAATAATATAGTGACGTTAATTAAGAAATTTTTAGAAATAGCAGAAGTGTGGTAGTTCGTGTCGTTCGGTACAGTTGGTTTAGTTATAAATATGTCACGCACGGTTTATATGGAGATTGACTGCACATTTAAGGTATATAAAATTTTTAAACCTACTTTATTTCTTCACTTTAACATTAAAGAAATATTACATTTCTTGAAAGAAAATCGTTTACCATTTCGATATTAATTTTGGAAAAGTTAAGAGTTGAAATTCTGTTTTTATTTTGCCTAAACCCAAACAGCTGTTAACATACAAGTCAAAATCAGCTGTTCGGGGCAATGATTCATTTGTTGTCGCGTGTTATCCAGAAATTATTTCTTTTAAAATAATAGATAAAGAATTTTCTTGATTATGGTTAAAGATTATTTTACTACGTCTTTTATATTATTATTTTCGTTTGCTATTAGATGAATTTTATCTGAAATTTGAGAATCTGTAATTGTTGAAAATCAAATGTTTAACAACACAAGCATGAGCCTGAGCTCTTTCGTATGATTGCGGCTTTACAGGTGCGGGTTGGTTTGGCCGTAAAATCCAGTTGTGTCTTTTTTTTTAACTTTTCAACAAATTTCGAATTTGAAAAAACAAGTATTGAATCTGCTTCTACATGATTCCACGAGTCATCCTTTGTGTTTTTAATTGTTAGTACTGTGTGGCAAATGTTAACATCACTTTTGATTTTGTAATACTCTGTGTTGCAGAGTTTCCTTTTGTTTATTCTTGTTTAGTACATACAGTTTTTTTTTCTTCTATTTTCAGTTTTTACATTCCTGATGAAGTTGGAAATTACCAACGAAATATAGAATTTAACAACAAATGAGTTTCCTCTTATTGACCGATTTATATATATCTATATATATATATCTATATATATATATATATATATATATATATATATATATATATATATATATATATATATATATATATATATATATATATATATATATATATATACATATATATATGAATATGTAGATTTGCACAATCTGTTATCTATTAAAAAACTATTGTCATCTACAGTACTGTATAATAATCTACATATATATGAGGATTTTCAGTTTTGTTAATGTAGTTACACAGTGTTTCCAAGAGACTTTAAGCTAGAAAATCAACTATTGATCTGATAACTATTGTGACGGGTCATTACAGCAAAGATTCCAAAATCCTAACGCAGCAATCAAGTGTTTCAGTCAAGTTTGCAATATCAACTTCACCAGATTTTTCATGTATTAATGTTGTCGAAAATCGTATTGTTCCTCCGTTTTAAACGCTCTCTCTGAATTGTTTGATAACCACATTGGCCGCGTTTAAACTCACCAACTTTATTAGAGTTTTTATACATTAACAGATGTCTCTTTAAATTTCCTTTACATGTCGTTTGAAAATTACAATGAGCGCATTTAAATGTTTCGAGTTCATTTGAATTTCTATGTCGTAACAGATGCCTACCTAAATTGCCCTTATGTTTGGTTTTAAAATTACACTGGGCACATTTAAATATTTCTATTCCGATTGAATCTGTATGTAGTAGATGTCCATCTACATCGCTGTCAAGTTTTATTTGAAGATTACCAACAGCCCATTTTGACATATTTATTTCCGTCGAACTTTTGTGTCGTAATATATGCTGATTTAAATTGCCCTTAAGTCTAGTTTGATAATCACAAAGAACGCACTTAAACATTTCGAGTTCGTTCGCATTTTTATGTCGTAACAGATGTTGGTTTAAATTGCTCTTATGTTTTGCTTGATAATCACAATAGACGCATTCAAATATTTCAACTTCGTTTGAATTCCTATGTTGCAATAGATGTCGATTTAAATTGCCCTTATACATTGTTTCATAATTACAATGGGCGCATTTAAACATTTCGAGTTCGTTGGGGTTCTTATGTCGTAAGAGATGTTGATTTAAATAGCTTACGCATGTCGTTTCGAAATTACACTGGACACATTTGAACATTTCATTTTCGACTGAAATTCCATGTTGTCGTAAGAGGTGATGATTTAAATCGAATCTACGTTTTGCTTGGTAACTGCAATGATCGCATTTAAACCTATCCGTATCGTGACGTAATAGATGTCGATTTAAGTGTCTCTTATCTATTGTTTGGTAATTACAATGATCACATTTGAATGTTTTAACTTCACTAGAATTTTTATGTCGTAAGAGATGCCTGTTTATGCAGCTTCTATATTTCGTTTTGTAAATACAATGGGGGCACCCGAATATTCGAACGGTGTTGGAAACTTTATGTCGCGATAAATGCCGGTTTAGCTTGCTTTGAAATTTTGCTTGGAAATTACAATGAGTGCATTTAAACGTGCGGTCTTCGGAATTTTTATGCACAGAATAGTGTCGTTTTAAAGCATTTTTTCGAATCGTTTGATAACTGCATTGATCACATTTCAAAATACAATCTTCTATGGATATTGTATTACCAGTAAGTTGATTTTTGATATTTTCTCTCCGTCTTATTTCATCGTTGTCATCTTGGAGGACTGTAGAACTGCCCTGACTTTCTCGGACAAAATAACTTGAAGATGTACTAAAAAGAAAAAGCAAAAAGACTGCTGAAACTAATAGACCATTCAGAATACGACCAAAACAGACCAAAAACAGAAATCGTCGGATAATGCTATTTTTTTTTTAAATACTTGTCTCGATGATTAAGGAAAAAATATTGCAACCGCTAAAAAATTGAGGCAACACCCTCAAAAATGGAAGCTCGTTTTTTAAGTTTTTTTACTGTATTTTTTTGCAATTTTATTATAAATTTATGGAAGATAAACTAAAAATTTTGACAGATTTTGATTCTACATAAAAAAAAAAAACGAAAAATTTAAGGAGGGTCCATTTTTGTCGTTTTTTTTTGTCATTTTTTATGGTTAAATAGGTGTACCAGGTGTACAAGTATGAAATGCGGATTTCAGACAACAGATGGTGCACCAATGCAGTTTGTGCTATAGAGATTTGACACTGCGCCATTTTGTTGTGTCATCAACAAGCGCACGAGTGATAAATTGGAAAAGTGTGTGCATAGTGTTGTGCTGTTGTGTTCAATACGAGGCTGGTTTGAAAAGTCCGTGCAAAAATAAAAACTACTTATGTGTTTGAGGTAAACCTTTTTTATTTTTCGACATAGTCTCCTTTTAGGCTTATACACTTCGTCCAACGATGTTCTAGTTTGTTGATCCCTTCCAAATAATAGGATTTGTCCAAGTCTGCAAAATATCCATTAGTGTCTGCAATCAACTCCTCGTTTGAACAAAATCTTTGTCACGCCAGCCATTTCTTCAAATTGGGGAACAAATAGTAGTCCAAGGGAGCCAAATCTGGAGAATAGGGGGGATGTAAAACGAGTTGGAATCCTATTTCCATTAATTTTGCGACCACAACTGCTGAGGGGTGTGCTGGTGCGTTGTCGTGATGGAAAAGGACTTTCTTGTGGGCCAATCGCGGGCGTTTTTCTTGCAGCTCGGTTTTCAAACGGTCCAATAACGATGAATAATATTCACCGGTAATAGTTTTACCCTTTTCCAGATAGTCGATGAGGATTATCCCTTGCGAATCCCAAAAGACAGTCGCCATAACCTTTCCGGCCGAAGGAACGGTCTTCGCCTTTTTTGGTGCAGATTCCCCCTTGGTAACCCATTGTTTAGATTGTTGTTTGGTCTCAGGAGTATAGTAAGTATCCATGTTTCATCCACAGTGACGAAACGACGCTTAAAGTTCTCCGGATTCTTCTGGAACAGCTGCAAACCATCCTTGCAACACTTCACACGATTCCGTTTTTGGTCAAGCGTGAGCAATCGCGGCACCCATCTTGCGGATAGCTTTCTCATGTCCAAATGTTTATGCAAAATATTATGTACCCGTTCAGTCGAGATGCCCACAGCACTAGCAATCTCACGCACCTTAACTCTTCTGTCATCCATCACCATATCATGGATTTGATCAATGATTTCTGGAGTCGTAACCTCCACAGGCCGTCCAGAACGTTCAGCGTCACTTGTGCCCATATGGCCAGTCCGAAAATTTTGAAACCACTTATAAACTGTTCTAATCGAAGGTGCAGAGTCACCATGTTTATCAAGCTTCTCTTTAGTCTCCTGAGGCGTTTTGCCTTTCATAAAGTAATGTTTAATCACCACACGAAATTCTTTTTCGTCCATTTCTTGAAAATCACTCGACTTCCTTGATTCACACGAATGCCAAACACAAAGAAATAGACCAATATGGCTGAAACTTGGTGTGCGTTCATTCAAGAGATGCTACTAACTAAACATGACCTCGATACGCGCCGGTGGTGCCATCTCTCGGACTTTGCACGGACTTTTCAAACCAGCCTCGTATGTCGAAATTTATGCCGAACAAAGAGCATTCGCGGACAGCATTAATTTTTTGTTTTCATTTGAAGAAAATTGCTGTTGAATCATACCGATTACTTCGAGAAGCTTATGGTGAACATGCTCCATCGCAAGATGCGTGTGAATGATGGTTTGGGCGTTTCAAAAGTAGTGACTTCGATGTTGCAGACAAGGAACGTGGAAAATCGCCAAGAAAATACGAAGATACAACTCGCCGAGCAATTCGGCGTTAGTCAACAAGCTGTTTCCAATCGGCTACGAGAGATCGGAAAGATTCAGAAGACCGGTAAATGGGTACCAGATGGGTTGAACGACAGGCAAATGGAAAAGCGCAAAAACACGTGTGACATTTTGCTCGCTCGGTACAAAAGGAAGTCGTTTTTGCATCGTATAGTTACAGGGGATGAAAAGTGGATTTATTTTGAGAATCCCAAGCGCAAAAAATCATGGGTAGACCCAGGCGCACCATCCACATCGACCGCAAGACCGAATCGCTTTGGCAAAAAGACGATGCTCTGTGTTTGGTGGGACCAGAGGGGTGTGGTCTATTATGAGCTGTTAAAACCTGGGGAAACGGTTAATACTAAACGTTACCAACAACAATTGAACCGTTCGCTGCTTGAAAAAATGGCAGGAATACCGAAAGAGGCAACACAAAGTCATTTTTCTTCATGACAATGCTCCATTACATACGGCAAAATCAGTTCGCAACACGTTGGAAGCACTCAGCTTGAAAGTTCTACCCCATGCGGCTTACTCACTAGACTTGGCTCCTTCCGATTACCACTTGTTTGCATCGATGGGACACGCAGTTGCTGGGCAGCGCTTTGGTTCGTATGAAGATGTGAAAAAATGGCTCGATGAATGGTTCGCAGCAAAAGGGGAAGATTTTTACTGGCGTGGTATTCACAAATTGCCCGAAAGATGGGAAAAATGTATAACAAGCGATGGAGCATACTTTGAATAAAGCACTTTTCATCATTCTTCCGAATTTAACATGTTTTTTTTAGAAAAAAAAAATCCCCATTTCATACTTGTACACCTGGTACTTGCACACTGTAAGCTAATTTTTTTTTAGTTAACTCTGAAAATCTGTTGCATGGATATTACTTTAATTGATCCAAACATAATTTTAGCCATTTTTTACATATTAGATATATTTTTCACTCCTCATAATATTAATAAATTTTATCGAGTCACGTTTTTTTCTTCTGACGAATATTTTAAACAAAAACATTATACTACTACCTTATCTAAAATATCAGAAAATATTCCTTAGTGCCTAAGCTTTCATTTGAGGTACTTAAGAACACATTTAAACAATGTAGGCCCGAGAAATTGGCCATTTTAGTCTCGAATTAAATTTTTTTACACGAAAATTTACAATGTCTTTTTTAAAAAATTATTTTTTTCTTGAGTTTTATATTTTTTTTTTTAATTATTATACACAGGTTACTGTACAGGGTGAGTCAGCGATAGAGTAAAGTTCATTATCTCATTTGTTTCGGGAATGACGAAAAAATATTAAATACAATAGTTTTAGGGAATGTTAAGGTGCACAGTTTAAAATTAGTTTCGAGTGTACAGGGTACTTCAAAAAAGTCTGGCCGATATAACATATGTTTTTTTTTTTAAACTAAACCTAGTAGTTTTTTCTAATATTTCAATTTTTTTTAAAAAAAATACTAGTTTTCAGTTTTGTAAAGAATTGCCAGGAGCGCCATTGTTTCTGAAGATGGAATACTCATAATTGATACGAGCGTTCTATAGAGATGAAAAAAAATATATATGTAGAGAAATTTCAGTTAGATGTCACAGGGTGTTCAAAATAAATTTATGCGTTTCGACTATTTTATATTGAAAAATCTCAAATTTTTTAAGTCGCACTCCCTGTATATTATTATTTTTTCTGATATATTTTACAAAACCCTCCAACTTTTATTAAGTATGTCATATACCTATTTCTAATAGTTTTCGATTTATTTTGAATTTTTCAATTTTTACCCTTGTTACGCACTTACGCTATTGTGAAAACATAAACAAATAGTTAATAATAACTTTAATATAGTTTAACTGATCTAATGATTAATTATTATGACGTAATAAATGTTCAAAAATATGCCCGGCTACTTGAATACACATGTTCAGTCGTTTTACTATATTTTCCTTCTCTTTCCTTAGCATAAAGGGCGTTATTGTCCTGCACGCATCACGTATCCTAATTTCCAAATCTACTCACATTAACACGATCTTTAATGTAGCCCCACAGAAGAAGTCTAAAGGTGTTAAGTCACATGATCGTGGGGGCCACTGAATGAATCCATCCCTACCGATCCATTTTTGTTGGTAACGATCGTTTAAAAATTCCTGGACTTCCCAGTGGTAATGAACAGGAGCTTCATCTTGTTGAATCCACATCTGTTCCCTTTCAAAGTTATTAACTTCTTCAAGAAGCTGGGGTAATTCGTTTTGCTAAAAATTTAGATATCTAGGCCCGTTAAACGGTTCGCGGAAAAAATATGAACCAATAATTCGAAAATTTAATATGAAAGGGATAATACTAGTATTTTCTCGTGGTGCGGTTAGCCGTAGATTGGGATGTGTCAGATAAGTCAGTTAGTTGATGGCTGCTGACCTGACGATTATCTTCAACATGAAGTAAAATCTCCATTTCTTTTTCCTCATTGGTAGCATTCTGGTTTACTACTTTCCATTTCGTATACTCAACGCTACCACTACCATGAAACCGTTCCATTAAGCACTGAAAAGATTTTCTACGAGGCTGGTTTGAAAAGTCCGTGCAAAGTCCAAGAGATGGCACCACCGGCGCGTATCGAGGTCATGTTTAGTTAGCAGCATCTCTTGAATGAACGCACACCAAGTTTCAGCCATATTGGTCTATTTCTTTGTGTTTGGCATTCGTGTGAATCAAGGAAGTCGAGTGATTTTCAAGAAATGGACGAAAAAGAATTTCGTGTGGTGATTAAACATTACTTTATGAAAGGCAAAACGCCTCAGGAGACTAAAGAGAAGCTTGATAAACATTATGGTGACTCTGCACCTTCGATTAGAAGAGTTTATAAGTGGTTTCAAAATTTTCGGGCTGGCCATATGGGCACAAGTGACGCTGAAAGTTCTGGACGGCCTGTGGAGGTTACGACTCCAGAAATCATTGATCAAATCCCCAAGGGGGAATCTGCACCAAAAAAGGCGAAGACCGTTCCTTCGGCCTGAAAGGTTATGGCGACTGTCTTTTGGGATTCGCAAGGGATAATCCTCATCGACTATCTGGAAAAGGGTAAAAACTATTACAGGTGAATATTAGTCATCGTTATTGGACCGTTTGAAAACCGAGCTGCAAGAAAAACGCCCGTGATTGGCCCACAAGAAAGTCCTTTTCCATCACGACAACGCACCAGCACACACCTCAGCAGTTGTGGTCGCAAAATTAATAGAAATAGGATTCCAACTCATTTCACATCCCCCCTATTCTCCAGACTTGGCTCCCTCGGACTACTATTTATTCCCCAATTTGAAGAAATGGCTGGCGGGACAAAGATTTTATTCACACGAGGATGTGATTGCAGACACTAATGGATATTTTGCAGACTTGGACAAATCCTATTATTCAGAAGGGATCGACAAACTAGAACATCGTTGGACGAAGTGTATAAGCCTAAAAGGAGAGTAAGTCGAAAAATAAAAAAGGTTTACCCCAAACACATAAGTAGTTTTTATTTTTGCACGGACTTTTCAAACCAGCCTCGTAGATGGTATACGTATATTAGGGTACTTTGCTCCATAAAGCCTTACTACCAAAAGACAATTTTTTCCCGCCTCGCCCAGTATATAAACCATATTGATTAATTCATTTTAAGGAAAATCCATAATTATTACCTTTATACGTCATTTACTACAACAAATTAAACTATTTTTACTTGCTTAATAAACATGTCAAAATTTGACAATGCCTACATTTTTGTTTTGTCTTAGCAACTATGATGTTATAGCGTAAATGTATTAAAAACAAGGGTAAAAATTGAAAGATTCAAAATAAATCGAAAACTATTAGAAATAGGTATATGACATATTTAATAAAAGTTGGAGGGTTTTGTAAAATCTATCAGAAAAAATAATAATATACAGGGTGTGCCATATAAAAAATTTGAGATTTTTCAATTTAAAATAGTCAAAATGTATAAATTTATTTTGAACACCCTGTAGCAACTAACTCAAATTTCTTTATATATATATATATATATATATATATATATATATATATATATATATATATATATATATATATATATATATATATATATATATATATATATATATATATATATATATATATATATATATATATGTATATATACGAGGCATGTTTTTTAAGTAAGTACCGTTTTGGAATTAAAAAAAGACGTGCAAAGATATCGCTATAATTTTATTTTTACATGAAAGCCTGTACCTTAATCTACTTTTCTACATAATTTCCGTGAATATTGAGGCACTTGTCATAACGTGGCACCAGTTTTTGAATACCCTCCTCATAAAATTCTGCCGCCTGACTTGTTAACCACTGTATCACAAATGTTTTGACTTCGTTATCGTCTTGAAGACGCTGACCACCCAGGTGCTTCTTCAAGTGCAGGAACAAATGGTAGTCGCTGGGCGCCAGATCAGGGCTGTATGGAGGATGATCTAGAGTTTCCCATTTAAAAGATTTGATGAGATCTTTGGTCCGATTAGCCACATGTGGACGGGCATTGTCATGCAGCAAAACGATACCCTTACTCAACTTGCCACGTCTTTTGTTCTGGATTGCACGACGCAGATTGTTCAATGTCTCACAATAAGACGCTGCATTGATTGTCTCATTACGAGGCAGAAACTCCACTAGCAATACTCCTTTTCTGTCCCAAAAAACTGTGCACATGATTTTGCGGGCAGAAATTGTTTGCTTAAACTTCACTTTTTTGGGTGATGATGAATGTCGCCATTCCATGGATTGTTGTTTCGATTCTGGTGTGACGTAGGCCACCTATGTTTCGTCACCAGTAACAATTTGGTCTAAAAAATGTTCACCTTCATTGTGGTACCGCTCAAGGAAAGTCAATGCACTGCCTAAACGTTGGGTTTTGTGCAAATCCGTCAACATTTTTGGAACCCAACGTGAACACAATTTCCGGTAATTCAAGTTCTCGGTCACAATGCGATACAAAACACTACGAGAATATTGAGGAAAGCAGTCGCACAATGATGAAATTGTAAAGCGTCTGTTTTCTCTCACCTTTTCGTCCACTTTCTGCACCAAATCTTCATTAACGACCGAAGGACGCCCACTCCGTTCTTCATCATGCACATTTGTGCGGCCATCTTTAAATGCTCTCACCCATTTCCTTACCATTCCATCACTCATAATGTTTTGTCCGTAAACTTCACAGATCTCACGATGAATATCGATCGGTTTTACGCCTTTAGCACTAAGAAATCGTATAACAGCCCGTACTTCACAATCGGCGGGACTCACGATTGTCGGAGGCATCTTAAACACTCAGTAAACAACGTATACAATGAAGAATCAGACTGTAATGGCGTCAGTGCGTAGACATGAGATGTAGGTTACCAGCGCACATGCGCGGAACGCCGACCGTATCGCTGCGGCGGCGGAATCGCAAAACGGTACTTACTTAAAAAACATGCCTCGTATATATATATATATATATATATATATATATATATATATATATATATATATATATATATATATATATATATATATCTTTTTTTCATCTCTATAGAACGCTCGTATCAATTATGAGTATTCCACCTTCAGAAACAATGGTGATACTGGCAATTTTTTACAAAACTGAAAACTAGTATTTTTTTTTAAAAAAAAATTGAAATATTAGAAAAACTAATAGGTTTAGGTATATAACATTATTAATAAAAAAGTAATAACATTTTACACAGAATTTAAAAATAAATTAGAAAATAGGATGTTCCATTTAAAAAAAACCGGTCGAGTGCAAGTTGAACTTGCGCAATTAGTGTTCCATACGTTGACTTCACAAAACACACCCCAAATGAGTTTTCAACAAAGTTTGTTTCCAATTTTTACTGACAATTGATGACCTTGAAATTGTTGTTTTTTTTATATACCAGATAAATTATTAAAGGTAATGCACTCGTGATAATTTTCGTTCAATCTACACCCAGTGGAGAATATTCCAGAATTTTTTCAAAATTTTCTGGTAAGTACTTTTCGAGATAAGGCGCGTAGACAGCGATTTTTCGCGATTTTTTAAAAATAATACAAAGAAAAGTGCGCGCAAGTATTACATTATATATATATTTTTTACTCGTGTTTTCACAAGCTTTCATTTGACACCACACCCGATTACCTAGTAAAAAAATTTTTTTTTCACTTCCGATTTCACTCCCCAAAACTAACCCCTTAAGTCAAAATTTAACTTTCAAAACTACATGGCTCTGATGTGGCCATCAATTCCTATATTATTACCAAATTTCAACTTTCTATGACAAATAGTTTCGGAGAAAATCGGGTGTGACAGACTGACGGACAGACACCGAAGTCATCTCATAAGTGTTCCGTACGGAATACTAAAAACATGTTATATCGGCCACACTTTTTTGAAGTACCCTGTATACTCAAAAATAATTTTTAACTGTGTACCTTAACATTCCCTAAAACTATTGTATTTAACATTTCCACTCTATAAAAAGGTGAACCGAGCCTTCCCCACGTATTTGAGCAGTTTGATGCTTTTCTAGATAAACATTCTATAATCATCGCAAGACAATTTGGTTTTAGAAAAAATGTAACAACTTCAGATGCTATTTAAACTCTTGTAAAATGTATAAGAGATGCTTTTGAAAAATAAATAAATTTATAGGGTTATTTGCAGATTTAACTGCAGCTTTTGACTGCGTAAACCGTAAATTTCTGTTAGACAAAGCATATTTCTATGGAATTAGGGGTGTGGCCTTTAAGCTCTTGCAGTCATATCTTGAGGGAAGATATCAAGTTGTCTGCTGTAACGGCAACAGCATGAGTGCTCCGATGCTTGCAGAGATTGGTGTACCTCAGGGGTCTGTGCTGGGTCCCCTACTCTTCCTCCTTTACGTGAATGATCTTCCAGGGGCATTTGAAATTTTTGGAAAAAATTTCCAAAATATCGAGAGAATTATTTATGTGGATGATGCAACATTTGGAGTGTCTTTCGATGGAGGTGAGGATCCGGCTCAGTTGCTTGAGGCAATGACAGATCAAGCTAAACTATGGTTCCTCTCAAATCAACTAGTTTTAAATGACACAAAGACTGAGTCCATAATATTTGAAGCAAAAACTATTAGCACTAATGTAACAAACAAAATAAAATTCCTAGGGGTTACTCTAGACACCAACCTTTTATATACCTGGATACAAAAAATTCCGGAGGTAAAATAGCCCCCCGTTCGGATCTCCGGGTGGGGGCTGGTTCAGGGGCGTCGACATGCAGAGAACAGAATGTCAAAATGGATTTTTGCAACATACGAGGTTTAAATTCGAACATAAATTCAGTGCACCAACACCTGCAATCAAATAAACCTCATGTACTCGCTCTCTGTGAAACTAAGGTCAGTTCATCGACCAGCACAGTAAACTATCTTTATCCTGGGTACGATTTCTATTCCCGATTTAGGCGTAACTTTGGAATCTGTCTTTATGTCAGAAGCGACCTCTCTTGCCAACGAGAAGAGGCCCTGGAGCCCCCAAACTTTGATGTTATGTGGTTAAAAATAACGACTCAGCCAACCACAAGGTTCGTCTGTATCCTCTATCGACCACCAAGTGATACAAACTTTAGAACACTTTTCGCTTCTCTTGCAGACACCATAGACCATTTACAAATTAACTATCCAAATGCCGAAATTGCCATCCTGGGCGACTTTAATGTCCACAACATCAACTGGCTTAAATATTCAAATACTACCGACGAACAAGGTCGTGAAGCCGAATCATTTTCAATCAGTTGTGGCTTGACTCAGCTTATTGATGAACCAACACGGATCCCTGATCGAGACGGAGAGTTCGCCAGTCTTCTTGATCTGTTTTTAACCACCAATCCGGAGATTTACACGGTCAGCGTAAATCCACCGTTAGGTTCTTCCGACCATAAACTACTTTCGACATCGAGTATTCTACCAATCAGTGACAGAGAGGCGCCCAAACCGCGCAAGATTTGGCACTACAAATCTGCTAAATGGGAAGATCTCAAGGAATATTTTCGAACTTTCCCTTGGTTGGACGTTTGTTTTCGATCCGAAGACCCATCTGACTGCGCCAGGGAGGTTTCCGATGTTATTTTGGCCGGTATGGATGCTTACATCCCTTTTTCGAAGAAATGCCCTTCCAACGGCAAGCCTTGGTTTGACTTAAAATGCAAAGAAGCTGTTGCTTCTAAACATCTTGCATACCGACAGTGGCGTGAAGATCCTAACACCATAAATCGTAACATCTTTGTTCGTGTCAGGAACAGATGCAAAGAAATTATCGACGAAACCAAGGAGGTACACAATCAACGGATTAGAAACAAACTTCTCGCTTGTCCCGGCAATTCCAGGTCCTTTTGGTCAGTCGCTAAGGCAGTTGGTCAGAATTTCACCAAATCCACCATACCGCCACTCACACGGCCAGATAATTCTATTGCAACGACACCCGTTGAGAAAGCGAACTTGTTGGCTGAACTCTTTGCTTCACATTCTACTGTCGATTTCCAAGGAAAAACACCACCTACTATTCCCATAGTGCAGTCAAGGATGCCCGATATTGTCTTCAGACAGCGTATCATAAAACGTATTTTGATGAAGCTAGACACCAAAAAGGCTTCAAGCGCTGACGGAATACCTGCCATAGTTCTCAAGAACTGTGCGAGGGAACTAACACCAGTTTTCTGTAGACTTTTCAACCTATCCTACAGAAAGGGAATATTTCCTTCCTGCTGGAAATGTGCCACAGTTCAGCCGATACCTAAAAAAGGCAAGAAGACCTTGCCAAATAACTACCGACCAATCGCACTACTCTCAATAATATCGAAAGTCATGGAAAAGGCTATCAATCAGCATCTTCTAAAATATCTTGAAGGATCCAACATTATTAGTGATCAGCAATATGGTTTTCGTAAAAATAGATCAACAGGAGATCTTCTGACTTACGTAACACATGTTTGGAACAACGCAATTGAACACTTTGGAGAATCTCGAGCGGTTGCTCTTGACATATCCAAAGCATTTGACCGTGTTTGGCACGATGGGCTGTTGGCTAAGCTACGTTCTTATGGTATGTCTGAAAAGTTCTGTTTGTGGCTCTCATGTTTCCTCAGAGAGCGTTCTTTACGAGTGGCAGTTGACGGATTTCTTTCTAACACCTTCACTATCAACGCCGGTGTGCCCCAAGGTTCCATACTGTCTCCTACTCTCTTCCTCATTTATATTAACGATCTGCTGGAAAAGACCGAGAATCCAATCTACAGCTTTGCAGATGACAGTACACTTATCTCTTCATTCACTTTGAACGCTCGGGACATCGACTACTCAGACGAATATCCGCAGACAGCAGGAAGTCATTCGTCTTAACAAAGACCTGGAAGAAATTCTATCTTGGGGTGACAGTAACCAAGTGGAATTTAACGCTACAAAAACCCAGGCGGCAGTTTTTTCTAAAAAAGTTAACGTTTCAGAACCCGACATGGTTATGTCGGGGCACTCCATCCCTCTAACATCGTCACTCAATCTGTTAGGCGTTAATTTGGGAGCAAATATGTCCTGGCATAAACATGTTGCAGGCATAGCAAGAAGAGCTTCTCAAAAGTTGGGAATATTGTTTCGAACCAGAAAGCTTTACACTCCACAACAACTGTTAATTCTTTACAAAGCTCAAATTCGACCAACTATGGAATACTGCTCCCATGTTTGGAGCTCCGCTCCCAAACATACACTGCATTTGTTGGATTCTATCCAGAGAAGAGCTGTTCGTCTGATTGGACACCCGGAACTGACGACGGCCTTGATTCGCTGGAACATCGAAGAACGGTTGGCGACTTGAGCCTATTCTACAAGTACTTTCATGGAAAGTGTTCGAAAGATGTGGCCCGTTTAATTCCTCCCAGAGCGGTGCATATTAGAAGTACACGTCGCGCTAATGTTTCACATCCGTATGAGGTTCAGCTTGTTACTCCTCGTACAACGCTTTTCAAGCAGTCTTTTATATGGAGAACATCATACCTTTGGAATGGTTTACCCAGGACTGTGTTTCCCACCGAGTACAATCCACAGCGATTCAAGAACAACGTGAATCGCTTTCTCCGCACACGTGTCGCTCCTGTAGCGCTTTAGGGACTTCCCTGTAGCACGTGTGCTAGACCCATAAAAAAAAAAAAAAAAAAAAAAAATAAATACCGATCATGTAAATAATATATAAACAAAGCAATATATGCTATAAGACGAATTAAAAATACAATAAACGAAGCAGCTGCACTTACAACTTACCACTCTCTTTTTGATTCAATATTGCGTTATGGAATCCTAGCATGGAGTTCTGCGGCCAGCACTCACCTTGAAAAAGTTTTTAGAGTGCAAAAATCTGCTATATAAGATGCATTGCAAACTTAAAACAGGATGAGTCCAGTCGACCTTATTTTAAGTCACTGAAAATAATGACTCTATATGGTTTGATTATTTACCAAAAACTCATATATGTCAGAAAGAATGTTGCTAGGTATTGTACATTATCGCATATTCATGCACATTTTACCAGGAGTCGAGACAATCTGCTCTTGCCCGTAACTAGATTGGACAGAACAAACATGGAAAAGATTAAATTATTTAATGCTTTGCCTCGAGAGATGAGATTGCAACAGCTCGGTCGATTTAAAAGTAGCTTAAAAAAAATTTTAATTTCTATAATTTCAGTGAATTTTATACACTGACTAGAAATAGAGAGAATTTTAAGCACTGCATTTAACTATAGATATAGACCAAACCTTTTAAGTTGTGTGATATGTGTGGAGTTTCTATTTGTTTGTATCGATCCTTAACATTTAGATGTACAGTATTTTGTGATCTACACTTTTAGTTTTTAAATCTTTTGACGTGTCTGTCAATACTATGTATTCTTTATGATCAATAAATTATTATTATTATTATTATATTATTATTATTTTTTCGTCATTCCCGAAACAAATGAGATAATGAACTTTACTCTATCGTTGACTCACCCTGTATGTATATATATATATATATATATATATATATATATATATATATATATATATATATATATATACTCCTAATGCACTCACCTTTCTTGAGTATCTTCCTCCTTTATGTCGACCGTTTCAGATTTGATCATATCACAGTCCTCAAAAAACGTGTCACTGCCTGTTTGCTCGCACTTTACTTCCCTAAAAACAAACAAACTGTCATATGTAATTTACAAAGAGAAATACAACACCTGCAAATACATAATGTTTAAAAATATAGTAGGTAATAGTGTCTGTAAGAATTTCTAAATGAAATGAAACGAATTACTTTGTTATTTGTCAATTATTTTTTCATTTATCTGCTACTGAAGTTTCGTAGGTTTTCTACATTGCCAAGCGTAATACTACACGTAGTATTACGCTTGACAATGTAGAAAACCTATAAAACTGCAGTAGCAGATAAAAAAAAAAGTGACAAATAACAAAGTAATTCGTTTCATTTCATTTAGAAATTTAAAATGTACTGTCACAAAGTAACGGACACCTCAATGATACCATTGGTTGTAAGAAATTTCTGTTTTGTATAGTTAGTGTATGTTATGTTATTTAGTGAGTAATTATTTTTAAATTATACTTCAAAGTTTAAAATGTACTTCAAATCTAGTTTGTTTATACAGATTCAGATGCTTTTTTAAACTAAGAAAGGTAAAATTCTTTGGATGTGCTATAACAGAAAATAAAAAACTTGAATTGAGAAAAGCTTGCCAAAAAAATTCCCAAAAAAAAAACAAATCAAGTTATACAGAAGGTTTGCAGTTCCTTGTTTTTAAGACCTACCAATGCTTATGAAATTGAGCTAAAATTAAACCAGTTAAAAAATAAGGCAAGGGGTCTAGGGTCATTAAAAAAATAAGTAGTTATATTGTAGAGCCACTTGCGCATATAATAAACATGTGTTTTGAGAGAGGGAAATGCCCCAATCACTTCAAAATGGCAGAAATAGTACCAATCCACAAGAAAGGCTCAAAAACAGAAGCAACAAACTATAGGCCTATTTCCTTAATATCAAATTTGTAACTGATTGGGCTTTGCACATTTGATTAAAGAATAAAGAATAAAAATATTGCACTTAGAAGGGTTTATCTGGAAGTAGGAAAAAAAGAGTCATGTATATATGGCAACTGAACTTTTCAATAAGCTTCCAAATGAACTTAAAAATATATCTAGGAGTAATAGAGCTATCAAGAACAAATTGGAAAAATGGGTTTTAGAAAGCTATTAAGACAAGTATGGAAAAAAAGGTAAAAATTTGTTTTTGGAACATTTGTATTTTGGAATTTTGGTACATTTTAGAAGTCTAAACACCTCTTTTCTTTTCAATTGATATAAATTATTTTACTCTTTATATTTTCAATTTTGTAATATTTCATTATTAGTATTAAGTTTTTTGTTTATGTTTTTATCCAAATCTGCATACAGGTATTGCCTACTGCGGGTTCCAGGCTTCTGGAATACTTTGTTTTTGAATTTGGATTATAAATAAATAAAATCAAATAAATTAAGCCATAAGACGGCCAGGGACAGTCCTAGCATTATATCAGTATATTTAGAAAAAAAAAAAAATATCAGATGTATTATGTAAAAATAACAATCAAAGAAGTCTCTCCTAGCCTGTAAAATACAAAAAAAAAATCAGCTATGCATTGAAAAGTTTCTGTTTCCATTAATTAAGCCCAGAAGTACATGAAATTTTAATAGAATGATGGGGTTGATGACCACCATACCATACCAAAATTGCCTGTTAGCATCTAGAAAAAAAATTGTTTTCAGAATGATATGTATCTTTGTATCATTAATGCTCCTGTTATTAGTAGAAATTATTTAATATCCTAATTATCTTATGCTTTTGCTCACAGAGAGTGTATACCTTTGCAGACCTAGCCTGACTCTCTAAAATCAAATTTCATTATCTTAGCAACAACTTATGAATAAAATCTTGGATATAATTTATGTTATAAACCAAAAAAAACTTACATAACTGAAGATATACCATAAGTACTGTATGAATGATCTAATAATATAATTTTTAAAGCATGTTCCATCTCTTCTAAATGTAGCCAGGGCCCTCCCATCTCAACTGATAATTTATTTTCCTGCATGTTATACTCATAAGTGTTAACTGAAAGACCTGCTGAAACATCTAATGAGATATCTTCAATTTTTGGTTCAATTTTGATTAATAAATCACCATCATTTTCATTGTCCGTCACCATGGTATAAGGTATATTCTTGCCTTCTTTTACACCTGAAGTAATAGATGGCCCTGGGTTATCATAAAGTTCTATTTCTTTTTTAATGTTAGAAATTTCAGAAAAATTCATTCCATTTTCCATTAGTATATCAATATTGACAGCATCTCTTTAAGTCAATTATTAAGCATTAAACTGCCCATGATGATAAATTTCCTTTATCATCATTAATATTTTCCATTGTAATTGTTAATATAAAACCTAAATTACAAAACTCTCATTCAAATAAGTAGTAAAGTAATTGTACAATATTATAGGTTAGGAAACTGGATACTTTCAGAAATGACAGCAGCGGATTTAGGCGTTTACGGTCGAAATATTGGTTGTATTTACCAACCGAGAACAGCTAAGGAATATAGGGTATGTCCACAGACGAGTCCCAGGCGGAACGTATTTCACTTATCACTGGTTGTAGCTGCCGTTTACTTTTCATTTTATATAGTTGAAAAGGGTAAAGCCAGCACCTATGGAACCAATGGCTTGAAAACCAAGGGGCCAAAAGTTGATTACAGTACATGGCACATTTAACAGATTTTTGTCACGTTCCAGTTAAACTAGGCAAGATGTACGTCCTGTAAAATTTTTGTTAATTTTGATAAATCCATTTTTTTCCAACCTTGGACCTTAACTATAAAAAATCGACTTACATAAATTACGTAAATAAACTACTAAAATAAAGAACTATAGGTTTAAAAGAATTCTTCAATATACGAGAGGTTAGCAGACGAGTTTAGTTTGGATTTGTCCAACTAAAAGTTTGACTCTTAGGGACTCAGTTCTTTAAATATTATATATATTTCAAGAAAAAAAAAATCCTCTAAAAATGACAGAACTCATAATTTTTCTTCTCAAACAATTCTGCAATGGATTTTATCTATATTAGAAAATATTCTCTTGTTACAGTACGTGCTACTAGAGCTACCTAATTGGATGATAAAAAGAAATGTATTTCTTGTTCTAACCTAAAATAAAAATCAACGGATTAATGGAATTTCGCGGTAAACTTCGTCGACTGAACACGTCCTTGTAGCATTCGATAAATTATGAGGCATAGCTTAGAGGTCTAGTCGAGAGATTCGACGGGTTGGCCAAGTACAGTGAGCGAGTAGTTCTAGCTGGTTTTATCGGCTGAATTACTTATTAGGAGATATGTTGTAAGAGTTTCGGGTCCGGTTATTTTCGGGTTGACACAAACCGGATCTACTCGACAATCTATAGCAGCCTTCTGGCAAGTCTTTATGGTTTAAGCCGAACCAGGCTAGATATAAAAAAGAAGTGGCTCTTTGAGCCCGAATATTTAAAAAGAAGAGTTAATTTATTAAACAAAAACAGCAATAGAGAGATTTTGAAACGATTATTTTGGTAGGCCACCGTCTTTAAGTTTATTTGCAACATGCGCCGACCGTTTGGAGCTTGCGCAGTAGTAAAGGGAAGAAATTAAATATAAGGACTCGGCTGTTATCGTTATTTGAAGCATGCGCCCACTATTTAGAGCTTGCGCAGTATTGAAACGAAGTAAGAGAAACCTTTATTAAGTATAACGATTTTCCTTATTTAGGAGCTAATAAGAGAGATTATTTCAAGTTCGTTATTCTTATTGCTATTATAGTAGGGCTTGTTTTTTTTCCGACTTAGATATCCAAACCACTAACAAAATGCAGTAAAATTAAAATGATAATATTTTATTGCAATTAACACTGACAACAGTTAATTAGTGGTCAGATTATATTGGGATTTTGCAATTCTTGCGACAATGACGTTACAGTGTATATAATGCTAATTTCAAATGAAATTTTATTTATCGCGCATTCGTATTATCTTGGAAATATTGCAGGAAGTGATAGAAACCAGCTAAACACAACTTTAATTTCGAAACTTATGTTGACCCATCAAATCTTAATAACTGGTGTGCTTAACCATGACATGAATGAATAAAAAAAAGCTTATAGAAGATACTAACCTAACCTTACAATATCTGGTTAGAGAGATGGAAAACTATCTCTGAAACAAAGGGTCGTTTTTACGCATCCCTAATTTCGGTTCCATACAAGAGACTCTGGTTTAAAGATATGCCTCTTAGTAGAAAAGATATCTCTACTTTTTGTAGATTAAGAATCCATCTTAGATGCCAATATTCAAACTCACCCAGGTTGACCTTACCAAATCCGAGAAGGTTATGGAGACATTCCGAACACACTTCAAGGTGTACCTTGTCGGATACTATTTAATAGAACAGGAAAAAGATAAGGATTTTGAAAAATAAACCGTCACCCCACCGAATAGTCCTGGCAGCTGTGGTCGTAAAAGGCATAGAGAGAGAGAGAGAGAGAGAGAGAGAGAGAGAGAGAGAGAGAGAGAGAGAGAGGGAGAGAGGGGGAGGGAGAGAGAGAACTTCACAAAATTGACCACTCTCTAGAAAGAGAAAAAGCGACTGTGCGGCCAATACCTGTCTCTTTTCTGTAGGCCTGTAATAAACAAGGCGCAGGACTGCGAGACGGAATTTAAGATGAGAAAAGCCCCAGCCCAATCTTTATTCAAATGGAACACTTAGAAATACTATTTTCAAGAGCGCCGTAGCTTAGCGGCATTCTAGAAAGAGAGCTACTTGCCGCTCATTCGCTTTGTCTCTTTCACACTTTTGGGGCCATATTTACTTCACAGCGGGATACGGAACACTCAGTCCATCCTCTATGTCTATGTAGAAGACACTAACCTAACCTTGCAATTCTTTCGCGTTAATACTGCACATGCTTGAGATAACGATAAACACAAAGGCATATGAAAAAATACGCGTTGCAAAATCTCTGTTATGGATTTTAGTCTCCAGACATATGTAATGGTAAACTCTACTGAACAAATAAAAATTAAAAGCGCATCCAAATTCGAGGATGTGTAAAGTAAGAGCGAGACGTCTGTCAAAAAAGGGATTATCAACCGATATTCAGCCGAATAGTCTTAACAGCCGCGTTCGTCAAAAGTAAAAGATAGAGAGGCATCTCAAGACGCGTTTTGGACCCAAAATAATATGGTCTTTCAACACATTTGTATATCAAATCAATAAGATTAAATTTAATCGACAGTATCAGTATTTAATACAATCCAATTAATGGTAATTTTCTTTTGTCAGAATTTGTACATATTTTTCACTGTTTTAGGCTTTAAAGGTAGTGCAATAATTTTTCCTGTGAAGAAAAGTTTCTCTAGATGTTTTAACAATATCATCCTTAGTCTAAACCTGCTGATTTAACAACCACGAAAAGTCATTAAAGCCAAAAAATAAATTTTCATGGGGTAACAAAATAAAATTTACTGGCATATTTTAGGATATAAATTAGCTAGCTATTATAATTAACGTTCTATTATTTATTTTTGTTATTGTTTTATTGGTATAATAATTAACTAAAAACTCATATTTACTAATATCAGTAATGGGACAAGTCTTGAACAGTCTAATTGGAAGTACAGGACAGAACAAAACTAGGACACTGGCACAATGTAACAAAATAAGCAATACATATATTAATATATTAATTTTTAACACTAAATACTTAAACTTCTATGGAAAAAGTACGAGGATTTGGATATTATTATACTTTTATTTAATAATCCAAAATAATTTTTCCAGTTAGAGCCATTATTCGAATTTTGAGATAAATCAACTTTTAACTTTGAGACCCAACAACTGCTCGAGATATAGTTTGTAAATTTATTAGTGTTCCGTACGGAACACTTATAAGATGACTTCGGTGTCTGTCTGGCTGTCCGTCTGTCAAATAAAACTCGTACTGTTTTTGATCATCTTGAAGTTATGAATATCTGCAGCCTAAACAAAAATTGCATTTAAAGAAAAAAGACAAAAAAATTGAACTAGACAACTCTTCCTTTTTAGTATTCCGTACGGAACACTTATAAGATCACTTCGGTGTCTGTCTGTCCGTCTGTCATATCCGATTTTCTCCGAAACTATTTGTCATAGAAAGTTGAAATTTGTTAATAATATAGGAATTGATGGCCTCATCAGAGCTATGTAGTTTTGAAAGTTAAATTTTGACTTAAGGGGTTTGGAGGGTGAAATCGGAAGTGAAAAAAAAAATTCTTACTAGGTCATCGGGTGTGGTGTCAAATAAAAGCTTGTGAAAACACGAGTAATATATATATATATATATATATATATATATATATATATATATATATACATATATATATATATATATATATATATATATATATATATATATACATAAATATATATATATATATATATATATATATATATATATATATATATATATATATATATATATATATATATATATATATATATATATATATATATACATAAATAAATATATATATATATATATATATATATATATATATATATATATATATATATATATATAATGTAATACTTGCGCACACTTTTCTTTGTATTATTTTTAAAAAATCGCGAAAAATGCCCCTCTTATCTCGAAAAGTACTGATCAAAAAATTTTGAAAACATTCTGTAATATTCTCCACGGCGTGTAGATTGAACGGATATTATCACGAGTGCATTACCTTTAATAATTTATCTGGTATATAAAAAAAAACAAAAATTTCAAGGTCATCAGTTTTCAGTACTTTGTTGAAAACTTATTTGGGGTGTGTGTTTTGTGAAGTCACTGATCATTTTATACCTCCGTAACAAATTTTTTTTATCTTAAAAGCAGTCAACGTACGGAACACTAATTGCTCACGTTCAACTTGCACTTGACCGGTTATTTTTATTATTACTAACCACACATGTCCTAATGTTTCATTTTTTTTTTACTCGCTTAGCCCTGTAAAACCACTTCAATTTTTATTGTTCCGTACCGAACGCTTATAAGATGACTTCGGTGTCTGTCTGTCCGTCCGTCCGTCCGTCTGTCTGTCACATCCGATTTTCCCCGAAACTATTTGTCATAGAAAGTTGAAATTTGGTAATAAGACGAATTGATGGCCTCATCAAAGCCGTGTAGTTTTGAAAGTTAGATTTTGACTTAAGGGGTTAGTTTCGGGGGGTCTTCTTGCTTTTTTAAGTATTGGCTGAACTCTGGCATATTTCCAGCAGAAAGGAAATATTCCCTTTCTGTAGGATAGGTTGAAAAGTCTACAGAAGACTGGTGTTAGTTCCCTCGCGCAGTTTTTGAGAACTATGGCAGATATTCCATCAGCAACAGAAGCTTTTTTTTTGGTGTCTAGCTTCATTAAAATACGTTTTATGATATGCTGTCTGAAGACTATCGGGCATCCTTGACTGCACTATGGGAATAGTAGGTGATGTTTTTCCTTGGAAATCGACAGTAGAATGTGAAGCAGAGTTCAGCAAATAAGTTCGCTTTTTCAATAGGTATCGTTGCAATAGAATTATCTGGCCGTGTGAGTGGTGGTATGGTGGATTTGACTAACTGCCTTAGCGACTGACCAAAAGGACCTGGAATTGGGACAAGCGAGAAGTTTGTTTCTAATTCGTTGATTGTGTGCCTCCTTGGTTTGGTCGATAATTTCTTTGCATCTATTCCGGGCGCGAACAAAGGTGTTACGATTTATGGTGTTAGGATTTACACGCCATTGTGGATAGGCAAGATGTTTAGAAGCAACAGCTTCTTTGCATTTTCGGTCAAACCAAGGCTTCCGGTTGCAAGGGCATTTTTTTCGAAAAAGGAATGTAAGCTTCCATACCAGCCAAAATACCAACGGAAACTTCCCTGGTGCAGTCAGATAGGTCGTCAGATCCCAAACAAACGTCTAAACAAGGGAAAATTCGAAAATATTCCATGAGATCTTCCCATTTAGCAAATCTGTAGTCCAAATCTTGCGCGGTTTAGGCGCCTCTCTGTCACTGATTGGTAGGATACTCGATGTCGAAAGCAGTTTATGGTCGGAACAGCTTAACGGCGGATTTACGGTGACCGTGTAAATCTCCGGATTGGTGGTTAAAAAAGATCAAGAAGACTGGCGACCTTCCCGTCTCGATCAGAGATCCGTGTTGGTTCATCAATATGCTGAGTTAAGCCACAAATGATTGAGAATGATTCAGCTTCACGACCTTGTTCGACGATAGTATTTGAATATTTAAGCCAGTTGATGTTGTCGACATTAAAGTCGCCCAGGATGGCAATTTCGGCATTTGGATAGTTAATTTGTAAATGATCGATGGTGTCTGCAAGAGAAGCGAAAAGTGTTCTAAAGTTAGTATCACTTGGTGGTCGATAGAGGATACAGATAAACCTTGTAGTTTGTTGAGTCGTTATTTTTAACCACATAACATCAAAGTTTGGGGGCTCCAGAGCCTCTTCTCGTTGGCAAGAGAGGTCGCTTCTGACAAAAAGACAGATTCCAAAGTTACGCCTATATCGGGAATAGAAGTCGTACCCAGGATAAAGATAGTTCTCTGTACTGGTCGATAAACTATCCTTGGTTTCACAGAGAGCTAGTACATGAGGTTTATTTGATTGCAGGTGTTGGTGCACTGAATTTATCTTCGAGTTTAAACCTCGTATGTTGCAAAAATCTATTTTAAAATTAGCTGTAAAATCACCAAATCGGAATACCATAACTCAAATGGGCTTCCACCACCATAAAGTAAACATTTCTTGGCATGATACTGACCAGATCATTTGAAACCATTCGGACTGCATGGCAACTAGAGGCCAATTTGGCATTAAAGGCTTGAATATGGTCAATAAATTAAAGTTTGTCATCAATCCAAATACCCAAGAATTTGGTAGAAGCCTTGTTGGAAATGTTAATAATATTAATGTTGAAACTGAGCGAATTTATGTAGTAATCGTTATCCTTTTAGATTTATTTTATAGTTTCGTTTAAAAATGACAACATTTGAACTTTTTAACTTCATTAAAATTTTTGTCATAACGAAATTGTTTTTATAAAAGGTCTGTTCCAAAAATAAGTAGAATAAGTCCTGGAAAAAAAAATATTGCGATTAAAGTACAAACTACTAAAATTCTTCAAAATAGCACCCTCGCCAGCGCCTCTGCCAGTCGCAGTACGCTTCCTGGAAGGCGTCCACGGGAATCTCGTTCAGGCACTTCGTCAAGGCCTCTTTGTCGTTATCCAGCGTTCCAAAATGGTTGCCTTTCAAGCTCCTTTTTATTCTTGGAAATAAAAAAGAAGTCCGGCGGAGCCACATCGGGGCTGTAGGGCGGCTGAAGCAGCGTTCTCATGGCTAAATCTTCTGTAAGAATGGAATGCACTGTGGTTTTCGGACCATCGCACTATTCTGCTAACATTCTGAGACTCGGGCGTCGATCGAAATTTAGTATAACTCTCACTTTTTGCACATTTTCGTCGCACTGTGTCGTTGACGAACGTCCATTTTTTATGTTGTATGTAATAGAATATTCATAAAAATTGTTTTATATTTTATTTGAGATTAACAATAAGTGCAATTTAACTAGAATTTTTATGTACTAGTAGATGTTGATTTAAACCATCTTTACGTTTTGATTCATAATTACAATGGACACATTTAAACATTTTGATTTCACTGGAATTTTTGTGTACTAATAGATGTCGATTTAAACTACCTTTATGTTTTCCTTGATAATTACAATGCACACATTTATATATTTTGATTTCACTGGAATTTTCGTGTACTAGTAGATGTTTATTTAAATAATTCTTATATCTTGTTTGAAAATGACAATAAGTGCACTTGAACTTTTCTACTTCATCGGATTTTTTTATGTAATAGTAGATGTTGCTTTAAACTCTTCTTACGTTTTGTTTGAAAATCACAATAAACACATTTAAACATTTCAATTTCACTGGAATTTTTATGTACTAATAGATGTTTAATTAAATAATCCTTATGTTTCGATTGAAAATGGCAATACATGCATTTGAATATTTCTACTTCATCGGAATTCCTATGTACTAATAGATGTTTATTTAAACAATTCTTATGTTTTGTTTGAAAGTGACAATAAATGCATTTGAACATTACTACTTCATCGCAATTTTTATGTACTAATAGGTGTTGCTTTAAATTCCTTTTGTATTTTGCTTGATAATTACAATGCTCACATTTAAACAATTGGATTTCACTGGAATTTCTATGTACCAATAGATGTTTAGTTAAACAATTTTTATGTCTTGTTTGAAAATGACAATAAGTGCATTTGAACATTTCTACTTCATCGGAATTTTTATGTACTAATAGATGTCGATTTAAGCCATCTTTACGTTTTGATTGGTAATTACATTGCCCACATTTAAACATTTTAATTTCACTGGAATTTTTATGTACTAATAGATGCAGATGTAGACTTTTATCGTGTTTTGTTTGAAAATTACAATAAGTGCATTTAAACATTTTGATTTCACTGGAATTTTTATGTACTACTAGATGTCGATTGAAATTACGTTTATCTTTTGATTGATAATTACAATGCACACATTTGAATATTTCAATTTCACTGGAATCTTTATGCACTAATAGATGTCGATTTAAACCACCTTTCTGTTTTGATTGATAGTTACATTGCCCGCATTTAAACATTTTAATTTCACCGGCACTTTTATGTACGAATAGATGTCGATTTAAATCACCTTTTCGTTTCGATTGAAAATTACATTGCCCACATTTAAACATTTTAATTTCACTGGAATTTTTATGTACTAACAGATGTCGATTTAAACCACCTTTACGTTTTGATTCATAATTACATTGCCCACATTTAAACACCTTAATTTCACTGGAATTTTTATGTGCTAACAGATGTCGGTTTAAATTGATTTCATGTTTTGCTTGATAATTACGAGCGTTTTTACACCCGTCATCTTCGGTATTTTTATGCGCAAAACAATTTGTTGTTGTTGTTTGATCATTACACTGTTCAAATTTAAAATTATGATCTTGTATAGATCTCGTATCACCAGCAAGATGATTTGTAATCGTCTCTTCCCATATCATTTTATTGTAGTCATCTTGGGGGACTGTAGAACTTCCCTGATTTTCTCGGATAAAATAACTTGGCGACGCACTAAAACGAAACAAAAATAAAGTTGAAAATAAGAGGATGTTAGTTCAGGTTAATAATACGTTTAATATATTTTTTTTATTGTTCACCTCCCCGCCTGCGTAGTGATTTTACCCTTTTGCATATCCTGAGGATACCGGCGGGGATGTCATAATACCCGTAACGTTGTCCAAGTGCCGAAACATACAATTTTGTATTTCACGGCACCTTTTTTAGACAATGTGGTAGTGCTTCCACGGACGTTATTGCATTTCTGCTATGTACGTGGCCAGAGAAACTATTTAATTTAGTGTTGCATCTACCATAGTACGTTATTGACTTTACGTTTTTATAAGGTTCTTTATTATTCGGAAAAAACTGTACCAATGGCTCTTTTGTAAAGTTTTTTCTTAAGAAACTGCAAGTTTTTTCTTGAGATCGATGTACTTTATTAATTTATTTAAGTATATTTGAATTGATTCAGCCGATACTTGGTGGAAATCCATAACTAGAAGTTTTGCAAGAAGTAAAACACTACTTAAATTTCCACTAATTTTTTTTATTTTTAACACCATGACATGTTTCGATGTACAACAGCTTTTTCAGATTTGTTACAAAATGAGGATAAAATTACTATAATAAATGGTTGGTTCACAATTTATGGCAGGTAATAAAATAATTTAATTAAAGTATATTTAATAATGGTGAATTATTTAAGTGTAATTGTTCATTTATTAAGGAATCTGAATTTTTCAAATTTGTTTATTTCTAAAGATTCTAGGTAATTAAGTTTCAGGCCCTTTGTGCAAGTATGTATGTAATATTTCAAAGTTTGGATTTAATTGGTGGTTATTTTGAATTAAACGATTTGCGTAATTTGAGTTATGTTTTCTATTGAAGTATGATGAAGCATGTTCTTTTATTATTTTTGAAAAACTTCTTCCTGTTTGTCCTATATATGTTTTTGAGCAATTTCCAAAATATAATTTGTATACTCCGGATCGATTGTCTCTATCTGTTTTAGTTTTATTATTTTTTATAAATTTGCCAAGTGTGTTAGATGTTTTAAATGCTGTGTTAATATTTAATTTTCTTTTCTCAAAAAACTATTTTTTTTTATTAGTCTAGCACACGTGCTGCAGGGAAGTCCCTAAACCGCTCCAGGAGCGGCACGAGTGCGGAAAAAGCGATTCACGTTGTTCTTGAATCGCTGTAAATTGTACTCGGTGGGAAACACAGCGCTGGGCAATTTATTCCAAAGGGATGACGTTCTCCATATAAAAGATTGCTTGAAAAGCGTTGTACGCGGAGTAACAAATTGAACCTCATACGGATGCGAAGCACCAGCGCGACGTGTATTTCTAACATGCACCGCTTTGGGAGGAATTAAGCGGGCTACATCCGTCGAACACTTTCCATGAAAATACTTGTAGAACAGACTCAAGTCGCCAACCGTTCTTCGATGTTCCAGCGAATCAAGGCCGCCGGTCAATTCCGGGTCCCCAATCAGACGGATCGCTCTTCTCTGAACAGAATCCAACAAATGCAGTGTATGTTTGGGAGCGGAGCCCCAAACGTGGGAGCAGTATTCCATAGTTGGTCGAATTTGGGCTTTGTAAAGAATTAACAGTTGTTGTGGGGTGTAAAGCTTTCTGGTTCTAAATAATATTCCCAACTTTTGAGAAGCTCTCCTTGCTATGCCTGCAACATGTTCATGCCAAGACATATTTGCTCCCAAACTAACGCCCAACAAATTGAGCGACGATGCTAGGGGAATGGAGTGCCCCGACATAACTATGTCGGGTTCAGCAACGTTAACTTTTTTAGAAAAAAAACCGCCGCTTGGGTTTTTGTAGCGTTAAATTCCACTTGGTTACTGTCACCCCAAGATAGAATTTCTTCCAGGTCTTTGTTGAGTTGAACGACCTCCTGCTGTCTGCGGATATTCGCCTGAGCAGCCGATGTCCGAGCGTTCAAGGTGAATGAAGAGACAAGCGTACTGTCATCTGCAAAGCTATAGATTGGATTCCCGGTCTTTTCCAGCAGATCGTTAATGTAAATGAGAAAGAGAGTAGGAGACAGTATGGAGCCCTGGGGCACACCAGCGTTGATAGTGAGGGTGTTAGAAAGAAATCCGTCGACCGCCACTCGTAAAGAACGCTCTCTGAGGAAACATGAGAGCCACAAACAGAACCTTTCAGACATACCATAAGAGCGCAACTTGGCCAACAGTCCATCGTGCCAAACACGGTCGAATGCCTTGGATATGTCAAGAGCAACCGTGATCACTAATAATATTGAATCGTTCAAGATATTTTAGAAGATGCTCATTGATAACCTTTTCCATGACTTTCGATATTATTGAAAGCAGTGCAACTGGTCGGTAGTTATTTGGCAAGGTCTTCTTACCTTTTTTAGGTATCGGCTGAACCGTGGCACATTTCCAGCAGGACGGAAATATTCCCTTTCTGTAGGATAGGTTAAAAAGTCTACAGAAAACTGGTGTTAGTTCCCTTGCACAATTTTTGAGAACTATGGCAGGTATTCCGTCAGCGCCAGAAGCCTTCTTGGTGTCTAGCTTCATTAAAATACGCTTTATGATGCGCTGTCTGAAGACAACATCGGGCATCCTTGACTGCAATATGGGAATAGTAGGTGGTGTTTTTCCTTGGAAATCGACAGTAGAATGTGAAGCAAAAAGTTCAGCCAACAAGTTCGCTCTCTCAACAGGTGTGGTTGCAATGGAATTATCTGGCCGTGTGAGTGGTGGTATGGTGGATTTGGTAAAATTTTGACTAACTGCCTTAGCGACTGCCCAAAAGGACCTGGAATTGTTGGGACAAGCGAGAAGTTTGTTTCTAATTCGTTGATTGTGTGCCTCCTTGGTTTTATCGATAATTCCCTTGCATCTGTTCCGGGCATGAACAAAGATGTTTCGATTTACGGTGTTAGGATTTTCACGCCATTGTCGGTAGGCAATATGTTTAGAAGCAACAGCTTTTTTGCATTTTCGGTCGAACCAAGGCTTGCCGTTGGAGGAGCATTTCTTCGAAAAAGGGATGTAAGCTTCCATACCAGCCAAAATAACATCGGATACCTCCCTGGCGCAGTCAGATGGGTTATCGAATCGAAAACAAACGTCCATCCAAGGGAAAGTTCGAAAGTATTCCATGAGATCTTCCCATTTAGCAGATTTGTAGTGCCAAATCTTGCGCGGCCTAGGCGCCTCTCTGTCACTGATTGGCAGGATTCTCGATGTCGAAAGCAGTTTATGGTCGGAAGAACCTAACGGCGGATTTACGGTGACCGTGTAAATCTCCGGATTGGTGGTTAAAAAACAGATCAAGAAGACTGGCGAACTCTCCGTCTCGATCAGGGATCCGTGTTGGTTTGTCAATAAGCTGAGATTTAATTTAGTGTTGCATCTACCATAGTATGTTATTGACTTTACGTTTTTATAAGGTTCTTTATTATTCGGAAAAACTGTACCAATTGCTTTTTTGTAAAGTTGTTTCTGAGATCGATGTATTTTATTAATTTATTTAAGTATATTTGAATTGTTTCAGCCGATACTTGGTGGAAATCCATAACTGGAAGTTTTGCAAGAAGTAAAACACTACCTAAATTTTCACTAAATTTTATATTTTTAACACCATGACGTTTTGCTGTACGACAGTTTGTTACAAAATGAGGTAAAATTACTATAATAAATGGTTGGTTCACAATTTATGGCAGATAATAAAATAATTTAATTAAAACAGATTTAGTAATGGTGAATTATTTAAGTCTAATTGTTCATTTATTAAGAAATCTGAATTTTTCAAATTTGTTTTTTTGTAAAGATTCTAGGTAATTAAGTTTCAGGCCTCTTGTGCAATCTAATATTTCAAAGTCTGGGTTGAATTGGTGGTTATTTTCAATTAAATGAATGCGTAATTTGAGTTATTTTTTTCTGTTGATTTACGATGAAGTATGGCTTTTATTCTTTTTGAAAAACTTTTTCCTGTTTGACCTATATATATTTTTTGAGCAATTTCCACAATTTAATTTGTATACTCCGGATCTATTGTCTCTATCTGCTTTGGTTTTATTATTTTTTATAAATTTGCCAAGTGTGTTGGATGTTCTAAATGCTGTGTTAATATTTAATTTTCTTTTCTCAAGAAACTATTTAATTTAGTGTTGCATCTAACATAGTACGTTTTTGACTTTACGTTTTTATACGGTTCTTTATTATTCGGAAAAACTGTACCAATGGCTTTTTTGTAAAGTTTTTTCTTAAGAAACTGCAAATTTTTTCTTCAGATCGATGTACTTTATTAATTTATTTAAGTATATTTGAATTGACTCAGCCGATACTTGGTGGAAATCTATAACTAGAAGTTTTGCAAGAAGTAAAACACTACTTGAATTTCTACTAAATTTTTTATTTTTAACACCATGACATGTTTCGCTGTACGGCAGCTTCTTCAGATGGTTTGTTACAAAATGAGGGTAAAATTACTATAATAAATGGTTGGTTCACAATTTATGGCAGGTAATAAAATAATTTAATTAAAACAGATTTAGTAATGGTGAATTATTTAAGTGTAATTGTTCATTTATTAAGGAATCTGAATTTTTCAAATTTGTTTTTTTTTGTAAAGATTCTAGGTAATTAAGTTTCAGGCCCTTTGTGCAATATACTATTTCAAAGTTTGGGTTGAATTGGTCGTTATTTTCAATTAAATGAATGCGTAATTTGAGGTATTTTTCTGTTGATGTGTGATGAAGCATGTCTTTTAGTCTTTTTGAAAAACTTCTTCCTGTTTGACCTATATATGTTTTTGAGCAATTTCCACAATTTAATTTGTATACTCCGGATCTATTGTCTCTATCTGTTTTGGTTTTATTATTTTTTATAAATTTGTCAAGTGTGTTGGATGTTTTAAATGGTGTGTTAATATTTAATTTTCTTTTCTCAAGAAACTATTTAATTTAGTGTTGCATCTACCATAGTACGTTATTGACTTTACGTTTTTATAAGGTTCTTTATTATTCGGAAAAAACTGTACTAATGGCTTTTTTGTAAAGTTTTTTCTTGAGAATATTATCTATTATGGATGGTGAATAGTCATTATTTACTGCTAATTGTTTTATAATATTAAGTTCTTTTTGAAAATCGTCTTGGTTTAGAGGAATATTTATTAGTCTGTGAATCATATTATGGAAAACTGCAAATTTGTGACTTGGTGGATGACATGAGGTATTATGGATAATTATGTCAGTATGTGACGGTTTATGGTAAATAGAAAAACTGTGTTTGTTATTATGTCTTTTTATTGTTAGGTCAAGGAACTTTAAGCTGTTGTTGGTTTCAACTTCACCGGTGAATTTTATATGTTTGTGTATATTATTCAAACAATTTTGAAATATGGCAAATTGTCTATCACTTCCTGTAAAACAACATAAGATATCATCAACATATCTATGCCAGTATACAAATTTTTTAAACAGTGGGTACTTGCTTATTTGGTTTTTATGAATAACATATTCATAAATACTTCCGCCAGCAAGCAAACACCCACTGTTTAAAAAATTTGTATACTGGCATACATATGTTGATGATATCTTATGTTGTTTTACAGGAAGTGCTAGACAATTTGTCACATTTCAAAATTTTTTGAATAATATATACAAAAATATAAAATTCACCAGTGAAGCTGAAACCAACAATAGCTTAAACTTCCTTAATCTAACAATAAAAAGACATAATAAAAAACACAGCTTTTCTATTTACCATAAACCGTCCCATACTGACATAATTATCCATAATACTTCATGTCATCGACCAAGTCACAAACTTGCAGTTTCTCAAGAAAAAAACTTTACAAAAAAGCTATTAGTACAGTTTTTCCGAATAATAAAGTACCTTAGTCAATAACGTACTATGGTAGATGCAACACTAAATTAGTTTCTTGAGAAAATTAAATATTAACACAGCATTTAAAACGTCCAACATAATTTATAAAAAATAATAAATCTAAAACAGATAGAGACAATAGATCGGGAGTATACAAATTAAAATGTGGAAATTGCTCAAAAACATATATAGGTCAAACAGGAAGAAGATTTTCAAAAAGAATAAAAGCCATACGAGGCTGGTTTGAAAAGTCCGTGCAAAAATAAAAACTACTTATGTGTTTGGGGTAAACCTTTTTTATTTTTCGACATAGTCTCCTTTTAGGCTTATACACTTCGTCCAACGATGTTCTAGTTTGTTGATCCCTTCCGAATAATAGGATTTGTCCAAGTCTGCAAAATATCCATTAGTGTCTGCAATCACCTCCTCGTTTGAATAAAATCTTTGTCCCGCCAGCCATTTCTTCAAATTGGGGGCCAAATAGTAGTCCGAGGGAGCCAAGTCTGGAGAATAGGGGGGATGTGCAACGAGTTGGAATCCTATTTCCATTAATTTTGCGACCACAACTGCTAAGGTGTGTGCTGGTGCGTTGTCGTGATGGAAAAGGACTTTCTCGTGGGCCAATCGCGGGCGTTTTTCTTGCAGCTCGGTTTTCAAACGGTCCAATAACGATGAATAATATTCACCTGTAATAGTTTTACCCTTTTCCAGATAGTCGATGAGGATTATCCCTTGCGAATCCCAAAAGACAGTCGCCATAACCTTTCCGGCCGAAGGAACGGTCTTCGCCTTTTTTGGTGCAGATTCCCCCTTGGTAACCCATTGTTTAGTTTGTTGTTTGGTCTCAGGAGTATAGTAATGTATCCATGTTTCATCCACAGTGACGAAACGACGCTTAAAGTCCTCCGGATTCTTCTGGAATAGCTGCAAACCATCCTTGCAACACTTCACACGATTCCGTTTTTGGTCAAGCGTGAGCAATCGCGGCACCCATCTTGCGGATAGCTTTCTCATGTCCAAATGTTTATGCAAAATATTATGTACCCGTTCAGTCGAGATGCCCACAGCACTAGCAATCTCACGCACCTTAACTCTTCTGTCATCCATCACCATATCATGGATTTGATCAATGATTTCTGGAGTCGTAACCTCTACAGGCCGTCCAGAACGGTCAGCGTCACTTGTGCCCATATGGCCAGTCCGAAAATTTTGAAACCACTTATAAACTGTTCTAATCGAAGGTGCAGAGTCACCATAATGTTTATCAAGCTTTTCTTTAGTCTGCTGAGGCGTTTTGCCTTTCATAAAGTAATGTTTAATCACCACACGAAATTCTTTTTCGTCCATTTCTTGAAAAATCACTCGACTTCCTTGATTCACACGAATGCCAAACACAAAGAAATAGACCAATATGGCTGAAACTTGGTGTGCGTTCATTCAAGAGATGCTACTAACTAAACATGACCTCGATACGCGCCGGTGGTGCCATCTCTCGGACTTTGCACGGACTTTTCAAACCAGCCTCGTACTTCATCATACATCAACAAAAAAAAAATAACTCAAATTACGCATTCATTTAATTGAAAATAACCACCAATTCAACCCAAACTTTGAAATATTACATACTTGCACAAAGGGGAACCGAAACCTAATTACCGAGAATCTTTAGACATAAACAAATTGAAAAATTTAGATTCATTAATAAATGAACAATTAGACATAAATAATTCACCATCTACTGCACTAAATCTATTTTAATTAAATTATTTTATTACCTGCCATAAATTGTGAACCAACCATTTATTATTATAGTAATTTTATCCTCATTTTTTAACAAACCTGACACAGCGAAACATGTCATGGTGTTTAAAAATAAAAAATTTAGTGGAAATTTAAGTAGCTTTTTACTTCTTGCAAAACTGCTAGTTCTGGATTTCCACCAAGTATCGGCTAAATCAATTCAAATGTACTTAAATAAATTAAGAAAGTACATCGTTCTCAAGAAAAAACTTGCAGCTTCTTAAGAAAAAACTTTTCAAAAAACCATTGGTACAGTTTTTCCGAATAACAAAGAACCGTATAAAAACGTAAAGTCAATAACGTACTATGGTAGATGCAACACTAAATTAAATAGTTTCTTAAGAAAAGAAAATTAAATATTAACACAGCATTTAAAACATCGAACACACTTGGCAAATTTATAAAAAATAATAAAACTAAAACAGATAGAGACAATAGATCCGGAGTATACAAATTAAAATGTTGAAATTGCTCAGAAACATATTTAGGTCAAACAGGAAGAAGTTTTTCAAAAAGAATAAAAGACATGCTTCATCATACATCACCAGAAAAAATAACTCAAATTATGCATTCATTTAATTGAAAATAACCACCAATTCAACCTAAACTTTGAAATATTACATTGCACAAAGGGCCTGAAACCTTACTTACCTACTTATAACCAAGAATACTGAATTTAGTCCAAATTTGTACTATTCCTAATATGGGCTAAATATGTATTTTTCACATATAACCGATATATGATCAGATGTAATTATACGAGGCTGGTTTGAAAAGTCCCTGCAAAGTCTGAGAGATGGCACCACCGGCGCGTATCGAGGTCATGTTAAGTTAGTAGCATCTCTTGAATGAACGCACACCAAGTTTCAGCCATATTGGTCTATTTCTTTGTGTTTGGCATTCGTGTGAATCAAGGAAGTCGAGTGATTTTTAAGAAATGGACGAAAAAGAATTTCGTGTGGTGATTAAACATTACTTTATGAAAGGCAAAACGCCTCAGGAGACTAAAGAGAAGCTTGATAAACATTATCGTGACTCTGCACCTTCGATTAGAACAGTTTATAAGTGGTTTCAAAATTTTCGGACTGTTGATCAAATCCATGATATGGTGATGGATGACAGAAGGGTTAAGGTGCGTGAGATTGCTAGTTCTGTGGGCATCTCGACTGAACGGGTACATAATATTTTGCATAAACATTTGGACATGAGAAAGCTATCCGCAAGATGGGTGCCGCGATTGCTCACGCTTGACCAAAAACGAAATCGTGTGAAGTGTTGCAAGGATGGTTTGCAGCTGTTCCAGAAGAATCCGGAGGACTTTAAGCGTCGTTTCGTCACTGTGGATGAAACATGGATACATTACTATACTCCTGAGACCAAACAACAATCTAAATAATGGGTTACCAAGGGGGAATCTGCGCCAAAAAAGGCGAAGACCGTTCCTTCGGCCGGAAAGGTTATGGCGACTGTCTTTTGGGATTCGCAAGGGATAATCCTCATCGACTATCTGAAAAAGGGTAAAACTATTACAGGTGAATATTATTCATCGTTATTGGACCGTTTGAAAACCGAGCTGCAAGAAAAACGCCCGCGATTGGCCCACAAGAAACTCCTTTTCCATCACGACAACGCACCAGCACACACCTCAGCAGTTGTGGTCGCAAAATTAATGGAAATAGGATTCCAACTCGTTTCACATCCCCCTTATTCTACAGACTTGGCTCCCTCGGACTACTATTTGTTCCCCAATTTGAAGAAATGCCTGGCGGGACAAAGATTTTATTCAAACGAGGAGGTGATTGCAGACACTAATGGATATTTTGCAGACTTGGACAAATCCTATTATTCGGAAGGGATCAACAAATTAGAACATCGTTGGACGAAGTGTATAAGCCTAAAAGGAGACTATGTCGAAAAAGGTTTACCTCAAACACATAAGTAGTTTTTATTTTTGCACGGACTTTTCAAACCAGCCTCGTAGTATGGTGTGGTGGTTTATGACCTGATAATTGGATTTAAAGTCATCGGCATGTTAAAATTTGATGGGATTTCTTCAATGCACAACAGATATTCATATATTTACCTGGGATGCTAGCCTATTTTATTTTGTCGACAGCCTTAATATTTAATAGAATTGAATTATCTACTGAGTACTTCTATTTTGTTGTAGTGATGTTAAAAATTCTATCAAAAGTGCACTTCTGTTTACTATGTTCACTAATACCTTAGTGACCACATTAGCCCAAATGCTAAAGCCTGATGCCATATATACATAATATTCAACATATATTCCTGTATTATATTCCATTTTCAATCAGTTGTGGCTTAATTCATCTTATTGACGAACCAACACGGATCCCTGATCGAGGTGGGGAGTTCGCCAGTCTTCTTGATCTGTTTTTAACCACTAATCCGGTCAGCGTAAATCCGTCGTTAGGTTCTTCTGATCATAAACTACTTTCGACATTGGCCCACAAGAAAGTCCTTTTCCATCACGACAACGCACCAGCACACACCTCAGCAGTTGTGGTCGCAAAATTAATGGAAATAGGATTCCAACTCGTTTCACATCCCCCTTATTCTACAGACTTGGCTCCCTCGGACTACTATTTGTTCCCCAATTTGAAGAAATGCCTGGCGGGACAAAGATTTTATTCAAACGAGGAGGTGATTGCAGACACTAATGGATATTTTGCAGACTTGGACAAATCCTATTATTCGGAAGGGATCAACAAATTAGAACATGGTTGGACGAAGTGTATAAGCCTAAAAGGAGACTATGTCGAAAAATAAAGAAGGTTTACCCCAAACACATAAGTAGTTTTTATTTATGCACGGACTTTTCAAACCAGCCTCGTAAGTCAATTTATTTAAAATTCTGCAGTTGGAGAGTAAACTAGAAGTGTTGAGTATTTAAAAAAAAAAATTATTAAAATTGGTCAAAACATAATTTTTGTCAAAAAAAGCTTTTTTTCCTAATGTACGACGCTTCCACTTCTTGTATTACGGTCGAACCTGTGTGTTCTATAGTTTCCGACTGAACTGAAACATTCCCAAATAAACTAAAGCTTCATGTCATTACGCTTGATTTATTTAAAACTAGTTTTCGTTTAATTCATATTACCATACAGATAGTACAAAGTCACAATTATGTCTCTATATTTAGAACAAAAATGCTCCAATTAGGTTGTGGTACTTTAGAATTGTTTATGATATGCCCCTTCATTAAAAGTTCAGAAGTTCCTGCCGGCGAGGCGCGTAAAGTTCCTCTCAGTAAGTTACTATAAGCCTAACACAACATCAGTGTTTGGAAAATATCAAAAGTAATCGAGCATTTCCAAAACTTACCTGCCTATAGCAGTGCCACAAACTGAAGATGGCCCATCCACAATGTACACTCCATTTTTTTCAACAACTTTAAATTTTTTCAAAACAACTATTAATTCAGGCTCTCGCTTACAAACAGATGAACTGGCTGAAAATAATTTAGTTTCAGAATTATAGAATTCCGGGTCATTTTTAACCAGGGAGGTAGTGATATTTTCTTTTTCCATTGTAGTAGTGCATTCTTCTTGCTTTACTTGTTCTAGAGAAGGACCTATATTATTACATTTCTCTTCCTTAATAACGTCAAATGCTAGTAGGTTTGCTGTTTTATTAAATTCTTGAAATAAATCTACATTTTGGTGTGCTCCACTACTTTCCAAGCTGTCTCTGCCAAAACAGCTAAAAAAATCGGTAGATTTACCCAGTACTGAATTTGACTCAAAATAAAGAGTTTTTATCTGTTAAATTTCTAAAACAAGATTATAGGTAAAAATGTTGTCCATTTGAAAGAACAGGGTGCTAAAAGAAGAGGTGGACCGTGGACGGCGCCTGTATACTATTGTTTCATATTAGAATAATAAATAATTTTCATTATATAACCTAACCTAACTGTGGTAAGTAATGTTAATTGTCTTGTTTTTAAAAAACGACTTTAGTCTCGTTCCAGAAGAAAAATACCACCCCACTCTGGGTATTTCCGTATCAATACCGCATATGAGAATAAAAGAATTAAAATCTAATGATGTACGCTATAATTTCCGCAAAGCGGACTATTTGTTATATCATATGTTACATGACACGGATTGGACATTTCTTGAATCTTATGTTGATGTTAATCTAGACCTCAACGGTTTCTATATGACATATTTAATAAGTGCATACCTAAAACTAATAATAAATCAAAAAATTATCCTACTTGGTTTAACATAGAAATAATAAATAAACTCAGGTATAAAGCAAAATTGAGAAAAAAATATAAAAGGACTAATGATTTACTGGTATTGTTAGAATTTAAAAAAAAACCGGTCAAGTGCAAGTTAAACTTGCGCAATTAGTGTTCCGTACATGGATTGCTTTTAAAATAAAAAAAAAATTGTGACAGAGGTATAAAATGATCAGTGACTTCACAAAATACACCCCAAATGAGTTTTCAACAAAGTGTGTTTCCAATCTTTACTGAAATCTGATGACCTTGACATTTTTGTTTTTTTTTATATACCATATAAATTACACAGGGCAACAAAAAAATATTTTTGTTTTGGTGCCTGGGATTTTAGAGCTGATTTTAACTATATTTGGGACGCTAAATCTATACATGCAATCCGTTTTTCTCTATCAGCTCTACTTTTTTAGATACATCAACTTATCTACCAATGTGGTTTTTATTCAGTATATTCATTTATGAGAGTTCTAAAATTATTATATATTCATTAATGTAGGTACAATGGTTTTATTGTCAGTCTGTAATTGAGTAAATTCCAGGTAAATCTATAAATAGTGGAACCATTGCCTATCAGGTACCTGAACTGACCCTTTTAATCACCTAACTCGAGTAAGTCTCGTCAGTTTGTGCGTTCTTACTAATGAGAGTAGATCGAATTCGGCGTGTTATTTTATGTTAAGAAAAGAGTGTTTTTGTGTTATTGAACAGAATTAAAATGAGTTCAGGTTCCAGTTCAAGAAGAAGTTGTGTAAATCAACCTGATGTGTTTTGGTATATATGCGGAGAATACATGTTTCAACAAAACAGATAAACTATTACCGACTTTGTAAAGCGAGCGTATCTTGGATACTTTGGAGTTAAGCTTGGTGATCAGGACAAAACGTGGGCCCCGCATCTCGTATGTAAAACTTGTACAGAGCATTTACGGCAGTGGACTACCGGGAAAAGAAAATGTCTAAAATTCGGCGTACCAATGGTTTGAAAAGAACCAAAAAACCACTTCAATGATTGTTATTTCTGTTTAGTAAATACTAATGGAATCAATCGAAATAACCGCAGTAAGTGGACTTATCCCAATTTAGACTCGGCAATACGCCCTATCCCGCACTCAGATGAAATACCGATTCCAACATTTCATCAGCTACCACATATCTCTGATGACGAATATTTTCCCTCTGATCGCTCTTCTGATGCTAATAAAAGTTCTGATGCTAATGAAACTAACAGTGACTATGAGGGGGACGTCATCAGTTCCTCAACGCTTCGATCAAAATGAATTAAATGATCTCACCAGGGATCTCAATTTATCGAAAAAAGTTTCTGAAGTACTGGCTTCTAGGTTGAACGATAAAAATTTACTGGAACAAGGAACCAAAATTACCTTTTACCGTACAAGAGAAAAAGATCTGCTACCATTCTTTTCTCAAGAAGACAATCTTGTATTTTGTCACGAAATTAGGGGACTCATGAAAGAAATGGGACTTTCTGAATATATTCCAGATGATTGGCGCCTATTTATTGACAGTTCAAAGCGAAGTTTAAAATGTGTCCTTCTACATAATGGGAATAAATATGGTTCAATACCACTAGCTCACTCAACGAAACTGAAAGAAGAATATAATACCATAGCTTTGGTCTTGCAGAAGATAAAGTATTACGAACATCAATGGATGATTTGTGTAGACTTAAAAATGGTAAACTTTCTTCTTGGGCAGCAAAGTGGTTACACGAAATATCCGTGTTTCTTGTGCCTCTGAGATAGTAGGGACAAAACACACCACTGGGTTAGAAAAGATTGGCCTCAGAGAGAAAACATGGACGTTGGGGAAAAGAATGTCATTAACGACGCTTTGGTTGAAAGAGAAAAAATCATACTTCCTCCGTTACATATAAAGTTGGGCTTAATGAAGCAATTTGTAAAGGCTCTTGATAAGAATGGGTCTTGTTTTGCATATATAGGGGTAAAAATGCATCAGTTGAGCATAGAAAAACTCAAAGCAGGGATATTTGACGGCCCACAAATAAGACAATTAATTAAGGATCCTGCCTTCATAAATTCAATGAATCAAGTTAAACGAGAAGCTTGGACATAATTTGTTGCAGTTGTAGAAAATTTTCTAGGCAAACATAAAGCTCAAAACTATGTTGAAATGGTTAACAAGATGCTTAATAGTTTCAAATCCTTAGGGTGCAATATGAGTATTAAAATACACTATTTACACAGCCACCGTTTTCCAGAAAATTTAGGAGACATGAGGAACAAGGTGAAAGATTTCACCAAGATATTAAAGTTATGGAGGACCGCTACCAAGGAAGATGGGACATGCACATGATGGCAGATTACTGCTGTAGTTTAAAAAGGGACTGTTTAAAAAAACATTCAAGAATGTCGCAGAAAAGAAGCTTTCCAAGTGTTGAGTGACTATTTCATTTCTTCAATGTTTTTTTTTTGTTTGTAAGTACGACATAATATTGTATTTTGTATAACTAAAATAAAAATTTCGTATCTACTTTTGTTTACTACACTTACGGATTTGAGTTACAATAATGTAACTTATATTTCTCTAAAATTGTATATCTTAAAAAATTTGAGCTCCTAGGTACAAATGAATACGTTATTTGAATTCAGGACATCAAATTGATATAGAATCAGCTCGAAAAACCTCGACACCAAAACAGGTGTTCCCCTGTGTTATTAAAGGTAATGCACTCGTGATAATTTTCGTTCAATCTACACCCCGTGGAGAATATTCCAGAATTTTTTCAAAATTTTTTGATAAGCTTTTCGAGATAAGGCCCGGGACAGCGATTTTTTTTTTCGCGAATTTTTAAAAATAATACAAAAAAAAAGTGCGCGCAAGTATAATATTATATATATATTTTTTACTCGTGTTTTCACAAGCTTTCATTTGACACCACATTCGATGACCTAGTAAAAAATTTTTTTTTTCACTTCCGACTTCACCCCCCAAAACTAACCCCTTAAGTCAAAATTTAATTCTCAAAACTACATGGCTCTGATGAGGCCATCAATTCCTATATTATTACCAAATTTCACCTTTCTATGTCAAATAGTTTCGGAGAAAATCGGGTGTGACAGACAGACAGACAGACACCGAAGTGATCTTATAAGTGTTCCGTACGGAACACTAAAAAAATACGGGCTCAACTGAAAAAGGATATAAGAAGTGCTCAATGTGCGTACTTGATAACAGTACAGAACAATATTGGAATAAGCCCTCGTTTATTTTGATCCTTTATAAATAACAAAAAAGGGTCAGTGCACATACCAAATAAAATGTTTTTCAATACAGAGGAGTTTAATGGAGGGGGTGAAATATCTAATGCATTTGCTAATTACTTTGAAAGCGTGTACTCTAATGATTTAGGCAGCAGTAATGATAGTGTTGAAAGTGTCAATCATCACGGTGTTCTAACTGCCAAAATTGATATAGTTAATGTTGTAGAGACATTGAGGGAGTTGAAGGATGACAGGGCAACAGGCCCAGATGGCATTCCCCCATACATATTTAAGGGCTTTGAGGATATATTATGTTATCTGCTACTATTTTTGTTTGAGTTTAAGACAAAAACGATATAACGAGCTATAGACCAATTGCAATACTCTCAACGGCAGCTAAAGTTCTTGAAAAGATTATTTATAACAATATATTAACGTCGGTTCGTCATAGTATAAGTACTTATCAGCACGGCTTTATGGAGGGTAGATCTGTTATTAGTAATTTATTAGCGGTAACGCAGGCAACGTCAGATGTCTTAAATCGACGCGGCCAAATGGATATTGTATATACAGACTTTGAAAACGCATTCGATAAGGTCTCAATTGCGATATTGTTGAATAAGCTGAAGAAGGATTTTGGATTCCACATGAATTTAATTGAGTTTTTAAAATCTTACCTTTATAATCGTGAACATGTAGTAAAGATAAAGGGGTATGAGTCCAAACCGTTTACACCTACATCTGGGATTCTGCAGGGGTCCAACCTAGGACCTCTGCTCTTTTTACTCTATATCAACGGCATCACTGGTGTAGTTAAAAAAAATGCATCCTGCTTGTTATTTGCTGACGACTTAAAACTTTATTATGAAATCAGATCGCCTGCTGTCTGCCGGATTTTGCAGAATGATATAGACAATGTTGCAAAATGGACAATTGACAATAAGATTTACTTTAGTGTAAGTAAGTGTACTGTTGTTTCTTATACTAGAAAACTGAAGCTGATAAAGTTTACATATAGTATTGAGAATGTCCTACTTTTGTATGAGGATAAGATAAAGGACTTAGGGGTGATTTTTGATTCCAAATTGACGTTTAACTATCATGTAACTTATACAGCGAGTAAAGTGAACAAAATGTTTGGCTTAATTGTCAGAAACACAAAAGATTTTAGAAGTACAAATTGCATAAAACTCCTCAATGATTTAATGGGTTGTTTAACTTTGATTTCAAACATCAGCTAATGCTATTTTCTTAAGTGGAACACTACATTATTTGTTCTTCAGTAAAATAGTATAACTGACTTAACTTATTACAAAATTTTTTTTAATTGGACCTCTTCCTTCTTTACACCCTTGCTTTCCATATATTTTAGGCACTGAACTGAATAAGAGTTTTACGTATACTATTTTTGCAACTACAAACCCAAAAACCACTTCTTTTAATAGAGATATTGATAGTAAGTCAAACAACCACTTACCTTTCTTGGTCATCCTCGTCCTTTATATCAACCGCTTCAGATTTTATTAAGTCACATGCTTCAAAAAATGTGTCATTGTTTATTTTTTCACTCTTCACGTCGTTAAAAAAGGCCCTAAAAGAAACAAGTATTTCACATAAACCAAAAGTGCATTTTCACTGGTTCCAGCAAAAGTAACACTTACACTTTCTCTATAACTTCTTTTTTAATAATTCCTATGGTGCTTGGAAATTCCATAACAAACAAATTATATTTTCAGGTATTTTACAATTTTTGGTTTAATATATGTAACCACTACTATGTATAAAAGTAGTGTTAATTTAGGGCAAATATGCATCCCAAATGTAAGTATAAAATACCTGATTTTATTTTACAGAATCGAGTTAAGCTTTTATCACTACTGTGACAGCATGAAGGCACTGCACATTATGTTTTCAACATGTTTATTATTTCCGAATAACTGCTAATCAAATATAGAACAAAAACCTTGCCAAAGAATACCTACACGTGAAAAAAACTGCATGAGAATGCACGAATTATAACCAAGATCTTATGAATTAAACACAACTAACATGTAATAAACAAAAAACTTACTTATTTGAAGATTCTGGTTCAACTTTTATTGATAATTTACTAACTTTTTCATTTTCCATTACAACAGTATGCGGTACTTCGTCCTCTTTTACATACGAAGTAATAGACATTCCTATGCTATAAGAAAGTTCTGTTTCTCTTTTAATGCCAGAAAGTTCAGAAAAACCCATTCCTTCTACTAATGTTCCATCACTGATAGCAGCATTAAAAGTCTCAGCTTCTTTAAGCAAGTTATTATGTATTAAACTGACCATGTTCTTGGAGACTTCTGTTGATTTTGGTAAAATTACTTTTTCAACACGAATGTTTTCCATTTTTTTTTTTTTTTAATCAAACATAAATGTAAAAACTCCTGTAAGTGTCTAAAATAGCCTATATACAAAATTATAGGTTAGGAACAGACTATATGCACAGTAAACCCAATACAGTAGCTTAACTCAGGGGTAACCGATAGGAAAATCAGGTACCAGTTTTCAAGAGGTCATGTGGCAGTTCGCCGTGTTAAAAAGGGGACCAGTGGGAGATTTTAAATATAAATAACGTTACTATGCAAAGTTTTATCATTCAAAATCATAAATATTATATAAATGTTTGAAAATTTTTGATTTTATAAAACGTCAAGGTAATGTAACATGAGTAATATAAAAAAAAAACAAAAAGAATAGAGCGCTTTGTTAGAAAAGAGATAAATACAAGTAAAAAACTTGACAGGAAGGCATTTTCAGCAAAAATATTGCAGACAAAAGTTTTAGGATTTTCTCCAGGGAATTGAACAGGCATATCAGATTTTGGGGCGAACGCTTTGTTGGGACCCGATAAGGCTCAAAAGATAAAAACTGAAACTAGAAACCAAATTTTTAAATGCATATTTGAATTCAGCACGGAATTTCGTGTCCGAATGCAAACTAAATATTTCTGGGCCTGATTGGACCTCATTCTAGCTACAACAAAATCCGACTCTTATAAGGATATTTACTGGTTTTATTAGCCTTTGACATATAGAGTGTTCTTTTCTCACAGGTAGAATTTGAAAAAAAAAAAAAAAGTTTTTGGCCGGCATTGAATAACGCTTTTCGACTTACCAACTTGTCTTTCCAAAGAAGCACTGCGTGAATCTCTATTAGATACGTCTGAAGTTGTTAGAGAAGGTTCAATTACTGCGCCATGGAATTCAGTGGAGCGTGATTCAAAATTACTTCAAATTGGTTTACAATAATAGCGAAAAAATTGATGAGATGTATCCATAATGATTCTAGAGTATTTTTTTCAAAGAGTACAGTAAAAAAGCGTCCAATTTGTCAAAATATTTGTAAATTATAATAATTGATGTGCAATACCTGAATTATTTTGCACTTCATTCATCGCTTCATGGCTGTTTCAATAGGAACTCCAGTATCAATGTCAATTGATCTACATGCGCAATATCCACATGGTTGTCCAAAATTTCCAACTATGATCCTGTATTAATGTCTGGATACGCATGAAGGAATAAACGATTTTTCAAATCATTTTTAAACATTTTCTGACAAAATGTAATGCGCATATTTTATAATTTTGAACAAATTTGATGACGCGTTTGGTTTCTGCAAGCCAAATCTTTGCTCTATAACTAGGAAAATGTCATAATTATTTAACTATTCTGCGTACGATTTTTTATACAAATGATATTCTTTAATTAAATCAACATCTTTGGGGAAGAAGAATAAACTTACTCCAGGCGTACTTTCTGAATTATTTTTACAATTGTCAGCCGCACAACAATAATCTCCTTTCCCCCTGATTATATGAATTGTTTGTCAACCTTTTCGATTCTCTTCGCTTACAAACGTTTTTAATTCACTTTTTATACAAATTCTTTCCTTCTGTCTTTAAGTTTACATAAACTGCAGTCACATCAAGAAACGATCGACAATACATTTTAAAAGACACATTTGAGAATAGATGTAAACATTAAGCGGCCATTTTGAAAGAAGGACCCGTCGACGCATGCGCTATCAAAATCTCATCACTAACTTGGAATTCATTTTCGCTACTATATTGGGTTTACTGTGCTACGGGATTATTCCTCAAAAAAAATTTTTAAACTGGATGTCTGCAGCGCCACCACAATAAAATTTTGGAAACAAAATGTTTTAGTATTTTGAACTTGGCAGCGAAGGAAAAGCTCTTTTACAGTCTATATTTTTTTTATGTTTATTGGCTTGGTCTTCGGACTATACTATTACCATTAGCCAGTCTTGATCTTATACATATGCAAATCTATTAAACACGAACACAACACCCAGGCAGACAGGAGGAATCGAACCTCCGACCCTCTGACCAACAGTAAATTCACCTACCTACTGCGCCAGTGGTCCTCCCTACAGTTTATATATATATATATATATATATATATATATATATATATATATATATATATATATATATATATATATATATATATATTTAATATTTCTTGGTTTGGTCTTCGGACTATACCATTACCATTAGCCAGTCTTGATCTTATACATATGCAAATCTATTGAACATGAACACAACACCCAGGCAGACAGGAGGAATCGAACCTCCGACCCTCTGATCAACAATGAGTTCACCTACCTACTGCGCCAGTGGTCCTCCCGACAGTCTATATTTACTGGTTGTACGAGTTTATCTATTACTCTCTCTCTCTCTCTCTCTCTAACATTGACAAAATAAGAGAACTAAAGATAAAGCTTGAACTACAGATATTTATTTGTTTGTTGATAATATTAACCTTATTCTTTGGTACAAAAATTGGCATTTGAGCTGACTATCAAGTACAACCTGAAGCGACCGGATGCTTGGCTTGAAAATGAGATGGCTGGAGAAGAATGGTTTCGGGCCTTTATGAAAAGAAATCTTGAGTTATGTTTGTGCAGCTCAAGCTGCAAACCGTTCGAGAGAAACGAGCTTTAATAAAACAAACGTGGATGCTTTTTATGACAATTTACAAATTGTCATGGATAGACATAACTATGAGCCACAGGATATATATAACGTTGACGAAACTGACGTTAGCACCGTTCAAAAGTCAGACAAAATCGTAGCAAGGCATAACAAGTAGGTACCTTAACATCAGCTGAACGACGTCAGCACCTTTGTTACTTTTACCTTTACGGCGAACGCAGTAGATAATGCAATTCCTCCACTTTTTGTTTTTCCGAGAGTTCGTTATCAAGATTATTTTATCAGAGATAGGCCAGAAGGATCAATTGATACCAGTAATTCTTCAGGCTGGATACAAGATGAAACATTCATTGTGTTCCTCAAACATTTCAAGAAATATGCCAATGCTTCTCTAACGCATAGAATGTTGCTCATACTCGTATAATCTCATATTCAATCGAATCTGAATCTACGATGTTCAACAAATATCCCCAGAGCTTACAACGATCGAGGAACCAGTCAATAATGCTGATATGAACGACGAACCACGCAGGTTAAACGATGCATGTTGTCAGCGAAATTCGCTAGCCCTAACGACAAGCGCTGTTTTCCTTGAAACCTTGATGGTTTGAGAACTCCGCCTAGACAAATTAACGCAGCTCTTCAGCAAGACTTGTCAGATTCTACAACTCTTGAACCAGATATTCGATAAATCGAGAGGTTTTGGCAACGTCCCCCAGACGCAGTAACATGGATGTTCAGCCATTGACATTTAGGATTGCCCCACTTATTTTTTCGCCAGAGGAAATACGGCATTACCCGAAGGCTCCTCCAAGAAAAGCAACAAACCGCGGTCGCAAAACAAAAAAAGTTACCAGATTTACTTTCACTTTTTCCTAAATTTTTGCTATATTAAGATTGTTGATAATTTTTATTTAAATATAATTATTATTTTTGTTCTCAAAATGGTTAAATTTAGAAGAATGTTATAGTTAATCGTAATAAAGACAATAAAATTGATTGGATTGCATATTTGAATGTTATTTATGTATGTTACAACCGGCCCCAATCACTGTTACAACATGTAACAGGGGAGACATTTTCTTAACCTGCTCCTATTAGATAACTATTGTGTCTAGGGATAAAATTATGTATTATCTTACTTTATAGAAAGAGATTGCTTGCATAATGGTGATATCATGGGCGATCAAAGCATAATTGTTACAACCGTATCCAGCATGGTTTATCAACCCGGCAACACGACCGCCATCGCAGACAGCACCAATGTTGTTCCAAACGAATTAAAATTCTAAATTATTTTTATCATTTTAATAGAAAAACACGACTAAAGTAGAAGAAGATATAATTAATATATTATCGAAAATTAAGCAAATATTAATAATAAATTTCCATTTATTAAAATTAACCTAAGCCTAATTCACTATCTTCACCTACAGTACTAATTATTGGTACTTATAATGAATTACACAAATATGAGAATCTTTAACTTAAATAAATTAGTTTACAGTTTTCCAAGTTTTCTCAGAAACTAAGTCTCAACCTATCAAACACACAAATATCGTTTCGGTAACGTAAGTATTATTCGCGTATTAAAATATTAAGATCTATTTTATCAGGTTAGTTAATCCTATTATCTTCTTAATGGAGATATAAATAAATAAATATTAAATAACTTCACAAAATTTATGTTTTTTTTTATATCATTAATTTACTAATAATGTCCAGCAAAATACGAGAATATATCTAATGCATATTTAACTTTAAACAATGTATTGTTTCTCCCATAGACATAGAGGATGGACTGAGTGTTCCCTATCCCGCTGTGAGAAGTAAATATTGACCCAAAAGTGTGAGAGAGACAAAGCGAATGAGCGGCCAGTAGCTGTCTCTTTCTAGAATGTCGTTAAGCTACGGCGCCCTTGAAAATAATATTTCTAAGTTTTCTATTTGAAAAAAAAATCGGGTTGGAGCTTTCTCGCCTTGGATTCCGTCTCGGGGTACTGCGCCTTGTTTATTACAGGCCTACAGAAAAGAGACAGGTATTGGCCGCACAGTCGCTTTGTCTCTTTCTAAAGAGTGGTCAATTTCAAAAGGTTAATGCTCAGTCCATCCCATAGACATAGAGGATGGACTGAGTGTTCCGTATCCCGCTGTGAAGTAAATATGGAGGCAAAAGTGTAAGAGAGACAAAGCGAATGAGTGGTCAGTGATTTAGAATGCCGCTAAGCTACGGCGCTCTTAAAAATAATATTTCCGAGTGTTCTATTTGAACTAAAATCGAGTATGGGGCTTTTCTCGCCTTGAATTGCATCTCAGGGGACAGCGCCTTGTTTATTACAGGCTTACAGAAAAGAGACAGGTATTGGCCGCACAATCGCTTTGTCTCTTTCTAGGGAGTGATCAATTTTATGAAGTTAATGCTCGGTCCATCGTCTATGTCTATGGTCCATCCTCTAGGGAGTGCTGTTTTAAATGCTGTTTCCGAATTGTTAATAACTATGTTCATCGCACGTAATCTCATTAATTTTATTAGGGTTTTTACGTAGTAACAAATATTTTTTCTAACTGTCTTTTTTGTTTGAACATTACAATGAACATATTTAAATATTTCAACTTCATTGACATTTTTATGTCGTAATATATGTGGCTTTAATTTATGTTTTTCGATAGGTTTGATAATTACAATGGACATATTTATACATTTCGATTTCATCCGAATTTTACTGTAGAGATTTGCACGAGTAACTACAAAACTGTCCAATTATGGTACAAATACTCATTTGACAATCACAACGATGCTTATTCCGAATTGTATAATCGGCATCGTTATGATCAATAATCAGCATCGTCATTATTTAGGTAATTTTAATAAATAATCCAAAGTATTGTTTTAATTAATTATACATAATTTTTATTGTATATCATGTAAAAGTATCAAGTTTATTATAAATAACACGTGATTGCGTGCGGCGGGAAACAAGCGAGAAGCTACGTTGCTACATCCATTGCACCCTGAAAAACCAACCGTCTTTCTCTAACATAATGCTCTCTCTGTTTTCTCGTAAGAAATATCTTAATACATTAGTTACTTAGTTTAACTCTACTGAATTGAATAGGTGTGCAAACAAGAGCTGTCAGATTAAAGTATGATTGCCGTCTGCCAGATAAATTGTTTGAAAACCGCCAAACGTGGCATACGATCCCTGGCAACCGCGATGACCAAAAAATAGTATTTTAGAGGGTTTTTGTTGCATAACTCTTTTGTAAAACAAATTAGAAAATACAGTTTAAGGAAAAAAAATGTTGAAAAAAATTAAGGCTTTCCAATGCCGATTTACAAAAGGTATGTCGACAGAAAAAAAGGTTGTTTGGCGTCGCGCCGCCCAGCGTCGTTTTCCCTACCGAATGTCAAATACGTCAGTATACTCCTTAACATTGTTGTAACCCAACTATTTTTACTATTATTATTTTATATCTTATTATTATTTATATTGTGTTCATGGAGAACTTTCCCTTCAAAATATTGTTATGACCTATACCTAAATAAATAAAAGACTCTTTTACCAATACAACTATTTATTAAAATCTCATTTAGATAAAGTTAAGTGGTACCAAATCTGACTAACAAAAGCTTAATTCTTACAACCATGAAGACATAAACAGTAATAGGCGTGATGAGAGTAACAATGAATCGCAGAAATTATGACTTTAAATAATGAAATAGATTAAAAACTTTCTAAAAAAATGTTCTTTTTATATTAAAAGTTAATTATTAATATTATTTTTGTTAAAGTAAAAATGCAAAATACAGCAATCCTCCATGTTATGTGGAACACCAATCAGAGCGAATGACGATGATCTCTGCACCGTTATCAATTAATTTGTGGTTTTAAACTATCGAGTTGCCTAGTTTTGTGTTACAAAAACTAGAACCAAGAAACATTACCGATGGAAGATGGATTTACCAAGGCAAATAGCTCTAATTTACCTAGAATTGATTTGTTGATGCTTGGAGAGTTTCATGCGTCATACAAAGACTTTTGCTCAGCAGAATTTAGAAATATCAAAACTTCTATGTAAGTATATAAGTAATCGGTATTAAAATTGCAATTTAAAACTCAAAAACTCATAAAAACTGCACTTTATTTTCTACGTCATGGCTTTATTAGTTTTAGGTTAGATATAGAATAAATACTTATCAACAAACTTTCATAAATTTAAGTACTATCAGTGCACTTACTTTTGCATCTGTCTATACAATAGGTCACATGTAACAGTACACATTGTAGTTCTTTATTTCCTGGCACTAGAATTTTAATAAGTCCAAAATAGTAGGTGCAATAACGAGACAGCTACCTTATTTTCAATCACAACTAATTAAATAAACATGAAAATATTCACTTTAGTTTTGCTTGAAAAAAGAAATAAGTATCTGAACTTCCAGTCTCTCCAGGTTTTAACCGTTTTGTAACTGTACTTTTTTCTTCTAAATCTTTTTCACAGAGTTATTGTTTTCTTTTTTGAAACGTAAACAGATAACTTGTTAGGAGTTTTTATCGATGGGTTTTTACACTGAAGGACCGCATACCATTTATACACTTTAGAATGCATTTTAAACACACAAAATAACAAAATTATTGCATAGACACTATATACTTCACTGTTGTTGACATGGAGTTTACAAAGGCGTGACGTCACGAGCAGATGCCATAACACCTGCGAGCGTTTTGACGTGAAATTCAAAATTAGTTTAAAAAAGGCCAATTTTATGCTAGGAAACCTGTAATTTCTCCAGAAATATATATTTTTTTGGAAATAGTAATTTCGTAAGAACATCGTGGAATAGTTTTTCAAAATTAGTCATCATGCCTACTGTAAAAGGAAGTGTAGAGTATTTCGTAAAACTCTACATTCTCTGTCCAATTCGGTAGGATTTGCAGGGCATAGTCCTGAAAGAACAGTTACAGTACTTGTCAAGTTTTGTTATTAAATACTTATATTAGTTGGGTTTGTATATACTTACAAACTGAAGAGTTTGGAGAAATAACTGCTGGGTCTCGCCGTGCAAGAGTTAGCTACTTATTTCTTATTGTTTTCTTGTTTGAAACGTAAACAAATAACTTGTTAGGAGTTTTTATCGATGGGTTTTTACACTGAAGGACCGCACACCATTTATACACTTTAGAATGCATTTTAAACACACAAAATAACAAAATTATTGCATAGACACTATATACTTCACTGTTGTTGACATGGAGTTTACAAAGGCGTGACGTCACGAGCAGATGCCATAACACCTGCGAGCGTTTTGACGTGAAATTCAAAATTAGTTTAAAAAAGGCCAATTTTATGCTAGGAAACCTGTAATTTCTCCAGAAATATATATTTTTTTGGAAATAGTAATTTCGTAAGAACATCGTGGAATAGTTTTTCAAAATTAGTCATCATGCCTACTGTAAAAGGAAGTGTAGAGTATTTCGTAAAACTCTACATTCTCTGTCCAATTCGGTAGGATTTGCAGGGCATAGTCCTGAAAGAACAGTTACAGTACTTGTCAAGTTTTGTGATTAAATACTTATATTAGTTGGGTTTGTATATACTTACAAACTGAAGAGTTTGGAGAAATAACTGCTGGGTCTCGCCGTGCAAGAGTTAGCTACTTATTTCTTATTGTTTTCTTGTTTGAAACGTAAACAAATAGCTTGTTAGGAGTTTTTATCGATGTGTTTTTACACTGAAGGACCGTACACCATTTATACACTTTAGAATGCATTTTAAACACACAAAATAACAAAATTATTGTATAGACAATATATACTTCACTGTTGTTGACATGGAGTTTACAAAGGCGTGACGTCACGAGCAGATGCCATGACACCTGCCAGCGTTTTGGCGTGAAATTTAAAATTAGTTTAAAAAAGGCCAATTTTATGCTAGGAAACCTGTAATTTCTCCAGAAATATATATTTTTTTGGAAATAGTAATTCCGTAAGAACATCGTGGAATAGTTTTTCAAAATTAGTCATCATGCCTACTGTAAAAGGAAGTGTAGAGTATTTCGTAAAACTCTACATTCTCTGTCCAATTCGGTAGGATTTGCAGGGCATAGTCCTGAAAGAACAGTTACAGTACTTGTCAAGTTTTGTTATTAAATACTTATATTAGTTGGGTTTGTATATACTTACAAACTGAAGAGTTTGGAGAAATAACTGCTGGGTCTCGCCGTGCAAGAGTTAGCTACTTATTTCTTATTGTTTTCTTGTTTGAAACGTAAACAAATAACTTGTTAGGAGTTTTTATCGATGTGTTGTTACACTGAAGGACCGTACACCATTTATACACTTTAGAATGCATTTTAAACACACAAAATAACAAAATTATTGTATAGACAATATATACTTCACTGTTGTTGACATGGAGTTTACAAAGGCGTGACGTCACGAGCAGATGCCATGACACCTGCCAGCGTTTTGGCGTGAAATTTAAAATTAGTTCAAAAAAGGCCAATTTTATGCTAGGAAACCTGTAATTTCTCCAGAAATATATATTTTTTTGGAAATAGTAATTCCGTAAGAACATCGTGGAATATTTTTTCAAAATTAGTCATCATGTCTATTGTCGAAGATGGAAAGTTCCGCTATAAAACGAGCTTGTTCAATAGGTAGAATGTAATCGTAAGCCGGGTTTCCACCAAACGGACATAGCACGAAACAGAAACAAAAACTGTTTTTCTCAACAAAAAGAGCCATGTTTTGTAAAAAATAAACAGTTCCGGAAACATGTTTGTCGGGGAACAGTGTTTTTAGTAAACAAAACACTTTCCCATCTCGAGTCGGTATATCAAAGGAAAACAAATTTGTTCGTGTTTTTTAGTCGGTTTGGTTGCAACACTTGAATGTTGTAGTTTTGTTCTCTGCGACATTTGTACTCTACTCTTTCAACTAGTTATCAACTTTTTATTAAATGTATGCAATTTTTATGAAGAGTTTGTCAACATTTAAAAAGTAAGTACCGTTTTTTATATTTATTTAGTTAAACGTTTTATTCAAATATATACATATATATATATATATATATATATATATATATATATATATATATATATATATATATATATATATGTATTTAGTTACAATGATGATTAAAAAAGATGACTGGCAATTTTAGGTCCTAACAAATTAATTAACAATTGAAAATCGCTACTTAACATTCTGGTAAAATTGTGGAAGGAAGATCTCAATTCCCCATTTAACCCAACATCGCCAGTGCTTAAATCAGCCAATAATTCTGCTGTGCCGTAATTAACTCTCCTTTTTAATAGAGAACTGACCCAATATCTTGGTTTTTTCTGTTTTGGCCATTAATTAAAAACAAACCACAGCTAATTATAAAAAAATCGTAGTCGGAGGACATTCTTGCGGGGCTAAACAAAATGGGAAAATGAGAACAAACACTAGCAACAAAACTTTTGGAACAGTCTACAGAAACTGTTTGAAAAAAAACAAAACATGTTTTGTTTTGTTTATTAAAAACAGAACTGTTTTTTTAAACTGTCTCACAGTGTGTCGCGTAGAACATGCTAGGTGGACAAAATTCATGTTATGATTTCCAGGAAATCTTATTTGCAAAACGTAAACAACACCACCAAACTCCGAATTCCGAGAAAAGGTTGTTTATCAAATTTGCAAGTGACGAGTCACAAGCGTCAGAAGTCAGGTAATGAGTTTAATGTAGCTCTTTCAATCAATCAGTTGCAATTTAGCGACATTTTCGTGCACATCTTATAGTAATATATTGTAATATTGTGAAAGTTTTTGTGATGAATATTAATACTGAGGGTAAGTACTATTTTTTAATGTATTTTTTTTAATCAGAATCTATTAATTTGAATTTTTAGTATTTTTTTTAAATAGCTTATATATTTTAGCGTGTTAAAAAAAAAAAAAAACTTTGAAAGTTCAGAATATACAGACATTCACCTCTATCCGGGCTAGTTTTTAGATATTACATAGAAATAACTTTATTCTTCGTAAAAATACACATATTGTTTAGCACACTTCAGTACAACATGTTTTTTTTTCTTTTTTTCCAGAACACGTTTACTCTATTTCAAGGGTAGCCTTTTTTGAGGAGTGGTTGAAACACACGAAGAATGAAAAAAACTCGCGTGTATATGACTTTCTTTTTTCAAAATTTCACTTTGGTGACATTACTGAAAGCAGCCAAAAAGAAATAAAGTTGAAGATATCCAACTTGTCTAATAAGTTTGGCTTCAGGAAAGTCGAAGGAGCGTTTTTTAATTAAAAATAAGAATTGGTTGGATGAAGCAGACATACAGTTTACTGCGAGTTCTTTTGCGCCACAACCTTCAACATCAAGTGAGAATGTGACTCCTGCAGGAAGACCTCGCAAAGATTTCGAGGAATCGTCGTTTAAGACGAAGAAAAGTCGCGTCGTAGATCTCGTAGAATCCCGAAGTGTCAGTGAATTGGTGACTGCTGCCGAAATTGCTGTGCGTTCAGCAGGGCAAAGGAAAATTGCCAATGTGATTAGAGACATTAGTGAGAGCCCAGATAATATTATTAAGTCTAAAAATACCAGTTCCGTTAATCCTAGGCAATTAAGTAGTGACGAAGCCTTAGCTTACTATATAGATTCTAAGTTAACAACGCATTCTTACAAACAAACTAGGAAGTGGTCCATGAAGGCGGGGCATAATGTGTTTCCGTCATATTTTCGTTTAAAAAAGTCCAAACAGTCCTGTTACCCTGCAGAGAAGCACATTGCTATAACAGAAACTACTATTTTTAGTTATGTAGTGCTTGTACTAAGCATGTAAACCTTGACTTGTAAATTTTTCTTTATCAATAAATGAGTATTTTTATTTTACAGTCAGTGTCATTATGCTAAATTTATTACAGAGCATTTATAACATTTATTTTAAAATTAAACAAAAACAATTTTTGACTGGAATTTTCAAAACAATTTTTTTTTAAACCGAACAGCAAGAAATATGTACCTTAAAAAAATCAAAAACATTTTAAAATACCAACTACTTATGTATGTATAATGCACAAGTTACCTACCTGAAAGGCAGGTATTATTTGAGTTTATCCTCTTTGTGTCAATAAAACTAAGTAATATGGATTAATTGTTTTATTTTTAATTGACAAATGCAATAAATGATTTTTCATCTGGTTATTATTAAAAATAATAATACAGTGTCTTTCATTTAGTTGCACATTCAAGTTTGTAGAAAAATTCGTGCACATACGCAGAATATTTTGTTTTTGTTATATACAATGTTTTGTGCAGCTGGACAAAAAAATACAGATAAGCGAAATGCAGCTAAATGAAAGACACTGTATTATAATTTTTAATTCTAATAACCATACAAAATACCCTTGCCCTTTAGTTCCGTTATCTACCTGCTAAGCTGATGCAATCCTACCGCGATATGCAAGTATTACACAAATTTTATCGATATCGAGTACCTGCGGTAAATTGTGAATAAAACCCACATTTATTAACCGATTTTCATGATTAATACCTTATTTTATTTTCCAGATACGCAGCTGTCAGAAAAATGTATAATATTTTGTTTTTCTTTTGTTATTGCGCATTTTTACCGAAAAAAATAATGAATTTTACACGAAAAAAATTTTTTTCTCTCCATTAATTTCTAAATAACTCCAAAATGATAAAAGATAGAATAAAATAATATTCAATCAACTTTAATAAAATTTTGTTACGCATTTTTTAATGTTTTATTTATAAAAATCTGACAAGTTGTTCCCGAGTTATCGTTAAATATGTCTATGTAGCTGACTAATTTAGGGGAAAAAATTAGCCACGCCCATAAAAAAACCAACACGATGATTTTTTTCTTAAAATAACTTAATATGCTTAGAATATACATAAACAATTGAAATAAGTGAAAAAATAATTTTGTCCAGCTAACTTGTACTAGTCGACACACTGTGTGTCTGTTTGGTGGAAACCCGGCTTTAGGGCTATTATAATATATATACATTTTAGCTGTTTAGAAAAGATTGTAAAGTTTACTTTAGACATTTTTAGAAAGAAGCCAGTACATTACGGAAGAAACTAACCAAGCGATTGGTTGAGATTTAAAAGCAAACACTTCCTTAATATAGTTATTTTATTTTGGTTAAATAGTAAAGTTTTATATATTTAGTAAAAAATCTAAAAAGAAGTGTTTGAATTTGAAACCAAAAAGTAGTCAGCGGTTATAGTGGAAATATTACAACATTTGTGTTAGAAACCAAAACAACATGCACTATACCATTCTAAATTAAATAAATAACCGGTCAAGTGCAAGTTGAACTTGCGCAATTAGTGTTCCGTACGTTGATTGCTTTTAAAATAAAAAAAATGTTGTAACGGAAGTATAAAATAATCAGTGACTTCACAAAACACACCCCAAATGAGTTTTGAACAAAGTTTATTTCCAATCTCTACTGAAAATTGATGACCTTGAAAATTTTGATTTTTTTTTATATACCAGATAAATTATTAAAGGTAATGCACTAGTGATAATTTTCATTCAATCTACACCCCGTGGAGAATATTCCAGAATTTTTTCAAAATTTTTTGATAAGTACTTTTCGAGATAAGGGGTGGATAGCAAATTTTCGCGATTTTTTTTAAAATAATACAAAGAAAAGTGAGCGCAAGTATTACATTATATATATATATATATATATATATATATATATATATATATATATATATATATATATATATATATATATATATATACAGTCCCTGGCCAAATTATTAGACGCACTGTATTTTTTTAGTAATTTTATGTTTCTTAAGAGTTTTTTATGCAATAATGGTATATTTAAACTACAATATTATTGATTTTTATTTAAAAGAATTGTTGTAGACTACATATTTGTATTTATTTTTAACATATGGCAACACTGTGTTGACAAAGTGATACATGAACGTAAAGAAGTACAAACCTGTATCAGTCGCGATCGGAATCGAGTCAGGTACGGACGTGTTTCTGTGGCTTTATGGACTGTGATTGTTTGTTTAACAGTTTTATACTACTCAGTTATTAGTTTATTTTGTATGCAGTGTTTTAAAAAAGTAATTGGACTATTTTCATTATGGGTAGAAAAGGCGATCTTTCACCACGTAAAAAAGCTGAAGTGAAGGCCCTTGTGATTGCGAAAACATTTACAAACCGAGAAATATCACGAAGATTGGAGGTTTCTGAAGCTAGTGTACGACGCATAAAAAAGAAAATTGAGTCAGGGAAGGAATTAAGCCCGAAAAGAAAGAAAAGATGCGGTAGAAAACCAATTTTCACTCCACGGTCAGAGAGATGTTTGAAGAAAATTTGTGTAGTAGAAAAACAGATTTGCTACCACAAAGGTAATAAAATCACAACTCCAGGATGCTAGCGTAAATGCTTCTGAGCGCACTGTTCGAAGAAAATTGAAAGAATTAGATTTTAAGGCCTGTCGCCCCGCCAGGAAGCCCGAGTTAACAGCTGCAATGAAAGCAAAGCGCCTGAAGTGGGCCAAATAATGGCAAGACAAAGATGTGGACTTCTGGAGATCGGTAAGATACAGCAATTTAATCAATAATTGATACATTATTATCATTTTCAGTTAAATAAAGCAAATAAACATGGAAGTTTATATATTTTTCCTATTTTTGACAGGTCTGCTTCAGTGACGAAAGCACATTCGAAATTTTGCAGAATAAAGCTCAGTATGTGCGTCGTCGTCATGGAGAAAAGTTTCATCCTGATTGTGTCGTCCCGACGGTTAAACATCCCACCAAAGTGATGATTTGGTCAGTCATCAGCGGCAAGGGCACTGGACGTCTGTACGTCGTCAAAGGAATAATGAGGCAAGATCAGTACAAAGAAGTATTACAAAATCGGTTGATTCCGCAGCTCAGAGAATGGTTTCCAAATGGGGAACCATTCACTTTCATGAAAGATGGAGCTCCCTGCCACACTGATCGGTCTGTTAAAGCTTTTTTGGCAGAAAAAAAATATCCCTCTGTTGGATTGGCCGGGTAATAGCCCCATTGAAAATGTGTGGGAGCTGATGAAAAGAGAAGTGGCTAAAGATGTGATTACCAACAAAACCCAGCTCCTAGAAAAGATTATTCATGTGTGGAGTCATCATCCTCAAATGCAGGAGACTACAATCTTGCATTGATAGCATGCCGCGCAGAATTAAAGCTTTGATAGCGGCTAAAGGTGGCTCAACTAAATATTGACTTTTACTAACATTAATTTCATTTTTCTCTAAAACTTAATAAACTTATGCTTTTCTATATTAATGCTGTTTTATTTATGTCAAATAAATAGGTAATTGATTGGATAATATAAAAATAAAAAACAAATCAATTTAAAATAATAAAACGGTACAATATCACTCGGTAATTAATATTTTACATGAAATCTTGCAGTGCGTCTAATAATTTGGCCAGGGACTGTATATATATATATATATATATATATATATATATATATATATATATATATATATATATATATATACGAGGCATGTTTTTTAAGTAAGTACCGTTTTGGAATTAAAAAAAGACGTGCAAAGATATCGCTATAATTTTATTTTTACATGAAAGCCTGTACCTTAATCTACTTTTCTACATAATTTCCGTGAATATTGAGGCACTTGTCATAACGTGGCACCAGTTTTTGAATACCCTCCTCATAAAATTCTGCCGCCTGACTCGTACAAAACACTACGAGAATATTGAGGAAAGCAGTCGCACAATGATGAAATTGTAAAGCGTCTGTTTTCTCTCACCTTTTCGTCCACTTTCTGCACCAAATCTTCATTAACGACCGAAGGACGCCCACTCCGTTCTTCATCATGCACATTTGTGCGGCCATCTTTAAATGCTCTCACCCATTTCCTTACCATTCCATCACTCATAATGTTTTGTCCGTAAACTTCACAGATCTCACGATGAATATCGATCGGTTTTTACGCCTTTAGCACTAAGAAATCGTATAACAGCCCGTACTTCACAATCGGCGGGACTCACGATTGTCGGAGGCATCTTAAACACTCAGTAAACAACGTATACAATGAAGAATCAGACTGTAATGGCGTCAGTGCGTAGACATGAGATGTAGGTTACCAGCGCGCATGCGCGGAACGCCGACCGTATCGCTGCGGCGGCGGAATCGCAAAACGGTACTTACTTAAAAAACATGCCTCGTATATATATATATATATATATATATATATATATATATATATATAAATATATATATATTTTACTCGTGTTTTCACAAGCTTTCATTTGCCACCACACCCTATTACCTAGTAAAAATTTTTTTTTTTCACTTCCGATTTCACCCCCCAAAACTAACCCCTTAAATCAAAATTTAACTTTCAAAACTACATGGCTCTGATGAGGCCATCAATTCCTATATTATTACCAAATTTCAACTTTCTATGACAAATAGTTTCGGAGAAAATCGGGTGTGACAGACGGACAGACAGACAGACGGACAGACAGACAGACAGACGGACAGACAGACACCGAAGTGATCTTATAAGTGTTCCGTACGGAACACTAAAAAAATATATATATATCCAACAATTTTCCATAAGTCGGAACCGGGCGTTTAAAAATAATCACCCTGTACATTTAAACATTTCAAGTTCACTGGAACTTTTATGTACCAATAGATGCTTATTTAAACTACTCTTAAGTTTTGTTTGAAAATGACAATAAATGCAATTAAACATTTCAATTTCACTGGAATTTTTATGTACTAACAGATGTCGATTTAAACTATCTTTACGTTTTGATTCATAATTACAATGGACGCATTTAAACATTTCGATTTCACTGGAATTTTTATGTACTAGTAGATGCATCTTTAAGCTCTTCTTATGTTTTGTTTGAAAATGACAATAAGTACACTGGAACATTTTAACTTCACTGGAACTTTTATGTACTAACAGATGTTTATTTAAACTACCTTTATGTTTTGCTTGATAATCACATTGCCCACATTTAAACATTTTGATTTCGCTGGAATTTTTATGTACCAATAGATGTTTATTTAAACTACTCTTATATTTAGCTTGATAATCACAATTCGTACATTTAAACATTTTGATTTCACTGGAATTTTTGTGTATTAGTAGATGTCGGTTTAAACTACTCTTATGTTTAGCTTCATAATTACAATGCACACATTTAAACATTTCGATTTCACTGGAATTTTTATGTCCTAACAGATGCAGATTTATACTCTTCTTATGTTTTGTTTGAAAATCACAGTGAGTACATTTAAACATTTCAAGTTCACTGGAATTTTTATGTACTAATAGATGTTGATTTACACTACCTTTATGTTTTGCTTGATAATCACATAGCCCACACTTAAACATTTTGATCTCGCTGGAATTTTTATGTATCAATAGATGTTTATCTAAACTACTCTTATACTTAGCTTGATAATCACAATTCGTACATTTAAACATTTTTATTTCACTGGAATTTTTATGTACTAGTAGATGTCGATTTAAACTACTCTTATATTTGGCTTCATAATTACAATCCACACATTTAAACATTTTGATTTCACTGGAATTTTTATGTACTAATAGATGCAGACTTAAACTCTTCTTATGTTTTGTTTGAAAATGGCAATGAGTACATTTAAACATCTTAATTTCACTGGAATTTTTATGTACTAATAGATGTTGATTTAAACCACCTTTATGTTTTGCTTCATAGTTACATTGCCCACATTTAAACATTTTAATTTCATTGGCATTTTTATGTATTAATAAATGCCGACTTATATTTTTTCTGTGTTTTGTTTGAAAATGACAATAAGTGCATTTAAACATTCTAATTTCACTGGCATTTTTATGTACTAATAGATGTCGATTTAAACCATCTTTACGTTTTGATTCGTAATTACAATGGAAACATTTAAACATTTCGATTTCGCTGGAATCTTTATGTCCTAATAGATGCAGATTTAAACTCCTCTTATGTTTTGTTTGAAAATGACAATACGTACATTTAAACTTTTCAAGTTTACTGGAGTTTTTATGTACCGATAGATGTTTATTTAAACTACTCTTATATTTAGCTTGATAGTTAAAATGCACACGTTTCATCATTTTAATCGCATTGGAATTTTTTATTAATCGATGTCGATTTAAATTGATTTCATGTTTTGTTTGATAATTATAACGAGCGTGTTTAAACCTGTCATCTTTAGGATTTTTATGCACAAAATAATTTGTTGTTGTTGCTTGAGAACTACACTGATCAAATTTAAAAATACGATCTTCTGTGGATTTCGTATCAGCAAGATGATTTTTAACAGTCTCTTCCCATATTATTTTGTCGTAGTCATCTTGGACGACTGTTGAATTTCCCTGATTTTCTCGAATAAAATAACTTGAAGACGCACTAATAAAAACAAAAAGAAAGTTTAAAATAAGATGATGTTAGTATGACTAAAATTATATTTTGTTGTTAATAAACAATTTATTAAATAAAAATAGTGCAGTAAAAAAAAATATTTGAAATTGCACAGTCTAGATACAACAATATTATGATTTTATCCTCTCTGGAGTATCACCAGGATTATTGTCCTGAGTTTTGGACCTTGAAAAACTTGTGTTCTTTTATTTACAAACAATTTAAGTTTTCAAAACGCGTTTTTTGAGCTGAAAATATGAATAACTCCGCTAATATAAGTCAGATCGAGACAAAAAAAAAACACAACTGTTCATAATGAAATTTCCAGCAATATGAATGAACAATATACAGTGGAGTCTACTTATAACGATGGCCAAGGAATAACTATAGTTCGTCCTACTAATCAGATGCGCCATCAAATTAAACAAATATTTATTGAAACATGTGTTGTGAACACGTGTGTTAAGTACACACGCGAGTCTATAGTGTATTTGTTTGGAGTTGATAGCAGAAATCTCTCATTGTAGATGCAAATACAAGTTGGGGTGCGCTCAAAAAAAAAAGATTTACTGGATTTTGCTACTGGTTTTGAATTATTTATAAAGGTTCACCCTATTTTAGGCAGAAAACCTTTGCTATACAACAGAGTCATAAAAATGTAAATGAGTGTTCATAGGTAGCATAGCCAAACAATATTTTATAGCCCCATGAATTTAACTCATTACAAAATTCTCTTTAAAAGGACTATTTCTTTATACCCTTGTTTTTCATATATTTTAGTCATTGTACCGAATAACAGTTTTATTTATTTAGACTATTCTTGTAATTACAGAGTCAAAAACCAATTAGATATATGGATGGGAAGTGAACCAACCTGAGTATTGTTTCCAACTACCTTACTTATCTTATGTAAACTCCTTATAACTCTTGATGCACTTACCTTTCTTGGTCATCCTCGTCCTTTATATCAACCTCCTCAGATTTTATAAAGTCATATTCTTCAAAAAATATGTTGTTACTCGTTTCCTCACGCTTCGAGTCGCTAAAAAACAAACGATTAAGGTAGTTCACTCGTGACAATCGGAGCCAAAAGTATAGTCCGATAATAAATACAAAAAGTTTAAAATACTCAATGGCAGAGTATTTTATTTTTGTCGGAGACTCTATTCGATACGTGGAAACTTTCATATGCAGACACACACTTTTAATGAAAATGAATGTGACAACGCTGCCAATGCGTATACTGAATGCTCTATACAATGACGTTTATATAGGTTATTTATTATAGTTTGTGTATGTTTTAACTGTTTGTATTGCTTCTATTTAAAATAAAAAAAATGTTATTAAAAAAAAATTAAATAAAAAAAATGTAATTAAAAAAAATTGATTATAATCAATTGCGACATAAAGGTAAATTTGTAAAGGAATAGCCCATCAATAAACGCAAAAAAGTATATCGGCAATGAATGGCGAGCAAAAAATAAGAACTGAAGAGCCTAACCTGGGTAGTGATCGACGGATCGTAGAGTTAGATGAGTTACGAAAAAAAATAAAGTGTTGTCTGTGTAAAAAAGTCCTTTCACTAAAAAAGATAACTCATGAGATACGTTTAGGTCGTAATTAAACTAATATTGCCATCTTTAATGACTTTAAAAAGTGTTATTTTAGATTTTATGATTAAAAGAATTGCATCTGAATGCATAACCTTGGAAGATCTAAAAAGTTCTTATGATAAATTGGGTTCTACGGGAATACTTGCAATTATTATCTAGTCAAAAAGACAATGGTAAATTACGTATACCAAAGATACGCGAGTATTAAATAAAATAATTGATTATTTTACAAATAGTTCCTAATACTTTATTTATCATTAGTATCATTAATTATTTATTTAGTTTTACGGAAAAGATTCATAAAACCGTTTTTTTTTAATATATATTTAATATTGTTATCAACTGATATGTAACAGTGTTGATAAATAAACATAACATTAACTTAAAATATTGAAAGATTATTGAACCTACAAACATATTTTGTTAAATAATATAAATCTTTTAAATACTAAAAAAATAAGTATCAAGATATAAATTCAAATTATTAATTAATATATTTAATATTTTTATTTGATGATTATAGATAAAGATGATAAATATATTGTGTTTATTCAATAAATTATTTAACCTACAAATGAATTTCTGTTTAAAAGTTAACCACCTTAAATGCTGTTTGAATCTTGGCGCGTAAAATATGACGACATACAGCGTTGTCCAATTGTGATATTTGTCCCTCACTACGCGGTTATTCTTTTAAACAAATATCTACTTTAAATATTTACATCTTTATAAAAATTTTTTTTAATTAAATGAAAAAAACATTTAGATTAACATCATATTTCAATTTCATTAAATTCTTACAAAAAGTGAATTTATGAGTGAACTACCTTTAGTTAAATTTACTCTACAGTAAAACTAATATAATTAGTATAAATAAAATTTATGGAATTTGAGGTTAAATTTAGTATCAATTAACCAACCCAATGTAATATCTTTTAGAACTTAAGTTTGGTCTTATTGTAAACCTCTTCGAAAAGGGTAGCGAGACCGAAACATACGTCAGAGTGTTGCTTAAAAATTCCATAACAAATAAATTATATTTTCAGGTTATATCATAATTTTCATTTGACAAACTTTAATTTTTTAATAGTTATTAGAATATATGTAACCACTATTATGTATAACATTACTGTTAATTTAGGGAACAAATATAAGTATAAAACACCTGATTTTATTTTCCTGAGTCGAGTTAAACATTTATCACTACTGTGACATCATGAAAGCACTGCACATTACATTTTCAATATGCACAGTATAACTGTTTATCAAATATAGAACAAAAACTTTAGCAAATGATAATTAGTACTGCATGAGAATTGGATTCTTCTTTCACAAGCTACAGCCAAGCATATATACATAAACTTACAGGAATATATGTTGAATTTTATGTATATATGGCATCAGGCTTTAGCATTTGGGCGAATGTGGTCACTAAGGTATTGGTGGGCATTTTAAAGAAATTCATAGTAAACAGCAGTGCACTTTTGATAGAATTTTTAACATCATTCAATTCTATTAAATATTAAGGCTGCCCACAAAATAAAATAGACTAGCATCCCAGGTAAATATATGAATATCTGTTGTGGATTGAAGAAGTCCATCAAATTTTAACATACTGATGATTTTAAATCCAATTACCAGGTCATGAACCACCACACCATACTATACCATAACTTCCAGTAGGGGACAGTTTATAATTTCGCCAAATTTATTTGGCCCATATTTCAGAAAAAAATTGTTTTTAAGTGATTTTAAGAGTAAGATATATCTTTGTAGCATTAGACATTGATTTTTGTTATAAGTGGAAATTACTAAATATCCCTGTTATCAATATTTTTTGAACAATTGATTGTTTCTTTTTGTTAACATAGACCTCATGTATCTGATGACCTAGCCTAAAACTTTTTGATTTTTACATATTTTTTCATAAATACTGTAAACATAAAATTATGAACCTTGCTTATGTGTGAAATATCAATTTAAAGATTGAGAGATTTATGTTGGCATAAAACTTATAGACATGATAATATATTAAACATAAAATAACATACTGGAAACACATTTACCATAATATTACTAGAAGTATATCAAATTTAATTGTTAGTTCGGGTTAAGTTATGAGTTAATAGAGATGGTGTGAGAGAGGTGAGAGGAAAAAGGAGTTGTAATTATGTTTCATTACTGGGTGTTACATTTTTGATATCTTTCAATAATTCTTGTACTTGTATATTTCACTATTTATAAATAAGTTTTATGATTTGGGTTGTACCTTATGAATTAAACATAACTTATATGATTTAAATAAAAAAACTTACTTATCTGAAGATTCAGGTTCAGCTTTTATTAATAATTCATCATTATTTTCATTCTTCATTGCAACAGAAGGGGGTTTACTTTTAACCTCGTTTATATATGATGTAATAGACATCCCTATTTTATACTGAGGTTCTGTTTCTTTTTTAATGCTAGAAAGTCCAGATAAATCTATTCCTTCTTCCATTAGTATACCAGCACTAGTAGGATTAAAAATCTCGGCTTCTTTATGCACGTTATTATCCATTAAACTGGCCATGTTCTTGGAGTCTTCTGTTGATTTTGGCAAAATTAATTTTTCATCAGGAATATTTTCCATTTTCGTGTTTAAAATCAAATTTAAGTTAAAAATTTTTATACAAACATAAAACGGTGTATACACAAAATTATAGGTTAGGAACAGGTTACAGGATTGTTCCTCAAAAAAAAATTCCAAGATGTCTGCAGCGCCACTATCCCAAAATTTTGGGAATAGAATATATTTCTTGTTTTTACTTTGGCAGCGAACGAAAAGGACATATTTATATTCACCGGTTGTAAGAGTTTGTCTATTTTTCTCTCTCTAATGGTGACAGAATAAGAGAAATAAAGATAGAGCGTGAAGTATAGCTATTTATGTAATGGAAACTAATCCCGACTCTGTTTTTTGAGCTCAAGAAGTCGCATGCTCCCAGGAATTGTAACATTAGATTTAGACGTTCACGATCAATATATTGGTTGCATTCATCGAACGAAAACAGTTCAGAGATTGGACGGGTTAAGATCACGTCTCCCTTTACACAAGGAAGAGGCAATTTTAAAAACATAACCTTAAGACAAATTTGAAATTTTTGTTTAAATGTTTTAAAACTAATGATTCCTTTTTATTAACTCTACGACGTTAATAACACTCAACACTTTTTTAAAGATCTATAATCTCAAATTTCTGAAATTGCCTGCAGTTGTTTTAATAAATTATTTAAGATATTTGAAAAATGCAACACAATTTTTCTTAATATGGTACCTAAACAAAATCTTAAATTGAATTCTTTGTTGAGATACCCTTTTTCACTGATACGCTACAAATTAAAACATAAAAAACATGCAAGACACAAGAAAGATATTATTATTACTTACTATATTTTATCTATCTATCTATTAAGAATCACAAAGTAAAAATTAATTAAAACGGCCATCAAATGTTAAAAAATTGTTTATTAAAAATTTAAACAGACACACAAAATCAATAAAAAATAAAAAAAAATAATGAGATGGTTGACGTTGGTGGAGTTTTAGCAATTTATTAATGTCGATTTCCAATTTCGTTAACATCTATCGCAAATTGCCACGTGCAGTGATGTGCAGTCTGTTCCTTTTTTTAGGCAGTAAATTAGCTACTGCACTGAACCAAATCCGATGACGGAAAAGCAATTTTTGTACTCTTGCCCACAATCCAGGGTAGAGAGCTGTTATTGATTTTTGAAGTCAGATATCTTGGTATCCATTTCTGAATTTTACTGTTAGTTCTTCGTTAGTTGCGAGTTCTACGAATTCTTCTTCTAAATTTAATGATCCTGCTGTATTTGCATTTGCGAAATTATCTAAAACCCAACTCGGTATATTCATGTTTAAATATCCTGGAATCGCTCCGTAAAATCAGCATGAAGAACGTCGCAAGTGTTGGCAGTAAGTAAATCTTCCTGTTTGGCAGAGACTGTTGATAATCTGTCACGCAATGAATTGCTTCTAATCTTACTGACTGCTCTAATAACGTAATGAAGCGACGTATGCAGGCGTTTGTTTAGAATTTTTTGCAACCAAATGCTGACGTTGAATAAAACCATGTACCTCATGTACATTTAGTATTGTTTGTTATGCGCTATGAAGCCCTTTTGACACCCGTCTTTGCTGCAAATAATAAATAACTCTTGACAATTTTTTTTCTTCTTTTAACAGGAAGGCTGAAAAGTTTTTGGTCCAGCTACTTAAAACACATTTTTTTTTGCAAAATTAGACTTTATTCATCAATATAGTCACCTTCAAGAGCCATACAATCAGTCCAACGCTTTCCTAACATTTCTATACCTTTCTTGTAGAAGAATTTGTGTTTGCATTCAAAATAGGTCTGTTTCGGCGATAATTTCTTCATTGAAGCCAAATATCCTTCCCACGAGCATTTTTTTAAGGTCTGTGAGTAGATAATAGTCGCTGGGGGGCCTAATCTGGAGAATAAGGTGGATGAGGAAGCAATTCGAAGTTCAATTCATGCAATTTTACCATCGTAACCATTGACTTTGTGACCGTTTCTCTGCGAGTTAGTTCTGCCTACACACGCACCAATAACTTTATATAATATTCGCTATTGAAGGTTTTCCCTTCTCAGTACATTCGATGAAAACTATTCCATGCGCATCCCAAAATATAGAGACCAAAATCTTCCCAGCCGACTGTTGTGTCTTTGGTCGCTTTGGGCGGCTTTCACCGGTTGCTGTACACTCAGCCGACTGCCAATTTGATTCCGGTGTGTAATGGTGGATCCATGTTTCTTCGATTGTTACATATCGCATGAAAAAATCATTTTTGTTGCGCTTAAACAGGTCCAAACAGCGCTCAGAATTATCACTGTGTGCAAATGCGGTACTTTCTAAAAATCATATGGATTTTTTGAAAAGTGCGACATCTTTGTGTCAGACCAAAAACTTTTCAGCCTACGTGTTATGTATCGAACCTATGACAAAAGTAATGCTATATATATATATATATATATATATATATATATATATATATATATATATATATATATATATATGTATATATATATATATATATATATATATATACATATATATATATATATATATAATATATATATATATATATATATATATATATATATATATACAGTAGAATCCCGATTAACCGAGTCGCGATTATCCGAGCTCCGGATTAACCGAGCCAATCTAAGAACGTGATTATCCGAGGTACGCGCGTCTATGCTGCGTATTAACCAAGCATGTATGTACATATTTCCATTTAAAATCGTCGGGGCCTTCGGGGAATCCCCCTGGCCCGTGTGAGGAGTTCCCCTATTTATATTTTTGGACTCTTTCAGCATGTAAATTTGCGGGAATGCAGTGCGTTATAGCGTTTACTACGGAGAAGTACGAGTATACTCACATGATTTATTTGGTTGGAGTTCTGATAGTTAAGTGTAATTAATACGAACTGCATTGTTTGAATTTTTGTTTGTCGTATTATAATAGAGCAAAACAAGCGTAAAAAATCGTCGTTCCTATTGAAGAGTGGTGTATAAATCAAGCCTCCTCGTCCTCAGGAAGAAAATCAATGAAAACCGGCGACTATGAAAAGGTTAACGAAGCTTTATTCATGTGATTTAACCAACAGAGATCAAAAGTTGTGCCCCTGTCAGGTCCAATTTTACAACAGAAACCAATGATTAGTAGGCAATTCCCAGAGATATATCAGTTTACCGCCAGTTCTGGATGGCTTGACCGCTGGAAAAAACGATACGGTGTACGACAACCCCAGCGGATTTGCTTCTTAATAGATGAAGAAACATTGCACCGAGGAAAAGAAGATGCAATATGAAACAGAAGCGCATAGATACCTATTTCACTGTTTTATAATGTATGTACCTATTTATATGTTAAAAACGTTAATACATCGGTTTTAAAGTATTGGTGTTTATTTTTTGAATGAATAAAAAACAAATCCGGATTATCCGAGGAGGGTGCCCCCCACGTTACCTCGGATAACCGGGGTTCTACTGTATATATATAAAGGAACACATTTGCGAATTTAATAATGGAATTAAAAAATGGAAATAAACATCCCACTATCTCAGAAACTGTTTCTCGGGATAACATTTACAAAGAGTTTTTTATACAGGAGAAGGTGGAGAATACGAATATTTAATTAAAAATATCATACAGAGTGGTATAAAAAAGTTATGACAATTTAAAACTATACACAGTGCGATAAGTGGCGCCCCTACAATTTACAATAAAACTGTGAGCTGATTTCGATTTCTCGCCTCAGAAAACCCCTTAGCACCGAATCTTGTACAAATTGTATAATTATTAAGAAAGCTACTTAAAAAAACTAAAATAAAAGTATAAATTTGATACCCTGTATCACAAAAATTACGAATTTTTGGACTAAGGTAAGTTAGGTTAAATGGTCATATTTCCATCCCAGAAATCCACAGTAACTCTATGTACACAGAATACTGGGGCACTCTGTATACATTGTTGTTCAATTAAAAATATACAGTAATTTGTAAAATGTTTTATATTTTTACATTAATAATTAAATTATATAATAATTACTGTAACAAGTTTTATAAAAGCTTAAAAAATAGAGGGTGAAAAGGGATGCAATTATTCTTACACTTATAATCAATAATAACATAAAAAAGTTCAGTCAATCGAAGATTATAGGAAAACAAAATCAACTTTATGTTTCCTTACTCCATCGTATCGATCTATAATTTTATCTACATTTAAAAGAGATAATCCTAATAACCTGTCTTCCGTCATAGTTGAACGCATCAATAATTTAATCCTTCCTAAAGTTGAAAATGCTCTTTCAGTACTTGCAGCGCTAACTGGTGATGATGCTGAAATTTTAAGCAAAGAATGGTCCAAGTTGAAGAACAGCCTGTCGCCTTCCCCCTTAACAGACGGCTGGATCGGTGCGTGAATAGATGTTCCTTTCAATTTAGTTTACAATTTATTTAATGAATACAATGAACACATTTAAACATTTCTACTTCATCGGAATTTTGCTGTATTAACCATCATCTTCATCATATATCAGCCCTTAGCGTCCACTGCTGGATATAGGACTCTCTTAACCTTTTCCAGTTAAACCGGTCTTGGGCTTTTTGGATCCAGTTTTGCGCTACTCTTCTCAGATCATCTATCTAGTAGGAGGTCTTCCCCTATTCCTACACGCTTTTTATCTAGGTCGCCATTCCAACACCGCCCTAGTCCATCTGTTATCTTGGCGTTCTGACTAGATGACCGGCCCAATTCTATTTCAAAGATAGAATTTTCTCAATTGCATCTACAACTCTCGTTCGGTTCCCAATTTCTTTATTTGGGACTTTATCTCGAGAGACAAACCCAGCATTGACCGTTCCATTGCCGCTTGAGTTACCCTTATCTTATTTATTGTCTTCTTTGTCAAAGTTAGAGTTTCTGCTCCATAAGTAAGCACAGGTAACACGCATTGGTTAAAGATCATCCGTTTAAGGCGAATAGGTATGCCTGATTTCAGCGTTTCTCGTAGTTTGCCAAATACAGCCTAAGCTAGAGTGACCCTCCGTTGTAGTTCATGTGTCTGATTATCTCTGCCCACCTTAATTTCATGTCCCAAATATTTATGTCATCACTGATAGTGGCTGGGTAAAAACTAGATTTGTCATACACTGGGTCTTCAAAAAAATTAATTTTAGGCCAATTTTATGGGATTGTTTTTCTTAGGTGCTAAGCATAGGACAGGACTATGTCATCGGCGAATCTCAAGTTATCCAGCATTTCCCCATTTATATTTATGCCCACGGTGCTCCAATTCAGATTTTTAGACATGTGTTCCAGAAGGGTGATAAACAACTTTAGGAAAATAGTGTCACTCTGACGCACACTTCTTTCGACTTGGAACTTGTTTGTTTCCTTATGCAATTTAACTGTTGATGTTGCAGGACAGTAGATATGTCTTAGGATTTCGATGTACCTGGAACCTACATGGCATTCAGCAAGAGCCTTAAAAAGCATATCCTGGTTCACTGAATTGAAGGCTTTCTCATAATCCACGAAGATTAATAGTAAAGGCCTGCTATATTCGACACATTTTTTCCACAATTAACAGCCAAAAGGTGATCATTGACACCATAGACTGCACCGAATCCAGCTTGATCGGGTGTTTGGTAGAAGTCTAGCTTCGAGGTCAAACGTTTTGTCAATATTTTTGTGAGTATCTCATAAACATGAGAGAGAATGCTTATAGGACGGTAGTTTGATAGATCTGTTGAATCGTCTTTTTTATAGAGGAGAATGATAACAGCGTTGTTTCACTGCGTTGGTGTTACAGACTTAGTAAGACATAAGTTAAACATTATTGTGAGGATCCTGATGACAGTAGGTCCACCCAGCTTTATGGTTTCAACCACAACACCATCCTCACCTGGAGACTTATTATTTTTCATCTCACTCAAGACTTGTATAATCTCATCTTCTGTTATTTCGGGAATACCGTCTGAACCTTGAATTTTGAAGCTGTTTATAAAAACTTTCAACAATATTCAGAATCTATTCCCTATCCGTTATCACTCTCCCATCTTCGTTCTTTAGTTTTTGTATAATTTTTGTTCCCGGATAATTTGGATTTCAAAACTTTTAGACTTTTATTCTCCTCGATTACTTTTGTTACTTATTCGGTGTTAAACTTTCTAATATCTCTTCTTATTGCTGTTAATACTGTTTTGTGGAGAGCTCTTGTGTATTGCCGCTTGCCTTTTCTCTTCGCTCGTATTAATAGATGTCTCTTTAAATTTACTTCACGATTTGTTTGTTGATTACAATGCTCACATTTAAACATTTCTACTTCATCAGAATTGTTCTGTACAGGGTGAGTCAAGGATAGAGCAAAGTTCATTATCTTATTTGTTTCGGGAATGACGAAAAAATGTCAAATACGATTGTTTTAGGGAATATTAAGGTGCACAGCTTAAAATTATTTCTGAGTATACAAGGTACTTCAAAAAAGTGTAGTATATATAACATGTTTTTTTTTTAATGGAACATCCTATTTTCTAATTTATTTTTAAATTCTGCCTAAAATTTTATAACTTTTTTATTAATAAAGTTATATACCTAAACCAAGTAGTTTTTCTATTATTTCAATTTTTTTAAAAAAATATTATTTTCAGTTTTGTAAAAAATTGCCAGTAGCGCCATTGTTTCTGAAGGCGGAATACTCATAATCGGTACGAGCGTTCTGCAGAGATGAAAAAAAAAGATATAAGTAAAGAAATTTGAGTTAGATGTCACAGGGTGTTCAAAATAAATTTATGCATTTCGACTATTTTAAATTGAAAAATTTCAAATATTTTAAACGGTACACCCTGTAAATTATAATTTTTTCTGATAGATTTTACAAAACCCTCCAACTTTTATTAAGTATGTCATATACCTATTTCTAATAGTTTTCGATTTATTTTGAACTTTTCAATTTTTACCCTTGTTTTAATACACTTATCTAATCATTAATTATTATGACGTAATAAATGTTCAAAAATATGACCGTCTACTTGAACACACATGTTTACTCGTCTTACTATATTTTCCCTCACTTTCCTTAGCATAAAGGGCGTTATTGTCCTGCACGTATTCCATATCCTATTTTTTATATCTGCTGGTGTTGTAGGGGGATTCACATAAACACGATCTTTAATGTAGCCCCACAAAATAAAGTCTAAAAGTGTTAAGTCACATGATCGAGGGGGCCACTGAATGAATCCATTCCTAGATCCATTTTTGTGGGTAACGATAGTTTAAAAATTCCCGAACTTCCCGGTGGTAATGAGCAGGAGCACCGTCTTGTTGAGTCCACATTTATTCCCTTTCAAAGTTATCAACTTCTTCAAGAAGCTGGGGTAATTCATTTTGCAAAAAATTTAGATATCTAGGCCCGTTAAGCGGTTCGCTGAAAAAATATGGACCAATAATTCGAAAATTTAATATTCCACACCATACATTAAGAGACCAATGGTTTTGGTTTTGAACTTCCCGGACCCAAATGGATTGCCTGTTTAATAATAATGCATGTTATGGCTGTTAACTGCTCCATTACTGCGAAAAGTAGCTTCATCAAAATATTATTTGGATAAAAAATTTGGATCGGCCTCTATTGCTTCATTCATGGTGGTACAAAAGTTTACTCGTCGTTCAAAATCGCGGTCTGGAAGTTCTTGGTTTAGTTCCATATGAAAGGGATGATACTTGTATCTTCTCGTGGTGCGATTAGCCGTAGATTGGGATGTGTCAGATAAGTCAGCTAGTTGACTGCTGCTGACCTGAGGATTATCTTCAACATGAAGTAAAATCTCCATTTCTTTTTCCTTATTGGTAGCATTCTGGTGTAGTACTTTCCGTTTCGTATACTCAACGCTACCACTACCATCAAACCGTTCCATTAAGTACTGAAAAGATTTTCTAGATGGTATACGTCTAACATGGTACTTCGCTCCGTAAAGCCTTACATCCAAAAGACAATTTTTTCCCGCCTCGCCCGATATATAAATCATATCAATTAATTTATTTTTAGAAAAATCCATAACTTATTTACTTTATACGTCACTTACTACAACAAATTAAACTATTTTTACTTGCTTAATAGACATGTCAAAATTAAACAATGTCTACATTTTTGTTTTGTTTTGGCAATTACGATGTTATAGCGTAAGTGTATTAAAACTGACTTACTTATTTACTTAATCCTTATGCCTTTCTACCTCTTTAGGGGTGTAAGGCCCGTGGAGGTGAGTTCCGTTCATATCTCCCATTATTATTATCTTATTGTTTGTATTGTCTATCTTTTTCTGTAAAATTTGTCCTCCTCCTCAATTCTTGCGTTGTCATTTGGTCCTTAGCACATAATCAAAGTGCAGTCTTCGTCCGCTCCATCTTCTTTTATTACTATCGAGAATATTCTCTCATTTACAAACCTTTCCCCTTTTACATTTTTCATCTTCTCTTCTTTGACCACCATTACCACTCCTGCCCCTGCATTTTCCTCCTGTTTTACTCCTGACCAGTATATCCAATATCCATTAGGTAATCTTATGCATCCATTCCCTTTCCTTTTTGTTTCTGTGATTCCTACATAGTGCATTTGTATTTTTTCCAGTTCTTTTATTAGTTCATCCTCTTTTCCGTTTATGCCTCTAACATTCTATGTTCCCAATCTAATTTCTTTTCGGTTTATACCCCTAAAGTTCCGTGTTCTCAATTTACTAACACGGTAATTATTTCCTATTTCTTTCTTCCTACCATTTCCTTGATTATCTTCTTATTTATATTCCTTTCATTAGTCTTCTCTTCCGTATCCTTTGTCTTTGCCAGGGTCGTCGTCGATCTACCTATCTCTCTTCTTTTTCTCAGTTTTTTGGTTTGATGGTGGTAGTGTTCTTTGTTTGTTCCTTCAGTTTTTCTTCCTCAGTGTCCCATTTATATTTCTTTTCCCTCGATTAAGATTTTCTGATATCCCATTTTCACTCTCTTTCCATTCTTTCCCTCGTTCTCTGCTATATGCTTCAATTTCTTTTGAATTTCCCGTTCATCCTTTGTTAAATCGTTGTTTATATAAACTCTCTCTCTCTCCAATTTCTCAGTTTGTTCTTATTTTTCATCACAACTTCCTTATCTCCTGAGTTTCCAAGTCTATCTTGTATATAGTCTCTCCCATTTTTATCACATCCTTAATCTGTACCTTTGTGTGTTGGTAATTATTTCCTATTTCTTTCTTCCTATCCATTTCCTTGATTATCTTCTTATTTATATTCCTTTCATTAGTCTTCTCTTCCGTATCCTTTGAATTTGCCAGGGTCGTCGTCGATCTACCTATCTCTCTTCTTTTTCTCAGTTTTTTGGCTTGATGGTCGTAGTGTTCTTTATATGTTCCTTCAGTTTTTCTTCCTCAGTGTCCCATTTATATTTCTTTTCCCTCGATTAAGATTTTCTGATATCCCATTTTCACTCTCTTTCCATTCTTTCTCTCGTTCTCTGCTATATACTTCAATTTCTTTTGAATTTCCCGTTCACTCTTTGTTAAATCGTTGTTTATGTAAATTCTCTCTCTCCAATTTCTCAGTTTGTTTTTATTTTTTTCATCACAACTTCCTTATCTACTGAGTTTCCAAGTCTATCTTGTATATAGTCTCTCCCATTTTTATCACATCCTTAATCTGTACCTTTGTGTGTGGTGGGAGATGAGTTCCGGACCGCGAAGTGTACACATCGAAAATCGAACGCCCGGGAGTAATCAACTCGTTCAATGAGCATTATTACGGTAGTGTTCCGATATATTGAATTATTTAATTGTTTCAATCGTTAGAATGGACAATAAGTTAAAAAAAAAAGATTTTAAAAGTTTATGAGAATAATTCTGGGAAATTGTATGAAGCTAAAGCGTTCAGCGACGACCTTGACTGTTTTGTTTACTGTGTATACGGAAAAGAGGTAAAAACAATTTTTTTGTCTTCCTCCTCGTCTCTCGGGTTTGAAAATAGAATATACGAGGAGCATACGGAAAGTTTTGATAACATAAGCTTCAACAGAAATAACAATGGATAACGATGATTATACATTAGGAGACTCGAAGAGGAAGAGTCGAAAAAAGGGAAGAGCCAATGGGAATATACAAAAGGTGTAAAAGGCTGATAGGAACCTCACAGAAAGAGAAAAATGAAGGAGAAGATAAGATGGATAACTTAACAGAAATGTCTTTGACTGTATTAGCCGATACTTGTTGGAAATTCATAATAAAATTATATAAAAACAACACTATGTTTTAATTTCCAATATATTTAAAGTCACTTGACAATTATTTCACCATACAATGGCTTCTTCAGAAGTAAATCAGAAAGAAAAATATTTGGTAGTAATCCTGGTTAAATGGTGCTTAAAACCATCCTTAATTACCTAAGATTATGTTAACAGACAGAATTATTTTAAGAATGCAAATCTGTAGTACTATTTCAGAGAACTAATAAAGATTAAGTAAGGGTGAATGGTTTAGGTCTACCTGTTCGTTTAATAATTGATTGGAGTTTTTCCTTTTGTTAATTTCAAGACATTCAAGCAAATTTAATTTTTTAGATTTATTTTCAACATGTAGGATTTTTAACGTATCATCAAAATTATGGGAATCGTTTATTACATGGGTTGCGTAATGTGAATTGTTCTTATTTTTTAAATAACTATGTTTATGTTCTTTAATGCGAGTTTCAAAAGATCTACCAGTTTGCCCTACGTAGGTTTTAGTACAAGATCCACAATTTAATAAATAAACTCCTGATTTTAAGGAATTCTTAGATTTGGTTTTGTCATTCAAAATTATACTCCCTAAGGAATTACTGGTTATTGTTCTTTTTTATTAAATGTTTGGAAATTGTTCTAGTTATTTTCCCTGTGTATGTGAGTGTACTAAAGTTTCCTTTTTTTGTCATTAATTGTGGGATAAATTAGAAAGATTGCTTGTTTAAAGGATTTTTTATTCAAGATATTATCTATAATGTTGGGGTCATATCCATTATTAATTGCTATTTGTTTGATTATGTTGAATCCTTTGTTAAAAAGTCATAGGAATATGTAACAAACTCGCATTAAAGAATATAAACATAGTTATTTAAAAAATAAGAACAATTCACATTACGCAACCCATGTAATAAACGAATCCCATAATTTTGATGATACGTTAAAAATCCTACATGTTGAAAATAAATCGAAAAAATTAAATTTGCTTGAATGTCTTGAAATTAACAAACGGAAAAACTCCAATCAATTATTAAACGAACAGGTAGACCTAATCCATTCACCCTTACTTAATCTTTATTAGTTCTCTGAAATACTACTACAGATTTGCATTCTTAAAATAATTCTGTCTGTAAATAATATAATAAAATGATTAACATAATCTTAGGTACTCGTAATTAAGGATGGTTTTAAGCGCTATTTAACCAGGATTACTACCAAATATTTTTCTTTCTGATTTACTTCTGAAGAAGCCATTGTATGGTGAAACAATTGTCAAGTGACTTTAAATATATTGGAAATTAAAACATAGTGTTGTTTTTATATAATTTTAACAGAAATGATCAGAGAGTTAATGTTAGATATCAAGGAAATGAAACAGGATCAGAAAAAATACCGACAAGAGGTGAAAGAACTAAGAAAGGAGAATGAAGTATTAAAAGAGAAAAATAAGACAATTAGAGAGAGAAAAGAATGAGATTTAAATCGAATAGTCAACCAGATCTGAAAATGAATGTAGAACATTTTATGGTGTATTAAAAATAAGGTTAAAAATTGAAAAATTCAAAATAAATAGAAAACTATCAGAAATAGGTATATGGAGGGTTTTGTAAAATCTATCAGAAAAAATAATAATATACAGGGTGTGCCATTTAAAAAATTTGAGATTTTTTAATTTGAAATAGAAGAAATGCCTAAATTTATTTTGAACACCCCGTAGCATCTAACTCAAATTTCTATAGAACGCTTGTACCAATTATGAGTATTCCGCCTTCAGAGACAATGGCGCTTCTGGCAATTTTTACAAAACTAGTATTTTTAAAAAAAAATTGAAATATTAGAAAAACTACTAGGTTTAGGTATATAACATTATAAATAAAAAAGTTATAAAATTTTACGCAGAATTTAAAAATAAATTAGAAAATAGGATGTTCCATTTAAAAAAAACATGTCATATCGGCCACACTTTTTTGAAGTACCCCGTATACTCAAAAATAATTTTAAACTGTGCGCCTTAACATTCCCTAAAACTATTGTATTTAACATTTTTCCGTCATTCCCGAAACAAATGAGATAATGAACTTTACTCTATCGTTGCCTCACCCTGTACTAATGGATATATTTTTAAATGTAATTTACGACTTGTTTGGTGATTACAACGATCACATTTAATCATTTCTACTTCATCAGAATCTTTATATAGTAATAGATCTATCTTTAAATTTAGTTTACGATTTGTTAGATGATTACAATGATCACATTTAAACATTCCTACTTAATCAGAATATTTATGTACTAATAAAGGGTGTTTTTTATAGAGGTATAAAACTTTAAGTTGGCAACACTTTTTTGTCATTTTGTCAGCTGTCAAGTGATTTATGTTTAGTTTGGTTTGGCATTTCAACATGAATAGACTGACGCCTGAACAACGCTTCCAAATTGTGCAAATTTATTTTGAAAATCATGTTTCTGTTCGAAATACGTATCGCGCACTACGTCCATTTTACGGTCAACATAATCGTCCATCAGAGCAATTAATTCGATTAACTATGGAACGTTTTCGCACCACGTTTACTCTAAATGATAATACGCATCCACAGAGACGTCGTACAGTGCGTACAGAAGAAGTCATTGCTGCTGTAGAGCGTAGCGTAGAGGAAGACCCGAATCAGTCTATTCGCCATCGTGCACAGGAATTGGATGTGTCCATCCACTTTATGGAAGATTTTGCGGAAACATCTTGGTTTGCGTGCTTACAAAATGCAACTCGTGCAACAATTGAAGCCACACGATCACCTAGCAAGGCGTAGATTCGGTGAATGGGCCCAAAACAAGATTGCCATTGATCCCGATTTTCATAAGCGAATTTTGTTTAGCGATGAAGCTCACTTTTGTTTGAATGGATACGTCAATAAACAAAACTGCCGTATTTGGAGTGATGATACTCCTCAAGTGTATGTTGAGACACCGTTACATCCAGAAAAACTGACTGTTTGGTGTGCTTTATGGGCTGGTGGAATCATTGGTCCGTACTTCTTTAAAAACGATGCTGGTCAGAACGTTACAATCAATGGTGACCGCTATAGAGCCATGATTACTGACTTTTTCGTTCATCAATTGAACAACCATGATGTGCAGGAGCTGTGGTTTCAACAAGACGGCGCAACATGTCACACAGCTCGTGCCACAATTGATTTATTGAAGGAAACGTTTGGTAACCGCATAGTTTCACGTTTCGGACCCGTGAATTGGCCTCCAAGATCGTGCGATTTAAAGCCGCTAGACTATTTTCTGTGGGGATATGTGAAGTCGCTAGTCTACGCCGATAAGCCCGAAACGATTGACCACTTGGAGGACAACATTCGCCGCGTTATTGCCGATATACGGCCACAAATGTTGGAAAAAGTCATCGAAAATTGGACCTCCAGATTAGACTACGTCCGAGCCAGCCGTGGCGGTCATATGCCAGAAGTCATATTTAAATTATAATGCCAGAAGATTATCTTTCGAATAAAGTAAATTTCATGTCAATTTAAAAAATTCATCTTTGTTTTATTCCATTTCAAAGTTCTATACCTCTATAAAAAACACCCTATAGATGTCTCTTTAAATTTAGATGTTCTAGTAAAGAGATTCTATATTTTGTTTGAAAATTACAATAAGCACATTTAAACATTTCTACTTCATCGGGATTTTTTATGTACTAATTGATGTCGAATTAAATTATTCTTATGTTTTGTTTGAAAATCACAATGAGCACATTTAATCATTTCTACTTCATCGGAATTAGTATGTACTAATAGATGTGACTTTAAATTTAGTTTACGTTTTGTTTGATAATTACAATGATCACATTTAAACATTTCTACTTCCTCGGAATTTTTATGTAGTAATAGATGTATCTTTAAATTTAGTTTACGATTTATTAGAACAGGGTGTGCTCAAACGGTCGATCGCGATCGACAAGTCGATCGCGAGTGCTTTTTGAGTCGATCTCGAGAAAAAAATTCCGATATAGAACTATTCACAGATTTTGTTTTAGGTAACTAAAACAAAATGTAATGAATAAACTACTAAAATTTATTCAATCCACAATTAGGCCTGAATAACCCCCTCATCACTTTCTTTTATCGTAATAACCCCCTGCTAGCGGCAAAAGGCGGTTTAATCAAAGGAACGCGCGGTACTTGTCAAAGAAAAGCCGTGTTTTTTGATTCCCGCCGATTTTTCTAGAAACTTCGGGCGGCGTGTTTGACGGGAACATTCGAGACTTCGTTCGCGCCGATATAAATGTTGCGCCGGCAGGAATAGGAGTCAGTCTGAGTTGTAAGTAAAGTTTATTAATAAATAGTCCAAAATGAGTGCGGCGAAGAAAAGTGAAACTTATCATTTTAATAACGATTGGGAGGAAGAATTTTTCTTTTGTATGGTAAAGGATAAGTGCATTTGTCTCATTTGCCGTGCGTCAGTTGCAATACCTAAGCGTGGGAACTTAGAGAGGCATCATAAAACGGTTCATAAAAACTATGAAAAGGATTTTCCGTCACAGAGTGAATTAAGAAAACGAAAAGTACGTGATTGTGTGAAAAAAGAACAAACCATGTTCACAAGACCAGCCAAACAATCAAAAGCTGCAACGATCGCGTTATTTAAAATATCTCATATATTGGCGAAACACAAGAAACCATTTGATGATGGATTGGTTGTGAAGGAAACATTTATTGAAGCGGGTAAGACTTTATTTGGAGATTTTAAAAATAAAACAGAGATTATGTCTGCTATTAGAGAACTTTAGTTATCCCCTCCGACTGTCACAAGGCGTGTTGAAGTCATGAGTCAGGACATGGCAGATAAACTAAAACATGATATCATGGAATGTACATACTTTTCTTTACAGTTCGACGAATCCAACGATATGACAGACACTGCCCAGCTGTGTATTTTTATTCGAATGGTATTCAATGACCTGTCGGCTAAGGAAGAGTTTTTGACAATGATTCCTCTGAAAGGAAAGACCCGTGGCGAAGATATATATGACGTTTTCTTCAATTTTGTAACAAACTACAAGCTTCCAATATATAAACTAGAGTGCATTACAACCGATGGAGCACCAGCAATGACTGGAAACGAAAACGGTTTTGTGGCATTGTGTCGAGCTAATGATGATTTCCCTTCATTTTTCTCCTTCCTTTGCATTATACATCAACAAGTTTTGTGTTCAAAAGTTCTAAACATGGAGGAGATTATGGGCATTGTAATAAAAATTGTGAATTCTATCCGTGCACGTAGCTTGCAACGACGGCTCTTTAAATTGCAGTTGGAAGATAGTGAGTCAGCTGAACACACTGATTTAGTTCTTCACACGGACGTCAGTTGGTTGAGTCGCGGAATATTCCTAGAAAGGTTTCAAGAATTGTTGCCCCAAATAACAGCTTTTTTGGACGAAAGAGGTGATGACACTCAGATGCTGAAAAACGGAAAATGGCTGACTGATTTGGCATTTTTGACAGAGATCACAATGCATTTAAACACCATTAATTTGGAGCTTCGAGGTAAATGAAAAACTATTATTGAGGTGATTAGCGCAATAAACGCATTCAAAAGTAAATTGTAACTTATGATAGATCAACTGAAAAGAAAGGATCTGAAAAATTTTCCGTCTTTGAAAGCAAGGATTCCTCAGTTGAATTATGATATTTATGAGGCAGAATTATCAAATATTTTGGACCAATTCGAAATACGTTTTTATGATTTCAGTAAATTGGCATCGCATCATTTATGAGTTATCCTTTTTCGTGTAAAAACATTGAGGAATTAGCTACTGAAATAGCAAGTCAGTTTAACATGGAGTCATGTTCTGTTGAAAATGAGTTAGTGCAGATTATATCAGATATACATCTCAAAGCCACAGCATCTGATACAAAATTCTGGTGTTTTATATCTGAAGATAAATATCCGAATCTAAGGCAAATCGCCCTTCAACTGACGGCAATGTTTGGGTCAACTTACTTGTGCGAGTCTGCATTTTCTGAAATGAAGATAATTAAGTCAAAATATCGCAATCGACTAACTGACGAACATATCATCATGCTTGCGATTAGTACTCGGTAATTACGTACCATATTATGAAAAGTATGCTGAGGACATGCAGTGCCACGCTTCAACATCCAAAGTCACTCTTTAGTTAAGTTTAGACACTAGAACTCGTTTGTTTCGTAAGAACCAATAAACTCGCAATTTTGAATAATTATGAGTTTTTTCACTGACATTTTAGAGCAGACCTACACTTACCTTGACTAAACAATGCATATTGTGCGGAAAACTAATATCTATGCCACGATACACCCTAGCTAGACGACAATCCTGCATCACACTTACTTGCAGCCTCTCAGAGTCGATCGATCGTAGTCTAACAATACTGAGGTAGATCGCCAGCACTTCAAGTTTGAGCACCCCTGTGTTAGATGATTACAATGATCACATTTAAACATTTCTACTTCAATCGGAATTTTTATGTACTAATAGATGTCTCTTTAAATTTAGATGTTCTATTAAAGACATTCTATATTTTGTTTGAAAATTACAATAAGCACATTTAAACATTTCTACTTCCTCGTAATTTTTATGTAGTAACAGATGTTTCTGTAAATCTGGTTTACGTTTTGTTTGATAAATAGAACAATCACATTTAAACATTTCTACTTCATCGGGATTTTTTATGTACTAATTGATGTAGAAATAAAATTATTCTTATGTTTTGTTTGAAAATCACAATGAGCACATTTAATCATTTCTACTTCATCGGAATTAGTATGTATTAATAGATGTGACTTTAAATTTAGTTTACGTTTTGTTTGATAATTACAATGATCACATATAAACATTTCTACTTCATCGGAATTGGTATGTCGTAATAGATGTCGTTTTAAAGATCCCTTACGTTTTGTTTGGAAATTACAATAAGCACATTTAAACATCTCTACTTCCTCGGAATTTTTATGTACTAATAGATGAATCTTTAAATTTGGTTTACGTTTTGTTTGATAATTACAATGATCACATTTAAACATTTTCACTTCATCGGAATTGGTATGTCGTAATAGATGTGGTTTTAAAGATTCCTTACGTTTTGTTTGAAAATTACAATAAGCACATTTAAACATTTCTATTTCCTCGGAATTTTTATGTACTAACAGATGTTTCCTTAAATCTAGCTTACGTTTTGTTTGATAAAAACAATGATCACATTTAAACACTTCTACTTCATCGGGATTTTTATGTACTAATTGATGTCGAATTAAATTATTCTTATGTTTTATTTGTAAATTACAATAAGCACATTTAAATATTTTCGCTTCTTCGGAATTCTTATGTAGTAATAGATGTTGTTTTAAAGATGCTGTATATTTTGTTTGAAAATTACAATAAGTACATTTAAAAATTTTCACTTCATCGGAATTTTTATGTAGTAAGAAATGTTTCTGTAAATCTGGTCTACGTTTTGTTTGATAAAAACAATGACCACAGGTAAACACTTCTACTTCATCGAGATTTTTATGTACTAATTGATGTCGAATTAAATTATTCTTATGCTTTGTTTGAAAGTTACAATAAGCACATTTAAACATTTCCACTTCGTCGGAACTTTTATGTAGTAATAGATGTTGTTTTAAAGATCCTTTATGTTTTGTTTGAAAATTGCAATAAGTACATTTAAAAATTTTTACTTCCTCGAAATTTTTATGTAATAATAAATGTTTCTGTAAATCTGATCTACGTTTTGTTTGATGAAAACAATGATCACATTTAAACCGTTCTACTTCATCGGGATTTTTATGTACTAACTGATGTCGAATTAAATTATTCTTATGTTTTGTTTGAAAATTACAATAAGCACATTTAAACATGTCGCATTCTGCTTTTTTACGCACAAAACAATACTTTTTAAACGTATTTTTCCGAATTGTTCGATAACTACATCGATCAAATTTGAAAATACGATCTTGTATGGATTTCGTATCATCAGCAAGTTGATTTCTAATGTTTTCTTTCCATGTTATTTGTTCATCGTTATCTTGAGGTACTATAGAATTTCCTTGATCTTCTCGGACGAAATTACTTGAAGTTGCACTAAAAAATAACAAAAAGAAAGCTGAAGATAAGACAATGTTAGTAAAGGTAAAATTGTAACATATTACTAACAGGCAGTTTATTAGAAGCTGGTTTTTTATTACTGGAAAACGCCAAATCTCTTTCTCTGAGGTCTGCGAATAGATAATAGTCGCTGGAGGCCAAATCTGGAAAATACGGTGGATGAGGCAGCAATTCGAACTTCAGTTTATGCAAGTTTGTCATCGTAACAATTGACTTGTGACATGGTGCATTATCTTAATGAAAGACCACTTTTTTCTTGTTCATTTGGGGCCGTTTCTTTGCAATTTCTGTCTTCAAACGCACCAATAATTTTATATAATATTCGCTATTGATGGTTTTTTTCCTTTCTCAGCATAGTCGATAGGCCAAACCCTTCCCAGTCGACTGTTGTGTCTTTGGTCGCTTCGGGCGGCTTTCACTGGTTGCTGTCCACTCAGCTCTTCCGATCTGATTCCAGTGTCTAGTGGTGGATCCATGTTTCATCCACTGTTACATACCGCATGAAAAAATCCTTTTTATTCCGCTTAAACAGGTCCAAACAGCGTTCAGAATCATCAACCCGTTGTTGCTTTTGGTACACTGTGAGCAAACGCAATACCATTTCGAACAGAGCTTTTTCATGCCCAGGGGGTTTAGGGTGTTAGCTTTTTCACGCAATTTAACTTTACGGTCCTCCAAAACAAATTTTGTGGATTTTTTGACATTTTCTGGGATAGCCACCTCATTTTGGCGTCCAGAGCATTCAGCATCATTTGTGTCTGTACGACCGCGTTTAAATTCAGCACACCAGTAAATGATGAGTGATTTCAAGCCATTGCTTTGCTTGAATGGTATTTTTTCCCATCAAAAAATAGTGTTTAATCAACACACGAAATTCCATTTTTCATTGTTTTTTAACAAAAGTAGCGTCACGAAAACCACTGTAACTTGTAAACCAATCGTCGAAATGTCATGAAATTTTGACACGTATCGTTTGAAGGTTAGTACTTCCTAAAAACCATACGGATTTTTTCAAAAGGGCGACATCTATGTCTCAGACCAAAAACTTTTCAGCCTACGTGTTATCTTCTTGGAATCTTAAGGGGCCGGTTTATTTCTGATGCCCGAAAAAAAAGGGTATTTTTGAGAATTTTTCTAGCGATATCTATTGTAAATATTGAAGTAGTTCTTTTTGGGCTGTATTAATATACTCTTGAAATATAAGAAAAATTTTTTTTTTTATTAATTTTACATAGCTTTTTTATGAAAAAATGCGAAGCGAACATACGAGGCTGGTTTGAAAAGTCCGTGCAAAGTCCGAGAGATGGCACCACCGGCGCGTATCGAGGTCATGTTTAGTTAGTGGCATCTCTTGAATGAACGCACACCAAGTTTCAGCCATATTGGTCTATTTCTTTGTGTTTGGCATTCGTGTGAATCAAGGAAGTCGAGTGATTTTCAAGAAATGGACGAAAAAGAATTTCGTGTGGTGATTAAACATTACTTTATGAAAGGCAAAACGCCTCAGGAGACTAAAGAGAAGCTTGATAAACATTATGGTGACTCTGCACCTTCGATTAGAACAGTTTAAAAGTGGTTTCAAAAGTTTCGGACTGGCCATATGGGCACAAGTGACGCTGAACGTTCTGGACGGCCTGTGGAGGTTACGACTCCAGAAATCATTGATCAAATCCATGATATGGTGATGGATGACAGAAGAGTTAAGGTGCGTGAGATTGCTAGTGCTGTGGGCATCTCGACTGAACGGGTACATAATATTTTGCATAAACATTTGGACATGAGAAAACTATCCGCAAGATGGGTGCCGCGATTGCTCACGCTTGACGAAAAACGGAATCGTGTGAAGTGTTGCAAGGATGGTTTGCAGCTGTTCCAGAAGAATCCGGAGGACTTTAAGCGTCGTTTCGTCACTGTGGATGAAACATGGATACATTACTATACTCCTGAGACCAAACAACAATCTAAACAATGGGTTACCAAGGGGAATCTGCACCAAAAAAGGCGAAGACCGTTCCTTCGGCCGGAAAGGTTATGGCGACTGTCTTTTGGGATTCGCAAGGGATAATCCTCATCGACTATCTGGAAAAGGGTAAAACTATTACAGGTGAATATTATTCATCGTTATTGGACCGTTTGAAAATCGAGCTGCAAGAAAAACGCCCGCGATTGGCCCACAAGAAAGTCCTTTTCCATCACGACAACGCACCAGCACACACCTCAGCAGTTGTGGTCGCAAAATTAATGGAAATAGGATTCCAACTCGTTTCACATCCCCCCTATTCTCCAGACTTGGCTCCCTCGGACTACTATTTGTTCCCCAATTTGAAGAAATGGCTGGCGGGACAAAGATTTTATTCAAACGAGGAGGTGATTGCAGACACTAATGGATATTTTGCAGACTTGGACAAATCCTATTATTCGGAAGGGATCAACAAACTAGAACATCGTTGGAAGAAGCGTATAAGCCTAAAAGGAGACTATGTCGAAAAATAAAAAAGGTTTACCCCAAACACATAAGTAGTTTTTATTTTTGCACGGACTTTTCAAACCAGCCTCTTAGTATGTCAAAAAAAAGGTGTGTCCATGGCGTTGACGTTTTTTCAGCTTTGGCTGCTCTGAAACCTACAAGCCAAAAAGAATTGCAATCTGTAGGACTGCGGCTATGGCCAGAACTAGAATTATTCACTTTTATGCAAAAATAACAAAATGGCGGATGTTAAAAAAATTTGTAAAAATGTGTTTTTTGCTCTTTTTTATGCCAAAAAAATAGTAAAAATGACAATTTTGACTTTATTCTAGTTCTTGCCATAGCTACAAATGTGCTGAATATGTGGTAAAAATTTCGCAAAGATCGGTTGATCGGATTCGAAAAAAAAACTTCAATGCCGTATGCAAAACCTAAATTATTTAACTTCGAAACAGGCTTCGAAATAACAGTCTAGCTAGGCCTCAAGGTCTTGTTTTGCTCCGAAAAAACTCAATAGAAAGGTCTCGTTCTGTAAATAACAGTTTATAATTACAATAGCTCTATTTAGGAGAGTAGAAAGCGAGTAAGAGGAGCAGAGCGAGCGCGCGTGTAGAGACGACCTTTTGGAGACCGATTTAATAACATGCTCAAATATATAGAAAGAATGCTTGGATCCTTATAAAATTTGGGGGCATTTTTTATGACATATACTTTCGAAAACTCTCATAAAAAAAATTTAGATTTTTTCAAGGTGGTAAAGTAGACTGACCCCTTAATATGAATCCTTGTTCAAAAATTAAGAGTTTCTTTCATTATATTAAGAGCGAAAAAATGTTTAAACTATTATTTTCATATAGTGAACTTGATACCAATTGACAAAGTGTGACGGCCCACAGCTCTGTGGCGTAGTAACTTGCTTGCGGTGCAGAAGGCCTCGGATTCAATCCCGGCAGGTATACTTTATTTATTAACTTTTTAAGTATACTTGAAAAAATAAATAAATTTAAAAAAATAAGAAATAAAAAAAAGAACAGAGAAGACGTCAAACAGTATAGAAACTCGAAAAAAAGAGGAAACTTTGAAAGAGGGGAAAAGTTTGAAACACCTAAATAAACAAATGAATGAAGGGAGATCTCAAATAATAAAACTTATGGATAACGATAATCACGAGATCGTACAAATAAAGAGATAAAGGAAGCTACAGAGAAATATTATCAAACATTATATGACACGAAAATATCACCACCGTCTGGGAAAGAAGAAGGAAATAGAATGTTAGTAAGAAATGTGGGATTTGAAGAAATTATGCTTTATTCTCTACAAAATGTAATCAAATACTTATTCGAAAATACGAACTAAATTTTCAAGGGTGTTCTCGTAACTCACTGTACAAGGGAGGAAATTCTCCATAAATGTCTCTAGTTTTATTGATTCTATGAACACTGCAGCTTCTAGTAGCTTTGTTTTTGTCGAATAAATACCAATTTTTGAAGGAAGAACTCTCTAGTAACAATAAATCCATCCTCCCCGATGCTGAAAACTCCTCACCATGTGTGATTAACCCACTCATCGTCGCGTTTGTTCTTTACAGCACTGCGTCCCGCTATCCTCACTGCTTTGCTCGCTGCTCAAGTATGTGCTTAGCTTTAGACTCCAAGTTCGTATTCCTAACATCGAGATTCGAAGAAGATCAAAAGTGACAGATGTAATACAAAGAATATGTATAGTAAGGTAAAATTAGGCGGGGCATATCGCAAGGACGACATAAAAAGATTAGCGAGATACGATTGGATGCAAAAAGCATACAACAAAGCTCATTGTTTGGGGGGCTCACATCCGACTATGGATGGAATAAGCGAATGATGATGATGATACAGGTGGTACAAAGTCTCAAAATTGGGTCTATATATCTGGAATAGAAATACTCTATTTAAATTTTGGTACTTTAAAATTATTTATGATATGTCCCCAATTTCCACCATTGAAATAAGTGAGGTTTTAGGGGAAATGAGAAATAAGAATTCCTTTGGCTGGGACGGTGTCTCTCTGAGGGTCCTCCTAGCAACGCCGCAGAGAACCGTAGGGGCCCTGGCAGATGTAATTAACGGCTCGTTTTCCAGTGGTACTTTTCCGGCATGTTTGAAGAGGCCTTTGATTGTGCCATTGCATAATGGTGGAGATTGTAATATCCCTTCGAATTTTAGACCCATTTCTTTAGTCCCGACATTGGCGAAAGTGGTGGAGACGCTGGCATGACCTTCCTAGTGCACAGCAATTCGGATTCCGAGCCTCGAGGAGTATAAACGATGCAATTCTTAATAGGCTTGAACGACTTTATCTCGAATTGACCTGGACATTTATGGGTTCAGGGGGTTAGCTTGGGATTGGTTTCGGTCGTATTTATCCGGCCGAGTCTAGAGAGTGACTTTTAAGGATCAGTACTCGGAGGGGGTTGGGATCAGTGTGAGTATCCCTCAAGGCTCTGTACTTGAACCACTATTGTTTTTGATCTATGTTAATGACCTGCCCCGTTTGACAGTGGCTGGCAGATTTACCATCTTTGCTGACGACACCACAATTTTGTGGCACAATAAGGATGTGGGGAGACTTCGGACCGATGTTCAGGCAGATTTGTCTAAGATAAAAAAAAACTGTCCTTCAATATAGCCAAGAAATGATTCGGAGCTTTAGATACAATATAGAGAATGTTAATATTGAGAATGAGATCATCTCTGCAGCTGATAAGAATTCATTTCTCGGTCTAATAATTGACTCATCGCTGCGGTTTGAGGATCACATTGGCAAGATCTGCAGCAAAATTTTTTCAGGCTGCTATGCCCTTAGGGTTGTTGCAAGTAGCCTGAGGCTGGGTGTGGCTAGAACCTCTTATTTTTCACTAGTTGAAGCTCATTTGAGGTATGGGACTGTTTCTGGGCTTGCTGCCCTCGAGTTCACTTTAGTTCTGTGTGACAGAGACCTATTAGATATATTTCGGGAGCTGGGTTGCGAGAGTCATGTCGACCATTGTTTCCGAGGTTAGGGATTCTTACTCTTTGTGCCCTATTTATCCTGGAAACTGCTATCATGATCTTTAAAAAAACATCGTCTTGAGGCAATGCCGGTCAGCTGGCACGGCACTAGGCGAACGTTCGTCCTACCATTGCCGGCCCCGAAATCGGAGTTGATCAAATCTGCAATTGTTTATAATGGCAAAAAAATATACAATCATCTGCATCTGCAATATTCAAATACTACCGACGAACAAGGTCGTGAAGCTGAATCATTCTCAATCAGTTATGGCTTAACTCAACTTATTGACGAACCAACACGGATCCCTGATCGAGACGGGAAGTTCGCCAGTCTTCTTGATCTGTTTTTAACCACCAGTCCGGAGATTTACACGGTCACCGTAAATCCGCCGTTAGGTTCTTCCGACCATAAGCTGCTTTCGACATCGAGTATCCTGCCAATCAGTGACAAAGAGGCGCCTAGGCCGCGCAAGATTTGGCACTACAAATCTGCTAAATGGGAAGATCTCATGGAATACTTTCGAACTTTCCCTTGGATGGACATTTGTTTTCGATCCGATAACCCATCTGACTGCGCCAGGGAGGTCTCCGATGTTATTTTGGCTGGTATGGAAGCTTACATCCCTTTTTCGAAGAAATGCTCCTCCAACGGCAAGCCTTGGTTCGACCGAAAATGCAAAGAAGCTGTTGCTTCTAAACATATTGCCTACCGACAATGCCGTGAAAATCCTAACACTGTAAATCGTAACATCTTTGTTCATGTCCGGAACAGATGCAAGGGAATTATCGACGAAACCAAGGAGGCACACAATCAACGAATTAGAAACAAACTTCTCGCTTGTCCCAACAATTCAAGGTCCTTTTGGTCGGTCGCTAAATCAGTTAGTCAAAATTTCACCAAATCCACCATACCACCACTCACACGGCCATGTAATTCCATTGCAACCACACCTGTTGAGAGAGCGAACTTGTTGGCTGAACTCTTTGCTTCACATTCTACTGTGGATTTCCAAGGAAAAACACCACCTACTATTACCATATTGCAGTCAAGGATGCCCGATTTTGTCTTCAGACAGCGCATCATAAAGCGTATTTTAATGAAGCTAGACACCAAGAAGGCTTCTGGCGCTGACGGAATACCTGCCATAGTTCTCAAAAACTGTGCAGAGGAACTAAGACCAGTTTTTTGTAGACTTTTTAACCTATCCTACAGAAAGGGAATATTTCCGTCCTGCTGGAAATGTGCCACGGTTCAGCCGATACCTAAAAAAGGTAAGAAGACCTTGCCAAATAACTACCGACCAGTTGCACTGCTTTCAATAATATCGAAAGTCATGGAAAAGGTTATCAATGAGCATCTTCTAAAATATCTTGAACGATTCAATATTATTAGCGACCACCAATATGGTTTTCGTAAACATATATCAACAGGAGATCTTCTGACTTATGTAACACATGTTTGGAACAACGCAATTGAACACTTTGGAGAATCCCGAGCAGTTGCTCTTGACATATCCAAGGCATTCGACCGTGTTTGGCACGATGGACTGTTGGCTAAATTGCGCTCTTAGGGTATGTCTGAAAGGTTCTGTTTGTGGCTCTCATGTTTCCTCAGAGAGCGTTCTTTACGAGTGGCGGTCGACGGATTTCTTTCTAACACCCTCACTATCAACGCCGGTGTGCCCCAGGGCTCCATACTGTCTCCTACTCTCTTTCTCATTTACATTAACGATCTGCTGGAAAAGATCGGGAATCCAATCTATAGCTTTGCAGATGACAGTACGCTTGTCTCTTCATTCACCTTGAACGCTCGGACATCGGCTGCTCAGGCGAATATCCGCAGACAGCAGGAGGTCGTTCAACTTAACAAAGACCTGGAAGAAATTCTATCTTGGGGTGACAGTAACCAAGTGGAATTTAACGCTACAAAAACCCAAGCGGCAGTTTTTTTCTAAAAAAGTTAACGTTGCTGAACCCGACATAGTTATGTCGGGGCACTCCATTCCCCTAGCATCGTCGCTCAATTTGTTGGGCGTTAGTTTGGGAGCAAATATGTCTTGGCATGAACATGTTGCAGGCATAGCAAGGAGAGCTTCTCAAAAGTTGGGAATATTATTTAGAACCAGAAAGCTTTACACCCCACAGCAACTGTTAATTCTTTACAAAGCCCAAATTCGACCAACTATGGAATACTTTTGGGGCTCCGCTCCCAAGCAATCTTTTATATGGAGAACGTCATCCCTTTGGAATAATTTGCCCAGCGCTGTGTTTCCCACCGAGTACAATTTACAGCGATTCAAGAACAACGTGAATCGCTTTTTTTTTCCGCACTCGTGCCGCTCCTGGAGCGCTTTAGGGACTTCCCTGCAGCACATGTGCTAGACCCATAAAAAAAAAATCTCAAATTGAGAGGACTGTATTGCGAGAGGGTCTTTAGGCGAAAGACTAGGGCCCTACTTATAAAAAAGGCGTATTATGCACTTGAGGAATTCTACGATGATAGACTGGAATAAGCATATAACAGTAGTTGAGGGGTTGGCATTTGGGTTGACTTATGTGTGTAAATTTTATTTCTTTTATTTCAGATTTATTGCATTGACTATTAATCTTGTTCTGTTTCTTTATTTTTTCTTTCTTTGAATTTGTGTTTATTAATATAATAATTTAAGTTAAGCTTGCTTTGTTGACAAATACGTTGTATCTGAGGACAATAAAGCATATTTCTATTCTATTCTATTCAAGTTCCCACCGATAAGGCGCTTAATAGGTAACTATAAGCCTAACACAATCTCAGTATTTCCTAAATATCAATAATAACCAACCATTTTTAAAACTTACCTGCCTATAGCAGTGCCACAAATTGAAGATGGCCAATCCAAAATGTACTCTCCATTTTTTTCAACGACTTTAAGTTTTTTCAAAACGACTATTAACTCAGGCTCTCGTTTACGAACAGATGAGCTGACTGAAAATAATTCAGTTTCAGAATTATTGCATTTCGGGTCATTTTTAACTATGGATGTACTGATATTTTCCAATCCCATTGTAGTGGGGCACTCTTCCTGCATTGTTGGTTCTAGGGAAGGATCTATATTACTAAGTTTATCTTCGTTAATAACCCCAAATGTTAATATGTTTGTTGTTTCATTCAATACTATGTTTATTGGTTCGTTCGATTCTTGAAATAAATCTACGTTTTGGTGCACTCCATTATTTTGCAGGTTTTCTCTGCTAAAACACCTAAAAAGGTCGGCAAAGATTAATTTATTATATATATATATATATATATATATATATATATATATATATATATATATATATATATATATATATATATATATATACACGGTATTGCATACATAACATTAGATTCATTCATTGTGGGGATATGGCTAAACCTAAGTACCCAAGAAAAACCAATCAAGTTTATGTAAACAAAAGGTTCAACAAAAAAATATTATATATATATATATATATATATATATATATATATATATATATATATATATATATAATAATTTTTTTGTTGAACCTTTTGTTTACATAAACTTGATTGGTTTTTCTTGGGTACTTAGGTTTAGCCATATCCCCACAATGAATGAATCTAATGTTGTGTATGCAATACATATATATATATATATATATATATATATATATATATATATATATATATATATATATATATATATAATATTTTTTTGTTGAACCTTTTGTTTACATAAACTTGATTGGTTTTTCTTGGGTACTTAGGTTTAGCCATATCCCCACAATGAATGAATCTAATGTTGTGTATGCAATACCGTGTGCGAATTGTCCGAAGAAATATATTGGCATGACTTCTCAGTTACTAAAAAACAGACTGAATGGACACAAATATACTAGAAATGCTTCCACTGCCCTCAGTAAACATGAAGCAGAAGAAAAACATGACTTTAAATTCAATGAAACCAAGGTCCTCTGCAAAGAGCGGAATTATACCAAACTACAAATCAAAGAGATGATTGAAATAAAAAAAGATGAAAACACTGTGAATGATAGGACTGACATAAAAGGAATCAGTCATATCTACACAAATTTAATTAAAAAATAAACATGCTGGCATGCATATCCTCTTAATAATACAAAATGGTATATATACTTAACATCAATAATAGTTTTTTCGTTAAGACACCCATTATAGATAATAAAATTTTAAAAAAATCAGTAAAAAGTACGAGACACGATATGCTGAAAGAAATATAGAATCTGAAATTCACAAACACACAAATAGTTGCCTTTCAGGGTATATACACGTTAGTAAATTGTTTTATATTTTTGTTATGGTGTAATATTTTAAATGTCCGAGTGTGCGTAAAAATGCTATGTTTTTAAAAGTGTAATTTGACTTAAAAGATTTTAACCTTATGTTTTCTAATTTTAGAATGAATATTAAAAAATAAAGAATTTTTGAAAATGCCTAAAAAAAATAAGGCGGAACGTCAAATAAACTAGTTTGTGTTTTCCAAAAGAACCTAAGTACCCAAGAAAAACCAATCAAGTTTATATATATATATATATATATATATATATATATATATATATATATATATATATATATATATATATATTTCATACCATGCCATGCTGCCATATGTTGTATATATTTTATATTAAACAGGGTGAAAATGTGCTTGCGAATGCGGCGAAGAGCAAACAATAGACCACATTCTGAGATGCTGAAGTGGTCCATATACTTGCAGTCCCGAAGATTTATGGCTCGACAGAGAAAATGCGATTAACGCAGGGCCAAAATAATTTGAATCTGTACAAGATGAACATGAGAAAGTAAAGTACTCATTTAAAGATGTTCGATGTGTATCAATACACACCAAAGTCGATGTGTATGCGTATCGATATCCTTTTATCATAAAGCAGAAAAATTTTATATATTAGATTCTAAAAAAAACTGTAAGTTAGTGTCTGTTGAACATTTTTAAAAGCTTTTTATGCATATTAAGTGAAATAAGGCACAAATGCACCAAGTCTTTCCAGTGGCAAATGGTGACAGTAACAGAAACACTTTTGAGATATAAAAAATAAAAATTGCTCCTTGCATAAACTTTTATAAGAATAATTCTTTAGAAAATGATAACTAAAAGTTTTTCCAGCAATAGGTATATTTCCGATGGACACTGCTTACTGATTTAGAGCTCGAAATACTAATTTGTTAAACTTATATGAATATAAAATAATAAAAAATCCTAAACAACATATTTATTAAGATCTGTGGCGTGCAAGGCCAGTGATATTTCGTACTCTAATTTATTAAAAAAAAAGACTAATGATCTTTAAACATTATGAGATTTGAGAATGAGATATAGATAACTTAGATGAGATATAGGAAACAAAATAATATAGTAAAAGAATATTATTTATGTTTGTGAATATATTTATTATTATTATTCTTATATTTAACATATATGTGCAAAAATTTCCGGCCACTTTGTACTACGAGAAAAATTATTAGTCCATATGCTCTATAATAGACTTAAATTATATTTTTATGTTAATATTTTGCAGCCATACCCTTTGCAGCGATAACCGCCGCACGACGATGTGGCATTGACTCAATTAATCGATTAATACAAGCAGGTGAAATTTTAACTCATTCTTCCTTAAATGATTTGAATAATGCAGCTTTATTTCAATATGTATGATTTCGAACTTGACGATCTAGCGTTTCCCATAAGTGTTCTATTTAGTTCAAGTCCGGTGATTGAGATGGCCAGCTTAAAACTATCACATTTGAAGCAGAAAACCACAACAACTTGGGTGTATATTTGGGGTCATTATCCTGCTGAAATATCCAATTCTGCGGCAATGTTTCTTCAGCATATGATAACAAATTGTTTTCTAAAATGTCTTTGTAAATCTCCGTTGATGTCGATCAATGGACCGACTCCTTGTGCAGAGAAAATTCCCCAAACCATCACACTTCCTCCACCGTGTTTTACAGTAGGAATTTGGTACCGAACATCGTTTCTCGTACCAATAGAACGTCGTACATGTTGTCCACCATCGCTTCCAAAAAGATTAAATTTAGATTCGTCTGAGAAAGCTACTTTTTTCCAATCTTTGATTGTCCAATTTAGGTGATCTTTGGCAAATTGTAATCGGGCCTTCTTATTCTTTTTACTGATTAATGTTTTTTTAAGTAATACCTATACGGCCAAAAAGTCCCACATCATGTAGTCTTCGTGTCACAGTACTACGACTAACATTAGCTAGGTTTTCATCCTTTAGCTCGCGTGCAATTTCGGCAGCAGTTTTCTTGACATCCGCAGTTGATTTGCGTTTAATGATACGAGCTACTTTTTTAGACGTTTTTCTTGGTCTTCCACTACGAGGACGATCTTTTAAACCATATCCACAACGGTATTTTACAATAATATCGTTCACGATTGATAATGAAGCAATCTGACGAGAAGACTTTCCTTCTTTTGAAAATTTTATTACTCTCTCACGAATTTGGATTTGCATATGCCTAGCCATGTTTATGCTCCCACAACCTTTTATGAACTAAATGTGAACATTCAACGCGCTATTATTCGTAAATACGTCTTCGAACGTCCTACTGCGTCAATGTATATTATGTGGCCGGAAACTTTAGCACATATAAATCTAAGTCTATATATATATATATATATATATATATATATATATATATATATATATATATATATATATATATATATATATATATATATATATATAGAGACAAACTAAGGCCCATTTTTTTTTTTTACTTCCCCAGCAGCAATAACTAAGTAATGTTGTTTACCTGGAAAGAAAAAGAGAAACCAAAGCAGACTCATAATCAACAAAGTTTATATTGAACAACTGTGATACATATCCAACAATAGCATTATAAATAATAAAATCTACTAGATCAGTTGGTCAATTTTAATTTCCGACTGTTAAAGAAGAAAAGTGTTTCGAAGGAATATTTTAAATAAACCTTACAAGTGTAACAAAAAATATTAAATAGCACTATTAGAAGTAGACGTATGTTATATTAAGTCTTCTTTTAAAATACTTACTCAATTAAAATGAAAAATAACTGGTACATGAAATCGTGATGTGTGTGTGTGTGTGTGTGTCGCCTGGAAACATCACAACCCCAGGCAAGGTAGTTATAACACATCAAAAGTAACGTTATTAATTATGACCGCTACCTCGCTGGAAGGTCATGAGAATAGGGAAAAGGGGGAAACAACAACAGAGGGTTACAACGTGAAATACATAAATTCACAAAGTAAAAACAAGAGATATTTACATAGAGTACACAAGACAAAAATGCGACAAAAGTCTAAAATATACGTATCTAGATGCACTACTACACAAGACGTAACTAATATTAATATATGAAGCAAATCCATATTTACACACACACAGAAATTCAAATATTGTACATAACATAAAAATGCTACATTATACATCAACCTACCCTGCAAAAATATTCTAATTTTTTTAAAGGCATAGTATACGTGCATATCCTTTTCTTTAGGTCCGGCGTGTTATGTTGTGACAGTTTCTTTTTGCTGAAACTTAACCATGGGAGCTACTTACTCTTACGCGGGAGGGAGGGGATCCTAGTTATATAAAACACTGCCGAACAGGTTGTTTTATTATTATTTTGCAACCACCTATTGAGTAAAATGGGAAACGCAAGGTCTGGCGAACGTTCAATTAAATAAAAGCTATCTTATTAACTACTACGTTGGAACTTCGGAATCTTTAGCACAATCACACCACACAATATTAAACACAACTTTTCGGCATTCGACGTGCGTTGCGCTAACCATGCTAGCATCACCAGGAATGATGATTGGTTAAATCTAAGAAATAAAAACTAGACTATTTATATTAAACTTAGAGTTACCTGGGAGGGACTAATTACATCCACAGTACTAGTACGTACAGAAAACGATAAGGAATAGGTCCTCGACCCTTATTTAGGCTACTTTTATATTTTATTATTTCATTACTTTCGTTTGCAACTAATAATTTCCCGCTACACACATTCGTTATCTAGTGTTACACTATGATTCCGTTCAAAAGCATGATCGGCAATACTTGACTTTTCAGATCTATCGTATCTTAATTGAGCTAACTGTTCTTTATAACTTGTCTGAATCGACCTTCCTGTTTGTTCAACATAGTTCTTCTTATAATCCTTACAACTTATCTCATAAATTCCACTTCTATTACATTCGTGAGTTTTAATCTTTGGATATCTTAAGGCAGTTTTTAAGTTGTCTGATGACTTATAGATTAAGTGAGGCCTACACTATTAAATATCTTATTAGGTCCTCCGGTATATTTTGGATTATATGGTATTGAAATATATTTCTCTTCGAAATCTGTCCGGACGACTAACTTCGAAGTCAGCAGCAATATTGAAATTAAAATTCTAAATTATTTTTATCATTTCCAGCTAAAAACGGTCGTTTTTGGCTGGAAAAAGCTGGTCCAGCTTCGTCCTCCGGTATTGGCGGCGTCTGCCTTTTGTAGGTTCCCTCTTATTTTATCAAGAACAAACTAAATTTACTGATTTTATGTGATTTTATAATGTTAAATGACAGTCCATTTTTGGACCGATGTTTTTTGGGCCTTAAAGCTGGGTCCGGTTTTGGTGGCGTCTGCTCTTTGGGACCCTCGACTTTTTTAGTGTCAAGTGGTTAAACGACAGTCCATTTTTGAATGTATCATTTTGAGCCTTACCTGGGCATTCCAGGGTACGGGAGGCCGTAAAATCAATGTTAAAGGGTTTTATTCGACTCGCGCGATAGAATAAAGAACTAGGCAGGCGGTTAGTAGGCAGGTCAAAATTTCGGGTCGCCCTCTTGGTCTATACGTAAATAATTTTTCGAAGGTTTTCACACTGCACATGGCCGAACTGCTGGAGTATTTGTTTTCACAATTTTGTCAATATATAGCATCACTTGAACCACTTTCTTATATTTTTTTGCAATCGCCGCTTTTAATTTCTTTGGAAATATTCATTATTAAATTAAACAATTCTCAATTCCATATATCATACGGAACACAACACATATATACGCTAGGTAATCGGCCATTATTAATCGATTACATTTTTCCTTACTCGTGCAGGCTTCTAAGTAATAGCTCTCTCTTTAAATTCCTTTTATATTTTGTTTGAAAATTTCAATGAGCACAGTTAAACATTTCTACTTAATCGGAAAATTTGTCTAATAATAGATCTTCTTAGTGTGCCTTATCCTCTAAGGACGTTGGCGATCACATTTGCCCATCTGATTTTATCTACTGCCGTTCTAAACAGTTCAGTAGATGTCACGTTTGTCTACTGTCGTAAGTTTTTCAACCAGGAGTTGCGGCGACTGGAATCAATTCTCGTTCTTTTCCCATCCGATCAAGTATTTCCACGTTTGTGGTATGCGCTGTCCAAGGAACACGTAGCATTCGGCGATAGCGACACATCTCGAATGATTCCAATCTTTGTTGTGTCGTCTTTGTAATTGTTGCAGCTTGTATACCGTATAACATGACCGAGAACACGTAGCATCTTAGCACTTTTGTCCTTGTTTTTTAAGTTTAGTTGGCAGTTAGATAGTATGTTGCGGATTTGATTAAAGGAGCTTCGTGCCTTTTCAATTCTTGAGCGTATTTCAATAGAGTGGTCCCAATCTTCACTAATTACGCTTCCTAAGTACGTTATTTATGTTATCTTTGTTTATGTTTGTTGATGTACTTTAATATTCATGTCTACATTAGGATTCTTACTAAAAACCACTGTTTTTGTTTTGTTCCTATTCAGTTTCATTCCATATTCCTCACATGCTTCATATACGAGGCATGTTTTTTAAGTAAGTACCGTTTTGCGATTCCGCCGCCGCAGCGATACGGTCGGCGTTCCGCGCATGCGCGCTGGTAACCTACATCTCATGTCTACGCACTGACGCCATTACAGTCTGATTCTTCATTGTATACGTTGTTTACTGAGTGTTTAAGATGCCTCCGACAATCGTGAGTCCCGCCGATTGTGAAGTACGGGCTGTTATACGATTTCTTAGTGCTAAAGGCGTAAAACCGATCGATATTCATCGTGAGATCTGTGAAGTTTACGGACAAAACATTATGAGTGATGGAATGGTAAGGAAATGGGTGAGAGCATTTAAAGATGGCCGCACAAATGTGCATGATGAAGAACGGAGTGGGCGTCCTTCGGTCGTTAATGAAGATTTGGTGCAGAAAGTGGACGAAAAGGTGAGAGAAAACAGACGCTTTACAATTTCATCATTGTGCGACTGCTTTCCTCAACATTTGTGATACAGTGGTTAACAAGTCAGGCGGCAGAATTTTATGAGGAGGGTATTCAAAAACTGGTGCCACGTTATGACAAGTGCCTCAATATTCACGGAAATTATGTAGAAAAGTAGATTAAGGTACAGGCTTTCATGTAAAAATAAAATTATAGCGATATCTTTGCACGTCTTTTTTTAATTCCAAAACGGTACTTACTTAAAAAACATGCCTCGTATCTCAAAAGAAAGCTAATGTTGTTCTTCACAATTTATATTCTATACATAATTGTTGTTATTTTAAGTCAAACCGAGTTACAACAGCCTTTAGCCCCAAAAACGTGAGCTGGTACCAGTAGGAGCCAGTTTGGGAGTATTCTAAGAATTTTACGGGTTTTTACATAATGTGTCTCGGAATTAACATTTTTTTGTTAAAAAGTATTTTGGAACTCAATTTTCAAACATAAAGAGCCTTTTGTTTCAAATTTAACCTTTTATTACATGGGGATTACCTGACTAGTTTACTAAAGAAAGACCCGTTTGACAGGTAAAAAGGAGGGTGAAATCTAATTTCTATTTTAGGGATGGTGATTTTACTTCAGCGTACAACCGACCTTTTATTTATTCAGTTTAGTTTCTAAAGTGCCTTTGAGCTGGTTAGATCGAACAGTTATCTAGTGAAGATATTTTAAGACACTGAAGAGGACAGCATCTACCAGGAACTTGAGAGCTTGGAGGAAATGGACATCCCTGAAGAAGCTGCAGAAGATCCAGGACCATCTGAGAGCAAGAGGATGAAAGTTTCATTTGCAAGGGGCGTTAAAGAGATTTTAAACATGAAATTGTCCATTTTATTAGATCGATGTAAGGTATCCGACAGAAATGCCACGAGAATTTTAATAGCTACTCTAGAAGCACTAAACCTTGACCCTCTTGAGTACAAAGTCTCGAAAACTTTGTTACACGATAGAAGGCAAATGTTCAGAGAACAATATAATAAAAATTTTTTTGATAAAGTAAACATTCCTGAAAAAGAGCCCGTGGTTGTCCATTGGGACGGTAAACTTTTACCGGGTATTTTAAAAAATGAACAATGTGAGCGAATAGCTATAGCTATTTCATATGGCGAAAAGGAACAGCTGCTGGGAGTTCCTGTAACAGCAAACAACTCTGGAGAGGAGCAAGCCGTAGCCGTATATGAATGCCTACATGAATGGGGTCTTCTCAACACCGTCAAGGCGATGTGCTTCGACACTACAGCATCCAACACGGGAAGACTCAAAGGAGCATGCGTCATATTGGAGCAAATGTTAGGAAGAGAATTGTTATACCTAGCTTGCCGTCACCATATCTTGGAAATTCTGTTAAGAGGCGTATTCGACACAAAAATGGGATCAACCACTGGACCCCATCCAGACATTTTCAAGAGATTCCTCACTGCGTGGCCCAAGATAGACAAAGGAAAATACGACACAGGTATCAGTGACAATCTAATACAAAAGCAGCTAACTCCAGAAGTAATTGCAAATGTTACTGCTCAATTCGAGACCAAATTAACTGAGAGCCACCCCAGAGATGACTACAAGGAGCTATTGCAGTTGGTTCTCGTATTTGTTGGATCACTAGACGGCAATGTTGTGGGTTTTAGAACTCCAGGAGCCATTCATCACGCTAGGTGGATGGCAAAGGCTATTTACTGCTTAAAAATGTTCATTTTTCGTCGTCAATTTAAGATGTCTAAAGAAGAAGAAAGTTCTGTGCGTGCCATTTCTGTTTTCCTAGTTAAAATTTATTGTAAAACTTGGTTCAATGCTCCAAAAGCTCATCTTGCACCAAAGCAAGATTTAGGTATTTTGCATAGTCTGTTAGACTATAAAGAATGTGACAACGACATTGCAGAAATAGCCCTGACCAAATTTTCGAACCATTTGTGGTATTTGAATGCAAAGTTGGTTGGATTATCGTTTTTTGATCCCACCATTACAGACGATGAAGAGTTGTTAATGGCTAATAAATTGCTCAGTAGCACAGATGAACCATCACAGCACGCTAGGGTTGTAAATCCAAAAGTTAGGAAAGAAAACTTAAAAGAAGTAGTTGATGGAGGATTGGTAAATTTACTTACCAAAGAAACGTTTACATTCTTTGACCAATTTAATATAAAAACAGATTTCCTAAGACAACATCCAAACACCTGGCCTCAAAATAATGACTTCCAAGAAGGATTGAAAATTGTCAAAACATTAAAAGTAGTTAATGATATGGCTGAGCGTGGTGTTAAATTAATAACCGACTTTAACGACCTTCTGACAAAAGATGAAGACCAAAAGCAATATGTCCTGCAAGTTGTAAGTAAATGCCGAGCATTATATCCTGACGTTTCAAAAACTACTTTAACAAAAGCTCTAGAATAGATTAGATAATTATGTAAAATTATCAACTCATGTAGGTACTACGTCTGTATCTTTTCTGTGTCTGTTTTGTATGTATTATATACCTAATTTTTATATTTTAAAATAAAAAATGTCATTAGACTTATCAGTATTACTTGTTTTTTTATTATATTTCTACTTTAAACTCAAAAATATACCAAAAAAAAGCAAAATTTATCACTTAATAACAAAATATACGAAGTATGCTCCTAGTGGTACCAGGTCACGTTTTTGGGGCTAAAGGCTGTTGTAACTCGGTTTGCCTTAAAATAACAACAATTATGTATAGAATATAAATTTTGAAGAACAACATTAGCTTTCTTTTGAGATATTAAGCGTGTTTCTATTATTTACCGTTCTGGAGTTATGGCTCCATATGTCAGCTTTTTGGCCAAAAATTTGGATTTTTTTCAAACTTTGAGCGACGGGCGGCACGGGTTAACGTCGTTTAATCGAGCTCAAATTTCGGCTATCTCAATATCTGGAAAGGGGAATCGTTTTGTGGGGTCCAGACGAACAAGATTCCGACATTTCTTTTCCCCCTCTATGAGATCCGGTCACTCTAATATATATATATATATATATATATATATATATATATATATATATATATATATATATATATATATATATATATATATATATATATAGTTGGGTTTAACTGTATATATACACAAGTAATATATAAAAATTATACAACTAAGTGTTGTGTTCCCATTCGCCTTCTCCAAACCTCTCTATCGTCCGCCATCTTTTCTTCCATCCCGCGTGACCTCATGGTTTGTCTCATATCTTCATTCCAAGATCTACGTGGTCGTCCTTTTTTATTTCTTCCCCGTGGTTTCCATGTCAAGAGCCTTTTGGGCCATCTTGTATCGTTCATTCTGAGTAGGTCTCCAAACCATTTTAATCCTCTATTTTCTATTCTTTGTATAATTGTTTCTATTGCTGCAGTTCTGTTGCGTATTTCTTGGTTTGTTATGTGTTGGAATTTGGACACTCCGGCGCTTCTTCTCAGGTAATCCATCTCTATCGTCGTTATTTTTCTTTTATCCTCTTCTTTCATTGCCCACAGTTCACTACCATAACTTAAAACCGATTCTACCATTGTTCTTCCAATTCTCTTTTTGTTTTGTGTAGTTGTGTTTTGATCCCACCAAATTGAGTTAAGAGCTGCTATGATCCTCATGGCTTTTTGTATTTTATTCTGTATTTCCTTTTTACCTATATCATTTTTATTGTCAATCAGTACTCCTAGATAGTTTAATTCCTTGACTTGTTTGACATGTGTATCGTTGTTAATTAAGAGATCAAATTCTATTTCCGAGTTCATAACCATATACTACGTCTTTTCAAGGTCTAGTCCCCATTCCTTGTAGTCTGTGTATAATCTCAATACATAGCCCATATCGAATGCATCTTGTGTTATTATTACTTGGTCGTCTGCAAAGTTTAACGATAATAGGTGTTTATCACTAATGGGGATGCCCATGCTTTGGCAAGTGCGGTTCCATTTCTTTAGAGCGTTGTCTACAAATATATGAAATAAGATTGGTGAAAGGCAACACCCTTGCCTTAGACCTTTTGTAATGTGGATAGTTTCCGAGAGAGAGCGTCCTTGTTTCACATATCCTATATTTTCATTATATAACTCTTTTATTGTTGTTATCATTCCTTCTTTTATTTACTGTTCTCAAGACATGCCAAAGTTTATTTCTTATGCCTTCTTAAGATCTATAAAGTTCATATGTATTTCGTGATCTTTTTGGATTTTCTTTTCTATCAATTGTTGTAAGGTAAACAAGTTGTCTATACACGACCGGCCCGGAGTAAATCCGCTTTGGTTTTCGGATATCCTTCCTTTGTTTCTCTTATTCTATTCTGCAATATTTTACCGTACAATCTGCTCATAGTGCTTGTAACGCATATACCTCTATAATTATTAGGGTCTTTTCTATTTCCTTTCTTATAGATTGATGAAATGTAACTTTTTTTCCATTCGGTAGATGTTCTTCCTTGTGATATACAATTATTGATTAGGCTAGTTATTGTTCTCCACATGGTTATACCTCCATTTTTAATCATTTCTGCAGAGATATCACCGGGTCCGGTCGCTTTTCCATTCTTCATTGTTTTTAGATTTTCTTGTACTTCCTCCATGGTTATTTCGTCCCAGGCCTTTCCTTCTGTGTCTTCTGATTCATTGTCCCCTATATTAAGGAATTCTTGTCTGTTTTCAGCCAGTAATATTTCGTAATAATTTTTCCATTCTTCCAGGGGTATTAAATTTACGGCCCTCTCTTTGTTGTTCGTTTTCATATTTTTGATGGTTTGCCACACTTCTGTCGATTGTGCTCCTCCAGTATACGTGTTAATCTGTGCACATTTTCGTTCCCAGTATTCATTTTTTTATCTTTTTCTTTCTATTCTGCCCGGCTAGTTTCTGACTTGCATGTTAAATATTTTTGGTGTAATCTATTTTTTTTCCTCTATTAGTTCTTTTAATTCTTCTGTTATGTAATACCTGCATGTTTTCTTTTCTTCCCATTTATACTCTCCTAAAGTTTCTTGTGCCACCTTGTGGATAACTTTTTTAATGCGTTCATATTCTTGCTCTATTTATCATCATAACAGATATATCTTTAAATTTTGTTTACGATTTGTTTGATGATTACAATGATCACATTTAAACATTTCTACGTCATATTAATTTTGATGTACTAACAGATGCCTCTTTAAATTTAGTTTACGATTTGTTTGATGATTACAATAATCACATTTAAACATTTCTACTTAGTCCGAATTTTTATGTACTAATAGATGTTTCTTTAAATTTAGTTGACAATTTGTTTGATGATTACAATGTTCACATTTAAGCTTTTCCACTTCATCGGAATTTTTATGCAATAATTTATGTTTATTTAAGTATCCTTTATGTTTTGTTTGAAAATTACAGTAAGTACATTTGAATATTTCTACTTCATCGGCATTTTTATGTAGTAACAGATGTTGTTTTAAAGATCCTCTATGTATTGTTTGAAAATTACAATAATCACATTTAAACATTTCTACTTCATCGGAATTTTTATGTAGTAATAGATGTCTCGTTAAGTTTACTTTACAATTTGTTTGATAATTACAATGATCACATTTAAACATTTCTACTGTGTCAAAATTGTTATGTACTAATAGATGTTTATTTAAATTTCCTTTATATTTTGTTTGATAATTACAAGGATCACATTTAAACATTTCTATTTCATCGGAATTTTTATGTCGTAATAGATGTCTCTTAAAACTTAATTTACGTTTTGTTTGAAAATCACAGTGATCGCATTTAAACATTTCTACTTCATCGAAATTTTTATGTACTAATCGATGTCTGTTTAAACTGTCATTATATTTTGTTTGAAAATTACAATAAGCACATTTAAACATCTTTACTTCATCGGAATTTTTATGTACTAATAGATGTCTCTTTAAATCTAGTTTACACCTTGTTTGATGATTACAATGATCGCATGTAAACATTTTTAATTCATTAGAATTTTTATGTATTAACAGATGTCTCTTTAAATATACTTTACATTTTGTTTGATGATTACAATGATAACATTTATACATTTCTACGTCATCGGAATTTTTATGTAGTAATCGATGTTGGTGTAAAGATCCTCTATGTATTGTTTGAAAATTACAAAAAGCACATTTAAACAATTTTACTTCATCGGAATATTTATGTACTAATAGATATCTCTTTAAATTTACTTTACTATTTGTTTGATGATTACAGTGATCACATTTAAACATTTCTGCATTTTCAAAATTTTTATGTACTAATCGATGTCTATTTAAATTTTCTTCATGTTCTGTTTGATAATTACAATGATCACATTTAAACATTTCTACTCCATCAGAATTTTTATGTCGTAATAGATGTCTCTTAAAACTTAGTTCACGTTTTGTTTGAAAACTACAATGATCACATTTAAACATTTTCCACTTCATCGAAATTTTGATGTACTAACAGATATCTCTTTAAATTTAGTTTACGATTTGTTTGATCATTACAATAATCACATTTAAACATTTCTACTTAATCCGAATTTTTATGTACTAATAGATGCATCTTTAAATTTAGTTTACAATTTGTTTGATGATTACAATGTTCACATTTAAGCTTTTCCACTTCGTCTGAATTTTTATGCAATAATTTATGTTTATTTAAATATCCTTTATGTTTCGTTTGAAAATTACAATAAGCACATTTGAACATCTCTACTTCATCGGCATTTTTATGTAATAACAGATGTTGTTTTAAAGATCCTCTATGTATTGTTTGAAAATTACAATAATCACATTTAAACATTTCCACTTCATCGGAATTTTTATGTAGTAATAGATGTCTCTTTAAGTTTACTTTACAATTTGTTTGATAATTACAATGATCACATTTAAACATTTCTACTGTGTCGAAATTGTTATGTACTAATAGATGTTTATTTAAATTTCCTTTATATTTTGTTTGATAATTACAAGGATCACATTTAAACATTTCTATTTCATCGGAATTTTTATGTCGTAATAGATGTCTCTTAAAACTTAATTTACGTTTTGTTTGAAAATCACAGTGATCGCATTTAAACATTTCTACTTCATCGAAATTTTTATGTACTAATCGATGTCTGTTTAAACTGTCATTATATTTTGTTTGAAAATTACAATAAGCGCATTTAAACATTTTTACTTCAGCGGAATTTTTATGAACTAATAGATGTCTCTTTAAATCTAGTTTACACCTTGTTTGATGATTACAATGATCACATGTAAACATTTTTAATTCATTGGAATTTTTATGTATTAACAGATGTCTCTTTAAATATACTTTACATTTTGTTTGATGATTACAATGATAACATTTATACATTTCTACTTCATCGGAATTTTTATGTAGTAATCGATGTTGGTGTAAAGATCCTCTATGTATTGTTTGGAAATTACAAAAAGCACATTTAAACATTTTTACTTCATCGGAATATTTATGTACTAATAGATGTCTCTTTAAATTTACTTTACTATTTGTTTGATGATTACAGTGATCACATTTAAACATTTCTGCATTTTCAAAATTTTTATGTATTAATCGATGTCTATTTAAATTTTCTTCATGTTCTGTTTGATAATTACAATGATCACATTTAAACATTCCTACTCCTTCAGAATTTTTATGTCGTAATAGATGTCTCTTAAAACTTAGTTTACGTTTTGTTTGAAAACTACAATGATCACATTTAAACATTTCCACTTCATCGAAATTTTTATGTACCAATAGATGTCGTTTTAAACTGTCATTACGTTTTGTTTGAAAATTACAATAAACACATTTAAATATTTTTACTTCATCGGAATTTTTATGCACCAATAGATGTTTCTTTAAATAGAGTTTACATCTTGTTTGATGATTACAATGATCACATTTAAACATTTCTACTTCATGGGAATTTTTATGTAGTAATAGATGTCTCTTTAAATATAGTTTACATCCTGTTTGATGATTACAATGATCACATTTAAACATTTCTACCTTATCGGAATTTTTATGTAGTAATAGATGTCTCGTTAAATCTAGTTTACGTTTTGTTTGATAATTACAATGACCACATTTAAACATATATACATCGTCGGAATTTTTATGTAGTAATAGATGTTGATTTAAATCGACTTTACATTTTGTTTGAAAATTACAATAAGCACATTTAAACGTGTCGTCTTCGGAGTTTTTATGCACAAAACAACGTTGTTCTAAAGTATTTTTCCGAACTGTCGGATAACTACATTGATCTATTTTGAAAATAAGATCTTGTGTGAATTTCGTATCACCAACAAGTTTATTTCTAATATTTTCTTTCCATATTATTTGTTCATCGTCATCTTCAGGCGCTGTAAAATTTCCTTGATCATCTCGGACGAAATTATTTGAAGTAGCACTAAAAAATAACAAAAAGAAAGCTGAAAATAAGACAATGTTAGTAAAAGTAAAATTATAACATATTATTAACATGAAGTTTATTACAAGCTGGTTTTTTATTACTGAAAAACGTTTCTTCAGTTGTTAACACTTTTTATCTAGAACAGGCGTTTTAAAGAAGCAGCAATCTTCCTGGAATCTTAATACAGATTTTTGTTCGGAAAATAAGACTTTCGTTCATTACATTAAGGGTGGAAAAAATGTTTAAACTTTCATTCTCATAGTGACTTTGATACCAATTGACAATACTGTGATACCAATCTAGTTTAACATATAATAAAAGGGCATAAAAACTATCAAATCAATTTAACAAAGCGGATTTAAAAGTTATTTATAGTTACGTCGAAAATACAAGACGGAGGAAATTCATTGATTATAGCCAAATAATATATATATATATATATATATATATATATATATATATATATATATATATATATATATATATATATATATATATATATATATCAATCGGTTTTTATAACGTCTTTCGATGCCTAATTTCCACTCCTCCCGGTTTCTCCATCCCTCCTCCTCTAGATCTCTCTCTAGTACTTCCTTGTTGATTCCTGCTCTCCAGCTTTGGCGTGGTCTTCCTCGCTTTCTTTTTCCATGAGGGTTCCAATTTAAAATCTTTTTAGGTAGTCGGTCTTGTGACATTATCTGTACATGTCCGTACCATACCAACTGTTGGGTTCTGATTTCGTCCACTATATCGTGCTTTATTTCTAAAGCTCGTCTTATCGTGTCATTTGGTATACGGTCTTTTCTGGATTGTCTGGCTGCTCGTCTCCAGAAATCCATTTCTGTAGCTTTTAGTATTTTTTCTGTTCTTTCCTACAATGGCCACACCTGGGAGCTGTAAGTTATTATACTTTTCACTGTTGAGTTGTAAATTCTCTCCTTATTTTCAATGGTTATGTTTTTATCCCATAGTATACTATTAAGCATTGCAATCGCTTTTCTTTCTTGGATATTCCTCTCGAATATTGCTTCTTCCAGTGTTCCGTCCCTAGATATTCTCGTTCCCAAATACTTATAACTGGCACAGTGTTTGATGGTGTGTCCTGTGGCCAGTTTCAAGTCCTGCTGTTGTCCTCCGACGCACATGTACTCGGTCTTTTTAATATTGACTTCTAGGCTCCATTTTTCATATTCCTCCATAAGTTTTCGTGTCATGTATTCCATATCATCGATGTCCTGAGCGACTACTACCGGGTCGTCTGCAAATGATAGCATGTACAATGTAGTATCGTCAGGTGGTAATCCCATACTGCTGCATTTCCTTTTCCAGTTCTTCAGTGCACTCTCCAAATAGATTTTAAATAGCGTTAGGGATATACAGCAGCCCTGTTTGAGACCCTTTGTGACCTGGAACCCTGTTGTTATACCATATTTGGTTTTCACACTACTTCTTGCGTCTTTGTATAAGGATTTTACGGCTTTAATTATTTCGGTGCTTACATTACTCTATTGTAGTGTTTCCCACAATCCCATTTATAGCCAAATAAACGAAGCAATAAATTTATCAAAAAATATCCTAAGAGAAGCAACATACATTCTAAAAAGACCTAGGAAGAAGTCTTAAACCAACTCATATAATGGTACTTTTGTTCTCAGTAATATGACTATCAATTCTTAAAACAGCAAGAGGGGGGAAAAAATAACACACAAAGAAAACGGTATATTGTAATATTATACAGTTATAGCTACTACATCAAATACTTTATTTCTGTGCTAGACGTGCGTTTCGCTAACCATGTTAGTATCATCAGGAGCGATGACTGACTAAATCTAAAAATAAATATCAAGATAATTTTTTTCATGGAAAGTGTTCGGTGGATGTAGCCAGCTTAATTCTTCCCAAAGCGGTGGATGCTAGGAATACATGTCCCGCTAATACTTCACATCCCTGTAAAGTTCAGCTTGTCACTGCTCGTACAACCGTTTACAAGCAGCCTTTTATATGGAGAATCTCATCCATTTGGAATGATTTGCCCACGATTGTTTTCCACAATTTACAGCGATTCAAGACCAACATGAATAGCTCTTTCCGGACATACAACGCTCCTGTAGTACTTTAGGAATTCCCCTGCAGCACGTGTGTTATGCCCATAAAAAAACTTTATACTAAATTTGGAATTACTCCAATGAAACCAACTTCATTTGAAGCATTGGTTCGAGTAGAGTAACCCGTACAGAGAACTCCGAGGAATAGGTGGCTCTTATCGAGACTATTTTTACATTTTATTATTTCATTACTTCCGTATGCGTCTAATAATTTCCTATCGCATATATTCTTTATTAATCCTAAATTACCTAATGTTACAGTATGATTCTGTACAAGAGCATGTTGGCAATACTTAATTTTTCAAATCTGCCGTACCTTTAAATCTTGCATAAATCGATTTTCTGGTATATACACCCTACGCCTTGTTACAATCATTACAACTTATTTCGTAAATTCTACGGTCATGAGTTTTATCGGTAGCCATTCTTGCCGATTAATTTATACACATAAAATCATGTTGCAGATTATTATCTAAAAAATAATCAGTCACGTTGTACTGACTGGAAAAGTTTGCAAAAATTTCCAATATCAAAATTAACCTTTTGACTCTCAGATATTGATTACATTTCTCCTGACTGATAATGTTTGTAAAAATTCCAATATCAAAATTAACTATTTGATACCAGATACTGATTACGTTTCTGCTGACTGATAATGTTAGGAAAATCCCTAATATCAACATTAACCTTTTGATCCCCAGTTAATGATTATATTTCTGGTTTTTTTTTCGATCCGATGACCCATCTGACTGCGCCAAGGAGGTTTCCGATGTTATTTTGGCCGGTATGGAGGCTTACATCCCTTTTTCGAAGAAATGCCCTTCCAACGGAAAGCCTTGGTTTGACCGAAAATGCAAAGAAGCTGTTGCTTCTAAACATTTTGCACACAGACATTGGCGTGAAAATCCTGACACTATAAATCGTAACACCTTTGTTCGTGCCAGGAACAGATGCAAAGAAATTAACGACGAAACCAAGGAGGCACACAATGAACGGATTAGAAACAAACTTCTCGCTTGTCCCAGCAATTCCAGGTCCTTTTGGTCAGTCGCTAAGGCAGTTAGTCAAAATTTCACCAAATCCACCATACCACCACTCACACGGCCAGATAATTCTATTGCAACGACACCTGTTGAGAAAGAACTTTTGACTGAACTCTTTGCTTCACATTCTACTGTCGATTTCCAAGGAAAAACACCACCTAGTATTCCCATAATGCAGTCAAGGATGCCCGATATTGGCAGCGTATCATAAAACATATTTTAATGAAGCTAGACACCAAAAATGCTTCTAGCGCTGACGGAATACCTGCCATAGTTCTCAAAAACTGTGCGAGCGAACTAACACCAGTTTTCTGTAGACTTTTCAACCTATCTTACAGAAAGGGAATATTTCCTTCCTGCTGGAAATCTGCCACAGTTCAGCCAATATCTAAAAAAGGCAAGAAGACCTTGCCAAATAACTACCGACCAATCGCACTGCTTTCAATAATATCGAAAGTCATGGAAAAGGCTATCAATCAGCATCTTCTAAAATATCTTGAAGGATTCAACATTATTAGCGATCACCAATATGGCTTTCGTAGAAATAGATCAACAGGAGATCTCCTGACTTACGTAACACATGTTTGGAGCAACGCCATTGAACACTTTGGAGAATCTCGAGCCGTTGCTCTAGACATATCCAAGGCATTCGACCGTGTTTGGCACGATGGGCTGTTGGTTAAGCTACGTTCTTATGGTATGTCTGAAAAATTCTGTTTGTGGCTCTTATATTTCCTCAGAGAGCGTTCTTTGCGAGTAGCAGTCGACGGATTTCTTTCTAACACCTTCACTATCAACGCTGGTGTACCCCAAGGCTCCATACTGTCTCCTACTATCTTTCTCATTTATATTAACGATCTGCTGGAAAAGACCGAGAATCCAATCTACAGCTTTACAGATGACAGTACACTTATCTCTTCATTCACTTTGAACGCTCGGACATCAGCTACTCAGACGAATATCCGCAGACAGCAGGAAGTCATTCAACTTAACAAAGACCTGGAAGAAATTCTATCTTGGGGTGACAGTAACCAAGTGGAATTTAACGCTACAAAAACCCAGGCGGCAGTTTTTTTTCTAAAAAAGTTAACGTTGCTGAACCCGACATAGTTATGTCGGGGCACTCCATTCCTTTAACATCGTCACTCAATTTGTTGGGCGTTAATTTTGGAGCAAATATGTCCTGGCATGAACATGGTGCAGGCATAGCAAGGAGAGCTTCTCAGAAGTTGGGAATATTATTTCGAACCAGAAAGCTTTACACTTCACAACAACTATTAATTCTTTACAAAGCTCAAATTCGACCAACTATGGAATACTGCTCCCATGTTTGGGGCTCCGCTCCCAAACATACACTGCATTTGTTGGATTTTATTCAAAGAAGAGCTGTTCGTCTGATTGGCGACCCGGAACTGACAGGTGGCCTTGATTCGGTGGAACATCGAAGAACGGTTGGCGACTTGAGCCTATTCTACAAGTATTTTGATGGAAAGTGTTCGAAGGATGTGGCCCGCTTAATTCCTCCCAGAGCGGTGCATGTTAGAAGTACACGTCACGCTAATACTTCACATCCCTATGAGGTTCAGCTTGTTACTCCTCGTATAACGCTTTTCAAGTAGTCATTTATATGGAGAACATCAACCCTTTGGAATAATTTGCCCAGGACTGTGTTTCCCACCGAGTACAATTTACAGCAATTTAAGAACAACGTGAATCGCTTTCTCCGCACACGTGTCGCTCCTGTAGCGCTTTAGGGACTTCCCTGTAGCACGTGTGCTAGACCCATAAAAAAAAAAATATCAAAATTTAACATTTAATAAGTAACATATCAGTAATTTTTTTCCTAGTAAATTACGATTTAAATATTTAGTTTTAGAGTTACAGCTATTACTTTTCGATACAATTAGTTTGTTCTTTTGTCAGTCCTCGTCGTTGAAAACATATATTAAAAAATGACTTCGTGTCCAACTACAATTGTTGTCTACATAGAAGATAAAATTAATTTTCCAATTAAATATGTTCATGTGGTAGTAAAACCGCTTTTTTAAGTATTTTTTTTTTTTTTTATTTGAAAGATTTTTTTTTATATTTTTAATACTGTGATTTTCCAGTTAATGAATTTCATTCTCCTTCTTTAAAGATATGGGGTAACATACGTCTTTGAAAAAAATTATTATCATATTCACCACAGGCGAAAGGTTGAAAAGAAAGTTTGTAAATTTGCCAATTGGCTATATAAGAACCAAAATAGATAATGCCGAGGAATTTAAAATACTTGAAAAGGTGGTGAAAAAATTGAAATTGGATGAAGAAGCTGCCGACCAACAGCAACAACCATATGCTATCACAGCTGGTGTTGCAATGATACGATTTCAAAATATGTTTCATTTTATTAAAATAATTTTCTTCGTCTTCTTCTTCCAGGTTTACGATTTCATTTGATTCTTTTAGTAGGTTTCCAACCAATCTTTTTTTCTCGTTCTTAGACTAAAACAGCCATGTTTATAGATCCATTAAATGTGTTTAAAAAGCTTCATATCTCTTCCGGATCAAGATAATACTTATTTTCGTTTATTTTACGATCATTCTATTCTAGCTCGTGTGTATTTTTTACAATGTAATCAAGGTGTTGACGTACTGTATAATTAAATGCTTTTAAATTCACAGGAACTCTTATGAATCTGTGTAACAGTATTGTAGCCAGCTCTTTACGTGTAAAGAGTAAGGGATTTTTAAACTCAAAACCTTGGATATCGACAATCAGCACTGTATTTAGGTTATTTAAGTTCACTTGTTACTTCCAAATCGAATAGTGGTTTGAAATTGTTTTCTGCTGTGTTCTTTAATTTATACTAAATACGAAGCAGCCATCTCACACCTACGACACTCAATGAGAGGTTTTTACAATATTAGTAAGTGGATTGTATTTAAATTTTTTTATCATGTTATTAGCGCATAGGCATATGCAGTTGCAGGAATATTTTTTTGGTCTCAAATACCAACCTAATGTCTACAGTTCCGTTTTTTATTGTATCCACTTGGTAACAACAGTCTAAATAAATATAAAAAAACCAAAACATTCAACAATTTATATGAAATGCATGGTGATTTTATTTCTTTTATTTCACATCACACACATATCACCAAAGGAGCTTGTTCCATATTTTTTTTTCTAGAGACAAGCATGGCTACTCCAATATTTATAATAGTAAGATTGTTGAAATCTGGTATACATTTTATAAAGAAATGTTCATTATTTTTTCTCGAAATTAACATTTAAATTGTCTTTATGAATTTAGACATACTTTAAAATTGGTTTATTAACCCGTATAAATGGCTTTTTACCAACCTTAGTTGTTAAAACTGAATTTTTATCGAAAAAACTATTAATGAAAGTTAATTCTTACTTGATATTGATAATGACTTCTTTTAAATCTTCAAAAATACCCACAGAAATTTTTAGTACAATTTTTTAAACATTTTTACGTTTTCGAATTAAACTTTTTTAAAACTTTTTTTTTCTACTTGACATATTTCTTGTAAACTAATATGCAGAGTTTATCAATTATTCACTTCTGAACAGGTTTTTAACCCACTCCTAGGAACTGGTTTTATCAGCTTTTAAACAGGTTTGATCCGCTTTTAAACAGGTTTGATCTGCTTCTAAGAACAGGGTTGATCAGCTTTTAAATAAGTTTGGCCCGCTTTTAAACAGGTTTGATCCGCTTTTAAACAGGTTTCATCTGTTGATGAAGAGGTTTGATCCGCTTATGAAGGGATGACATCACACAATTCAAAAATTTATATACAGATAGCATCCGTTACAACCTAAGCTAGTTAATATATCTGTTTATATTCCCACTTGAGTATTCTTTTGTATGAATTAATACATTTTTCCATATTTATAATATCATTAACATTTCATTAATAATATCACACTGAAAAAAATCTTATATATAAACAAGAAAATTACATAAAATCTATCGATTGTAAAATAATACATCCTAACTAAGGCTTAAAAGGGTATGATTGTAACGAATGATTCTCTGTTTAAAGAATTTGACCGCACTAAAACTGTTCTTATAAGAACAGCCCCCCTGCTACAAAAGGAGCTGCTTTATTTTATTTTTTGATTACCTAAAGTCGTTCGAGTATTAAACTAAACAGTATCCTTGAGTTTATTAAGCTGGCAAAAATGGTACATCTAGTCTTCAAAATATTGAAACTAATGTTTATTTTTCTAGTATTATTATTTCATCATCATTAATTATCAGAAGGTTGCAAACATAAAAATTTATAATCGAAAAATTTTAGCTCATTCCTCCACCAATCATGTAAGTTAGATACCTTCTTCACTATTAAATTCTTTACGAATTTTAATTTATTATCTTAAAAAAAATAAAAATTATTTTACTTAAACCAACTAGCTAATACATTTACTTTGAGATTTTTTTATATTTAAATTTTATTAGCTGGAATGGATTATTTTCAAAACAAATTAGAAAAAAGGTTTGGAACAAATATGACATATTAGTTGTAATTTATCAGCTGCCATTTTAAGTTCTCTAGCAAACCATTGCTCACATTTTTTTCCAATATACATTTACCAGAGGAACCTGCTGAAAAAAATAAAAAAATGTGATACCTGTACCTTTAATATATTTAAAGCAAAGTCAGACCTGGTTTCAACTAAAAGTGCTTCATAATGTCCATTTTCATTTGTTTATGTGATTTATTGCATAGTAAGTCACATCTTTTTAATGCGATTGATAATAGAAAAAATCGATTAATAGAAAAAATACTTGAAAAAAAAATGACAATTACTGCAATATAAGTAATGTTAATATTTGATCTGTGATAAAAGAATCAAAATTTATTATAAAATGAGGTTTGAATTATTATTTACGTTACTTTTGTTTCAATAGTTAGCAACATTACTCAGTAAGTAAACTACCTAGTACTCCCATAAATTATGTTACAACGAAAACATTTCCTAAACGTTTAATTTCAAAACAAATTATTATGGAATTAATTCATAATGACAAAATTAATTTAACATTTACTCAAAATGTCCCCCTTTTGCTTTTACACAAGTTCTCAACCGATTAGGTCATTCGTCTATGGCAGCACGCACTTGATTCAACGGAAAATTGTCCGCCGCTTTTGTTAAAGCACGATTCAAAGAGCCAAGATTGGCACGTCTTTTAGAGCAAATCATACGCTCTAAGAGGGTCCACAGTTTATAATCTAGAGGATTTAAATCAGGATTTGCAGAAGGCCAATCTTCTGTAGTAATAAATTTTGTTGAAGCCACGCCTGCGTTGTACCTCAGATAATTATTACGTCTCTCCTAATTACTTTTGCCAAATTTCCAATATCAAAATTTACTATTTAATAGCAAAGATTTCTTATGCAGCAGGTGAGGCGAGGCTAGACCGAGGGAGTAGCAGAGAAGTACGAGAATACTACTGTTTCATCCTCTCTTTCTTACACACAGCTTAGGCTTTTTTTGCCTCAACAGCCTCTAGACGAACACGTCTTCGGATATACCTCATCCTTATAATTAAACTTAACTTTTACGAGCTCCCTGATTATTGTTGTTGCCAACAATTCATCTACCAATATTTATTAACTGACAAGCCAATTGAAAATAAAACTTTTTTATATAAATTAAATAATTAAGGCCCCAAATGAAGGGCAAATTACCCTAATAAATTTGGTTTTTTACCTTTTTTACACCATATGAAAACTACCCCAAAAAATAATTCCCTAAAAAACTACTCCAATTGCAAATAAAGCCTTTTTGACACCTTTAATAGTGCCTTCTTAACACCTTTTTTTACACACAGTGCCTTTTTGACACCTTTCCCCTCACCCAAGCCCTTTTTTACCCTCCTACCGGGTCTTTTTGACACAATTAAAACCCTCTCAACAGCATCTCGTCATTAACGAAAGCTTACTCGGATACCTGAATAGGTAACATCATTCGCACACGTATCATCAAATACACCTTTATATAGATCTATTAAGGCCTTTTTGGACAACAACTACTGGTATGTGACGTCCTTGTCGATTACTTCTTACATAGGTAAGACTTCTTAGACAGGTGACAATCTTTAGACTAGATGTGCCATCGAACTGTTCCAGTACCCCGCCAGCTATACTACTTACCATATGTTTGAAAAGTTCTGTTTACGCTCTCATGTTCCCTTAAAGAGCGTTGTTTACGAGCGACGGATTTCTTTCTAACACCTTCACTACCAACGTCGGTGTGCCCAAAGGCTCCATACTGTCTCCTTCCCTCTTTCTCATTTATATTAACGATCTACTGGAAAGGCCCAGGAATCTAATCTACAGCTTTGCAGATGACGATACGCTTACTTCTTCAAGTTAACAAAGACCGAAAGAAATTTTATCTTGGCGTGACATTAACCAAGGAGAATTTAACGTTGCAAAAACTCTTTTTTTCTAAAAAAAGTTAACGTGGCTGAACTCGACATAGTTACGTCGGGGCACTCTATGCTATCATCACTCAATTTGCTAGGCCTGACTTTGGGAGCAAATATATCTTGGCATGAACATGTTGCAAGCATAGCAATCCACTGAATCTTGTATATCTTATAATATTAACTACTAAAATTAAACAAAGTCCATATTTCATCAGTTATTCACTCGTCTTCCATCTACCAGAAACAGTGCCTTTGTTCTCCGTGGGAAAAAAGAGTCGAGGTTGTGATTTGCCATGCGCAGGTTCAACCTAGCATAACTTCTACTAAGCAATATTCCGTTTGCCAGCTTAACAGCAGCATTTTCTATGAATTCCTGGTACCAGGGGATATCGTAGAATAGAATGCTTGATTAATGGGGCTACGCCTCCACCCTTTGTATTATGATCAAACCTGTATGTTCTATAATTTCTGACTGAATTGAAACATTCCAAAATAGAGTTTGGAGTAGTTACGTATTAGTTATTTAAAACAAGTTTTTTATTAATTCATGCTACAGTATAAACGGTAAAAAGTCTCAAAATTACGTCTCTGTATCTGGAACCGAAATATTCTATTTAAATATGGTGTTTTACAATGGTTTATGATATGCTCACAAGTTCATGCCGATGAGACGAGTAAAGTTCCTCTCGATAGGTGACTATAAGCCTAACACAACATCAGTGTTTGCAAAATATTAAGAATAATCAACTGTTTCTAAAACTTACCTGCCTTTAGCAATGCTACCAAGTGAAGATGGCCAATCTAGAGTGTACTCTCCATTTTTTTCAACAACTTTAAGTTTTTTCAAAACAACTAATAACTCAGGTTTTCTTTTACAAACAGAAGAGCTGACTGAAAATAAATCAGTTTCGGAATTATTGCATTTTGGCTCCTTTTTTACCATGGAGGTACTGATATTTTCTAGGTCCATTATAGTAGGGCATTCTTCTTGCATTACTAGTTCTAAGGAAGGATCTATATTATTACATTTATCTTTATTAATAAGCTCAAAGGCTAATATGTTTGTTATTTCATTAGATGCTTGAAATAAATGTACATCTTGGTGGCCTCCACTACGTTCCAGGTTTTCTCTGCCAAAACAGCTAAAAAAATCAGTAAAGATTTATCCAGTAATTTCCCTGCGAACATGTAGTAGCATATATAATTGCTATAAATTAGAATTATACTAAATGCACAGTTTCGACAAATTCTAATTTTAGATGTTTTTATTTCTTAAAACTCCAAAACAAAATTAAACGTAAAAATGTTATCCATTTGGAAGAATAGGGTGCTAAAAGAAGAGGTGTATAGTGGTTGGCGCCTGTATACTATTGTTTCATATTATGTTACCTCCACACGGTTGTCACAAGCCGCTTGTCAAGCAGCTTGGCAAGTGCAGGTAAGCCAGACATCGACGTCCACACGCTTGCGAATGCTCTAGAAAGTTTGAGCCTCCAAGTTTGGCGGACGTCGAAGTAACTACGGCGGCTGCTATGTACGCGCTAACCTATTTGTATTTTAAAGTGAAACAATGTACGAAAAAAAAGAATTAGTAAGTAATTGTTTAAGTGCTTTCGAAACGTTGTCATCAAAATTTTTTTTTAGTGTTCCATACGGAACACTTATAAGATCACTTCGGTGTCTGTCTGTCCGTCTGTCACACCCGATTTTCTCCGAAACTATTTGTCATAGAAAGTTGAAATTTGGTAACAATACAGGAATTGATGGCCTCATCAGAGCCATGTAGTTTTGAAAGTTAAATTTTGACTTAAGGGGTTAGTTTTGGGGGGTGAAATCGGAAGTGAAACAAAAATTTTTTTACTAAGTAATCGAGTGTGGTGTCGAATGAAAGCTTGTGAAAACAGGAGTAAAAAATATATATATAATGTAATACTTGCGCGCACTTTTCTTTGTATTATTTCTAAAAAATCGCGAAAAATCGCTTTCCACCCGCCTTATCTCGAAAAGTACTTATCAAAAAATTTTGAAAAAATTCTGGGATATTCTCCACGGGGTGTAGATTGAATGAAACTTATCACGAGTGCATTACCTGTAATAATTTATCTGGTATATAAAAAAACAGAAATTTCAAGGTCATCAATTTTCAGTAAAGATTGGAAATAAACTTTGCTGAAAAACTCATTTGGGGCGTGTTTTGTGAAATCACCGATCATTTTATACTTCCGTTACAACATTTTTTATTTCAAAAGCAATCAACGTACGGAACACTAATTGCGCAAGTTCAACTTGCAATTGACCAGTTATTTTGATTTGAGCTTCTGTACAGGCTTATTTAAAAGACTGCTTAACCAATGCCATACATCGGCAACTTTTTTCTTGTCCTTATGATTTTTGTTCCTAGGATTCCATAGAACTTGAGAGCATTCAAAAAAAAAAAATTGTTTTGTTCAGCCAGTCACTCAATTTTACTTATTTCAATGACGCAAGCAGAGAGAAAACGACATGAACCGTCACGCGTTCAGAATCTGTACTAATGCCTCACAGGAGCGTGGATGCTTTGCAAGCCTTTCCCCTGAGCTTCTTTTGACTTGTACACAAAATATCGACACTCCGCCCGTGCGGTGGCAAGTAGTGACGTCAAGTATCGGTACTTTCGACTATTTAGGGTACCCGGTATTTTCTAAAAAAGAACCCGTTACATTGTACCCAGTACAAAGTACCAATCTTGTCACATAGTTGCCAATATACCTACCTAGACTAGTCAGTGGGGATGGTCAGATTATTACTGTATGGCGTAACAGACTCAAATTAAATCATGTAAATAAACTGATTTTTTCTCAACTATAGTTAGTTTTTGTTAAGAAATGAAAAATAATGTAAAAATTGCCATGCCATTGCTATAAAGTTTATTTTCGTTGTAATATTCATTTAGCTATTTTCATTGTGTTTAAGAATTGACAGTAAATACATAGATACTTTTATAATTCTCTGTATTATATCTGTGTATTATACTAATAAAATATTTTCTTATTTTAATTTAAAACCGTTTCTAAAGCCCGAGAATAAATATTTTGAAGATTCCTGAATTCTGAATTTAACGTGTTTTTTAGAAAAAAAATTCGCATTTCATACTTATACACCTGGTATTCCCTTACTAATCTTATGCAAACTCTATAACTTTTAATAGACTTACCTTTCTTGATAATCCTCATCTTTTATATCAACCTCTTCAGATTTTATTAAGTCACACTCTGTGTCATTGCATTTTTCCTCTGGCTTCACTTCGCTTAAAAAACAAACGATTACGTTTAATTTACCATAGGAATACCAATTTAAGTAAAAGGCCCTAAGACAAACAGGTAAACCAAAACTAAAAGTGTAACTTCACTGTTTTCAGCAAAAATAACAATTACGTTTCCTCTATAAATTTCTCTTTAATAATTGTTATGGTGCTTGAAAACTCCGTAACAAACAAATTATATTTTCAGGTTATAACATAATTTTCCATTTAATTTAAACCTAAATTTTTTCATTCACTATTAGATTATATGTAACCACTACTATGTATAAAAGTACTGTTAATTTAGGGCAAATATGTGTCACAATGTAAGTATAAAGTACTCGATTCTATTTTTTGAATCAAGTTAAACAATTATCACTACTGTGATAGTATAAAATCACTGCATATTACTTTTTCAGTATGTTCAATATTCGTGAATAATTGCTAATCAAATATACAACAAAAGCATTGCCAAATGATAATTACATATGAAAAAAAAAAACTGCACGAGAATTGGATTCTTCTAGCACGAGCTATAGCCAAGCATATATACATAAACTAACATGAATGAATGTTGAATTTTATGTATATATGACATCAGTTTTTAAGCATTTGGACTAATCTAGTCATCCAGACATTAATGAGTTTAAAAACAATGATTTTAAATAAATTCATAGTAAAAAGTAAAGTATCCCTTTGATAAAATTTTTAACGTTATTACAATAAAATAGGATCTCTACTCAGTAGATAATTCAATTCTGTTAAATAATAGGGCTGACCACAAAATAAAATAGGCTAGGGTCCCAAGTAAATATGTGAATATCTGATGTGCATTGAAATGTTTCTGTTTCCATAAATTAAGCCCAGAAGCCCATCAAATGTTTATATATTGATGACTTTAAATCCAATTACCAGGTCACCGACCACCATAGCATTCATAAGTTCCACGATAACTTCCTACAGGTTGCAGTTGTTTAGTTTTGCTAAATAATTTATTTTGCTCTTAGTTTAGCAAACAAATATTTTTAAGTAATTTTAAGAGTAATATATATGTTTGTAGTATTAAACTTAATTTCTGTTATAAGTGAAAATTACTGAATATTCTTATCATCAATATTTTTTGAACAATTTATTGTTTCTCCTTTGATTACATGGAAGTCATGCATCTGATAACCTAGCCCTAAATTTAGAGGGCATCTTACATTAAATTAGTCCCTTTTTATTTTTACATACCTTTTATATATATTATATATGTAAAACAAATATAGACCTTGTTTACGTGTGAAATGTTAATCTAAAGTCTTTTATGATGGCATAAAACTTATATACATAGCATATTAAACATAAAGTACCATACTGGAAATACTTTTACCATAATATTAATAGAAGTATGTCAAATTTAATTATTTAAGGAACAATACCCAAATTCAATATAATTTTTATTTTAACTAAAATATGATGTGTTAGCAGATGATTTTTTTTTAATAATGAGTTATAAAGATGGTGTGAGAGAGGTAAAAGGAAAACTGAGTTGTATTAAAGTATCATTACTGGGTATTAGATTTTGTTTCGTCTTTCAGTAACTCTTGTATTGAACTGGATCTTATGAATTAAGCACAACTTATACCTAATAAACAAAAAACTTACCTATTTGAAGATTTTGGTTCAACTTTTATCAATAATTTACAATCATTCTCATTTTCCATTACAACAGTATGAGGTCCTTTGTCCTCTGTTACATGTGAAGTATTAGACATCCCTATATTATAACAAATTTCTGTCTCTTTTTTAATGTTAGGAAGTCCAGATAAAACCTTTCTTTTTTCCATGACTTCTGTTGATTTTGGTAAAATTACTTTTTCATCACGAATATTTTCCATTTTTGTTTTTAAAAACTTAAATTAAAAAATTCCTGCACAAATATATAAAACGGCGTATACACAAAATTACAGGTTAGGAACAGACAGTATCCCTTTGGTCTTCTAAACTTTCTATAGGGATGAGCGATATTTCACGCACTGACTTTTTCACCGATATCTAATAATCACTTATAACGATCGTTCTTTTAACTTTGACAAAAGCGTGAAATGATATTTAATATTTAACATATATGCAGACGCAGACGTCTGCATCGGAGGCCTTTGGTTTCGGTACATTCGGTATCAATAGTAATGATCAATAGTGTAACCGAAGTACCGAACGCTACTGACTAGTGTAGGTAGGTATATCGGCAACTACGTAACGAGATCCGTACGTTGTACTGAGTGCAATGTAGCGAGTACTTTTTTAAGAAATACCGGGTACCTACCATAAATTCTCGAAAGTACCGATACTTCCTCCCTTCGCATGAAGAAAAGAGACAATTTTAAAAGCATAACCTTAAGTTAAATTTGGAATTTTTGTTTGAATGTTTTATAACCATAAACATGGGTGGACTGAACTTTCCGTATTCCGCTGTGAAACAAATACGGACGTAAAAGTGCGAGTGAGAGAAAGCTAATACGGATACATTCGCCTTAGTTATTACAGGCGCCTACAGAAAAGGGACAGGTATTGGCCGCACAGTCGCTTTGTCTCTCTTTGCGACATTAATACCAGTAAAGACTTTTTAAGGATCTATTGTCTCAAAAATGACAGTTACAGATTAAGGCGTTTACGATTGAAACATTGTAAGTAAATTAAGAAGGCCTACGTAACATAAAGTCTCCCTTAACTATAGTAGCGACTACGTCAACTAGACAATTATTTTTTAGCCTAAGGGCCTTTTTACAATAAAGTCAGCGACTCAAAAGTCAGCGGGTAACAGTACAGTATAGAGTATTCGAACGAATTTAAGCAAGACGCATTGCCTGCAAGATTTCTGTAAATTTTCGTATAATTACTTTTTCACGAAATACATTTAATCTTGAGTATTAAGACAAAACTTAGTTCACATAAATTAGCGTACTAAGTTATGTATTAATAGTAATACAAGTTGTATAGGTATGGACACTTACAGCCAAGCAACCAAACCAAAGTGATTCTTTTTGCGACCCTCAACTAACGTCTGAGTAATGGCACCCAGATAAGACCTACAGTTTAACGTCGAATCTGAACCGCATCATCGGTAGATGATACTTTCTCAACCCACTGTTTTACGGTCTTCCCTGAGGATCATGAACCTCGTTAGATTACCAAACTTTTAATACATCTATGAACATCTTCAAGGCATTGCAACTTGACTTCAGACCATCGTATCATTCTACTTTGTCCGCTCTCGGGCTCAAATAATCGAACGCCAACAACTTGCCATTGGCATTTCTTCTGTCTGAGTAGGCTCCGAATCCTTAAAGACCTACTCAGGTATCCGTCCCACCTATACGGAGAAACGATGCCCTCATCGTCAGCCTTTTATGGTCCGCACAGTCCCCACCAACAGCATACATAGAGTTTTTCCATCGATGTTGGCATTCGGGCTTCGAAGAACATTTTCAGCTCTGCACCCTATCCATGAGGGGCAGTGTTGGACAACTTTTTGTAGCTCGAGGTGCCTCACACCAACAGCTAATATCCATTTTAACATTGTGCCGGCTTTGAGTTTGCCGATGTCTGCTGGCAAGCCGCATGGTCTGGAATGTCGCCTAGCCAATTACACTTGAAAACAAAAATGTAGGAAAAAAAGTGTCGTCTGTGTAAAAAAGTCCTTTCACTAGAAAATATAATTCATGAGAAACGTTTAGGTCGTAATTACAAATTACGTATCGTATAAAGATTGCGTCATGAAAAAAACTAATATTGATATCTTTAAAACGTGTTATTTCAAATCTTAATGATTAAAAGATTAAATTGCATCTTTTGGAAGATCTAAAAAGTTCTTATGATAAATTGGGGTTCTACAGGAATGAAAAACAATTATTATCTAATCGAAAAGATAATGGGAAACCACGTATAGCCAAAGATACGCGAGTATTAAATAAAGTAATTAATTACTTTACAAATAGTTTATAATACTTTATTTATTTATCAGTATTATTAATTATTTATTTAGTTTTACCAAGAAAATTTATATAACCGTTTTTTTGGTAAATTCCCATTTTGTGGATTGACCGTTTCGTCGACGAGGTATTCTTATCTGTTTTGTTACCCTTTCGTCGACTGAGACAGTTTGACCGTTGCCTTTTGGTCGACTCGCCGAATTAAAGCTACCAAGTAAAGCTGTAGGTGGCCTTCAACCCTCTACAGATAGTTTTACCTAGGTATTTATCTTCATACAATATAAGGGTGCAGCTGGTTAGATTATCGTAGGGGTTCAGGTTAGTTCAGGTTCACGTTTGACAGTCCTAAGACTGTAGAAAGTGTGAAGGAAATAAAGAATTTTGCTCTATGGATTTTTTTAAGAAATAATTAATATTTACCCTTTATATAAATTTCCATAACAGATAAAGAGGTTTAGTGAATCGACAAAGGGGAATTATTAATGACACCGATGTATAGGTTAAAAGGCCAGTCGACAAAACGGGAATTTCTCTTAAAGTCGAAAAAACGGGAATCGACGAAACGGTACTAAATCGTTTTTTTTTTCTTTTTAATATATATTTAATACTGTTATCAATGGATATGTAATAATGTTGATAAATAAACATAATATTAATTTAAAATTTTATCGAAAAATTATTGAACCTACAAAGATATTTCTGTTTAAATATAAATCTTCTATACTAAAGAAAAAATTATAAATAGCAAGATACAAATTCAAATTTTTAATTAATACATTTTATATTTTTATTTGATGATTAAAGATAAAGCTGATAAATAGAGTGTGTTTATTCAATAAATTATTTAACTCACAAATGAATTTCTGTTTAAAAGTTAACTACTTTAAATGCTGTTTGAATGTTGGCGCGTAAAGTATGACAATATACAGCATTGTCAAATTGTGATATCTATCCCTCACTACGCGGTTATTCTTTTAAAAAAAATATCAACTTTAAATATGTATATTTTTAACAAATTGATAGAAAATAACAGGTCAAGTGCAAGTTGAACTTGCGCAATTAGTGTCGCGTACGTTGATTGCTTTTAAAATAAAAAATTTTGTTACGGAGGTATAAAATGATTAGTGACTTCACAAAATACACCCCAAATGAGTTTTCAACAAAGTTTGTTCCCAATCTTTACTGAAAACTGATGACCTTGAAATTTTTTTTTTTTATATATCAGATAAATTAATAAAGGTGTGATAATCTTCGTTCAATCTATACCCCCTGGAGAATATTTCAGAATTTTTTCAAAATTTTTTGATCAGTACTTTTCGAGATAAGGGGGGGGACAGTGATTTTTCACGATTTTTTAAAAATAATACAAAGAAAAGTATGCGCAAGTATTACATTATATATATATATATATATATATATATATATATATATATATATATATATATATATATATTTATATATATATATATATATATATATATATATATATATATATATATATATATATATATATATGTATATATATATTTATATATATATATATATATATATATATATATATATATATATATATATATATATATATATATATATATATATTTATGGCATTATAATTTAAATATGACTTCTGGCATATGACCGCCACGGCTGGCTCGGACGTAGTCTAATCTGGAGGTCCAATTTTCGATGACTTTTTCCAACATTTGTGGCCGTATATCGGCAATAACGCGGCGAATGTTGTCCTCCAAGTGGTCAATCGTTTCGTGCTTATCGGCGTAGACTAGCGACTTCACATATCCCCACAGAAAATAGTCTAGCGGCATTAAATCGCACGATCTTGAAGGCCAATTCACGTGTCCGAAAAGTGAAACTATGCAGTTACCAAACGTTTCCTTCAATAAATCAATTGTGGCACGAGCTGTGTGACATGTTGCGCCGTCTTGTTGAAACCACAGCTCCTGCATATCATGGTTGTTCAATTGATGAACGAAAAAGTCAGTAATCATGGCTCTATAGCGGTCACCATTGACTGTAACGTTCTGACCAGCATCGTTTTTAAAGAAGTACGGACCAATGATTCCACCAGCCCATAAAGCACACCAAACAGTCAGTTTTTCTGGATGTAACGGTGTCTCAACATACACTTGAGGATTATCATCACTCCAAATACGGCAGTTTTGTTTATTGACGTATCCATTCAAACAAAAGTGAGCTTCATCGCTAAACAAAATTCGCTTATGAAAATCGGGATCAACGGCAATCTTGTTTTGGGCCCATTCACCGAATCTACGCCTTGCTAGGTGATCGTGTGGCTTCAATTGTTGCACGAGTTGGATTTTGTAAGCACGCAAACCAAGATCTTTCCGCAAAATCTTCCATAAAGTGGATGGACACATATCCAATTCGTGTGCACGATGGCGGATAGACTGATTCGGGTCTTCCTCTACGCTACGCTCTACAGCAGCAATGACTTCTTCTGTACGCACTGTACGACGTCTCTGTGGATGCGTATTATCATTTAGAGTAAACGTGGTGCGAAAACGTTCCATAGTTAATCGAATTAATTGCTCTGATGGACGATTATGTTGACCGTAAAATGGACGTAGTGCGTGATACGTATTTCGAACATGATTTTCAAAATAAATTTGCACAATTTCATGCTGAAATGCCAAACCAAATTAAACATAAATCACTTGACAGCTGACAAAATGGCCGCTAGTTAAAAAAGTGTTGCCAACTTAAAGTTTTATACCTCTATAAAAAACACCCATTTTATATATATATATATATATATATATATATATATATATATATATATATATATATATATATATATATATATATATATATATATATATATTTACTCGTGTTTTCACAAGCTTTCATTTGACACTACACTCGATGACCTAGTAAAAGTTTTTTTTTTACTTCCAATTTCACCCCCCAAAACTAACCTCTTAAGTCAAAATTTAAATTTTAAAAACTACATCGCTCTGATGAGGCCATCAATTCCTATATTATTAGCAAATTTCAACTTTCTATGACAAATAGTTTCAAAGAAAATCGGGTGTGACAGACGGACAGACACCGAAGTCATCTTATAAGTGTTCCGTACGGAACACTAAAAATTATTTTTATTTCAAAATTTTCCTAATTTTTTTTTACTAAATAATAGTTTTTTTAAAAAAATTCGTAAGACTTGCTCTTAAGATATACACGAAACTATGCCTTTTTAGTGTTCCGTACGGAACACTTATAAGATCACTTCGGTGTCTGTCTGTCTGTCACACCAGATTTTCTCCGAAACTATTTGACATAGAAAGGTGAAATTTGGTAATAATATAGGAATTGATGGCCTCATCAGAGCCATGTAGTTTTGAGAATTAAATTTTGACTTAAGGGGTTAGTTTTGGGGGGTGAAGTCGGAAATGAAAAAAAAAATTTTTTTACTAGGTCATCGAGTGTGGTGTCAAATGAAAGCTTGTGAAAACACGAGTAAAAAATATATATATAATATTGTACTTGCGCGCACTTTTCTTTGTATTATTTTTAAAAATTCGCGAAAAATCGCTGTCCCGGGCCTTATCTCGAAAAGTACTTATCAAAAAAATTTCGAAAAAAAATTCTGGAATATTCTCCACGGGGTGTTGTAGATTGAACGAAATTATCACAAGTGCATTACCTTTAATAATTTATATGGTATATAAAAAAAAACAAAAATTTCAAGGTCATCAGATTTCAGTAAAGATTGGAAACAAAATTTATTGAAAACACATTTGGGGTGTGTTTTGTGAAGTCACTGATCATTTTATACCATAATTTTTGACTTAAGGGGTTCGTTTTGAGGGGTGAAATCGGAAGTGAAAAAATTTTTTTTTACTAGGTCATCGAGTGTGGTGTCAAATGAAAGCTTGTGAAAAGACGAGTAAAATATATATATATATATATATATATATATATGTAATTGCGCACACTTTTCTTCGTATTACTTTTAAAAAATCGCTGTCCCCTACCTTATCTCGAAAAGTACTGATCAAAAAATTTTGAAAAAATTCTGGAATATTCTCCACGGTGTATAGATACAGAGTACATTACCTTTAATAATTTATCTGGTATATAAAAAAAACAAAATTTCAAGGTCACCAGTTTTCAGTAAAGATGGAAACAAACTTTGTTGAAAACTCATTTGGGGTGTGTTTTGTGAAGTCACTGATCATTTTATACCACCTTAACAAAAATTTTTATTTTAAAAACAATCAACGTACGGAACACTAATTGTGCAAGTTCAACTTGCACTTGACCGGTTTTTTTATTTTCTTCATCAGCCTATTGCAGTGAATTATGTGCATTTAGTTATGAATACCTCGCTTCACAATGGGTCAAAATTTTTTTTTTTTAATTAAATGAAAAACATTTAGATTAACATCATATTTCAAATTTTTAGGAAAAGTGGATTTATGAGTGAACTACCTTAAACACATCTACTTCATTGGAAATTTTATGTCATAATAGATGTCTTTTTAAATTTAGTTTACGATTTGTTTGATAATTACAATCGTCACATTTAAACATCTCGATTTCATCGGAATTTTTATGTACTAATCGATATCTCTTTAAATCTAGTTTACAATTTGTTCGATGATTATAATGATCACATTTAAACATTTCTACTTAAGGTAGTACTGTCGGTCGTAGAATTACCGTTCAGAACACAATGAAACTTGGCATAGTGGTAGATTATAATAAGATAATGTACCAGTTAAATTTTTAAAGGGCTACAGAGAATCAGAAAAAAGTTATTAATATTTAAAATTTTTGTTCTTTAACATTGAACCTTATGAGAAATCAGAGATTTTATTTTATTTCACAAAAAGTACCGTTCAGATTACAATAATAATGGTATCAACTGACACATATAAGTTATTTAAAAATCGATGTTCAGAGCATGTGTCTATCGTAATTATCAAATAATTAGAAAAAACTTACGTTTTGTCTCGTTGTTAATTAAATATGGCAACGTCGTAAAAGAGGTTAGAGCACGCGCGAAATTTAAGCATGCATGGAATGGGATATGTTGGTAAGTGAAAATATCAGTAGTATAAAAAAATTTTATTATAAAATATGAACAACTTTTAATACATTTATGTTTATCGAATAAATGAACAAATCACAAAATAGAATCAAATTAAATATTAACGATTTTTTAGTTATTGTCTTATTTAGATTCGAAATAATAAAAAAAATTTTCTAATATTTTTTTCCTTTTGGTAATTTTAACAGCACCGTTCTCGTCTTTGCCTAAAATTTGGACTATACCAGGATTTTTATTTTTTTATGTCTCTTCAAGCATTTTATAACTCACGTTTGCAGCAACCATTTTTTTCCTCATAGTTACAGATAAGCAATCTTTTGATAATTTTAATTCTTTAATTGCATTAGGCAAATTTTGTGAAAGCTTTATTTTATTGCAAGCATCGTCCCATCTCAGGAAAAAAAAACAAGTAAATCATTTCTTGTAACGTTTAATTTATTTGCTAATGCAATTTGCTTCAAATTTTTCTCGTATTTTTTTTGTGTAACTCTTTTGCCTTTCCAATGAAATACTTTTTTGTATGATTTAATTTTGACTCAGACATTTTAGTAAACATAAGTACATAACCTATAACTTGTTGATGTTTGCGCAAGGTCAAGCGCTAGTTGCTCGCGCCAGATTAAATACTGAATATTTTGAGTGAAACAGAGTTACTCTAAGCATATCTCTATCTCTTTTGCTTTACGCGCCGTTGCCAAATCTAAATACTACGAAAGTCAACTGAGCCAAAGCACACATTTCAAACTTGTATCGACAGTACTACCTTAACCAGATTGAGACAGCAGTGGTTCATTCTAACCCAGAGATAGCTAACACTTTCAGAGGCAATGTAAATGTCGGCAATCGATATTTACGACCAACAGACATTCTACTACAAGACTAGATGCAGACAAAGACTATCCTTGACTTAGTTTAAGGTTAAGACCGTAGGTTTAGTTGAGCTACTCCTTCAGGAAAAGTGTAACAAAGCACACCATACATAATTATAACACGACACAATCCCGGGAATGGTGGGGCTTAGGTTAGGTTAGCGTTAAGATAGGTTAAGTTAGGTTAGATCTATTCATAGAAAATTAATTTAAGGTTAAAACACATCAAAAGTCTAGTCTTAAGAAGTTCAGAAATTGTAAAAGGAGTAAAGGGTTTTCCCAGCTCACAAGGAGTTTTAATGGGTATGCCAACCCTTCAGGTTGGAGAGCCCCACATATCTGAAGCATTTTGGGGCACCCTTATGGTGACGCAAACTGCTTCAGAATCCATAAGGCGGATCTCTCCCTGTAAAAAAAAAAAACCTTAACCAGAATTTTCATGTACTAATAGATATGGAGTTAAATACCTTTTATGTTGTTTGAAAATTACAATAAACACATTTAAACATATCTACTCATCGGAATTTTTGTGTAGTAATAGATGTCTATTTAAAAATCCTTTACATTTTGCTTGAAAATTACAATTAGCACATTTAAATGTTTCTACTTCATACGAATTTTTATGTAGTAATAGATGATTCTGTAAATTTCGTTTACGTTTTGTTTGATAATTACAATGATCACATTTAAACATTTTTACCTCTTCGGAATTTTTATGCACTAATAAATGTCTCTTTAAATATAGTTTACGTTTTGTTTGATAATTACAATGATAACATTGAAACATTTCTACTTCATCGAAATTTTTATGTACTAATAGATGTTCATTTAAATACCCTTTATATTTTGTTTGATAATTACAGTGATCACATTCAAACATTTCTACTTCATCGGAATTTTTATGTCGTAATTGATGTTGTTTTAATGATCTTTTACGTTTTGTTTGAAAATTACAATAATCACATTTAAACATTTCTACTTCATTGGAATTTTTATGTACTAATAGATGTGTCTTTAATCTTAATTTATGTTTTGTTTGATAATCACAATGATCACATTTAAACATTTCTACTTCATCGGAATTTTTATGTCGTAATTGATGTTGTTTTAAAGATCCTTTACGTTTTGTTTGAAAATTACAATAATCACATTTAAACATTTCTACTTCATCGGAATTTTTATGTACTAATAGATGTGCCTTTAATCTTAGTTTATGTTTTGTTTGATAATTACAATGGCTACATTTAAACATTTCTATTTCATCGGAATTTTTATGTCGTAATAGATGTCGTTTTAAAGCTCCTCTACGTTCTATTTGAAAATTACAACAAGCACATTTAAACATTTCTACTTCATCAGAATTTCTATGTAGTAATAAATGTTGATTTAAATCGCTTTTACGTTTTGTTTGAACATTACAATAAGCACATTTAAACATGTCGTCTTCGGGATTTTTATTCACAAAATAATGTTGTTTGTTTGTATTTTTCCGAATTGTTTGATAACTACCATGATCAAATTTAAAAATATCATCTTGTATGGATTTCGTATCACCAACAAGTTGATTTTTAATCTTTTCTTTCCATATTATTTGTTCATCGTCATCTTGAGGTACTGTAGCATTTTCTTGATCTTCTCGGACAAAATAACTTGAAGTCGCGCTAAAAAATAACAAAAAAGGAAAGGTGACAATTACTTCGAAAAAATCAACGTTTTCCTACCGACCTATTATACTCTGAGGATGGTATGGATGTGCGTACTTTGTTCTGTGTCACGAAGTGCTTCTATATTCATAAAACTAACAAATTAAAACAATTTATGGATCATGCTCATGGTACCAGATGTATGGTCAGTAGACACTTAGAAATGCCTAACAATAGGACATCAAAGAAACTCAAATCTTTTTCCTATTTGGCTCCCAGGATATATAACCTGCTCCCTCTTGAAATTAGGTCCTTAACAAGACCGTATATATTTAACAGTGCATGTAGGGTATTTTTTTTTTACATGTGTTTCATGGCTTTGGCGTATAACCAATTAGCCAGCATCTCTCTTTGTTGGACACACAAATTTACACATTCACACAACAAATCACAAACACCCAGACCAGACACGGAATCGAACCGCGGACCTCTCGGACAACAGTGGGCAAGTCTAACGCCTTAACCCACTGCGCCAATCAGCCGGGCATGTAGGATATTTATTTGTAAAAAATTTAGCTAACTTCAAAGAGATGTTTTGTTCTTCGATTGTTAATAGGATTATTTTGTGAAAGTGTAATAATGTCTATGTACATATTGTTGGTACTTTTTAATTATTGTATTTATAATTCAAATGATTTTTAAGTTTCATATATTTTTTTTTCTTTTTGGATTATATCTACAATATGCAGGTGCAGTACACAATTCTAACATTTAATTACTCTAGAATGTTGTAAATTCATTTTGTTAACTATTATGATATTGCAAACTCTTATGGAAGATTTTTTTTATTATTATTTTTTATTTATTTGTTTATCCATTTATCAAGAAATACAAATAAAAATACAATGAAATTAATATAATTAATCTTACATTTTTCGATACTTATGATGCCTAGGCAAAATGTAAGCCTATACAGTCCCTGGCCAAATTATTAGACGCACTGTATTTTTTTTAGTAATTTTATGTTTCTTAAGAGTTTTTATGCAATAATGGTATATTTCAACTACAATATTATTGATTTTTATTTAAAAGAATTGTTGTAGATTACATATTTGTATTTATTTTTAACATATGGCAACACTGTGTTGACAAAGTGATACATGAATGTAAATAAGTACAAACCTGTATCAGTCGCGATCGGAATCGAGTCAGGTACGGACGTGTTTCTGTGGCTTTATGGACTGTGATTGTTTGTTTAACAGTTTTATACTACTCAGTTATTAGTTTATTTTGTATGCTGTGTTTTAAAAAAGTAATTGGATTATTTTCATTATGGGTAGAAAAGGCGATCTTTCACTACGTAAAAAAGCTGAAGTGAAGGCCCTTGTGATTGCGAAAACATTTACAAACCGAGAAATATCACGAAGATTGGAGGTTTCTGAAGCTAGTGTACAAGCATAAAAAAGAAAATTGAGTCAGGGAAGGAATTAAGCCCGAAAAGAAAGAAAAGATGCGGTAGAAAACCAATTTTCACTCCACGGTCAGAGAGATGTTTGAAGAAAATTTGTGTAGAAAACAGATTTGCTACCACAAAGGTAATAAAATCACAACTCCAGGATGCTAGCGTAAATGCTTCTGAGCGCACTGGGCGAAGAAAATTGAAAGAATTAGATTTTAAGGCCTGTCGCCCCGCCAGGAAGCCCAAGTTAACAGCTGCAATGAAAGCAAAGCGCCTGAAGTGGGCCAAACAATGGCAAGACAAAGATGTGGACTTCTGGAGATCGGTAAGATACAGCAATTTAATCAATAATTGATACATTATTATCATTTTCAGTTAAATAAAGCAAATAAACATGGAAGTTTATATATTTTTCCTATTTTTGACAGGTCTGCTTCAGTGACGAAAGTACATTCGAAATTTTGCAGAATAAAGCTCAGTATGTGCGTCGTCGTCATGGAGAAAAGTTTCATCCTGATTGTGTCGTCCCGACGGTTAAACATCCCACCAAAGTGATGATTTGGTCAGTCATCAGCGGCAAGGGCACTGGACGTCTGTACGTCGTCAAAGGAATAATGAGGCAAGATCAGTACAAAGAAGTATTAAAAAATCGGTTGATTCCGCAGCTCAGAGAATGGTTTCCAAATGGGGAACCATTCACTTTCATGAAAGATGGAGCTCCCTGTCACACTGCTCGGTCTGTTAAAGCTTTTTTGGCAGAAAAAAATATCCCTCTGTTGGATTGGCCCTGATATGAACCCCATTGAAAATGTGTGGGAGCTGATGAAAAGAGAAGTGGCTAAAGATGTGATTACCAACAAAATCCAGCTCCTAGAAAAGATTATTCATGTGTGGAATCATCATCCTCAAATGCAGGAGACAGTACAATCTTGCATTGATAGCAGGCCGCGCAGAATTAAAGCTTTGATAGCGGCTAAAGGTGGCTCAACTAAATATTGACTTTTACTAACATTAATTTCACTTTTCTTTAAAACTTAATAAACTTATGCTTTTCTAAATTAATGCAGTTTTATTTATGTCAAATAAATAGGTAATTGATTGGATAATATAAAAATAAAAAACAAATCAATTTAAAATAATAAAACGGTACAATATCACTCGGTAATTAATATTTCACATGAAATCTTGCAGTGCGTCTAATAATTTGACCAGGGACTGTATGCTCCCATTTTAGTCCTTACTATCTATTTAACAGTCACTGTTTTCAGAAAAAAAAAAGAGTCCGTGCAATATCCAGACCAAACATAATCATCATTTATACCTATTTTGCCTCTCATAGACTGTGGAAAAACCAATTTCAATGACCATCTATCCGAATAATGGTGCAATTATGGTGGAGTTTTCCTAAACATATTTTGTGCAAGCCTTATCAAATTGCTTTTTATTTTTTATTTCTCTAATATGTCCTAGAAGCAAGTTTTAAGATTTTGGAGCAAGGTAATTCAGATACTTTAGATTTATGTTTTTTTTGACTGTCTGAAATCTTTAGGTTTTTCTTTGTTTTCGAGCGGGTATTGTAGACATGGCTTGCATAATTGTTGGTAGTCGTTTTAAACCTTAAGAAGCCGAACATGGTCGTTATATACCAGGTGTACAAGTATGAAATGCGGATTTTTTTTCTAAAAAAAAAACATGTTAAATTCGGAAGAATGATAAAAAGTGTTTTATTCAAAGTATGCTCCATCGCTTGTTATACATTTCTCCCATCTTTCGGGCAATTTGTGAATACCACGCCAGTAAAAATCTTCCCGTTTTGCTGCGAACCATTCATCGAGCCATTTTTTCACCTCTTCGTACGAACCAAAGCGCCCCTCAGCAACTGCGTGACCCATCGATGAAAACAAGTAGTAATCGGAAGAAGCCAAGTCTGGTGAGTAAGCCACATGGGGTAGAACTTCTCAGCTGAGTGCTTCCAACGTGTCGCGAACTGGTTTTGCCGTATGTGATGGAGCATTGTCATGAAGAAAAATGACTTTGTGTTGCCTCTTTCGGTATTCTGGCCTTTTTAGTGTTCCGTACGGAACACTTATAAGATCACTTTGGTGTCTGTCTGTCAGTCACACCCGATTTTCTCCGAAACTATTTGACATACAAAGTTAAAATTTGGTAATAATATAGGAATTGATGGCCTCATCAGAGCCATGTAGTTTTGAGAGTTAAATTTTGACTTAAGGGGTTAGTTTTGGGGGGTGAAATCGGAAGTGAAAAAAAATTTTTTTTACTAGGTCATCGAGTGTGGTGTCAAATGAAAGCTTGTGAAAACACGAGTAAAAAATGTATATATAATGTAATACTTGCGCGCACTTTTCTTTGTATTATTTTTTAAAAAAAAACCGCGAAAAATCGCTGTCCCAGGCCTTATCTCGAAAAGTACTTATCAAAAAATTTTGAAAAAATTCCGGAATATTCTCCACAGGGTGTAGATTGAAAGAAAATTATCACGAGTGCATTACCTTTAATAATCTTTCTGATATTTAAAAAAAAACAAAAATTTCAAGGTCATCAGATTTCAGTAAAGATTGGAAACAAACTTTGTTGAAAACTCATTTGGGGTGTGTTTTGTGAAGTCACTAATCATTTTATACATCTGTAACAAAATTTTTTATTGTAAAAGCAATCAACGTACGGAACACTAATTGCGCAAGTTCAACTTGCACTTGACCGGTTATTTCAAGCAGCGAACGGTTGAAATCGGTCAATTGTTGTTGGTAACGTTTAGTATTAACCGTTTCCTCAGGTTTTAACAGCTCATAATAGACCACGCCCATCTGGTCCCACCAAACACAGAGCATCGTCTTTCTGCCAAAGCGTCTTGCGGTCGATGTGAATGGTGTGCCTGGTTCTACCCATGATTTTTTGCGCTTGGGATTCTCAAAATAAATCCACTTTTCATCCCCGATTGGAAACAGCTTGTTGACTAACGCCCAATTGCTCGTGTGAGTTGTTTTTGTGTTTGCGAATCAACTTCGTCCAACAATGCTTGCAATTCCACTTCTTCGTATTTTTTTGGCGGTTTTTCACGTTCCTTATCTGCAACATCGAAGTCACCATCGTTCACACGTATCTAGCGATGGAGCATGTTCACCATAAGCTTCTCGAAGTAATCGGTATGATTCAACAGCAGTTTTCTTCAAATGAAAACAAAAAATTAATGCTGTCCGCGAATGCTCTTTGTTTGGTATAAATTTCGATATACTGAACACAACAACACAACACTATGCACACACTTTTCCAATTTATCACTCGTGCGCGTCTGGCACTTGTTGATGACACAACAAAATGGCGCAGTGTCAAATCTGCATAGCACAAACCGCATTGGTATACCATCTGTTGTCTGAAATCCGCATTTCATACTTGTACACCTGGTATATGTAAATTTTTATCTATTATTCCAGGTAAGTGTTTTAACATTTTGTCACAAATCAACTTTAAGAATAATTTTTAAACAAAATATTATTTATTATTCCCAAAAGATGAAAACTTGCCGAAAAATAAAAACTTGAAGACATTTCTTATAGGCCTGTTGTATTTTCTTTCTCAGGGGAATGGCCTTGCCTATACATCCAACTTACATTTGTCGCATTGCTCTTATAAGTGGTTCTAATAAAGAGTAACCACAAAAAAGTGTGAATTTATAGCCCGTTTTTACAACCTTCATAACTTGGAGACAAAAAAAGCAAACTTAACGCAAAAGTCTTAAATTAAAGCTAAATAAAAATCTAGAAGGACATATTTTTCAATTTTTTTATTTAGTGGTGACAACCCCTTATTTTGGGGATTAAAAGTGTGAAAATAAATACGTTTTTAACAGAAAATAAACAAAATATTTATGATATGTAATTCATGAAAATAGGTCAAGATTTTCAACCCAATCCCGATACCGTATAATAAATTAAAAAACTGCCCTCTAAAAGGAGTTGCAGTAAGAAGGGTATTGATCTTTACTGAAAACTGATGACCTTGAATTTTTTTTTATATATACCAAATGAATTATTAAAGGTAATGCACCCATGATAAATTTTGTTCAATCTGCACCCTGTGGAAAATATTCCAGAATTTTTTCAAAATTTTTTGATCAGTACTTTTCGAGTTTAGGGGTGGCCAGCGACTTTTCGCAATTTTTTAAAAACAATCCAAAGAAAACTGTGCGGAAGTATTACACTATATATATTTTTACAGTCATGTTGTTACAAGCTTTCTTGATGACCTGGTAAATTTTTTTATTTTCACTTCCGATTTCACCCCCCGAAACTAACCCCTTAAGCCAAAATTTAACTTTCAAAACTACACGGCTCTGATGAGGCGATCAATTCCTGTATTGTTACCAAATTTCAACTTTCTGTATCATCACCCACGAAGGTCTATTTTGTTTGTACAACAGAATTGAACTGGTTGATTGGAGCTTCATTACGAATACTGTGGGTGCTGTAGATGAGAAGTTTCAGATGTTTATTGACATTCTCACTGATTCAATTGAGGAGTGTTTTCCTCTCAGGTCTAGGTTGCTGTCGAGCAGAGATCGTGCTATTAAGGTCCAATGGTTCAACCAGCATCTTCATGAAATGAGGGAGAGACTCAGATTGCTGGGTTTATTGCATAAACAGAATCCAATCTTGGTTCCCAAGAAATTACTCAGTGACTACAAAAAGCCAGTATAGGAAGGAAATATCAAATACAAAAAAAAAAATCGTATAATAATATAGTGCGTAAATCCATAAATAAACAAATGACCGTATGGAAAATAATTAAATCAAATTCTAATTGTAGACCATATTGTCAAACAAGAAATCTGAGTGCCGAAGCCCTGAATAGCTTTTTCATCAATATTGCAGAGGAGCTGATGACACAGTTGCCTAACTCAGAAATATCCTATAATGAATTTCTAAGTAGGAATGTTCTGGAAAAATATGGAAACTTTTAAATTTGTTCAGATCACAAATAATACAGTAAGGGAAGCAATTTCTGGATTGAAAAATTCACATAGTAGGGATCCTATTGACATGAGCACCAACATCATCAAAACTCTAAAAAAACCTAATTATATACCCTTGACTCATCTTATCAATCTTGGCCTGAGGGAGAAACACCTTCCCATCAATGCTTAAAGTTGCCAAAGTTGTTCCTATCTTTAAAAATAAAGGATCGGTGGATGATTGTAATAACTACCGCCCAATATCCATTCTACCTGTTTTTTCCAAAATATTTGAATCAGTCATGAAAAATCAAATGACTGTATACTTTGAGCACAACAACCTGTTTATGCAGAGTCAGTTTGGTTTTAGAACTAAAAGATCTACTGCCCTGGCAATAAATCGGCTTACCAAGTATGTAGCGGAGGGCCTTGAGTTGGGATTGGATACCTATGCTTCGTTCTTTGACTTATCAAAGACTTTTGACTGTGTTTCTTCAGAGATCCTTCTCTCGAAACTGTCATACTACAACTTTGATCCTTGTAGCATAGACCTTGTTAGGTCATATCTTTCTAATCGCTCTCAATATGCGAGCTTTAACCTGGAGGTCTCTGGCAGACAGATTATCAAACACGGGGTTCCCCAGGGGTCAGTCTTGGGACCGTTACTGTTTTTAATTTATATAAAAGATTTGCCAAATTACACTGATGACCCAAATTTAATCCTATTTGCAGATGATACCACCAGTCTGCAGCACTATCATCCTGGAGATCCAATACAGCAGACTGTTTCCGACATGCAGCATAACATAGGGGGTTTGTTCTTGGCAAACAGGCTCACCTAAACCGTGATAAAACACTGAGTCTGAGGTTTACCCTAAGAAATTCTCCATCTGATCTATCTACAAATGACTTTGTTAAATTTCTGGGTGTGTTCCTAGACCCTGGGCTCTCATGGGAGAAGCATGTCTCTGAACTGGCGTCTAAACTTTCCAGAATGATTTTCCTTATTCGAAGTTTGGCTAGAAATGTATCTCAAGAGGTTCTCTTAATCGCTTATCATGCATATTTTGCATCCAACATGTCTTATGCTCTTGTGAACTGGGGACACTCATCGCATGGGCAAAGAATTTTCTCACTTCAGCGACGCTGTATTCGCGTCATTGTGAGACTGGGATATCGCGACTGTTGTCGTCGCTATTTCTCTGAATTGAGGATATTGACCTTCCCCTGTGTATACATATTCCAGTGTTTAACATACATTAAACAAAATGTGTGGCTATTCACTACCCATGAAAATCTCCATAATTACCCCACTAGAGGTAACCAAAATATATTTCCTAGCTTCCACAGAATAGCTCGGACTCGCAGAGGCACCGACTACTATGGGGTCAGTTTCTTTAATGCCTTACCGGTGGCTGTTAGGGAGCTGTCGGACAAGAGCTTTGTCAGGAAGGTAAAATCCTACCTGATTGCAAGATCATTTTACTCACTTGATGAGTTTTTGAATCATAATTTTAATGACTTTTAACTATGTAATTAATGTGTCTTACCTTTATTTTGTTCTTTTGATATGTTTTAATTGTTCATTGACTTGTAGTTACATGTTTTTGATATTTTAATATTTTAACAATTCTTTTGACTTGTGACGTGTAAAAAGCACATTGTGTACTTATTACTAATAAATATTTGATTTGATTTGATTTGATATATTAGTGCCAAATTTCAACTTTCTATGTCAAATAGTTTCGGAGAAAAATCGAGTGTGATAGACGTACGGACACTGAAGTGATCTTATAAGTGTGCCATATGGAACACTAAAAAGGACTTCTCACTATAGGAAAAAATACAGAAAACTAAGAAAAATACTGAGAAGTTACCGCGCGACCTATAAGTCTCAAAAGCTTATTGTTAAACAATAACCACCCTCCATCAGAGGGTTAAAACGCGTTTGTGCCATTAAATCGAAAAAATTGACTCCTAACGCTAGGCAAAAATCCTGAAATATAAGAAAAATACTACGGTGATACCATGTGAGCTTTACGTTTGCAAAACTTAACGTCAAACCATAACCACCCCAAAATAGGGGGTAGTCACCCCTAATTAAAAAAAAAAGAAAAATATGTCCTAGATTTTTAATTAGCTTTAATTTAAGACCTTTTACTTTAAGTTTTTTTTTTGTCTCAAAGTTATGGAGGTTGCGAAAACAGGCTAATTTTGCGGTCACTATTATGCTTACAAATTCATCGAATGCAAGCTTACAGAGTAAACAAAAACATGATCAATATTTAAACCCCCGCAATCTTAACTTATTACAAAATTCTTTTTAAATGGACTTCTTTCTTTAGACCCCCCCCCATATATTTTAATCATTGTAGTTAAAAACAGTTTCACTTACGCTATTTTTGCAATTACAGAATCAAAAACCCCTTCTTTTATTAGGTATATCGCTGGTAAGTGAGCCAACCTGAATATCGTTTCCAATTACCTTACTAATCTTATATAAATTCCTTATAATTCATAATGCACACCTTTCTTGGTCATCCTCGCCCTTTATATCAACCTCCTCAGATTTTATTACATCACACTCTTCAAAAAACGAGTCATTGTTTGATTCCTTGGACTTTGCTTCGCTAAAAAATAAACAATTAAGATAATTTACCATAGGAATTTAATTAAGAGGCTCTAAAAAAGCAGGTATGTTAAACCCGAGTATTATTTCTAATTATCTTACTAATCTTATGCAAACTTGTTATAACTCTTAATGCACATACCTTTCTTGGTCATCCTCGTTCTTTATAACAACCTCTTTGGATTTTATTAAGTCACATTCTTCAAAAATTGTGCCATTGCTTGTTTCCTCATGTTTTGTTGCGCTAAAAAACAAACTATTAACTTTAAGTCGCCATAGGAATACTAATTTAATTAATAGACCTAAAAGAAGCAAAACTAACACTTGTGTTTTCCCTATAAATTCTTGTCAAACAATTTCTATGGTACTCGAAAGTCTCAAAATAAATTATATTTTTAGATTATATCATAATTTTTCATTTAACTGTGCCACAAATGTAAGTATAAAATACCTGACTCTATTTTTCTGAATGGAGTTAAACATGTATCACTACTGTGATAGTATAAAGTCGATCCATATTACTTTTGCAATGGGTTCAATATTTCTAAATAACGGCTTATCAAATATAGAACAAAAAGCTTGCCAAATGACACTTACATGAGCTATAGCCAAGCCTATATATATATATATATATATATATATATATATATATATATATATATATATATATATATATATAACTATTCTGGAAAAAAGGTGGGAACTGATTCAAACAAAAACCATGATTTCAAAGCATAATTTCTTGATTCTCATTAAATTCATCTTCAACTACACATATTATAGTTTCAACCAAAAATTTTTCAAACAAATTTTTGGAACTCTAATGGGGTCTCCTATCAGTCCAATTTTAGCCAAGGTGGTGTTGGACCATCTTTTGGAAACGGTGGTTTCCTCAATTACCATTCAACCTACCCTTTTTGTACAAGTATGTTGATGATCTGATTTGTGCTGTGCCCAAAGGTAATACAGAAATCATTTTTAAACTATTTTAATGCATTCAACACACATATACAATTCACTATCGAAATAGAACAGGACTTCAGTGTTCCTTTTTGGACACTAAAGTAATAAGAACGAGTGACAACAGTATTATACTTGACTGGTATAAAAAACCCACAGCGTCAGGAAGATTCATTAATTATTTCTCTAATCACCCCAAAAAATCAAAAATTTAACACCGTAATAGCAATGAAAAACAGGGTCATACGCATCAGTGATGATAGGTTTCAAAAAAGAAACCTAGACGAGCTGTATAACATTTTTGTCAACAATGCCTATCCTAAACACATTTTACGAAAATTAATTTATAATTCGGATACTGTTGATGCCCCTACTGACGAGACGCCTGCGCAGCATAGAATATGCAGAAAGCTACAATTTATAAAGCCAATCACAAACTCAATTGTCGCCTTATTCAGAGATTTTCCAAATATAAAAATTGCGAAATATAACAGCATACAATGTTCTGACCTATTTTCAAAAATAAAGGATAGAAACACCTATTTCATATAATAACTCTGTAGTTTATAGATTGTCTTGTTTACAATGTGAAGCATGTTATATTGGGCAGACACCTCAGTGGTTGAAACAGAGACTCACACAGCACAGGAGTGACTCCTGATTGGGAAAGAATTCGTGTGCTGTGGTGCAACATAATTTGAAAACGGGTCATAATTTTGACTATAACAACGTTAAAATCTTAGCTGATGACAACTATAAAGGGAGACTTTTTAAGGAAATGTACCATATCAACAAGGACCCAAAGTCAATTAACTATAAATCAGACACTAATCAACTTAGTATTATTTATAGCAACATAATTAATAGGTATGAATCATTTACAATTACAGCAATAATAACAAATAAAGATTTGCCACCTCTTAGTATAAAGTAAATTAAAGACGTTTTTCTGTTGCTGTTTTTTTCCGTTCGTTTGGAATTCCCGGCAGTGCATATGTACCGAGGCTGTTTACTCTCAGTTTGTTGTAGTAAATCGAGATGTTGAGTGTTGGTTTCGAGGACAAACTCGCATTTTCGTATGTGTTTTAATTGATTGTTCGTTTGTTTCATAATTGTTTGTTTTATATTTCAATATTTTAATGCCTTGACGAAAGAGAATAGTTTTTTAATATAGGTGTATTAATTTTGTAGTTACTCCTGAAGAAGTTATCAAACGATAACGAAATATTGAGTTTTAAAGAAGAAAAGAGTTTTATTTACAGTCCAGACCGATTCCCAATAATCACACATACATATATATATATATATATATATATATATATATATATATATATATATATATATATATATATATATATGTATATATATATATATATATATATATATATATATATATATATATATATATATATATATATATATATCAATCTTCAGCATTTGGATGAAAATTGTCACCTAGATATTAATCAGTTTAAAAACAATAATTTTAAATAAAATAGGACCTCTACTCAGTAGATAATTCAATTATCTTACATAACAGGGCTGTCCACAAAATAAAATGTATATGTTTTCATCAATTAAGCCCAGAAGTTCATCAAATGTTAACATATTGATGACTGAATTGAATCCAATTATTGGGTCAAAGATTACCATACCATACAAAAGTTCCAGCAGGGTGCATTTTTATAGTTTCGCCAAATAATTTATTTTGCCCTTATTTTAGGAAAAAAATTTTTTTTTAAGTGATTTTACAAGTAATATACATCTTTTTTATTTTTACATCTTTTATAAAATATCATATATATAAAAACTTGTTTATGTGTGAGATATCAATTCAAAGTCTTTTATGATGACAGAAAATTTATATACATAGTGTATCAAACATAAAGAGTAACATACTGAAGATACTTTTACCATAATATTACTAAAGATATATCAAATCTAATTATATTATACTGTAACTAAAATATAATGTGTTAGTAGATGATTTTTTTAAAATTATGAGTTAATAGAGATGGTCTGAGAGAGGTAAGAGGAAAACTGGGTTGTATTAAAGTATCATTACTGGATATAACATTTTTTATGTCTTTCAGTAACTCTTGTACTTGTATATTTAACTATTTAGAAATAAAATTCATGATCGGGACTGGATCTTTTGAACTAAGCACAATAAACAGAAAACTTACTCGTTTGGAGATTCTGGTTCTACTTTTATTAATAATTCACCATCATTTTCCATTACAACAGTATGAGGTCCTTTGTCATCTTTTACATATGAAGTAAAAGCCATCCCTATGTTATAATAAAATGCTATTTCTTTTTTAATGCTAGACACTAATAGCATTAGCTAATAGTCTTAGCTTCTTTAAGCAAGTTATTAAACATTAAACTGACCAAGTCCTTGGAGATTTCTGTTGATTTTGGTAATATTACTTTTTCATCACGAATATTTTCTATTTTTGTTTCGAAACTTAAAAAAATCTCTACACAAATATATAAAATGGCATATGCACAAAAATATAGGTTAAGAAACAGCTGTACGACTATGCCTAAAAAATTTTTTTTTAACTGAATGTCTGCAGCAACACGATTGCAAAATTTTGGGAATAAAATATTTTCTTGTTTTGAGCTTGGCAGCGAAGGAATAGGTCACTTATAGTGTTTATAATTACCGGTTGTACAAGTTTATCTATTTCTCTCTCCGTCTTTAACGGTGACAGAATAAGGGGACAACCATAAAGCGTGAACAGTAGCTAATTATTTGTTTATTGATAATATTACCGTTATTTTTTGTTAATACATATAGGATCTTAATATATATATACATGTCAGGGACCTAATTAGTTAACTTAGCCTAGGGGAGCATTTCACTTTATTTTGAAAGCAATCACCGTATGAAACACTAATTGCGCAAGTCCGACTTGAACTTGGCAGCTTTTTTATTCTTATTCTAGTACTAGATAAACATGCCATTAACCAAACTTTAATAGAACAATAGAATGAAAAGTTTATTTTTTTAAGGTCAGTAATTGTACCCGGACATGAGAAAATCAGGCATGTTGGTAGTTAACGCCGAAAAAACAATAAAAGAAGACCGAGCACTCGTTCATTGAATAAAAATTGTGTAATTATATTGTTCATAAGTTCAAGCTTTTCTGTTGCAAATATGTTTGTTATTAAATAAAACCGGTCAAGTGCAAGTTGAACTTGCACAATTAGTGTTCCGTACGTTGATTGTTTTTAGAATAAAAATTTTTGTTAGGATGGTATAAAATGATCAGTGACTTCACAAAATACACCCCAAATGAGTTTTCAACAAAGTTTGTTTCCAATCTTTACTGAAAACTGGTGACCTCGAATTTTTTTTTTTATATACCAAATAAATTATTAAAGGTAATCTATACCCCGTGGAGAATATTCCAGAATTTTTTCAAAATTTTTTAATCAGTACTTTTCGAGATAAAGTAGGGGTCAGCGATTTTTTAAAAGTAATACGAAGAAAAGTGTGCGCAAGTATTACATTATATATATATTTTTTACTCTTGTTTTCACAAGCTTTCATTTGACACCACACTTGATGACCTAGTAAAAAAAAAAATTTTTTCACTTCCGATTTCACCCCTCAAAACGAACCCCTTAAGTCAAAATTTATGTTACGGTGGTATCAAATGATCAATAACTTCACAAAAACACACCCCAAATGAGTTTTCAACAAAGTTTGTTTCCAATCTTTACTGAAATCGGATAACCTTGAAATTTTTGTTTTTTTTATATACCATATAAATTATTAAAGGTAATGCACTCGTGATAATTTTCGTTCAATCTACACCCCGTGGAGAATATTCCAGAATTTTTTCGAAATTTTTTGATAAGTACTTTTCGAGATAAGGCCCGAGACAGCGATTTTTCGCGAATTTTTAAAAATAATACAAAGAAAAGAGCGCGCAAGTATAATATTATATATATATTTTTTACTCGTGTTTTCACAAGCTTTCATTTGACACCACACTCGATGACCTAGTAAAAATTTTTTTTTTCACTTCCGACTTCACCCCCCCAAAACTAACCCCTTAAGTCAAAATTTAATTCTCAAAACTACATGGCTCTGATGAGGCCATCAATTCCTATATTGTTACCAAATTTCACCTTTCTATGTCAAATAGTTTCGGAGAAAAATCGGGTGTGACAGACAGACAGACAGACACCGAAGTGATCTTATAAGTGTTCCGTACGGAACACTAAAAAACGCTTTTTTCTACATACCCAACTAGCACGCAACTTCAGTTGACATTATTATGTAAATACATAACTTTAATAATACGATGATATAAGGTTAACTTTACGTAATAATATAAAATTTTAATGTGAGTTAAAACCTTTGATTGGGTAGATTCATTTTTAAAAAACTTTATTTAGGCTGCGATACAACAACTCGTTCTGCATTGGTTTGTAACCCATATTTATAAACTTATTCTGTTTATTTTGCAGAACTATATTTAAATAAAAGAAATCTTAGTAAGTGCATTTTAAATGCAATTATACATATTGTGAGAATGTAACTTGTGTTTTAGTACTATAACAGAAAATAAATTAATAAAAACATATCAAACTAGGGTGAAATAGAATATATTATTAACAAATATACAAAACTTACGTAATCTGCTACATACTAATATAATCTAATTCTAGTTCAATACAGACTACTGAGATAATTACATATTTTTTAAAATAGAACGCTTTGATTATGCCAAGACATACAAGGTGTGGCTAGAAAATAACCTGATCGATGTTGTTACGCCGCTAATATTGGTGTCGCGCGGTTGGCGATGGTGAGACGTTGAGCTTAATACCCTCTCTAACTATTCTGTCATTTTGATGACCGTGTAGTTTCCAGCTCGACTGCAGCCTTAGTTTAAATCCGATAGTGTATTTGCTCCTTAGTTTTTAACGCGCTCACTAGTGTCACAAGAAACAACGTCAATTCATCGTCGCCATCAGTCTTCTTTCTCTTAATCTGTGTATGCGCCAATGGTTTGTCCTGGTTCCAAAAATCGAATTTTTTGTTCTCCTCATTTTCAGACGATGTGGATGAAATAGAATATTTTATTTTCATTTTAGTGTATTGATCTATCGCGCAACTGATCACAGGACCACAGCTTAGCACTTGAGGCTTTCGATATTTCATTGCATCATATCGATATTATCGTATCGGTCATGTAAAAATATCGATATTTTTGGTTAGAATATTATCGGTTGACCGATATATCGTTGCAACCCTAAACAGGAGGTACCAGTGTCTATTGAGCAACTTATTATTATCAAATTTTTAACCTTAGAAAACGTAAAACCTTTCGAAATTTTGTGAAAATTGACGAAACAGTTCCGTAAAAAGCCGCTTTCGAAAACCCAAGTCTACGACTGACACAAGAAATTTTCCTATGGCTCGAAAACGATGGAAAATCTAAGTCATACTCGCTGACCTCGGACCTACATCACGGATTTGAGCATTGAGGCGCTCGAGCTTACAAATGGTGACGAGCGCCTGACAATTTCTGAAATCCCTTCGTGGGTTGGAATATCGTAGAGAAGTACACAAAAAAATATCACGAATAACTTAAATTTGCGGAAAACGGCGACAAGGTGGGTTTCTCGTTTAATGACAAACGCAAAGAAAGAAGGCCGGCTCGGAACTTTTGGCCCGATATCAGGCAGAAGGATCTTAGCTAACCGACATCAATTTTTCTAAAAAAGTTAACGTTGCTGAACCCGACATAGTTATGTCGGGGCACTCCATTCCCCTAGCATCGTCGCTCAATTTGTTGGGCGTTAGTTTGGGAGCAAATATGTCTTGGCATGAACATGTTGCAGGCATAGCAAGGAGAGCTTCTCAAAAATTGGGAATATTATTTAGAACCAGAAAGCTTTACACCCCACAGCAACTGTTAATTCTTTACAAAGCCCAAATTCGACCAACTATGGAATACTGCTCCCACGTTTGGGGCTCCGCTCCCAAACATACACTGCATTTGTTGGATTCTGTTCAGAGAAGAGCGGTCCGTCTGGTGGGGGACCCGGAATTGACCGGCGGCCTTGACTCGCTGGAACATCGAAGAACGGTTGGCGACTTGAGTCTGTTCTACAAGTATTTTCATGGAAGGTGTTCGAAGGATGTAGCCCGCTTAATTACTCCCAAAGCGGTGCATGTTAGAAATACACGTCGCGCTGGTGCTTCGCATCCGTATGAGGTTCAGCTTGTTACTCCGCGTACGACGCTTTTCAAGCAATCTTTTATATGGAGAACGTCATCCCTTTGGAATAATTTGCCCAGCGCTGTGTTTCCCACCGAGTACAATTTACAGCGATTCAAGAACAACGTGAATCGCTTTTTTCCGCACTCGTGCCGCTCCTGGAGCGCTTTAGGGACTTCCCTGCAGCACGTGTGCTAGACCAATAAAAAAAAAAAATTGTTCCTGTAAAGCTTGTGGTATATACCTTTCTGCCCTCTTATGTCTCTAACAATTAAGTTATGTTAGGTTTAAAGCTTATGGTGTATACGTTTCTGCTCTCTTATGTCTCTAACCATTAAGTTATGTTAGGTTTAAATCTCGCCTATGACTTGATGCATTAGGTTATGTCAGGTTCAAGGCTTGTAGTATATGCCTCTCTGCTCACTTATGACTTGATGCATTAGGTTACGTCAAGTTTAAAGCTTCTGCTTATTCATGACTCGACCCATTGGGTTATGTTAGGTTTAACTTCCCATATGTAGCTTTTTGTTCGCCTATCGGTCAATCTACATATAAAAAACAATTGTATTTTTGATACTTTTATGAACTATATAAAAGAAATGCCCTACTTATAACAACGAATATTCTCTCTCTCTATGCATTTTACGACCACAGCTGCCAGGGCTATTCGGTCGGGTGGCGGTTTATATTCCAAAACCCTTATCTTCTTTTATCTTAAATGATATCCGACAAGGTCCACCTTGCAGTGTGTCTAGAATGTCTCCATAACCTTCTCGGATTAGTTAATTATTATGAATGAACCTGGGTGAGTTTGAGCAGCGTCAACCAAGGTGGATGGCGATGAGGGTGTCTATAATTTGATTTTGCGGTAATTTAGGAAAGGTATAATTATTTTAACCAGATATTCATGGGATTGTAAAGAGTCTGATAGGGTTATAGGGGACCTGGTGTGGTAGTTGGAAATTGAATGATAAAGATTATTAGATTCAGCAGTAAAATTGGGGCATTCAAAAAGAAGGTGGTTAATATCACTTTCTTCTCCGCATGCACAGAGAGGGCTTCCCAAAACTTTTGTATAGGTGTTTAGGAGACGAACCGTGATTGCTTCTTAATCTACAAAAAGTAGAGATATATTTTCTACTAAGAGGAATATCTTTAAACCAGGGTCTCCTGTAAGGAGCCGAAATTAGGGATGCGTAAAAACGTCCCTTTGTTTCAGAGATAGTTTTCCATCTCTCTATCCAGATATTGCGGATTTTGCCTTTGAAAATGGATAAGAAGTCTCTATAATCTGTCTTCATATTTTCAGTGTTAGGTGATTCTCTCCCCATATTTGCTAGATGATCAGCTTTATCGTTTCCCGGTATCATCGTATGGCTGGGAATTCAAGCCAACTCAATATCATATCCGTCATTGATTAATTCACCTAACTTCTTTCTGATTTTAATAATTGTCGCTTCCTGTTTCGCATGACCTGCTTTTTGAATTTTTTTCAAGGAAACTAGGCTATCAGAGAGGATTAGAGATTTCTTGATTGTATGATGTTCAACCAATTCCAACGCCCTAAAAATACCTTCCGCTTCTGCAGAGTTGATGGAAAAATAGGTAGGGAGGGCAGAGAATTTTTTCTATATTGAGTTTGGGGCAGAACAACCCAATTCCAATTTTGTGATTGGTCCCTTTAGAGGCATCAGTATACACTTGGGTCCTTGATTTGAACTTATCTTCTATAATTAATTTAAAGTAGATTGCGTTATTCGTTCTCTTCTGCAGATTGAATTGGTGAAATCGAACCGTTTTGACGTCCATTTCCGTGAGGAAGAAAGGAATATGGCTGTATTTTTCGATATGTTCAATAACCGGGAGTAACAAATCCATGGCCTCGACTATTGGTGAGGATTGATATTTTGATTGATATATATATATATATATATATATATATATATATATATATATATATATATATATATATATATATACATATATATATATATATATATATATATATATATATATATATATATATATATATATATATATATATATATATATATATATATATATTCTCTCTCTCTCTCTCTCTATGCTTTTTACGACCACAGCTGCCAGGGCTATTCGGTCGGGTAGCGATTTATATTCCAAAACCCTTATCTTCTCCTTTTATCTTAAATGATATCCGACAAAGTCCACCTTGCAGTGTGTCTGGAATATCTCCATAACCTTCTCGGATTAGGTAATTATTATGAATGAACCTGGGTGAGTTTGAGTAGCGTCAATCAAGGTGGATGGCGATGAGGGTGTCTATAATTTGATTTTGCGGTAATTTAGGAAAGATATAATTATTTTAACCAGATATTCATGAGATTGTAAAGCGTCTGATAAGGTTATAGGGGACCTGGTGTGGAAGTTGGAAATTGAATGATAAAGATTATGATGTTTTTGAGGTTAGAAAGTTATTTACAGGGACAATTTTGATGTCAGTTCTTTATCAGCTGCACAAAGTTATCATATTCAGATAGATTTGTGACGTAAAGAACTGTTCCATTCTTATGGTCCTTTTACACGGTCATATCAGTCCTCAGTTCAGTTTCAGTCCGTTTTTCCTATATGTAAAAAGGAAAAAAACTGAAAACAGAACTGAAACGGAGACTGACACCTGACGGTATGGGGTTCTTTTCTCCCACCGTTTCTTCAACGCCACAGCTAAGGGTACCGCAGTGAGACAGTCTTCATACATGAGTTATTTTACACACGTACACTTTGGGACAGTATGACAACACGTGTTTGAACGCGAAATACACATAACACTTTGAAAGTGTAACTCGGACTGAGAACTGAACGGACGGTGTAAAAACAAACCTCCTTCCGAACTGAAATGAAACAAAAACTGAAACCGAGACGGAACTAAGAACTGATACGACCGTGTAAAAGGACCATTATGATTACGAATGTTGACAACTGGAAGCTATTTTTTGAGGTTAGAGTATCACATTTTTTTAAAGTTATCTTCGAACTCGAATTGAGAAGGTTAATATATTTAAGTATATACGATAAAATATCTACTTTAATCGAATTTTGTACTATTCCTAATATGGGGTAAATATGTATTTTTCATAAAACCAATATATGATTTGATATAATCATAAGTCAATTTATTTAAAATTCTACAGTTGAGAGTAAAATAAAAGTATTCACGAGTATTTAAAAAAAATTATTCAAATTGGTCAAAACGTAAGCCACGTCTTGATGTTTGTCCAAAAAATGCTTTATTTTTCTCCATATCCGCCGCAAGGAAACCCCTGTAGCGCTGCAGGGACGACGCGTATACGAAAAAAAAGCGATCCACTTTGGTCTTGAATCGCTGTAACTTGTACTCGGTGGGAAACACAGTCCTCGGCAAATCATTCCCAGGCGATGATTTTCTTCACATAAAAGACTACTTGAAAAGGGTTGTACGAGGAGCGACAAGCTGCATCTCATACGGTTGTGACGTATTAGGGCGACGTGTATTTCTAGCATATACTGCTCTAGGAGGAATTAAGCGGGCTACATCCATCTAATTCTTTCCATGAAAGTACTCGTAGAACAGATTCAAGTCATCGACTATTCTTCGATGTTTCAAAGAATCAAGACTGCTAGTGGGTTCTGGGTCTAAAATCCAACACATTCAGGGTACGTTTTGTGAGCAGAGCCGCAAACATGGGAACGGTATTCTATCGCTGACTTTTGAGAAGCTCTCTTTTGCTATACATGCAACATATGCATGTCAAGACATATTTGCTCCCAAATTAACGCATCCGTAGCTTCGCAAAAGGTTCAGTTACCGTTTCATACTAGAAATCATTGCATTCTACAAGAATTTTTGTTCTTATATATAGTTCAAATTCGATCATGACTGAATACTGCTCTCATATCTAGGGCTCCGTTCCCAAACATACCCTGGATCTGTTAGATTCTAATCAGAGAAGAATTGATAGCCAAAATGGAGGATAGAAACTCATGAGAAACGTAACTTTTTTCGAACATCGAAGAAACATTGATTTGTATTTGGCTTTTTATATCCACTTTCATTGGAACTGTTCAACGAAAAAAATTCTAAATCTAATTTAAGCCTATGTTTTTAAAATTAGCTTTTCTTAACTAGTTGAAGGCAGTAGAATTTCCAGTGTCTCTTATTACTATGCTGTACGCAAGGAGACGCTTGGTCTTCATCTCCATTCTCCGGTACCGTACGATAAAAATATATGTTAAAACTACATTTGTTACTTTCTTAAATTATCTCAATTACCAAAAAGAGGAATTATGTAAACACCAAAGTTCAACTTTGTTGATAATATTCCTATTCTTGTTTCTCTTGACTATTGAGACGAAGAGAAACTGATGCCGGATGACGTACGACGTTTTATACGTCACACATCTAAAAACGAGGTCACACTAATATGAAATTATCTGAATTTTGGAGCTAACGAAGTCATTGAAAATGGTCGTCGTTTCTATATACTAGGTATTCTATCAAAATTAGAATGAGCACTCGTTCATGCTCATTCTCGAATCCCTCCGTTCTCTAATTCAATCGGAAACGCCTAAACCTGTTGCTTTCAATTCTGAGTGCATCCGATCTCCTAACCTAAGATTTTCTACAAATTCATTATACTACGTATTTTTATAAAAATTTTATGATTTAAGTTTTATTTTCGAAATAAAAATTGAAAATATTTGTGGTGAAAAAGTGATTTTACCAAAATCAACAGAAATATCTACCGATATGGTCAGTTTAATGCTTGGAAATTTATTTATAGAAACTGAGATTGGTGTTGGTACAAGGGAAAAGTAATGGAATCCGTTTAATGCTTAATAACTTGCTTAGAGAAGTTGGGGCGTTTAACGCTATTCTTGCTGGTACACAATGGAAGAAGAAATGGATTCATCTGGACTTTCTAGCATTAAAAAAGAAACAGAACTTCATTATAACATAGGGATGCCTATTAATTTGGATGTAAAACAGGACAGAAACATACCTCATACAGTGGTAATGGGAAATGAAAATGATAGTCAATTATTAATAAAAGTTGAGTCGGAATCTTCAGATTGGTAAGTTATGCTTAATTTATAAGATACAGTCCAGATCATGAAACTTTCTAAATAGTCAAATATACAAGTACAGGAGTTACTGAAGGATATAAAAATGAACATCCAGTAATATTACTTTAATACAACTCATTGTTCCTCTCATCTCTCACACCATCTATATTAAGTCAAAATTAAAAAAAAATCATCTATTTCAGGGGTGGTCAAACTTGAACTGCTGGCGATCTACCTCAATATTGTTAGACAGGGTTACTCAGTAATTTCCACTTATAACAGAAATTCATAAGTCTAATGCTATAAAGATATATATTCCTCTTAAATCACTTAAAAAAAAAATTATTTGGCGAAACTATAAAATGCACCCTGCTGGAAGTTATCATATAACTTTTGTTTGGTATGGTGGTCTATGACCCGATAATTAGATTCAAAGTCAGTAGTATGTTAAAATTTGATGGGACTTTCTGGGGCTTAATTAATGAAAACAGAAACAATTCATTGCACAACAGATCTTTATACAGTTGCATGCAGAAGTTTTGGGCCAAAAATATTATTGTGATTAATTGAGTTATAAAGGGAGAAAAAAAAACTAAATACACTATCATACACTACTTTAATAATAGTTACTACATATACAACTAAAAAAATTTAGCTGACATCAGTAGGAGTACTGTTTCTTGTAGACGAGTTGGACATGGTGGAGTAAAAAAAAACTGTTCATCAAAAAAAAAATAAGAAGAGCAGATTAGAATTTGTAAAAATACACCAAAATTGGTCAGTTGAAGACTGAAAAAAAGTGCAGATAGAATTCTCAAATTAATCGAATCAATGCCCCAATGATATGACTCCTTATTAGCTTCAAAGGATATGGCTACAAAGTATTGATAAGAATGTATCTTTTATTGCCACATTTTTCTGAGTTACAGATGTTTTATACTTACATTTGTTACACACTAAATTAACAGTACTTTTATAGATAGTAGTGGTTACATATATTCTAATAGTGAATAAAAAATTAAAGTTTAATGATATAACCTGAAAAACCATTCATTTGTTATAGTGTTTTCAAGGACCATTCATTTCATTGCACCATTAGTTTTGGTTTATGTGACATAACTGTTTCTTTGAGGGCCTTTTAATTAGATTGTTATTGTATGGTAAATTAAACCTAATTGTTGGTTTTTTAGCGAGGCGAAGCTCGAGGAAACAAGCAATGATACATGCTTTGAAGAGAGTGACTTAATAAAATCTGAAGACGTTGATATAAAGGACGAGGATGACCAAGAAAGGTAAGTGAATAGAAAGTTATAACGAGTTTGCATAAAATTAGTAAGGTAATTGGAAATAATATTCAGATTGATTCTCTCACGATCGATATACATATGAATAGAAGTGGTTTTTGATATAGTTGCAAAAAATAGCGTAAATAAAACTGTTATTGAGTACAATGACTAAAATACCAGGTGTACAAGTATGAAATGCGGATTATTTTTCGAAGAAAAACATGTTAAATTCGGAAGAATGATAAAAAGTGCTTTATTCAAAGTATGCTCAATCGCTTGTTATACATTTTTCCCATCTTTCGGTCAATTTGTGAATACCACGACAGTAAAACTTCCCAGCTGAGTGCTTCCAACGTGTCGCGAACTGGTTTTGCCGTATGTGATGACGTACCAAAATGGCGCAATGTCAAATCTTTATAGCACATTGGTGCACCATTTGTTATCTGAAATCCGCATTTCATTTTTATACACCTGGTATATATATATATATATATATATATATATATATATATATATATATATATATATATATATATATATATATATATATATATATATATATATATATATATATATGTATATGAGGGTTGTGTAAGAAATAAGGTTCCCAACGCTGTAAACTCGCCGCGCGAGATGCTAGGCGAAATCCGGCAACACCGCCGTGTGCGCTGATTCCCCCACTCTAGATCCCGCCTTGGTAGAACTCGCTGCGACGTTCAGTGCCGGCCTGACAGCCATTCGCGTTGGTACCCCCGATCGCCGTCACCGCCAGGTGCGTAGTTCGTGCGGTAATCCGATTTTTGCTCGCTAAAAAGTTACCACCGGTTGATATTCATAGGCAGTTGTGTGAAGTTTATGGGGAAGCTTGTATCAGCGTTTAACACGTCCGCAAATGGTGTAGGGAGATCTCCGAAGGACGCACAGACATCCACGATGAGCAAAGAAGCGGAAGGCCATCGATCTCCGACGAAGTTGTGTAGAAGATTGAGCGAATTCTGCTCGAGGATAGGAGGATAACGATTCGGGAACTGGCTGCCCAGGTTCCTGAGGTTTGTGAAAAAACAATCCACACGATTTTGACTGAAAGGTTACGTTATCACAAAGTGTGTGCGCGGTGGGTCCCGCACATGCTTTCAGAAACCCACAAAGCCGATCGCGTCAAATGTGCCCAGGAGTTTCTTCGAGAATGCGCCGAGAATACCGAAGATTTCTTAGACTCCATTGTAACCGGGGATGAAACTTGGTGTCATTACGTCACCCCGGAAACAAAACAACAATCGCGACAATGGCGCCATACCGGATCGCCTAAACCGAAGAAGTTCAAGCAGACGCTGTCCGCAGGGAAAGTGATGGTTACGGTCTTTTGGGACCGTAAGAGTGTCCTGTTTGTTGAGTTTATGCCTCGAGGGATCACAATAAATTCGGAAAATTATTGTGAGACCTTGAAAAAACTCAGAAGAGGCATCCGAAATCGCCGGAGAGGAAGACTGACAAAAGGCGTTAGACTGCACCACGACAATGCGCGCCCGCACGTCTCTCGCCAAACCAAGGATTTAATCGACAATTTTGGCTGGGATCTCGTTGAACATGCTCCCTACAGCCCTGATCTTGCACCGAGTGACTTCCACTTGTTTCCAAAATTAAAGCAACACTTGGGTGGACAACGTTTCGAAACTGATGAAGAAGTGCAGGAAGCGGTCACCAAATTCCTCCACGGACTGGCGGCGGACTTCTTTGAAGCGGGATTCCAAAAGTCGTCAACAAAAATGCGTGGAAAAATCTGGAGATTATGTTGAAAAATAGCTAGGAAATTAAGCTTTCCAATGATGTATTTTTCAGTTCAAATAAAAAATGCCTTACACACTGAATTATTGTTTTCTTTCGTAGGCATCTAATAATTTCCTATCACATACATGCTTTATTAACTTTAAATTATTTAATGTTGCAGTATTGATTGAGTACTTGATTTTTTAGATGTAAGGGACGTTAAATAAGTTCTTTAAATCTTGTTGGAATCGACCTTCTTCTTTGTCAAACATACTTCTTGTTACAATCATTACAACTTATCTCGTAAATTCCACTTCTCTCACGTTCGTGAGTTTTATCCAACTTGAGGAAACGTTTTTCAGTAATACAAAATCAACTTTTAATAAACTGCCTGCTAAGAATATATTATAATTTTACTTTTACTAACATTATCTAATTTTTCACCTCCTTTTTGTTATTTTTTAGTGCGACTTTAAGTTATTTTGTCCGAGAAGATCAAGGAACTTCTACAGTACCTCAAGATGACGATGAACAAATATTACGGAAAGAAACTATTAAAAATCAACTGGTTGGTGATACGAAATCCATAGAAGGTCTTATTTTCAAATTTGATCAATGTAGTTATCAAACAATTCCGAAAAATACTTGTTCTGTCGATGACGACATATTTAATTGTGATTACTGTAATTTTCAAACAAAATGTAAAAGCGATTTAAATCAACATCTACTACTACACAAAAATTGCGATGAAATAGAAATGTTTAAATGTGATCACTGTAATTATCAAACAAAACGTAAACTACATTTAAAGAGACATCTATTACTACATAAAAATATCGATGAAGTAGAAATGTTTAAATGTGCTGATTGCAGTTTTCAAACAAAACATAGAGGATCTATAAAACAACATCTATTATTACATAAAAATTTCAATGAAGTAGAAATGTTTAAATGTGATCTTTGTAGTCATCAAACAAAACATAAAGGATATTTAAATAAACATCTATTAGTACATAAAAAATTCTGATAAAGTAGAAATGTTTAAATGTGATCAATGTAATTTTCAGACAAAACATAAAGGATATTTGAATCAGCATCTATTACTACATAAAAATTCCGATGAAGTAGAAATGTTTAAATGTGATCATTGTAATCATCAAACAAAAAAACATAAAGGATATTTAATTAAACATCTATTAGTACATAAAAAGTCCGATGAAGTAGAAATGTTTAAATGTGCCTACTGTAATTTTCAAACAAAAACGTAAAGGATCTTTAAAACAACATGTATTACTACATAAAAATTCCGATGAAGTACAAATTTTTAAATGTGATCATTGTGATTATCAAACACGACATAAAGGCGATTTAAATAAACATCTATTAGTACATAAAAATTCTAAAGAAGTGGAAATGTTTAAATGTGCTTATTGTAAGTTTCAAACAAAATATAAAGGATACATAAGTCAGCACCTGTTGCTGCATAAAAATCTCGATGAAGTAGAAATGTTTAAATGTGCTTATTGTAAATTTCAAACGAAACATAGAGCATCTTTAAAACAACATATGTTACTACATAAAAATTCCGATGAAGTAGAATTGTTTAAATGTGATTATTGTAAGTTTCAAACAAAACATAAAGCATCTGTAAAACAACATATATTACGACATAAAAATTCCGATAAACTAGAAACGCTTAAATGTGCTTATTGTAATTATCAAACAAAACGTAAACTAAAGTTACAGAGACATCTATTACTACATAATAACCGGCCAAGGGCAAGTTGAACTTGCGCAATTAGTGTTCCGTACGTTGATTGCTTTTAGAATAAAAAATTTTGTTACAGAGGTAGAAAATGATCAGTGACTTCATAAAACACACTCCAAATGAGTAATATATATATATATATATATATATATATATATATATATATATATATATATATATATATATATATATATATATATATATAGGGTATTTCATTTTTAGACAATATTTTTTTTTCATCTGATATACCAGAAAATCTCATAGTTTATAGAAAATAAAAAATATTGCCGCCGGGTAAAAGATTTCAAGTCGAACAGTGGCTTAGCTCTTTCAAAAATTCGATTTGCTAAATAACACAGAAAAAAAATTTTCTTTGTTTTAATTGAATTTTTCACTGTTAAAAAAATTTTTTTCGAAAAAAATCCTTATAGCTTTTGAAGGAAATTAAATTCTCTACAAAAATGTCCTTGAGGTCGAAACCGTACAACCAGTTGTCTCGGAGTTATAGCCCGTCAAACATGAACATTTTTAAAAATAGACATTAAATTCCATTTAATCACCAGTTTATTACTTTTACATAAATAATTTAATTATATTTTACATTTTAGAGCATTGAAATTTATAATTTGACTAATGACTCGTTTTAATCCAGCAATCAAATTATTATTAATACTCATTAATCGTTATAATTATTGAAAATTTATTTTTCCTTTATTCTTCTAAGAATGGTAACATTAAAGTCTTCTTGTTCGCATTTGGGAATTTTTTTCTGTGCAAAGCTACAACCTGCAACAAGTACTGCTTCTGTTCTTCATCAGCAGTTAAGCTTTTATTGTAGGCTTCCATTAGTTGGACCGCCCGTTCCGCAGTATCATTAACGACATGTAAGTTTTGGAAAATTTTTAAACAAGTATTGTAACTGTCGTCAGATTTCCACTGATCAGGATGTAGATTTAGAAAATCAGTTGGGAGTTCAAACCTCTCAAAAATAATCAACGATTCTTGCGAAGCAAAATCGTACAATTGTTTGTTTAGAAATGAATTAATAATTAAAATTCTTTACATTAATTCTTTTAAAATTTTTAACTTGACTTTTTTTTTTCTTAATCGATTTAATCAATTTTAATTTGACTTCTACACTAACATTATCATCAAATAATGACAAACAAATAAGTTGTTCAGATAAATACCACAGGTGAGTAAGTAAGTAAGTAACTTTTTTGATGCTACTTCTGAAATATTTTTATTTATTTTTTTATAGTTTAGTAAATTTTTTCATGAATTCTAAATCCTGTCGAGGAGCTTGGATTGCTGAAGGTGCACAACACCATGCCTTGATGTACAGGACAACAATAAAAATACAAATATGGCGGAGTCCCGGAGCTTCTGCCCGGCTGAGTGAAAATTGTTCTTGAAACATATAGATTTTTAAGCAATAACACATGGGCTGAAAAGTCCGGGCCTAACAAAGAAAACACGGTTTTTTTGGTTCAAAATTAGCTTTATTCATCAACGTAATCTCCATCAAGAACAACGCAATCATTCCAGCGCCGCTCTAACATTTCAATACCACTTTTGTAGAACGATTTATCTTTTGCCTCAAAATAGGCCTCAGTTTCAGCGATAACCTCTTCATTCGTGCGAAATTTCTTACCGGCGAGCATTTTTTTCAGGTCTGCGAACAGCCAGTAGTCGCTGGGAGCCAAATCTGGCGAATACGGTGGATGTGGGAGCAATTCGAAGTTCAATTCATGTAGTTTTGCCATTGTTTTGATTGACTTGTGACACGGTGCGTTGTCTTGATGAAACAAAATTTTTTTCTTTGCCATATGCGGTCGTTTCTTTGCAATTTCGGCCTTCAAACGCTCCAATAACGCTATATAATATTCACTGTTGATGGTATTTCCTTTCTCAAGATAGTCGATGAATATTACACCACGCACATCCTAAAATACCGAGGCCATAACCTTTCCAGCCGATTGTTGTGCTTTCGGGCGCTTTGGACGAGGTTCACCAGTTGCTGTCCACTCAGATGACGATCGTTTTGATTCCGGAGTGAAATGATGGATCCATGTTTCATCCATTGTCACATATCGACGCAAAAATTCCGGTTTGTTACGTTTAAACATGGCCAAACACTGCTCAGAATCATCAACACGTTCTTGTTTTTGATCAACAGTGAACAAACGCGGCACCCACTTTGAACAGAGCTTTCTCATAGTCAAATGCTCATGCAATATAAAGCCAACACGTTCTTTTGATATCTTTACGATGTCAGCTAACTCACGCAACTTCACTTTTCGATCATTCAAAACGATTTTATGGATTTTTTTGATGTTTTCTGGTGTTACCGCCTCATTTGGACGTCCACTGCGTTCTGCATCATCGGTGTCTCTACGACCACGTTTGAAGTCAGCAAACCAACGTTTTATTGTTGTTTCTGATGGAGCGGAGTCCCCATAACACTTTTCAAGCCATTGCTTCGCTTGAACGGTATTTTTTCCCATCAAGAAGCAGTGTAAAATTAAAACACGAAATTGTTTTTGATCCATTGTTTTGAAAATAACAAAAGTAGCGTCACTCTTAGCACAATAACTCACAAACTAATGAATAGAATATCATGAAATTTTAACAGCTGTCTTTTGAAGGTTAGTATTAACTGAAAAAAAGGTGACTGCAATAAAACTAGCGCCATCTATGTGTTAGGCCCGGGACTTTTCAGCCCATGTGTTATATGGCTTTAGAAAGCCATCGTGCATGATGTGTCGGCCCTGGAGATTTAAAAGTCATATTTTCAGTTGGTTGATGTCCCAAAAACAGTGATGATAACTCTAACAGTCCACGATAGTCATCACGTGATTGATTTTCCTATGAATAAAAAGTTTTTATATTTCAGATAAATTCGAGTAAAAAAAGTTCAGAGTAAAAAAGTTTATAATTCTGCATAAATTTCAATTTTACTTAAATAATATTTATGTAATATTTTTGTTGTATCTTAATTGAAAATAATGAAACGATAATCTTAAATACCTGTAATTGTTGAGAGATGAAAAGCAGGATGTCATCTTTTTTGTCATGGATAACCGAGGCTACCATATCGTCATCTAATCCAGTTTTATAATTTTTTTTATTGATATTTTGCCATGACTGTTGAAATCTGTTGAATACTAATACATTCGGACCTGAAGTGACGGGCCAGTAAAACTTCAAAAGCGCATTGTAAAATTAACTTATGAATATGGTGCCGACAAGCAAGATTTAAAAAACTTTTTTCTATTTTTTTTTCTAATAATTTGCACACACCTCTCGTTTCACCTACAAAAACAAGAACCTTTTAGAGAGAACTGATGAACAGGATAATGTCAAGTTGGAAAATATTGTACCAGTATTGACACTCGTAGTGTCAAGGCATAAAGCTCCAATTCCATCTATAAGATTCCAATCTTCTAGCAACTCAAAAATCACTTCGCTTTGAGTTACAGCGCCTGAATCACTTAACTTTGGCACGCCTAATATTTGTTCACAATCAACACCCGTTACAATCACTGGAAGTCTTTCAACTTTTTTGGAACCTGTCATTTCTGGTAAGAGTTTTCCATCCCAATGAAGAGTTAAGATATTGGTAGGATTGAAATTTTTTCTTATATTTTTTCCAATATTTTTTCTGTCTTCTTTACGATGTCGGTAAATAGTACTTGGAGACATGTTAACTTTTTCTAAAGGAATACCTAAACTTTGTGTAACAGCGGCCAAAATAATTGCTGCATTCCTTGGTGTTGTATTGGTTCGATCCAGCGCAGAAGATACTAGAGGTGTCATAAGGTCAATTTTATCTTCTTTTGAGGTCGTGGGCAATTCATCTTCAAAATTAGACGGAATTTCTTTGCAAAGAGTAGAAACTATCAGTGCGTGATTCATTCGAAATAGTAATATTCGATACCGACTTGTTCAATTCTACAAATAAATAATACAGAAAATTATGTAAAATACCACCACAATAAAATTACATGAAAGTACCTTCCAGCGACTGCTCAGATTCAGAATCTGTTTCCTCAGAATCGAACGGTATAATACTACGACGTTTGTTGCTTCTTTCATTTACCAAAAATGTTTCTTGCTCGCTTGTTAAGCAGACATTCTTATTTTTACTTGCTATATCAAATAACTTTTTAGATAAAAGTTTAAAATTTTCTTCTTTATTTTTTTGGGCAACCGATTTTGTATGTGTTCGGTTTTTTTTTTATTTTAATCCACTTTTGATACAGGTTTTTTAATTTCTCAGCACTATTTGGATTCTTCATCACAGGAATCTTAGTTTTACTCCAAATAGCATTTACTTCATCAATAACAATTTTTATACTATTTTGAAGTGATTTACCTAGTGATTTATAATTATATATAAAAAACTAAGTACTTCCTGGTTATTAGGAAGTTTCCGTTGAGGTAGACATTTGCATTCATGTCCAAGCAGAAAAAAATTTTTAGAAAATTTACTAGCTGACATTTCGCCGAAATTATTATTTTAATTACAACCTGTCATCACAAATAGAACTAATATTAAATACAACTTATATTTATTGGCAAGAAAACTTTCTATATTCGAAAAATAACATTAAACAACACCATACATACAGAATATAAACATCAATATCATTGAGGTTAATTAATGTTGATCTATATTTAGTGCCAATCGATGCAAAACCAGCCAAAAAATGAAAGATAGACAGTTATCATAGATCGAAAACGCAGAGATTGATAAAAATAGGAAACAGCGCCAACCTCAATAAAATATCAACTAGCGAAACTGTATGAATTTGCGTGAAAATATGATTTCCGTACATGAGTGTTATTATTTCACAGTAGTTATAATTAATTAATAATAATAATAATTTGATTGCTGGATTAAAACGAATCAATAGTTAAATTATAAATTTCAATACTCTAAAATGTAAAATATATTTTAATTATTTATGTAAAAGTAATAAACTGGTGATTAAATGGAATTTAATGTCTATTTTTAAAAAATGTTCATGTTTGACGGGCTATAACTCCGAGACAACTGGTTGTACGGTTTCGACCTCAAGGACATTTTTATAGAGAATTTAATTTCCTTCAAAAGCTGTAAGAAGGATTTTACAAAAAAAAAAAATTTTTTAACAGTGAAAAATTCAATTAAAACAAAGAAAAAATTTTTTCTGTGTAATTTAGATGGCAAATCGAATTTTTGAAAGAGCTAAGCCACTGTTCGATTTGAAACCTTTTACCCGGCGGCAATATTTTTTATTTTCTATAAAACTATGAGATTTTCTGGTATATCAGATGAAAAAAAAAAATATTGCCTAAAAATGAAACACCCTAATATATATATATATATATATATATATATATATATATATATATATATATATATATATATATATATATTACTCGTGTTTTCACAAGCTTTCATTTGACACGACACTCGATGACCTAGTAAAAAAATTTTTTTTCACTTCCGATTTCACACCCCAAAACTAACCCCTTAAGTCAAAATTTAACTATCAAAACTACATGGCTCTGATGAAGCCATTAATTCCTATATTATCACCAAATTTCAACTTTCTACGACAAATAGTTTCGGAGAAAATCGGATGTAACAGACAGACGGACAGACACCGAAGTCATCTTATAAGTGTTCCGTACGAAACACTAAAAAATGACATCTATTTAAATATATTAACATTCCATAAAAATCAAAATTTTTAAAAACGACTACCCTGCTTCTTTCATGGACTTTATTTTTCAGATCAATAATCTAGAAAAAATAGAAGTTATAGCAGAAACTCCCAGCAGAGAACGGTTTAAAAAGATAACTCTTAATGGGCTCAGTTCGAAACTTTTTTTTGACAAAAAATTGTTTAGTATTCAACTTTATTATATATTTTATAAGAATAAGGATATTTTATAAATACAATTTTTATTTAAAAAAAAAAATCTAAGGGAAAGTTTACAATTGCTTACTTTTTAGTGTTCCATACGGAACACTTTGGGATCACTTCAGAGTCTATATCAGATAAATTACACAGGGGAACAGCTGTTTTGGTGTCGAGGTTTTTTGAGCTGATTCTATATCAATTTGATGTCCTGAATTCAAATAACGTATTCATTTGTACCTAGGAGCTCAAATTTTTAAGATATACAATTTTAGAGAAATATAAGTTACATTATTGTAACTCAAATCCGTAAGTGTAGTAAACAAAAGTAGATACGAAATTTTTATTTTAGTTATACAAAATACAATATTATGTCGTACTTACAAACAAAAAAAAAACATTGAAGAAATGAAATAGTCACTCAACACTTGGAAAGCTTCTTTTCCGCGACATTCTTGAATGTTTTTTTAAACAGTCCCTTTTTAAACTCCAGCAGTAATCTGCCATCATGTGCATGTCCCATCTTCCTTGGTAGCGGTCCTCCATAACTTTAATATCTTGGTGAAATCTTTCACCTTGTTCCTCACTCATGTCTCCTAAATTTTCTGGGAAAACGGTCTAAGTGGCTGTGTAAATAGTGTATTTTAATACTCATATTGCACCCTAAGGATTTGAAACTATTAAGCATCTTGTTAACCATTTCAACATAGTTTTGAGCTTTATGTTTGCCTAGAAAATTTTCTACAACTGCAACAAATGATGTCCAAGCTTCTCGTTCAACTTGATTCATTGAATTTATGAAGGCAGGATCCTTAATTAATTGTCTTATTTGTGGGCCGTCAAATATCCCTGCTTTGAGTTTTTCTGTGCTCAACTGATGCATTTTTACCCCTATATATGCAAAACGAGACCCATTCTTATCAAGAGCCTTTACAAATTGCTTCATTAAGCCCAACTTTATATGTAACGGAGGAAGTATGATTTTTTCTCTTTCAACCAAAGCGTCGTTAATGACATTCTTTTCCCCAACGTCTATGTTTTCTCTCTGAGGCCAATCTTTCCTAACCCAGTGGTGTGTTTTGTCCCTACTAACCCAGAGGCACAAGAAACACGGATATTTCGTGTAACCACTTTGCTGCCCAAGAAGAAAGTTTACCATTTTTAAGTCTACACAAATCATCCATTGATGTTCGTAATACTTTATCTTCTGCAAGACCAAAGCTATGGTATTATATTCTTCTTTCAGTTTCGTTGAGTGAGCTAGTGGTATTGAACCATATTTATTCCCATTATGTAGAAGGACACATTTTAAACTTCACTTTGAACTGTCAATAAATAGGCGCCAATCATCTGGAATATATTCAGAAAGTCCCATTTCTTTCATGAGTCCCCTAATTTCGTGACAAAATACAAGATTGTCTTCTTGAGAAAAGAATGGTAGCAGATCTTTTTTTCTCTTGTACGGTAAAAGGTAATTTTGGTTCCTTGTTCCAGTAAATTTTTGTCGTTCAACCTAGAAGCCAGTACTTCAGAAGCTTTTTTCGATAAATTGAGATCCCTGGTGAGATCATTTAATTCATTTTGATTGAAGCGTTGAGGAACTGATGACGTCCCCTCATAGTCACTGTTAGTTTCATTAGCATCAGAACTTTTATTAGCATCAGAAGAGCGATCAGAGGGAAAATATTCGTCATCAGAGATATGTGGTAGCTGATGAAATGTTGGAATCGGTATTTCATCTGAGTGCGGGATAGGGCGTATTGCCGAGTCTAAATTGGGATAAGTCCACTTACTGCGGTTATTTCGATTGATTCCATTAGTATTTACTAAACAGAAATAACAATCATTGAAGTGGTTTTTTGGTTCTCTCCAAACCATTGGTACGCCGAATTTTAGACATTTTCTTTTCCCGGTAGTCCACTGCCGTAAATGCTCTGTACAAGTTTTACATACGAGATGCGGGGCCTACGTTTTGTCCTGATCACCAAGCTTAACTCCAAAGTATCCAAGATACGCTCGCTTTACAAAGTCAGTAATAGTTTGTCTGTTTTGTTGAAACATGTATTCTCCGCATATATAGCAAAACACATCAGGTTGATTTACACAACTTCTTCTTGAACTGGAACCTGAACTCATTTTAATTCTGTTCAATAACACAAAAACACTCTTTTCTTAACATAAAATAACACGCCGAATTCGATCTACTCTCATTAGTAAGAACGCACAAACTGACGAGACTTACCCGAGTTAGGTGATTAAAAGGGTCAGTTCAGGTACCTGATAGGCAATGGTTCCACTATTTATAGATTTACCTGGAATTTACTCAATTACAGACTGACAATAAAACCATTGTACTTAACAACTTTAATGAATATATAATAATTTTAGAACTCTCATAAATGAATATACTGAATAAAAACCACATTGGTAGATAAGTTGATGTATCTAAAAAAGTAGAGCTGATAGAGAAAAACGGATTGCATGTATAGATTTAGCGTCCCAAATATAGTTAAAATCAGCTCTAAAATCCCAGGCACCAAAACAAAAATATTTTTTTGTTGCCCTGTGTTATTAAAGGTAATGCACTCATGATAATTTTCATTTAATCTACATCCTGTCAAGATAAGGACAGCGATTTTTCGCAATTTTGAAAAAATAATACAAAGAAAAGTGTGCGCAAGTGTTACATTATACAGTGAAGTCCGTTTATAACGAATTCCAAAAAATCACTAAAAATGGTTCGCTATATCCGAAGTTCATTACAAACAGTAAACAAAATCTAATATCATTTTTCACCACTTTTTTATTTAGATTAAGCGCTAATGCTTAGAAAAAGGAATAATAATAATTATTAAATTAAAAGAAATCGTTCAAAGGAAAATAAAACGAGTCACACTAAAGTTATTATTATGTATATTGGTACATATACGAGTATAAATGAAAACATTAAAATACGTAGTTTATACAATAAAATCAGTAATTTCCGTTTGTACAATTTTACTTGAAAAAGAAATGGTGTTTATATAATTGTCAAGGTCACAAAAACTACTCCATATATGTTCAGAAACTCCGCGAGATTCCAGTCATTTTCTTAGTTATTTCTGAAATGGAGGGAATATAAATATTATCTCCTTCTCCAAGCTCGTCTTCGTCGTTCTTATCGCTTAAAATCTTTTGAGAAGTCACTGATGTCACAATTTGATCATCAGTTAATATTTCTCTCGTCATTAATTCATTATCAGCAAGTGATTAAACATTTTTTTTATCTCGATTTTTACTGTACTTTGTTGAATGTCAGCATCGTAAACCAATTCCTAGACCGTCAGTTGGATCTTCTCGATTTTCAGTCTACTGAGTCAACGGTAGTTCATCATCTGAGTCATATCTACATTCTTTCCTTAAAAATCCGCTCTGTTTAAAATAATTTGCAATGGTTTCTCTACTGACTCTTTGCCAAGCCATATGGATAAAGTTTATAGCGTCCAAGAGAGTTACAGAAGAAATGTTACCTTTATCGATCATCTCTAACCTTTTCATAACTAAAATCTTTCTATAATGACATTTTAAAGAATGTATCACACATTGATCCATAGGCTGGAGCTTTGCACTTGTGTTTGGAGACATAAAAACCAATTTTATTGCTGTAGATCATCTTCAGGGTGCGCTGGATACTTGTCAATCAAAAGTAATATTTTTCTGTTTGTGAATTTTAATTCTTTGTCCCATTCGATCAGTTCGTTTTTAAAAAATTTCTGATGTCATTCAGGCTTTACTATTTGATTTGTACTTTACTGTTAAATGTTTGTTTTCAAAACATCTGGGATTGGCGGACTTTCCTTTCACCAACAATTTTATTTTCTCTGTTCCAGACGTATTTGCAGTTACCTACACAGTAAACCTTAGTTTTGATAATTTTCCGCCAGCAACAGTTCTCTCCGACAAACTTTAATGTCTTATCAGACGTCATCTTGTAAAACAAACCCCCCGTTTTATCCGCTTTAAAAATGTCCACATATTCATAACTTTCCCGAATTTCCGGCCATACGTTGGCCAACCACTGATCAACAACATTCATATCCACTCCTGCAGTTTCTCCTACTATCTTGCCCCCCACTAATATTTTGTCGCTTTTTAAATCGTTCAATCTAACTTCTAGAACAGTTAAACTCGGTGTTCTCTATTTTCCTTCCCAATTCACTAGCTTTCTCTTGTAAAGTACGAGGCTGGTTTGAAAAGTCGGTGCAAAAATAAAAACTACTTTTGTGTTTGGGGTACACCTTTTTTATTTTTCGACATAGCCTCCTTGTAGGCTTATACACTTCGTCCAACGATGTTCTAGTTTGTTGATCCCTTCCGAATAATAGGATTTGTCCAAGTCTGCAAAATATCAATTAGTGTCTGCAATCACCTCCTCGTTTGAATAAAATCTTTGTCCCGCCAGCCATTTCTTCAAATTGGGGAACAAATAGTAGTCCGAGGGAGCCAAGTCTGGAGAATAGGGGGGATGTGAAACGAGTTGGAATCCTATTTCCATTAATTTTGCGACCACAACTGCTGAGGTGTGTGCTGGTGCGTTGTCGTGATGGAAAAGGACTTTCTTGTGGGCCAATCGCGGGCGTTTTTCTTGCAGCTCGGTTTTCAAACGGCCCAATAACGATGAATAATATTCACCTGTAATAGTTTTACCCTTTTCCAGATAGTCGATGAGGATTATCCCTTGCGAATCCCAAAAGACAGTCGCCATAACCTTTCCGGCCGAAGGAACGGTCTTCGCCTTTTTTGGTGCAGATTCCCCCTCGGTAACCCATTGTTTAGATTGTTGTTTGGTCTCAGGAGTATAGTAATGTATCCATGTTTCATCCACAGTGACGAAACGACGCTTAAAGTCCTCCGGATTCTTCTGGAACAGCTGCAAACCATCCTTGCAACACTTCACACGATTCCGTTTTTGGTCAAGCGTGAGCAATCGCGGCACCCATCTTGCGGATAGCTTTCTCATGTCCAAATGTTTATGCAAAATATTATGTACCCGTTCAGTCAAGATGCCCACAGCACTAGCAATCTCACGCACCTTAACTCTTCTGTCATCCATCACCATATCATGGATTTGATCAATGATTTCTGGAGTCGTAACCTCCACAGGCCGTCCAGAACGTTCAGCGTCACTTGTGCCCATATGGCCAGTCCGAAAATTTTGAAACCACTTATAAACTGTTCTAATCGAAGGTGCAGAGTCACCATAATGTTTATCAAGCTTCTCTTTAGTCTCCTGAGGCGTTTTGCCTTTCATAAAGTAATGTTTAATCACCACACGAAATTCTTTTTCGTCCATTTCTTGAAAATCACTCGACTTCCTTGATTCACACGAATGCCAAACACAAAGAAATAGACCAATATGGCTGAAACTTGGTGTGCGTTCATTCAAGAGATGCTACTAACTAAACATGACCTCGATACGCGCCGGTGGTGCCATCTCTCGGACTTTGCACGGACTCTTCAAACCAGCCTCGTATAGCCAATAATAGGAACATGTACATGTCGTTTTTGACTAAATTGAGCCCTTTATCGACTTGGTCATGTGTAGATTTTCTTACTTTTTTACAACTAAAGTTTCTTTTATCATAGATTGATAAGATTTAGTGCCTCTTCTTCCATATGGTAGAAACCGTAGATTTAATTAAATTCAACTGTTAGCAAATCATCACTTTGTTTAACTCCATTTTCTATTTTCCTTTTAATATCGTGTTTGTCTTTACGTTTTTGTGTACTCATTTGAAAATAAAAACTTAAGCATTTACTTTGCTATTTTGATCAAATATGCATTGGAACCGATAACACAAGTGAATTGAAAATAATACTGCTCGAACTAGCGACGCGGCGGAAACAAGTAGAATATGAGTTCCCAGCGAGTTTCGGTGAATTCTCTAGACCAAGTCGCGCGACATCGACCACAAAGAGTGGCAAGTTCGTTATAAACGGACACAAAACATTCAAATTCGGTTCGCTTTATCCGGAAGGTCGTTACAACCGGGTTTGTAATAACCGATAAAAATTTGCATTGGTCTTATAGAAGTTTTTTCGTGCATTATAAAATAGTTCGTTTTAACCGGAAGCTCGCTATAAACGGGCTTGTTATAACAAGACTTCACTGTATATATTTTTGAACTCTTGTTTTTACAAGCTTTCATATGACACCTCACTCGATGACCTGGTAAATTTTTTTTTTCACTTCCGATTTCACCCCCCCAAAACTAACCCCTTAAGTCAAAATTTAACCTTTAAAACTACATGGCTCTGATGAGGCTATCAATTCCTATATTAGTACCAAATTTCAACTTTCTATGTCAGTTAGTTTCGGAAAAAAATCGGTTGTAATAGACGGATTTCGAAGTGGCCCTATGAGTGTTCCATTTTTCAATTTTGGTACTGAACACTAAAAAGAAGCTTTTAATTTACCTAGGCAACTAATTGTTATTGTACGACAGACGGACGGACGGACAGACACTGAAGTGATTTTATAAGTGTTCCGTACGGAACACTAAAAATTCCGATTAAGTAGACATATGTAAATGTGATTATTCTAATTATGAAGCAAAACTTAAACTAAGTTTAAATTATTATACAAAAAATAAACTAAATTTAAAGAGACAATCTATTAGTACACAAAAATTCCGATGAAGTCGGAATGTTTAAATATAATCATTATAATTATCAGACAAAATGTATTGTGTTGGAGTTGATAGCAGAATTCTTTCATTGTAGATGCAAATACATGTTGGAGTTATGCATTTTACTGGATTTTGCTACCTGTTTTGAATTATTTTTAAGGGTTTACCCTATTTTAGGCAGAAAAGCTCTGCTATACAATAGTCATAAAATTCAAATGAGGATTCATCGGTAGCATAGCTGTCCGAGCGTAACCTGTTTTTATTGTTTAATAAATAAAATTATCTTGTAAATAAAGTTATAGAAATATAAGATTTATTACCAAAAATATTTTAGTCTTTAATTATAATCAAAAACAATCATCATCTTCAAAATCTGAAGACTCGAGTTCTCTTAAATTGACAATTAAGGGCTCTATTTCCACAGTTACTTCGATGTGTTCGTCAAGTTTCCACATTTTATTTTCTTTTATAACATGTCGAATGGCATTTTTCCAACTATCCTCTTTGATCCTCTCTATTCCGGCGAGTAATAATTGCCTTACGTCTTGAAGTTTGAACGTGGTGTTATCCCTAGCAACGAAGCCTTTCATTTTTGCCCAAATTAGCTCTATGGAGTTCAATTCACAATGATATGGAGGTAATCTAAGCACTGTGATGTTCCGTTCCTTTGCCATCTCATCGACTGCGTATTTCTTGAACTGTGCCTTGTTTTGTTTCGCAATTTTGAGAAGTTCCGCTTTTACCATATATATCAATCGGTTTTATAACGTCTTCCGTCTTCCGATGCCTAATTTCCGCTCCTCCCGGTCTCTCCATCCCTCCTCCTCCAGATCTCTCTCTAGAACTTCTTTGTTGATTCCTGCTCTCCAGCTTTGGCGTGGTCTTCTTCGCTTTCTTTTTCCATGAGGGTTCCAATTTAAAATCTTTTTAGGGAGTCGGTCTTGTGACATTCTCTGTACATGTCCGTACCATACCAACTGTTGGGTTCTGATTTCGTCCACTATATCGTGCTTTATTTCTAAAGCTCGCCTTATCGTGTCATTTGGTATGCGGTCTTTTCTGGATTTTCTGGCTGCTCGTCTCCAGAAATCCATTTCTGTAGCTTTTAGTATTTTTTCTGTTCTTTCCTTTAATGGCCACACCTGGGAGCTGTAAGTTATTATACTTTTCACTATTGAGTTGTAAATTCTCTTCTTATTTTCAATGGTTATGTTTTTATCCCATAGTATACTATTAAGCATTGCAATCGCTTTTCTTCCTTGGATATTCCTTTCAAATATTGCTTCTTCCAGTGTACGGTCCCTAGATATTCTCGTTCCCAAATACTTATAACTGGCACAGTGTTTGATGGTGTGTCCTGTGGCCAGTTTCAAGTCCTGCTGTTGTCCTCCGACGCACATATACTCGGTCTTTTTAATATTGACTTCTAGGCCCCATTTTTCATATTCCTCCGTAAGTTTTCGTGTCATGTATTCCATATCATCGATGTCCTAAGCGACTACTACCTGGTCATCTGCGAATGATAGCGTGTACAATGTAGTATCGTCATCCAGTGGTAATCCCATACTGCTGCATTTCCTTTTCCAGTTCTTCAGTGCTCTCTCCAAATAGATTTTAAATAGCGTTGGGGATATACAGCAGCCCTGTTTGAGACCCTTTGTGACCGAGAACCCTGTTGTTATACCATATTTGGTTTTCACACTACTTCTTGTGTCTTGGTATAAGGATTTTACGGCTTTAATTATTTCGGTGCTTACATTACTCTGTTGTAGTGTTTCCCACAATCTCATTAGGGGCACGCTGTCGTAGACCTTTTTTAAATCGACAAACAAGACATGGACTTCCTGATCAAATGCGGTTTTCTTTTCTAAGATTTGTGTCAGTGAGAAGAGATGGTGTATTGTGGATCTTCCTGCTCTAAAGCCTGCCTGTTCTTCAGCTTCTACGTCCGCGTATTCCGTTTCTATTCTATTTTTAAGTATTTTTTCGTATATTCTGCTAATAGATCCTGTAACCGTTATTCCCCTATAGTTATCGCAATTATTTTTGTCTCCTTTCTTATGAATTGTTGATATGTATGATATTACCATCTTTATGTTTGAGATTTTTGTCTCTTATCCATTGAAGAATAGCCGCTTTCTTCCATGAATTTGTCGGGAGTCGTTCTAATAATCGAGAATGGTATGGGGCATTACCTAATACTATAACTGATTCTGTTGGTGTACATTCAATCACTTGTTGAAAGTACTCCTCAAAAACATCGGCCGTCATTTCCTCATGGTAATCTTTAGTTGACTTTGATTCGAATTCCAACAAGCCACCATCGAAAAATCCCTTTTCGCTACTAATATGTGCTATAATTAGCCTGCGACCTTTTCCTGAAGGGGGTTGTATTCCAGTTGACTGTGTGTTCACCGTGTGTCCCTCATTAACCCAAGTCTCATCTAAATAAAAAATATTTCTTTCTTCGGCTCGAAATTTTCTGATTGCTCGTAGATATTCTCTTCTCCAACAAATTATTTCTGTTTTATCGATAAGAACAGATTTTCTATTCTGTCTTTTCCAACGAAAATTCAGGTTATGAAGGATTTTCCATAATTTACATTTTTTAAAATCTATTAAGCAAATCTTATGTAGTGTACGAGGCTGGTTTGAAAAGTCCGTGCAAAAATAAAAACTACTTATGTGTTTGGGGTAAACCTTTTTTATTTTTCGACATAGTCTCCTTTTAGGCTTATACACTTCGTCCAACGATGTTCTAGTTTGTTGATCCCTTCCGAATAATAGGATTTGTCCAAGTCTGCAAAATATCCATTAGTGTCTGCAATCACCTCCTCGTTTGAATAAAATCTTTGTCCCGCCAGCCATTTCTTCAAATTGGGGAACAAATAGTAGTCCGAGGGAGCCAAGTCTGGAGAATAGGGGGGATGTGAAACGAGTTGGAATCCTATTTCCATTAATTTTGCGACCACAACTGCTGAGGTGTGTGCTGGTGCGTTGTCGTGGGCCATCCAGAACGTTCAGCGTCACTTGTGCCCATATAGCCAGTCCGAAAATTTTGAAACCACTTATAAACTGTTCTAATCGAAGGTGCAGAGTCACCATAATGTTTATCAAGCTTCTCTTTAGTCTCCTGAGGCGTTTTGCCTTTCATAAAGTAATGTTTAATCACCACACGAAATTCTTTTTTGTCCATTTCTTGAAAATCACTCGACTTCCTTGATTCACACGAATGCCAAACACAAAGAAATAAACCAATATGGCTGAAACTTGGTGTGCGTTCATTCAAGAGATGCTACTAACTAAACATTACCTCGATACGCGCCGGTGGTGCCATCTCTCGGACTTTGCACGGACTTTTCAAACCAGCCTCGTAGGTATTTCTTTCTTAATAAAAAATGGTGTACTTTTCTGCTTATTGCGTTTTTAAACTCTTCATCGACCTCTAAGGGCTTCTTTCCTTTGTGATTCTGAGGTTAGATTCAAGGTCCCTATCTACACGGATGGGACAAAGTCTCCTTCAGGTGCTGGTTCTGCAGTGATCGGTGAGAACTTTATCTTGAAATTGAAATTCAACAACATATCTGCGATATTCTCAGCGCAACTATTAAGGCTCAAAGAAGCCCTAAGATGGGCAGTCTCTTCAAAACCAAGTAAGAAATACTTACTTATCACGAACTCTCTGTCCTCGCTACAGGCCATTTCCTCTTCCAAAATTTCTTACTCTCTGGTTCTGAACTTTATTGACCTCCTTCAGATTGGACATAACAGAGGCTTAACATTTGTATTCTTGTGGGTTCCAAGTCACAAATCAATAAAAGGAAACGAAACAGCTGACCTGAATGCAAAATCTGCTAGTTCCACTGGAACCCACACAAAATTCATTTTCTCTAAAGTTCTTTCAAACCATTTTAGAACCACTATAGCAAATCTATTCCAATTAGACTGGGACTTGCAAGACGGTACTAATAAACTATGGGAGGTAAAACATCTCGCTTTTCCCCCTCTGCACCTTCCTTCCTTATCTCGCAAGGAAAATGTTATGTGGAGGAGAGTTGCCAGCGGCCACACTTATCTCGCACATTCCCACCTACTAAAAGGAGAGCAGCCCCACCCAGCAGTGCAATAGCCCTCTGTCTATAAAGCACATTTTGGAATTAAACGACTTCCTTGACAAGAAATTAAAATACAACATCAGAGGACCATTATCGCAAATTCTAAGACCGAACCATGACGGGATCAAGAATAAACTATCTGAATGAAACTATACTCCAAAATAATAACATCTACATTAAAATTGGGCGCCAAATGATCTAGTTATCGACGCGCCCTCATCAATAAAATAATCAATCAATCAAAACGGACCGCGTTTTCTTTCTTTTAGAAATCTATAAATAGTTGCTGATCCAACTCCCGTCATATTGGTACAGGTTTCCACAACTTCACAGACTTGTTGGCTGTTGATGCAGTAGGGCATCGTGGACTTTAAGTATCATTGTTTTTTCTCTCGCAGGGAAAATGCAAATTTACAGACTCCGCGAAGTTTGATCGGGGCAAAACTGAAAGTTGAAGCCATCACTGTTTTGATTTGAACTAAGCATGTTATAGGTTTTTGCTTTATTTTTATACTTACACAGAATATTTTTATCGCATACTTAGGTACTTAGGCACCTACCTACCGATAAGTGTACTTTGGTTAATTATATTCTAATAACTGCTAAAATCGCAAATAATTTTATTGGACCTATTTTTATAACATTGTAGGTTTCTAGTTCCTAAGAACTGTTAATTGTACTCGTTTAGGCCTTTATCATAAAGGGTATTTTTTATAGAGGTATAAAACTTTAAGTTGGCAACACTTTTTTAACTGGCGGCCATTTTGTCAGCTGTCAAGTGATTTATGTTTGGTTTGGCATTTCAACATGAATAGACTGACGCCTGAACAACGCTTCCAAATTGTGCAAATTTATTTTGAAAATCATGGTTCTGTTCGAAATACATATCGCGCACTACGTCCATTTTACGGTCAACATAATCGTCCATCAGAGCAATTAATTCGATTAACTATGGAACGTTTTCGCACTACGTTTACTCTAAATGATAATAAGCATCCACAGAGACGTCGTACAGTGCGTACAGAAGAAGTCATTGTTGCTGTAGAGCGTAGCGTAGAGGAAGACCCGAATCAGTCTATCCGCCATCGTGGACAGGAATTGGATATGTGTCCATCCACTTTATGGAAGATTTTGCGGAAAGATCTTGGTTTGCGTGCTTACAAAATCCAACTCGTGCAACAATTGAAGCCACACGATCACCTAGCAAGGCGTAGATTCGGTGAATGGGCCCAAAACAAGATTGCCGTTGATCCCGATTTTCATAAGCGAATTTTGTTTAGCGATGAAGCTCACTTTTGTTTGAATAGATACGTCAATAAACAAAACTGCCGTATTTGGAGTGATGATAATCCTCAAGTGTATGTTGAGACACCGTTACATCCAGAAAAACTGACTGTTTGGTGTACTTTATGGGCTGGTGGAATCATTGGTCCGTACTTCTTTAAAAACGATGCTGGTCAGAACGTTACAGTCAATGGTGACCGCTATAGAGCCATGATTACTGACTTTTTCGTTCATCAATTGAACAACCCTGATGTGCAGGAGCTGTGGTTTCAACAAGACGGCGCAACATGTCACACAGCTCGTGCCACAATTGATTTATTGAAGGAAACGTTTGGTAACCGCATAGTTTCACGTTTCGGACCCGTGAATTGGCCTCCAAGATCGTGCGATTTAACGCCGCTAGACTATTTTCTGTGGGGATATGTGAAGTCGCTAGTCTACGCCGATAAGCCCGAAACGATTGACCACTTGGAGGACAACATTCGCCGCGTTATTGCCGATATACGGCCACAAATGTTGGAAAAAGTCATCGAAAATTGGGGGCTCCAGATTAGACTACGTTCGAGCCAGCCGTGGCGGTCATATGCCAGAAGTCATATTTAAATTATAATGCCAGAAGATTATCTTTCGAATAAAGTAAATTTCATGTCAATTTAAAAAATTCATCTTTGTTTTATTCCATTTCAAAGTTCTATACCTCTATAAAAAACACCCTATACAAATAAGATTTTTAGTTTCATCATTTAGTCATTAAAATAAACTTTGAAATGCGTTGATTTATATAGCTTATTGTAAAGTTTAGAAGGCATGTATTAAATATTTTTTTAGAAAAAGGTCGCACTGTTGTGTAGGATAGAAAATAAAGGTGATTAAAACTAAAAAATGCAAATAATTGGTAGAAAAATTTTGGACGCTTATGGTTTATGACATTTTAATGTTTACAACCCATGTTGTGTGCTGTCAACTCCAAACAAACGGACTATATTACAACATAAAAATTCAAAAAAATTAAGCTGCTTATATCTACTCATTGTAATGTTCAAGATATAAAATTAGTTTAAAGATGCATCTAGTACTTCATAAAAATTCCAATAAAGAGAATCTATTACGACTTTAATATTACAATGAAGTTAAAATATTTAAGTACGCTAATTGTAATTTTCAAACAAAAACGAACAAATAATTAAAGGCCATCTATTAGGAACTTGTTATTTTTCAACGCAATTAATGTGGTTATTAAACACACAAACATTCAAAACGATTCTCCATTACACATAACATATAAAAGCGGAAAAATATAATTCTGATCAAAATTAAGAATTTAGTCTACCTTTACGTGGCAAAGTTTCGAATTTCTGTTTCTTCGTAATTTTCGTAAAATTTGGCAACATCATTTGGAAGCAGACCTTGTTGTGATTACTAAAAGCAGTTGCCGACAATTTCAGTGTCGGTAATCCAGTTTTGCCTGACGTGAAAGGATATTTTCTGCGTCTACAAAATTTACATACGGTACTGCAGCTGATAGTATTTACGAGGCTGGTTTGAAAAGTCCGTGCAAAAAATAAAAAACTACTTATGTGTTTGGGGTAAACCTTTTTTATTTTTCGACATAGTCTCCTTTTAGGCTTATACACTTCGTCCAACGATGTTCTAGTTTGTTGATCCCTTCCATTTCTTCAAATTGGGGAACAAATAGTAGTCCGAGGGAGCCAAGTCTGGAGAATAGGGGGGATGTGAAACGAGTTGGAATCCTATTTCCATTAATTTTGCGACCACAACTGCTGAGGTGTGTGCTGGTGCGTTGTCGTGATGGAAAAGGACTTTCTTGTGGGCCAATCGCGGGCGTTTTTCTTGCAGCTCGGTTTTCAAACGGTCCAATAACGATGAATAATATTCACCTGTAATAGTTTTACCCTTTTCCAGATAGTCGATGAGGATTATCCTTTGCGAATCCCAAAAGACAGTCGCCATAACCTTTCCGGCCGAAGGAACGGTCTTCGCCTTTTTTGGCGCAGATTCCCCCTTGGTAACCCATTGTTTAGATTGTTGTTTGGTCTCAGGAGTATAGTAATGTATCCATGTTTCATCCACAGTGACGAAACGACGCTTAAAGTCCTCCGGATTCTTCTGGAACAGCTGCAAACCATCCTTGCAACACTTTACACGATTCCGTTTTTGGTCAAGCGTGAGCAATCGCAGCACCCATCTTGCGGATAGCTTTCCCATGTCCAAATGTTTATGCAGAATATTATGTACCCGTTCAGTCGAGATGCCCACAGCACTAGCAAACTCACGCACCTTAACTCTTCTGTCATCCATCACCATATCATGGATTAGATCAATGATTTCTGGAGTCGTAACCTCCACAGGCCGTCCAGAACGTTCAGCGTCACTTGTGCCCATATGGCCAGTCCGAAAATTTTGAAATCACTTATAAAAACTGTTCTAATCGAAGGTGCAGAGTCACCATAATGTTTATCAAGCTTCTCTTTAGTCTCCTGAGGCGTTTTGCCTTTCATAAAGTAATGTTAATCACCACACGAAATTCTTTTTCGTCCATTTCTTGAAAATCACTCGACTTCCTTGATTCACACGAATGCCAAACACAAAGAAATAGACCAATATGGCTGAAACTTGGTGTGCGTTCATTCAAGAGATGCTACTAACTAAACATGACCTCGATACGCGCCGGTGGTGCCATCTCTCGGACTTTTCAAACCAGCCTCGTATTAAACAATATCGCCGCGTCATTTTAATTGGATTTTTTAATAATTCTTTTTAACTTGAGTTATTTGGAAAAAAAATGTAAATTACGAGGGTCGTTTCGAAAGTTCTCAGCCTGTCACAGATATGGTGCGAAGGTGACCAAATTGTTATATTTGTTAAGTGTTGTGTTATGACGTGCTGTGAAGTTTTACAGTTGTAGTTGTCTTTTTGTAGCGATCTTGTAAACAAACAAGTTTTAACATTTTTTAAAAAAGAGATAAAATTGAAGGGTTTTAAAAAGGTTTAACTCCTACACATAGAGTTGAATTTCACATTAAATGATTTTTTCTTTTTGTTTTCGATCATTAAGAGGGCTGCTAAAGTTAAACGTGGTCGTGCATCCAATTAGCATGATAAACGCTCACCTCGCCCGTAACCCTCTACGACCCTCTCGATGGTGTGACGAAAATTCACGAGAGCGTATTAAATAATCGCCGGCTGAGAAGACACTAGCTTGCTGACCTAAACATCTAGATAGACCGTGTCCATCCCTTTTATACGATATATTGGGTAGGAGAAAGCTTTCCTCTCGTTGGTTGCCGTTTGTTAACATTGACCAAAAACACATGCGAATAAATCTTTCCCAAGACTGTTTAGACTAGTTTAAACATAATTATCCTGAATTTCTTCGACGATTCATAACAGTAAAATGGGACACGGATTCATTATTACACGCGAGAAGAAAGCATAAACAGTTCAATCTGCAGGAAAAGTGATGGCTACAGTTTTCTGGTATTCTCATGGTGTTGAGCTCATCACTTGAAAAAAGGTAGAACCACCATCACCGAGGAGTATTATGCTTCACTACTGGACCAATTGAAGGATGCTTTTCAGGTCCACATTCGTAAAAAATAAATTGCTTTTTCATCACGATAATGCGCCTTTACAGACGCACCGGATTGTCGCTACAAAACTGCATGACCTTTGCTTCGAAGTACTCCGCATCCACCGTATTCGACAGATTTGGCTCCTAGCGATTACTTCTTGTTTCCAACTCTGATAAAATGACTAGCGGAACGAAGATTCACTTCGAATGAGGAAGCTGAGATGAACGCTTATTTTGCACAATTGGATAAGTCTTATGATAATGAGGGTGTTATTGGAAAGTCGCTGAGCTAAATGCATTGATTTGCAAGATGGTAATATAGAAAATATAAAAAATCTTTAATCTTGTGTTTTCTTTGTTAGGCCGAGAACTTTTAGAATGAACCTCGTATGTTCTTAAAACTGAAATTTTCATATTTATATAAATGTTTCTACTGTACCAATAATTTCTAATGTAGACAACTGTAATGATAATGTATTAGCTTTAAGTCAATTTTAATAAATAGCGGATTGCGCTATTTTTGTTATTGGATGATAATATATGTTTTCTATTTTCTACTTTTTTCATTTCTATCCTGTTAAAATTTTAAAAATAACTCACATTTTAATTTACTCTAATGCATCTCGAACCCTATATAGCAATTGGGTAGTCTACAAGCAACAGGAAGCCTATCTACTACTGCTTACTTCAGTTAGAGGTACAAATTGTTGTATCTCCCTTATTCTTTACATCAGTACTGTAAATTTTGTTCAGCCGATCCTAGCTCAGCTGAAGAGCCGTTATACGAAGAAACGCGTCCTTAGATTGATTAACGGGTGAGAGAACAGTCAAAAACTTCTGAACAGTGGACTTTGTCCAATTTTAGTAGTTTATATTCATTTCAATTTTGTTTATATATATATTATATCAATCGGTTTTATAACGTCTTCCGTCTTCCGATGCCTAATTTCCACTCCTCCCGGTTTCTCCATCCCTCCTCCTCCAGATCTCTCTCTAGTACTTCCTTGTTGATTCCTGCTCTCCAGCTTTGACGTGGTCTTCCCCGCTTTCTTTTTCCATGAGGGTTCCAATTTAAAATGTTTTTAGGTAGTCGGTCTTGTGACATTCTGTACATGTCCGTACCATACCAACTGTTGGGTTCTGATTTCGTCCACTATATCGTGCTTTATTTCTAAAGCTCGCCTTATCGTGTCATTTGGTATGCGGTCTTTTTGGATTTTCTGGCTGCTCATCTCCAGAAATCCATTTCTGTAGCTTTTAGTATTTTTTCTGTTCTTTCCTTTAATGGCCACACCTGGGAGCTGTAAATTATTATACTTTTCACTATTGAGTTGTAAATTCTCTTCTTATTTTCAATGGTTATGTTTTTGTCCCATAGTATACTATTGAGCATTGCAATCGCTTTTCTTCCTTGGATATTCCTCTCGAATATTGCTTCTTCCAGTGTTCCGTCCCTAGATATTCTCGTTCCCAAATACTTATAACTGGCACAGTGTTTGATGGTGTGTCCTGTGGCCAGTTTCAAGTCCTGCTGTTGTCCTCCGACGCACATGTACTCGGTCTTTTTAATATTGACTTCTAGGCCCCATTTTTCATATTCCTCCATAAGTTTTCGTGTCGTGTATTCCATATCATCGATGTCCTGAGCGACTACTACCTGGTCATCTGCGAATGATAGCGTGTACAATGTAGTATCGTCATCCAGTGGTAATCCCATACTGCTGCTTTTCCTTTTCCAGTTCTTCAGTGCACTCTCCAAATAGATTTTAAATAGCGTTGGGGATATACAGCAGCCCTGTTTGAGACCCTTTGTGACCTGGAACCCTGTTGTTATACCATATTTGGTTTTCACACTACTTCTTGCGTCTTGGTATAAGGATTTTACGGCTTTAATTATTTCGGTGCTTACATTACTCTGTTGTAGTGTTTCCCACAATCTCATTAGGGGCACGCCGTCGTAGGCCTTTTTTAAATGAACAAAACAAGACATGGACTTCCTGATTAAATGCGGTTTTCTTTTTTAGAATTTGTGTCAGTGAGAAGAGATGGTCTGTTGTGGATCTTCCTGCTCTAAAGCCTGCCTGTTCTTCAACTTCTACGTCCGCGTATTCCGTTTCTATTCTATTTTTAAGTATTTTTCCGTATATTCTGCTAATAGATCCTGTAAACCGTTATTCCCCTATAGTTATCGCAATTATTTTTGTCTCCTTTCTTATGAATTAGTGATATGTATGATATTTTCCATTCCTCAGGTACTTCTGATGTGTTAATGCATCTTTGGAATAAGTTCCTCAAAGCGCTAAATAGCTTTTCAGTTCCGTATTTTACTATCTCCCCTGGGATGTTTCCTGGTCCTGGAGCTCTACCATTTTTTAGCGTTTTACATACTTTTTTAACTTCTGATGTTGTTATCCTTATTGGGGATCCTCGTATAACTATATTTGGGTTTCCATGTTGGGTACTTTTGAACTCTGGTCTATCTTCTGTTAGCATATTTGTAAAATATTGGTTCCATTTTTCTGGTGTTATTGGTGAGAAGATTTCTCTTTTCTGTTCTGTTCTCATATTTTTAAGAAGTCTCTAGCTTTCTGTGCTTTTTCTTCCTCCTATGTAAGTGTTGAGTCTTGAGCATGTCTTTTCCCATTGGTTGTTCTTTTTGTCACTAATCATTTTGCGTACTCTAGCTTGGGATTCTTTGTATTTTACTTTGTCGTTTGTGCTCTTTGAACTTAAGTATTTGTGATAGCTTTTCCGTTTTTCTTCAATTTCGTATTTAATTTCTTCATCCCACCAATATGGTTTTTGCTGTTTTTCCCTTTTCTCTTGGTACCCTAATGCTTCCAGTGCGGCTGCGTGTAGGCATTCCTTTATATACTTATATTCTTCTTCTATATTAACAAATCCCGTCCGTTGTATCTTTTGGTCCAGTCTACTCTTGTATAGATTTCTGATACTTTTATTTTGTAAGCTGTCTGTATTATATCTTATTGTTGTTTCACTTGTTGTGTGCTGTGTACTTGTATCTTCCAGTTTGCTTTCCCGTGTTGTTCGTGAGGTTATCTTTCCTTTCACGAGGTAGTGGTTGCTGCAACATGAAGCCCCTCTTTGGACTCTTACATCTAGGAAGTTTAATCTAGATCTCTGACGTATTATCATATAGTCGATAATACTTTTTAAATCTCTTGTTGTTTGTCTCCACGTATATTTATGAATATCCCTATGCTGGTAGTGTCCGTTTAATATTGTAAGGTTGTTTTGTTCACATATCTCTATAATTCTTCTTCCGTTGTCGTTAGTAACTTCTTCGCCATATTTTCCTACCAGTTTATCGTGTTCTTTCCTTCCTATTCTTCCATTGAGATCACCCAAAAGTAATATCTCTCTTGATGTTCCAATTTTGCGTAATTCCTCATTTAGTTGTTCAAAAAATGAATCCTTGTTATTAGCCAGATCGTCGTCGTTGACAGCGTATACCCCCAGTAAGGTTGTGTTATTACCTAGTATTTTGAGATTCATCTTTATGATTCTTTCACTAATCGGTTCCCAGGTGGTTATGAATTTCCTCAGTTTTCTGTGTATTAGTATAGATACGCCTTGTTTTGCTCTATAAAAGTGATCGTAAGTGATCAATTTTGTTTATGCCATATATCAAAGAATACGAACAGAAATCCATGAATTAGTAAGAAAAACAAAAACAGAATACTGGGAAAGATACTAAAAAAAAAATAGAATCAGACTTCCATGGTCAACAAAAACAAATCTGGAAATTCATAAGACAGCAGAGAACTGAGATGAAAGAACTAATAGAGTATACACATATAAAGAAAGGTACGTGGTTAACATATCTTACACAATTATATAAAAGGGAACAGAGTATCACATTGCCACAAACAGATATAACAATAAACCAAGAAACATATAACGGAAGAGGACGTAATAGAAGCACTGAAAAAATTGAAAAATCGAAAATCTTCCGGTGCAGATCAAATAATTACTAATAGAGTATACACGTATAAAGAAAGGTACGTGGTTAACATATCTTACACAATTATATAAAAGGGAACAGAGTATCACATTGCCACAAACAGATATAACAATAAACCAAGAAACATATAACGGAAGAGGACGTAATAGAAGCACTGAAAAAATTGAAAAATCGAAAATCTTCCAGTGAAGTTCAAATAGCTAATGAACTACTAAAATATGGGGGACACTCTCTGGTTAATCAACTCCAGATATTTATACAGAGGCTTATAAGATCGAATAGAACTTCAAACGAATGGAGAACAGCGACAGTTTTACTAATGCACAAAAAGGAAGTAAAAGAAGATCCAAATAACTATAGAGACATATGTCTACTAAACTGTACACTGAAATTATCAACAAAGCTTATTACAACAAGAATAAACGCGAAATTACAACTGGAAGAAGAACAGCATGGGTTCAGAAGTGGGCGCTCATGCACCGATGCCGTCCCATTCCAGCATTCTTGTGCCTGATAGACTTAAAAAAAGCTTTCGACAATGTGAAAATGGAAGATGTTATTCATCTATTATATAACAGGAACATCCCATTAGACCTAATCAGAACTATCGAGAATATATATAAAGACAATAAAGTAGTCGCAAGGTGGACAGAAGTAACGACAGAACCAATCAACTATGAATCTCGAATTGGGTAGGGAGGCTCTTTAAGTCCTCTTCTGTTTAATATTGTCATGGATAAAATTATAAAGAATGTCAAAAGAAAGAAGGGATATAGAATGGCTAATAGAAAACTTAAAATTATATGTTATGCAGACGACGTGATAATAATGGCTGAAACCGAGAACGATCTGCAAGGGCTGCTATACGAATTCTATATAGCAGCAAAACAATATAATATGTCAATCTCAACTGAAAAAACCAAGACAATAGTAGATAGAACAGGCGATGGAAGTCTATTACCTGGGCATCAAAATATCTGATATCGGAAAAATCGAGGAAGAAGTAAATAAGGCTAATAGGATAGCGGGTTGCCTCAATGATACCATATCTAGAAATAAATTCCTCTCTGCTGAGACCAAAACAAGAATATGCAAGAGCATAATACGACCAGTAATGACTTATACATCTGAAACAAGATCCGATACAAGAATAACACAGAGGATGCTGGAATCAACTGAACGGGAGAGTCCAAGAAAGAGATGGAGCGACCATTTATAGAGCAGGGGACAAAGAAAACAGGCAATAGTGCCCAGCTATAAGTCGGAAGATGAAGAAGATATATAGCTCAAATTCGATCGATCATGACTGAACAGTGTCCTTATATCTGGGGCTCCGTTCCCAAACATACCCTGGATTTGCTAGATTCTAATCAGAAAAGAGTTGACAGCCAAACTGGCGGCCAGAAATTCATGAGAAATCTACGTTTTTGGAACATCGAAGAAATGTTGGTTTGTGTTTGGTCTGTTTATATCGACAGTCAATGGAACTGTTCGATAAAAAAATCTAACTCTAATTTAAGGTTATATTTTTAAAATTAGCTTTTTCCAGCTAGATGGAGATGGTAGAATGTCTAGTGCCCCTTGTTACTACTCTACACATTCTTTATTTCCATTCTCTGGTACCATGCAATAAAAATATATGTTAAAGCTACATTTAATACTCTCTTAAATTACCTTAGTTACGTTTTATGTTCTTTTGTGCCGTCTATTATGCAACGACCAAAAAGAGGAAATATATAAACTCCAATCAACATTTATTACTATTGACTGAAATTCCGCTTTGATGGTAGTATTCCTATTCCTTTTTCTCTTGACTGTAGTGACGAAGAAAGACTAGTGTCGGATGATTTAGGACAATTTTAATGCCACACATCTAAGGACGAGTTCACACCAGTGTGAAATTATCTGTAGTTTGGAACTAACAAAGTCATTGAAAATGGTCTTCGTTTCTACATTGTAATTGAACCCTTAAGTTAAGGCTTATTTACACTATTTCAATTTGGATGTTCAACTTGACGAATCATCCAAAGTGATAAATGTAAATTAAGTTTCACTTTCAATTCATCCAAAGTGTGCATCAAAAATGAATAATGAAAGAAATAGACCCCTTTCCTATTTTTATTGAAAACAATGTTCATTCAGCAGACGATTCTTCGAGAGTGCACGGGTAATGACAAGTGAAAATACGTCCGAGTCAACTTCAATTCGTCAAATCAGTGTTTCTCGCCCGGCGTTGTGACATCGTGTTTTGTTTCATGTTAAAAAAAAATAAGATTTTATTCTTATAGATTATACAACAGTTTGTTAAAAAAATTGTATAATTTATTAATAAAATATCTTTTTTGGAAACATATCGAAGATAAGAATGTTTGTGGAATCAGAAAGTGAGCGAATACAGCAAAACAAATTTTTGGGATAAAGGATACTCCTTAATGTTAACAGAGTTGAATTAAACTCATTTAACTGTGGTTGCAATAAAAGCAAAGATAACAAGTGTTCTAACGCGGTACGTATCGGAAGTTCTTCCTAAAGTGACATATCCGATACGGCCGTAGACGACCCTCTGGCCATTGCTTGGAGTTGATGCCTCTTTAAGTGTTCCACAAACAAAAGGAACCTAATGACGGTTACGAACAGCTAAATTGAGAAGTTACCAAAATAAAAGGCTCAGTAAAAAAGCGGAGCAGATGCAGATGTTGTTTATGAATCCCGGTTATTCTGGTTCAAGGAAGCTGATGGTCTTTTTCGAAATGTCTGCCTTCCAAAATCAAGCTCTTCAAATTGCTATTTCTGTCATTTTCTATTCACTGACAGTGTAAACAAAAAATCTTTCACTATTCACTTTCACTTTTGATGAGTTCAGCAAAAGCGAAATAATGTAAACTCAGCTTTAAGAAATCATTTCAATCGGTAACGCCTAAAGTTCTGTTTTCATTTTTGGTGTGCGTACGATTTTCTAACCTATAATTTTCTACGGCTTCACTGTACTATGTATTTCTATAAGAATTTTACAATTTGAGTTTTATTTTCAAGATAAAAATGGAAAATATTTGTGGCGAAAAAGTAATTTTACCAAAATCAACAGAAATGTCTAGGGATATGGTCAGTTTAATGCTTGGAAACTTGCACGAATCTTCAAATAAGTAAGTTTTTTTTTACAACATATAAGTTGTGTACAAGCGGGAAAAAAGTTTGTCGCCAGCAAAAAACCTAAACAATAATTCTGTAGTCCACACGAGTGGAGCCGCGGGAGTTCTAAAAAAAAGAATACTACTATCACTGTTAAACAAACAATATCAAAGTGGCCATCTTGTGGATAAAATTACATGGTAGTTTCTGAATCTGTTCAGTTCCTAAAATTTTACATTGTACATACACACTGCCGCTCATATTTAGGATCAAAGTAAATTATAATATTGATGCAACTATTTTTTTTTGGTTCAAGTGATTTACCTATTTCTTTTTTAGTCTTTTAATGTAATTTCCCTTTCTTTTGTAAATCACACATAACAAATTGTTTATTTTTAGTGAAGTGAAACAAGAGAGAATGAGCAGTGACACATTTTATGAGGAGTCTAATTTAGTAAAATCTGAAACGCTGTACATAAAGGATGAATATGACCAAGAAAGGTAAATGTATTAAGAATTGTAAAGAGTTGGCATAGAATTAAAACAGATATTGGAAATAAAGCTCAAGTTAATTCTTTTATAATTTATAAACCTAATAAAAAGTTAGTGTTGATTTTGTAAAGGGTGATTCATTTAGAGGTACTTTTTTTAAAATAAAAAAAAATGAATAAAAACAATTTTATTTTATAATCTTTATTATCATATAAAAGAACCATTCTTTACAATTATTTCTTAAAGATAATTTCTTTCAAATGTTGTCCGCGACTACGGTTAACAACGTCCATTCTGAAGTTCCAATTTTCAATGACGCGTGTGAGTATTTCGAGTGGTATTTGGCCAATGACTCGAGCAATATTGGCCTCCAATGCCTCAATTGTAGCTGGCTTATCCATGTAGACTTTGGACTTTACATAGCCCCAAAGGAAAAAGTCAAGAGGTGTGATGTCACATGATCTAGCGGCCAATTCACTGATCCAAAGCGTGAAATGATCTGTTCGCCGAATTGCTCTCGCAGTAAAGCCATGGTTTCACGGGCTGTATGGCAAGTGGCGCCATCTTGTTGGAACCAAATTTCGTCGAGACCACGGGCTTCAATTTCTGGCATCAAATAGTCTGTTATCATGGCGCGATAACGGTCACCATTCACAGTAATATTCCGGCCGGCCTCTGTTTTGAAGAAATATGGACCGATTATTCCACCGGCTCATAAACCACACCAAACAGTTGTTTTTTCTGGATTTAATGGCAGCTCTTGAACCTCTTCAGGTTGTTCATCACCCCAAATACGGGCATTTTGTTTATTCACGAACCCATTAAGCCAAAAATGGGCCTCATCGGTGAACAAAATTTTTCTCGAAAACAGTGGATCTTCTGCAAGCTTGTCAAGAGAGCTGTCGGACGAGAGCTTTGTCAGGAAGGTAAAATCCTACCTGATTGCAAGATCATTTTACTCACTTGATGAGTTTTTGAACCATAATTTTAATGACTTTTAACTATGTAATTAATGTGTCTTACCTTTATTTTGTTCTTTTGATATCTTTAATTGTTCATTGATTTGTAGTTACATGTTTTTGATATTTTAATATTTTAGCATTTTAACAATTCCTTTTGACTTGTGACGTGTAAAAGCACATTGTGTACTTATTACTAATAAATATTTGATTTGATTTGATTTGATATATATATAAATAAACCCGTTTTTACTGAAGAACTATTCCAAATGGGCGTTTCACGCCCTCATACTGCAAGATTTATAAAATTGTGAGCTCTTTAACAGATTGGCGCCTTTTGCACGATAATCTTGATTCTTTCACTGCGTGGTGTAAGTCCAGTGGCCTGGACCTCAATGTTGACAAGTGTCAGGTGATGTCTTTTTATAGAGCCGGCACTGCTGTGGCGTTCCCCTATAGCATCGATGGGCAGGTTTTGCAGACTGTGAATAAGGTAAAGATCTGGGTGTAACCCTTGACCCAAAATTAAGTTATCACTTGCATTATGACTACATGATCAATAGAGCCTTTACAATGCCCGGCTTTATCTGCAGAGCCGGTAGGGATTACTCTAGTATTGACACATCGAGACTATTAAATGAATCCTTGGTGAGATCATTACGTTCCCCAGTATGGTCACCTTATTATGAGTGCCATATTCACTCAATTGAATTGGTGCAGAACAGGTTCTCGTGTTTTGTTTCTAGGAAGCTTAATATCCAGCATTCAAATTTTTCTGCAAGAGCCATGAGGTCAGTGACCTGGCTCCCTAGGCTATCTGTGAGATCTAACGCAGAACTGTTGTTTCTATATAAGACCATTAATTCTCAGCTGGACTGTCCTGACCTCTTGGCTCAAATTGATTTTTTCGTTCCATCCAGAAATGCAAGGAGTCATTGCATCTTGTCACAGCCTGTTCATAGATCCAACCATGCCTTACATTCTTCCATTGCATGGCTTCATGCCAGAGGCAATATGGCTCATGTTGATTTTTTAATGTGTGGCTTGGTGGCCTCAGGCGAATATTGTGGGATGACTTTTTGTGCCTCGGGCTCTTGTTTGTTATCTTTCGGTTGTTGCTTTCTAAGCTTTCATTTATATTCATTTATATTTACTCTAAGTTTTACTTCTTTACTCTTTGTTTAATTTAGTTTTGTTTTTATTACCTTAGTTAAGTTAGTTAGGTAGTTAGTATAGGTAATTTTTTGTTATGAATTTTTTATTTGTCAAATTTTTATTATACTGAGTTACCCATAAATAAATAAATAGAAAATACGGAATACAAATTTTAATACATTTTAGGGAAATGAATTGACAAACAAAATTAACAAATTTGCAAGGTTTTTTACCCTGAATTGTTCCTGCAAATATATATTCTCTATTTCTAAAAAAATTAACGTTGCTGAACCCAACATAGTTATGTTGGGGCACCCCATTCCCCTAACATCGTCACTCAATTTGTTGGGCCTTAATTTGGGATCAAATATGTCCTGGCATGAACATGTTGCAGGCATAGCAAGGAGAGCTTCTCAAAAGTTGGGAATATTATTTTGAACCAGAAAGCTTTATGCTCCACAACAACTCTTAATTCTTTATAAAGCTCAAATTCGACCAACTATGGAATACTGCTCTCATGTTTGGGGTTCCGCTCCCAAACATACACCGCATTTGTTGGATTCTGTTCAGAGGAGAGCTGTTTGTCTAATTGGGGACCCGGAACTGACCGGCGACCCTGATTCGCTGGAACATCGAAGAACGGTTTGCCACTTGAGTCCGTTCTACAAGTATTTTCATGGAAAGTGTTCGAAGAATAAATTCCTCCCAGAGTGGCGCATGTTAGAAATACACGTCGCCCAAATACTTCACATTCGTATGAGGTTCAGCTTGTTACTCCGCGTACAACGCTTTTCAAGCAGTCTTTTATATGGAGAACATCATCTCTTTGGAATAATTTGCCCAGGGCTGTGTTTCCCACCGAGTACAGTTTACAGCGATTCAAGAACAACGTGAATCGCTTTTTCCGCACACATGCCGCTCCTGGAGCGCTTTGGGGACTTCCTTGTAGCACGTGTGCCAGACCCATAAAAAAAAAAAGAATTATTTTGTGGACAGCCTTAATATTCAACAGAATTGAATTATCTGCAGATTAAAGGTTGTATTTTATTGTAGTGATGTTAAAAATTCTATCAAAAGGACTAAAATTGTATTTTTAAACTCATACAGTATTTTTATACATAGTAGTGGTTATATACAGTAATACCCCGCTTAGCGCGACCCCGTTACGCGCGGTTTCACTATAACGCGAATTTCAAATTTCGCGCTCATGTAGTCATTAACTTCTCTATGGTCGCGGGGGGATCCCCGCTTTCTCTGAATATTCTCTTTGAAGAATTGGGAATTCCCTGTCCTTCGACTTTGTTCTATGGGGATTTCCTCGTTCGTTTCGTGTGTTCATTTGTTCCGTAATGTTAGTTCGGTCGGCTGGCAGTTTTGTTTTAATATTTATTGGAGATACATACATACGTAATTTAACCCTACGTTAAAAATGCCGCCTGTAAAGAAAAAAGAGCGTAAAAGCGTCACTTTGGAATTGAAGATGAAAGTGTTAAGAAGAATGGAAAATGGAGGCAAAGCAACAATTGTTGGGAGAGATTTTGGACTCTCAGAATCGACTGTGAGAACGATTTATAAAAATCGGGAAAAAATTAAAATCTCCAGCGAAGGTTCAACACCTATAAGTGCAACAAAACTTTCTCGTTCGAGATCATCTATCTTAGAAAGAATGGAGAAATTACTGTCAGTCTGGATCGAAGATTTGAATAAGAAGAACACACCACTAAGTCAAGATCTCATATGCACAAAAGCAAAATCTTTGTATGAGATGCTGAAAACAAAAGAAGGAGAAGGGAGTGCCACTCCGACTTTTGCTGCCAGCAGAGGCTGGTTCCATCGGTTCAAGCAGCGTTCTAATCTTCACAATATCCACATAACAGGCGAGGCGGCCAGCGCGGACATTCAAGCTGCAGCTGAGTTTCCAGACAAGTTTCAAGACTTCGTTAGACGAGAGAAAATTCCTGCTTGTCTCATCTTCAATGTTGATGAGACCGCACTTTACTGGAAAAAAATGCCATCTCGAACATTCATTTCTAAGGAAGAACGTCAAGCCAGTGGTTTCAAAGCTGCGAAAGATCGACTAACACTTCTGCTGGGTGGTAATGCCACTGGTGATTTCAAACTGAAACCTTTACTAGTGTACCATTCAGAAACACCCCGTGCAATGCGAGGCACAGACAAGACAAGTCTACCAGTTGTGTGGCGATCAAACAGAAAGGCGTGGGTTACACGGGAAATTTTTCAAGAATTGTATTCTAATAGTTTTTGCCCATCAGTCAAATCATACTGTGACAGAAATGGGCTTGAACCTAAAGTTATATTACTCTTAGACAATGCCCCAGGACATCCAACCTCACTTGATACGCCCAGAGACTTAAAAGTGTACGTAAAGTTCCTTCCACCAAACACTACGTCAATATTACAACCTATGGACCAGGGAGCAATAGCAAACTTCAAAGCTTATTACCATCGCCGCACTTTTAGCCAACTAATTCATGAAACTGACGGGGAAGGAAGACAGTCTATGCGAGAGTGGTGGAAGTCATACAACATTATGAAGTCTATTCACAACATAGAAGAGGCTTGGAAGGAAGTTAAAATGAGTTGTATGAATGGGGTGTGGCGTAATCTTTGGCCAGATGTAGTGGAAGCACCTAGAAGAATTGTCCAGATGCAGAGACAAGTGCTTGAAGACATTGCTGCAATGATTGAGGGGTCTGAACTTGAAGATGTCACGGTAGAAGATCTCGTAGAACTTGTAGCAACGCACGACGATCCTATTAGCAATGAAGATCTGATCGAGTTACAGAATAATCCTATCTACGATGAGGAAGAACAAGTAGAAGAGAAAGTTTTATCTTCAGGGGAAATACAAAATGCACTTTCAAAAATTTATTCAGGTTTGGACATATTGCAGAGTATAGACAATAATGATGACCGTGTCTTGACCGTGTGTCAAACAATTAAAAACAGTGTTGGGTGTTATGAACGTATTTTACAAGAACGTAAACAAAACGTTACCCAAAAGACAATAGATGTATTTTTCCGTAAAAAATAAGAGTATGTATTGCATAAAGTGTTCTTAGAATTAAAGTGATTGATTAAAATGATTTGTATTTTTTTGTATTAAATTTTGACTATGTTTAATCATAAACCTCGATATACGCGAATTTCAGTTAACGCGATTTTTTTCGGAACGTATCCCTCGCGTAAAGCGGGGTATTACTGTATATTCTAATAGTAAATACAAAATTAAAGTTTATGTTAAATGGAAAATTACGATTTAACCTGAAAATATAATTTGTTTGTTACGGAGTTTCCAAGCACCATATGAATTATTAAAGAATAATTTATAGAAGAACATGTAAGTGCTAGTTTTGTTCGAACCAGTGAAATTGCACTTGTAGCTTTAGTTTGTGTGGCATACCTGTTTCTTTTAGGGCCTTTTAACTAAATTTGTATTCCTCGGGTAAATTAAATTTGATCATTTGTTTTTTAGCAAAATGAAGCATGAAGAAATGAGCAATGACATATTCTTTAAACAGAGTGACTTAATAAAATCTGAAGAGGTTGATTTAAAGGACAAAGACGACCATGAAAGGTAAGTGCATTAAGAGTTATAGGAAGTTTCCATAAGATTAGTAAGGAAACACTTATAAGATCACTTCGGTGTTTGTCTGTCTGTCTGTCTGTCTGTCACCCGATTTTCTCCGAAACTATTTGACATAGAAAGATGAAATTTGGTAATAATATAGGAATTGATGGCCTCATCAGAGCCATGTAGTTTTGAGAATTAAATTTTGACTTAAGGGGTTAGTTTTAGGGGGTGAAGTCGGAAGTGAAAAAAAATTTTTTTTACTAGGTCATCGAGTGTGGTGTCAAATGAAAGCTTTTGAAAACACGAGTAAAAAATATATATATAATATTATACTTGCGCGCACTTTTCTTTGTATTATTTTTAAAAATTCGCGAAAAATCGCTGTCCTGGGCCTTATCTCGAAAAGTACTTATAAAAAAATTTCGAAAAAATTCTGGAATTTTCTCCACGGGGTGTAGATTGAACGAAAATTATCACGGGTGCATTACCTTTAATAATTTATATGGTATATAAAAAAAACAAAAATTTCAAGGTCATCAGATTTCAGTAAAGATTGGAAACAAACTTTGTTAAAAAACTCATTTGGAGTGTGTTTTGTGAAGTCACTGATCATTTTATACCACCGTAACATAAATTTTGACTTAAGGGTTTCGTTTTGAGGGGCGATATCGGAAGTGAAAAAAAATTTTTTTTACTAGGTCATCGAGTGTGGTGTCAAATGAAAGCTTGTGAAAACATGAGTAAAAAATATATATATAATGTAATACTTGCGCATACTTTTCTTCGTATTACTTTTAAAAAATCGCGGTCCCCTACCTTATCTCGAAAAGTACTGATCAAAAAATTTTGAAATAATTCTGGAATATTCTCCACGGGGTATAGATTGAAAGAAAATTATCACGAGTGCATTACCTTTAATAATTTATTTGGTTTATATAAAAAAAAAACAAATTTCAAGGTCACCAGTTTTCAGTAAAGATTGGAAACAAACTTTGTTGAAAACTCATTTGGGGTGTGTTTTGTGAAGTCGCTGATCATTTTATACCACCCTAACAAAAATTTTTATTTTAAAAACAATCAACGTACGGAACACTAATTGTGCAAGTTCAACTTGCACTTGACCGGTTTTTTTTTTTTTGTGCAAAATTCTTGCTTTTCTAACATTTCTATATCTTTCTTGTAGAAGGATTTGTCTTTACCTTCAAAACAGGTCTTAGTTTTGGAGATACCTTCTTCATTGGAGCCAAACCTCTTTCCTGCGAGTTTTTTTTGAGTTCTGCGAATAGATAATAGTCGCTGGGAGCCAAATCTGGAGAATACGGGGGACGAGGAAGAAATTCGAACTTCAATTCATGCAATTTTGCCATTGATTTGTGACATGGTGCATTGTCTTGATGAGAGAGTACCTTTTTCTCTCTCATTTGGGGCCATTTCTTTGCGATTTTTGCCTTCAAACGCACCAATAACTTTATATAATATTCGCTATTGATGGTTTTTCCCTTCTCGCCATAGTTGATGAAAATTATTCCATGCGCATCCCAAAATACAAGAGCCAAAACTTTCCCAGCCGACTGTTGTGTCTTTGGTTCCTTCGGTCGATTTTCACCGGCTGCTGTCCATTCAGTTAAGTGCTGATTTGATTCCGGTGTGTAGTGGTGGATCCATGTTTCATCCATTGTCACATATCGCATGAAAAAATCCTTTTTGTTGTACTTAAACCGGTCTAAACAGCGCTCAAAATCATCAACACGTTGTTGTTTTTTGGTCCACTGTGAGCAAACGCGGTATATTTCGAACAGAGTTTTCTCGTGCCCAAATATTCATGCAAAATATGACCAACACGTCAGCTATTTCACGCAATTTCACTTTATGGTCATCCAAAACAATTTTGTGGATTTTTTGATGTTTTCCGGTGTAGCCACCTCATTTGGGAGTCCAGAGCGTTTAGCATCATTTGTGTCTGTACGACCGCCTTTAAATTCAGCCTACCAGTAAATGATGAGCGATTTCCCAAGGGCAGAGTCCCCGTAACACACAGAGATTTGATTTCTACATTGGAACTACTAAAAACACTATTTACAAACGGAAAAGTGAGCATGGGAGGGGATAAAGTGCAGTGGTTGAAAATTTTCTATCTACTCTACGAAAAAAGCAGAACTTTTTTGTAGTTTCTTATGAGTATGGACACTCAGAATTTCATGTTTCTCAAAAATTAAATGTAAGGAAAAGATTATCAAAATTAAAATTATTGAGCATGTCCTGACCCCTTTCCTCTACCCACAAGGGCACCTAATTACAGGAAATAAGAAACAGAACCTTCTATCTCTTTTGAACTACATTCCCTTAGGCACCACGATTTCTACAAAAAATTAAAAAACATCGTCGTCAGAAGAAGACACGATATGCTTGACTGAAAAAGAAAGCAAAGAAACAGGAAATTTTACTTTTTAGTGTTCCGTACGGAACACTTATAAGATCACTTCGGTGTCTGTCTGTCTGTCTGTCTGTCTGTCTGTCTGTCTGTCTGTCACACCCGATTTTCTCTGAAACTATTTGACATAGAAAGGTGAAATTTGGTAATAATATAGGAATTGATGGCCTCATCAGAGCCATGTAGTTTTGAGAATTAAATTTTGACTTAAGGGGTTAGTTTTAGGGGGTGAAGTCGGAAGTGAAAAAAAAATTTTTTTACTAGGTCATCGAGTGTGGTGTTAAATGAAAGCTTGTGAAAACACGAGTAAAAAATATATATGTAATATTATACTTGCGCGCACTTTTCTTTGTATTATTTTTAAAAATTCGCGAAAAATCGCTGTCCCGGGCCTTATCTCGAAAAGTACTTATCAAAAAATTTCGAAAAAAATTCTGGAATATTCTCCACGGGGTGTAGATTGAACGAAAATTATCACGAGTGCATTACCTTTAATAATTTATATGGTATATAAAAAAAACAAAAATTTCAAGGTCATCAGATTTCAGTAAAGATTGGAAACAAACTTTGTTAAAAACTCATTTGGGGTGTGTTTTGTGAAGTCACTGATCATTTTATACCACCGTAACATAAATTTTGACTTAAGGGTTTCGTTTTGAGGGGCGATATCGGAAGTGAAAAAAAATTTTTTTTACTAGGTCATCGAGTGTGGTGTCAAATGAAAGTTTGTGAAAACACGAGTAAAAAATATATATATATAATGTAATACTTGCGCACACTTTTCTTCGTAATACTTTTAAAAAATCGCTGTCCCCCTACCTTATCTCGAAAAGTACTGATCAAAAAATTTTGAAAAAATTCTGAAATATTCTCCACGGGGTACAGATTGAACGAAAATTATCACGAGTGCATTACCTTTAATAATTTATTTGGTATATAAAAAAAAACAAAATTTCAAGGTCACCAGTTTTCAGTAAAGATTGGAAACAAACTTTGTTGAAAACTCATTTGGGGTGTATTTTGTGAAGTCACTGATAATTTTATATCACCCTAACAAAAATTTTTATTTTAAAAACAATTAACGTACGGAACACTAATTGTGCAAGTTCAACTTGCACTTGACCGGTTTTTTAATTATTATTTTTTACTTTCATCTTTTTTTCTTTAAACAATTAAAAATCATGTTTATATTACTTGGGTTTTATTTTAAAAAATAATCTACTTACCTGTTATTCAATAAAAAAGTAAAAATATTTTTGTCTTTTAAAAAAACCTGAGTAGACTATGCCTTTTTCTCCCCAGAGTTCCCGGTATTTGGTAATATATTTTTAAAATCTGCCTCTTCTTGCATTTACAAAGGCAGGAATGCAAGGATCCTCTTTCAAAGCGGGCCTAAAACAGTTTTACAAAAATTATCTACTAATTTTAAAAGTGTTTTTTTTGAAATTAGAGCTGGTCCACTATGGTTCTCAACGTCTCATATATTACTCTTAAAATCACTTAAAAATACCTTTTACTGAAATACGACCAAAATGAATTATTTGGCGAAACTATAAAATGCACGATTCCGATAATTGGATTTAAAGTCATCAGTATGCTAAAATTTCGTGACTTAATTGATAAAAACAGAAACATTTTAATGCACAACAGATATTAACATATTTACCTGGGACCTTAGCCTGTTTTATTTTGTAGACAGCCTTATTATTTAGCAGAATTGAATTATCTACAGAGTAAAGATCCTATTTTATTATAGCGATGTTAAAAATTCTATCAAAAGGACTAAAATTATTGTTTTTAAACTCGTACAGTACTTTTATACATAGTAGTAGCATAGTATTCTAATAGTAAATAAAAAATTAAAGTTTTTGTTAAACGGAAAATTACGATTTCACTTGAAAATTTAATTTGTTTGTTGTGGAAATTCCAAGAACCACAGGAATTATTAAAGAATAATTTATACAAGAACATGTAAGTGTTAGTTTTGTTGCAACCAGTGAAATTGCACTTGTAGCTTTGGTTTGTGCGGCATACCTGTTTCTTTAGAGCCTTTTAACTAACATTATATATTGTAGCGTGTTAAAAAAATGCTCCCTCGTTTGGGCGCAATTTTATACCGTCTAAGAAAAACGCCCGCACGTTGAAGCGCAATTTTGTAACCTCTTAACTTCTTTGCTATTAATACATATTATATTTATTAAATAGAAGTCGTTATTTTCCCCTTATGTATATCATAATTTCTGAGAATGGATTGAGTGGATATTAATACTGAAAGAACTAAAGAAATTATACATAAACTAGCTCAGTTTTTTGGTAGAGAAATATGGATAAGAGATAATTTTTGTACGTCTTTTGAAAATAGTTGTTTAAAATTTTGGTTGTACAGTTTTTGGACACCATTCATTTTAAAATAAAAAGAATCTAACTTCAGCTCAAAAAAATGAAAAAATACTGAAGGGTTATGTACTTGTTGAAAAAAAATTTTTAGTATTGTACAACCGTTGCGTCCTGAAAGATAAAACCGGTAATTCAGTAAAACGCTAGATTTAAATAAAGAAAAGGGTTTATTAATGACAAAATTAAAAGTTCTAACTTCGCTACACTTTAAAATTACTACTACTAAATAAAATTCCTTAATCTAGTAGATGGTACGATTATATAGAATCTTTAAATCAGGATTCTAATTAAAGGCTCAGCTAAACACGATGTTAAAAGTTCGTGGAATTAACTTCACGAGTTACATGTGCTAAATAGACGATGTAAACGCACTTGTCAGCAGGAAGCAAGATCTATGGATTGATGTGCTTATGACCTACAGTTTTTCTGTTAGTTTTTTAGCCTGTCCCGGTGAAATCTTCATAACCATATTGTCTCAACCTTTGCTACCCCAGTTCCTTTTGGGCTGCTAAACACTTCTTGACCCGAAATGTCTGGGAATGAACAGGATATTTCAAGGAAAAGGCCTTGAACTTCGAAGCTAAAAACCGTCTCTGCACTACCACATCACTAATAAACTACTACGGCAACGTGATGGAAAAAGCTTACTGCGGCTTGATCTAAAAAGCCCATTGCGGGTACATGATGGAAAAAGCCGTTACTACAAGTCGGCTGGAAAAAAACCTTTACTACATCTCGGCTGGAAAAAAAGCCTTGAACAATCCATCCGCACGCTTAAATATTTTTCTCCCTTCCTTAAAATAACGTCTTTAAAATGGCTTTCTTCCCGGATACAAATCTATAGCCAATCAGACACAATCGATGCAAATTAAAGAGTCCAGTAGTCAACCTGCAATGCACACTGTAAAATTTAAATAAACTGCTCAACAATTTAAAACACTGTTTTAAGCTACACTGCCCAAAAGTTGAAATCACTGCAATAAATATAAAAATGGAAAAAAAAATATAAATTATAGGGAGAAAAACAGTGTCGTAACATGATCTTAAAATCTAGGAAAAAATGAATGTTACAATATATACAGCTAAGGTAAATTAAATTTAATCGTTTGTTTTTCAGCAAAGTGAAACATGAGGAAACGATTAATGACATGTTCTCTAAAGAGAGTGACTTAATAAAATCTGAGGAGGTTGATATAAAGGACGAGGACGACCAAGAAAGGTAAGTGCATTAAGAGTTATAATGAGTTTGCATAAGTTTAGTACGGAAATTGGAAACAATATTCAGGTTCGTTCACTTATCGATATAACACGTAGGCTGAAAAGTTTTTGGTCTAGCTACTTAAAACCCAATTTTTTTCATCAACATAGTCTCCTTCAAGAGCGATACAATCAGTCCAACGCCAATTTTTATACTTTTCTTGTAGAAGGATTTGTCTTTGCCTTCAAAATAGGCCTCAATTTCGTCGATAACTTCTTCAGTGGAGCCATATCTCTCCCGCGAGTATTTTTTTTGAGGTCTGCGAATAGATAATAGTCGCCGGGGGCCAAATCTGGAGAATACGGTGGATGAGGAAGCAATTCGAACTTCAGTTCATGCAATTTTGCCATAGTAACCATCGACTTGTGATACGGTGCATTGTCTTGATGAAAGAGCACTTTTTTCTTCATTTGGGGCCGTTTCTTTGCGGTTGCGTTGCACCAATAACTTCACACCAATAATATTCGCTATTGATGGTTTTTCCCTTCTCAGCAGTCGATGAAAATTATTCCAGGCGCATCCCGAAATACAGAGGTCAAAACCTTCCCAGCCGTTTGTTGTGTTTTTGGTCGCTTCGGGCTACTTTCACCGGCTGCCGTCCACTCAGCTGACGGCGGTGTGTAGTGGTGGATCCATGTTTCATTCATTGTCACATATCGTATGAAAAAATCCCTTTTGTTGCGTTTAAATAGGTCCAAACAGCGCTCAGAATCACCAACAGGTTGTTGGTTTTGGCCCAGTGTGAGCAAACGCGGTACTCATTTCGAACAGAGCTTTCTCATGCCCAAATGCTGATGTAAAATATGACCAACACGTCCTTCTGATATCTTTAGGGTGTGAGCTATCTCACGCAGTTTCACTTTATGGTCATCCGAAACAGTTTTGTGGATTTTTTTGATGTTTTCCGGTGTAACCACCTCATTTGGGCGTCCAGAGCGTTCAGCATTATTTGTGTCTGTACGACCGCGTTTAAATTTAACATACCACTAAATGATGAGTGATTTTTCAAGGGCAGAGCCCCTGTAACACTTATCAAGCCATTGCTTTGCTTAAACGGTATTTTTCCCATCAAAAAACAGCGTTTAATCAAGACACGAAATTCGATTTTTTTTTCATTGTTTTGAAAATATCAAAAGTAGCATCACTAAAACCACTGTAATTTGTAAACTAATCGTCGAAATATCATGAAATATTGACACGTATCGTTTGAAGGTAGTTTCTAAAAATCATGGATTTTTTGAAAAGGACGACATCTATGTGTCAGACCAAAAACTTTCAGCCTAGGTGATATATAAAATATATAATAAAGCATATAAGGTGACATCTTTTCAATAATACGAGAATTTCTTTGTTTGGGATATTGGATATTTAATATAAAATAATTTTCCTGTGGTAAAATATATCCGCGATAAAAGGGAGGGGAGATTTCTAGTTTTAACAGAAACAGTAGGGAAGAGCTTGAGATCTGCTGTGATTCAAGTTCCTCTCAATAAATACTTATTTTGTGGGTTTTTCTGGTAATTATTTACAGTCAAGGCACCACCGTGTTTTGGGGCGCTGAACATGAATCAGGCGTCAAAAATAGGCGCTGGACCACTCCTGAGCCGTCCAGCCATCCCCAACCCCGAAAAATTGATTAAATTAAAAAAAAAAACGGAAAAATTTCTGGAGTATATTTATGTTTTAATGGCGCGTTGAACACGAATCCGGCGTTAAAAATCGGCGCTCGACACCCCTTATCTCCAACCCCCGAAAAATCGATTAAACTTAAGGAAAATAAACCCTACAGTATTTTTATGTTTTATTGGGGCGCTGAACACCAATCCAGCGTTAAAAATCGCTGCTCGATCACCCACCCATGAGCCGAACCGCCACTCTCTACCCTCGAAAAAATCGATTAACCTAAACTAACCTAAGCTAACCTATGTTCACCGCTCTGTGCATGCGGAGAAGAAAGTGATGTTAACCACCTTCTTCTTGAATGTCCCAATTTTACTGCTGAATCTAATAATCTTTATCATTCAATTTCCAACTTCCACACCAGGTCCCCTATAACCTTATCAGACGCTTTACAATCCCATGAATATCTGGTTAAAATAATTATATCTTTCCTAAGTTACTGCAAAATCAAATTATAGACACCCTCATCTCCATCCACCTTGGATGACGCTACTCAAACTCACCCAGGTTTATTCATAATAATTAACTCATCCGAGAAGGTTATGGAGTCATTCCAGACACACTGCAAGGTGGACCTTGTCGGATATCATTTAAGATAAAAGAGTTTTGGAATATAAACCGCCACCCGACCGAATAGCCCTGGCAGCTGTGGTCGTAAAAAGCATAGAGAGAGAGAGAGAGATGTTCACCGAACTTTGGTTCATTTTTGTTCAAGTTAGTTCGGTTTCATTTTTTCTTTTAATTTAATCGTTTTTCGTGGGTTGAGGGTGGCGAGGCAGCTCAGGTGTAGTCAAGCGGCGATTTTTAATAGCAGTTTCATGTTCAGCGCCCCCAAAAGCCATAAAAATACTCCAGGGTTTTTTTTATTTGATCGATTTTTTGGGGGTTAATGTGGCGGGGCGGCTCAAGGGTGGTCGAAACGGCGATTTTTAACGCCGGGTTCGTGTTTTTAGCGCCCCAAAAAACCTAGGAAAACACTTTTTTTTTCAATTCTGGTTGGTGCTATAATTGTAAATAATTACCGTTTTTCTTTATATTTTCATTACAAAAATAATATTGTATTAAACAGAAAGATATTCAAATTATAGTTAAACTGATAATAATAAGTAAGCAAAAATATATCAATATTTATATCAATGCGGAGCGACCCTTACAATGAACACCTGCTCATTGCTGGTGAATTCTATCCTCAAAATTTTTACAGACGTTTCTAAGAATATTGTTTTATAAAATGTTCAAAAAAAAAAAAAAAAAATGGCAGAAGACAGAATTGTAAGGTTTTGACAGTTAAGCAGGTGGTTTTAAATAATACTGCAATCATGAAATGGTTGGATTTTCACTTATTATGAATAACTTGGTGTTTCAGTGTATGTGAATTAGCTTTGAACTTAAAAATAAAAGAAGTTTAATATTTTAAAAGTGATAAAGTGCATTTTTTCGGCTTTTTCTTACTTATTTATAACATAAGGAACTAAACAAATTTACTATTTCTGTGAAAAAAACAGTTAAAAACAAGGTTGGTAAAAGTTACATTAAACTATATATGACCTAAAAATGGTAAGTTGAATATAGAATAAGTTTTATATATACAAAACGGTTAAGTCGGCGAGGGGGGGGGGGGGGGGGGGGGGGGGGGGGGGGGGGGGGGGGGGGGTAATGTGCGTTTATTTTCCTTGCTAACGGGATGTATTCTGTTCGCGAAAAAATTTCCTTTTGAAATTTTTCTTTTTTCAGGTATTAGGGTTTTAGATCACGAAAAACATATTTTTTAACTTCCAACTTCATAACAAATAATAGACCAAGACCTACGGGAAAAAAAGGGACGTTGGCAGTGGCTACTTGCCCCTTTGACAGGTTTATCTGGCCCGGAAACTGTTCACCTTTCAGGTATTTTGGGCCGTCGCTACTGGCCCATGATTCAATAAGGCCCAATTTGAATATGCTATTTTTAGCGTGACCGGTATCATTAGCCAGTTCATTGGGACTTGCGCTCAGGGGTCGATTTTGGCCCGAAGGGGCCTTTTTTCTTGACTCCAAAAATGATGTGAATGGTAGCAGCTCAAATTTTGTTTCATTTATTTCGTTTTGACGAGAATATAGCAGAAATAGGGTTGGCAGAAGTATGTGGGCGTTGTTTGGCTGAGAAAAACAGTACTTTTCGGGATAGAGCAGGTGGACAGGGATTTTTGGCCATTTTTTTTAAAATAATGCAAGAAAAAAGTGGACGCAAGTATCACATCATGTATATATATATATATATATATATATATATATATATATATATATATATATATATATATATATATATATATATATATATATATATATAATGTTTTTTATTTTTGAACTATTTTCACAAGCTTTCATTTGGCACTCCACTTGATGACCTGATAATTTTTTTTCCCCCTCAAAGCTAATGCCAAAATTTTACTTTCAAAACTACACGGCCCTGATTTGGCCATTAATTTTTATATTTGTGCCAAATTTCAACTTCCTACGTCAAATAATTACGAAGAAAATCGGGCATGACACACAGGCAGACAAACGCCGAAGTGATCCCATTTCGTACGGAACACTAAAATTTACATCTAGGAAAGAAACTGATTTTCGTACGGGCCCACCACTTAATGAGTCTATTGAATTACATAAAACTGATACGGGAGCTGGAAAATTGCTCTCTGCCGCTGACATTCTGGCGATTGGGGATGTTGTAAAGCAGATGATCCATTCTGAGTTTCCTCTTACATTCAAAACTGATTTCTATGAACTTAGTACTAAAGTCGACTCTTGACTTTGATAAGCTACAAAAAGAACTAAGCGGTGTTAAAAACAGTGTTGATGTCACTAGGAATGATATAAAAGTTTTGAAAAATGTTGTAATTACGGATATTCCTGTAACCTGAAATGTGGACGTTGGAGAAATGTTTCTATTCTATAGTTTATCAACTGCTATACAAAGTGGTGCTACCGTAAAATCGTTAAATGTCATCCATAGAATTCCTGCGCGTGTCGAAACTAGTTTCAAACTTTTAGCGGTTAAGTTTATTAGTAGACAAGAAAACGAGCCGTAGATTTTTGGAAATTGTATAAAACTGACATGAGAGATGTGGGTATCTCTACTGCAGCCATTAATAGCCACCTTCAGAAAAGGCGGGTATTGGCATATCAACATCTTGCCCCGGCGATACGCGACCTTTACAGGAACACTAGGAAACTGGCTGCTGAGAGGGGATATGGTTTTGTAGGTGTACAGAACTCTAAAATGTGGGTGAAACGTGATAAGAATAGCAAGCCCCTGGTAGCCGTAAATAAGGCAAGTGATTTGGCAGACAATAAAAGAAATAAATTTGAGTGAATTATTATAAGTTAGGAAAAGTAATAGTTATAGATGTTTTTAATCTCTTAAATAATCTGGATAATCAGACAAATAAAACTCTTACTTTTTTTGATCATCTTGAAGTTGATATGTTAGATTTTTTGTTAGTATTGATGACATAAAAGGTTTTTCATGTAAATATGTGCAGCCTAAACATAAATTGCATTTAAAGAAAAAGACACAAAATTTAACTAGAGAACTCTTCCTTTTTTATTTTTTGGTTTGAGACTGACGGCTCCTCCTCACGAGTTTTCCCATTGAGGGGGTATAAACAGGAATTTGAAGTACTGAATACACTGGTCTACAAAATTATTTTCTTTCTTTCACAAGGGCTAAATTAACAGAATATATTTATCTTTTCCATGCTGAGTTTAAATATGTTCTCAGATTTTATCCATCGGACAGGGTTTTCTTGGTGGCACGTGTTTAAAGTTTTAAAATAATTAGTACTTACAAAACACTGAATAATAAATACACGGCTAATTTTGTTTAACCTAAACAGTTTTATATGATGATTTTCGGTCATATTTTGCCTTCGGGATGTCTCTTTTCATGGTCCAGCAGTAGTCCGCCAGCATACTGGGACTCCATTTGCTTTGGTATCTCTTTTCCATGGTAGAAATCTCCTGATGAAAACGCTCACCATGCTCATCAGACACAGCCCCAAGATTTTCAGGGAAGAAGTCTAGGTAGGAGTCGAAGAAGTAAATTTTTAAGGAAATGTTGCAGCCCATTTCTTTATATGAAGTCAGAAGATCACTCACTATTTGACTATAGTTTTCTTTTTTATTATTACCATGAAATCCACAACAGATATTTTTGAATGATTTCCACACTGCTTTTTCCGGTGGATGTAACAGTTCCTCAAAATCTTCATTATCTGATATTAATGATCTTATTTGGGGCCCTATAAAAATTCCTTCTTTGAATTTTGTATCACTTACTTTATTTTTTTTATAAGCCCCAGTTTTATGTGCAGAGAAGGTAAATACACCTTTTCGGGATCCTCTAATGGGGTATTTGATACATTTTTTGCCCAGGAATAAGAGATTCACGTTTAGGCCATTGTTTCCTTATGCTTTCCTGCTATCCCATTCACACAAGAAACAGCAGAATTTCGTGTATCCAAGTTGCAAACCTAACAATAAAGCTATAACCTTCAAATCACCACAGATATTCCAGTTATATTTAGTATACTGAATTTTTTCTAACAGCAATTTCATATTTTCATATGTCTCCTTCATATCACTGACATGCGCAACAGGCATTATGGAGTAGTATGGCCTTCAAACTGACTTTCGATGAGTATGAACAATCGCCACTCATCTGGCTGGTGTTGATGTCCAAGAGCCTCCATTACTGCGCAAACATCATTACAAAAAACTACATGGCCTTCTTTAGAGAAGTAGTAACTGAAATCACTATGGCGTCTACGATAAAGGCATATCCTTGTATCTTTTTGGAGTAGATTTCAACCTTTGATAAAAAGTGAGGTTCTGATGAACTAGGAGGCTGGTTTGAAAAGTCCGTGCAAAAATAAAAACTACTTATGTGTTTGGGGGTAAACCTTTTTTATTTTTCGACATAGTCTCCTTTTAGGCTTATACACTTCGTCCAACGATGTTCTAGTTTGTTGATCCCTTGCGAATAATAGAATTTGTCCAAGTCTGCAAAATATCCATTAGTGTCTGCAATCACCTCCTCGTTTGAATAAAAATCTTTGTCCCCCAGCCATTTCTTCAAATTGGGGAACAAATAGTAGTCCGAGGGAGCCAAGTCTGGAGAATAGGGGGGATGTGAAACGAGTTGGAATCCTATTTCCATTAATTTTGCGACCACAACTGCTGAGGTGTGTGCTGGTGCGTGGTCGTGATGGAAAAGGACTTTCTTGTGGGCCAATCGCGGGCGTTTTTCTTGCAGCCGAAGGAACGGTCTTCGCCTTTTTTGGTGCGCATTCCCCCTTGGTAACCCATTGTTTAGATTGTTGTTTGGTCTCAGGAGTATAGTAATGTATCCATGTTTCATCCACAGTGACGAAACGACGCTTAAAGTCCTCCGTATTCTTCTGGAACAGCTGCAAACCATCCTTGCAACACTTCACACGATTCCGTTTTTGGTCAAGCGTGAGCAATCGCGGCACCCATCTTGCGGATAGCTTTCTTATGTCCAAATGTTTATGCAAAATATTATGTACCCCTTCAGTCGAGATGCCCACAGCACTAGCAATCTCACGCACCTTAACTCTTCTGTCATCCATCACCATATCATGGATTTGATCAAATGATTTCTGGAGTCGTAACCTCCACAGGCCGTCCAGAACGTTCAGCGTCACTTGTGCCCATATGGCCAGTCCGAAAATTTTGAAACCACTTATAAAACTGTTCTAATCGAAGGTGCAGAGTCGCCATAATGTTTATCAAGCTTCTCTTTAGTCTCCTGAGGCGTTTTGCCTTTCATAAAGTAATGTTTAATCACCACACGAAATTCTTTTTCGTCCATTTCTTGAAAATCACTCGACTTCCTTGATTCACACGAATGCCAAACACAAAGAAATAGACCAATATGGCTGAAACTTGGTGTGCGTTCATTCAAGAGATGCTACTAACTAAACATGACCTCGACGCGCCGGTGGTGCCATCTCTCGGACTTTGCACGGACTTTCCAAACCAGCCTCATACTTGCTTCAAATATAGGGTCACTTCTCTCGCTTTTTCCGTCTTCAATATGAACTGGGTCGGAGTCGGAGTTGTCACTTAAGGTCACGAAATCTGGAAACTTTGGTACAGGATACTCTTCACTTTGTGTCACAGGCCTAATTGCAGATGTCAAATTGGGTTACTTAAATGTATATTTTGTTTTGGACGTAATTCCTTTAATGTTAGTTAAGCAGAAATAACAATCAGTTAAATAGTCCTTCTGTTCCCTCCAAATCATAGGGACTGAAAACGACATATGATGAGTACCATTTTTCCAACCAGTGAGAAGCTTAACACATGATACACAGCATAAATTTGGGGCCCAGTCTTTATCAAAATCACCAGCTTTACACCCAAAATAAAGCTCATAACATTTTTTCACAAGCTGTGTAAAATTTCGCCTGTGAGACTTGAAGCTCAGTTCACTACATACGTAGCAGAAATTGTTTGGTTGATTTACATACTTTCTTGGCATTTTGAAACGTTTATAAAAAAATCTTACAAACAAAAATAATAAACAGCACAAAAATAAATAGGTACACGTTTGCTAAAAAAGTGCAATATTTGTACAAGATAGGACAGGTTTGAACATCAGTAAGCCTGGACAGAGTTAAAACATGTTTCAACGTGAATAAGTCTGTCTGGTGTCAAAATTATTCTGAATACAAATTCCCACTTCTATGTTTACAAGAATTATAACAATGAAATCCTAATATAGAGAAGTATATTACACAAAAATGACTGTCACAAGAAAACTATGCCTGATAGAAGAAATCTGATAACATATTTGAATTCATCATAAAAACACTGAACTAGGGTCTCTACTCACTTTCCTTGTGAAAAAAATCATGTTGACCAGTGATATCGGTAGAAACTAGATTATTAGGGATTAGACTATATTTTTCTAGACCAGGGGTCGGCAACCTTTTAACTAACGGGTGCCAGTTTTCATCCATACAACATTTTGCGTGCCGACATAGGTACTTACTACAACTAAAATTAACAAAAATTAACTTAAAGTAACTTAAAATATTGCTTTTAGAAGGTTTAATTACAAATATTTTTTAACATTTAACAAATAATTTTATTATACTAGTCCTAGGACCTAGTGTGTACCCTGTGCTTGAAGTTGTTTAGAGAGTTTTCTTATATCCGGTTCATGTCTAGTTATTTTCAGTGTCACACATGCTTCGGAGTTGTCTGTTGTCAGCCTGCTTCGGTACGGGTTTAAAATCACTCTCATATGGGAAAAAAGTTGTTCACAGATATAGGATGATCCGAAAGCTGTAAGCATGGCAAACGCTACTTTCTTAAGACAAATAAATTTCTCTGGTAAACTCATCCAACAACTGAGTATCTCGTTTGAATGGTTCTGGCAGTCACCTTCTAATACCCTTTTTAATTCTACAAATTTCGTGTTCCATAACCCGGAGCTTTTAAATTCAATGTATTGAAGATCAAAATCATTAATGTCCATCCATGAGAAAAGAGATATGTCAAAGCAACTGCTGGAAAAATCCATTAAATCTGGTTTGATTAAAAAAGCGAACATAGGACCATGTTTATCAAAATCCTGACCCCTCTCGATAAACTCCTCTTTTAAATTAGTCATATATTTAAGAATTTCGTCTATTAGTGCACCATCGTCGACACTGGATATATAAGTTTTTAAATTTGGAAAATATGTAACATATATGTGTTTGTAGTAATATCGCTGACTGACTGGAACGGATTTTACTTCTATACTAAATGATCCAAACGTGTAGCCGCTTGCTATATATAGAAAAACAATGTTTCCAGAAAATTCCAATAATTACGTTTATTAAATTTCTTAGAACAAAAAATATTATCTACAACGCGCCCATTGCAATCAAAGGGCCGCCTAGAAGTTAAATCTAACAAAAACTAAAGTTCGGCAATATAAAAAGAGTTGCGGCGCGCGTCGGAACGATTGAAGTCAAGTCAAACAAAAACCGCCTTATAGCGGCTCTTTTGATCTGAATTGAGGACGTTTATTTGTGTTTTTGCCTAGGCTTATATTTTGAGGCTTGCCGTCTTTAATACTTGCTAAAATTAAAGCCAAACCAATGCATTCAGTAAAATTATAAATTACAAAATATATATTTTGTAGTTTTTGGTAATAATACCTAGTGACCTATATAATATATCGTTTTTGTTTGTATCGTTAAAGTAATACTGTCTTCGATTATTTACTTAATTTCGAAACATGTCACAGATTACAGAATTAATGTGTAAACTTTGAATAGGTACGCATGCCATTCAGAATTGCTTGGCGTGCCAGAGATGGCACGCGTGCCATAGATTACCGACCCCTGTTCTAGACTATGAAGGATAATATTGTGATTATTTTAGTTTTTATTGTTACTTTTGTTGTGTATTTTTTTTTTGTTCCAAATAAATTTGATTTATTTTGATAATAAATGATGAAACCTTTTGAAAAAAAAGACATGAAAAAAGATCCCCTTTGATTTAATAAATTGTTTATTAACAACAAAATGTAATTTTAGTTACACTATCATCGTCTTATTTTAAACTTTCTTTTTGTTTTTTTTTGTTGTTTTTAGTGCTTCTTCAAGTTATTTTATCCGAGAAAATCGGGAAAGTTCTACATTCCCCCAAGATGAGCACGATAAAATCATATGGAAAGAGACGATTAAAAATCATCTTGCTAATGATACGAAATCTGTACAAGATCATATTTTTAAATTTGATATGTGTAATTATCGAACAACAACAACAAACTGTTTTGTGCATAAAAACCCCGAAGATGACAAGTTTAAATACGCTCATTGCAATTATCAAACAAAACATGAAATCGATTTAAATCCACTCCAATTAGTACAAAAAAATTTCAGTGGAAATGAAGTGTTTCACTGCACTTATTGCCCGTTTCAAGCAAAACATAAGAAAAGTGTAAATAAACATCTATTAGTACATAAAAATTCCAGTGAAGTCCAAATGTTCAGATGTGCCCATTGTAGTTATGAATCAAAACGTAAAAGTGATTTAAAACAACATCTATTAGTACATAAAAATTCTAGTGAAATCAAGATGTTTAAATGTGTGCATTGTAATTATAAATCAAAACATAAACGTAGTTTAAATCAACATCTATTAGTACATAAAAATTCCAGTGAAATCAAAATGTTTAAATGTTTGCATTGTAATTATGAATCAAAACGTAAAAATGATTTAAAACATCATTTATTAATACATAAAAATTCCAGTGAAATCAAAATGTTTAAATGTGTGCATTGTAATTATCAATCAAAATATAAAACTAATTTAAAGCTACATCTATTAGTACATCAAAATTCCAGTGAAATCGAAATGTTTAAATGTGTTCATTGTAATTATGAATCAAAGCGTAAAGATGTTTTAAAAGAACATCTATTAGTACATAAAAAATTCCAGTGAAGTTCAAATGTTCAAATGTGACCATTGTAATTATGAATCAAAACGTAAAAATATTTTAAAACAGCATCTATTTGTACATAAAAATTCCAGTGAAATCAAAATGTTTAAATGTGTCCATTGTAATTATAAATCAAAACATAGAAGTAGTTTAAATCAACATCTATTAGTACATAAAAATTCCAGTGCGGTCCAAATGTTCAAATGTGCCCATTGTAATTATGAATCAAAACGTAAAAATGATTTAAAACAACATCTATTAGTACATAAATCTTCCAGTGAAATCAAAATGTTTAAATGTGTACATTGTAAATATCAATCAAAGTATAAAAAGGAATTTAAATTTGCATCTATTAGTACATAAAAATTCTAGCGCAATCGAACTATTTAAATGTGTGCATTGCAATTATCAAACAAAATATAAAAGTAGTATAAATCGACATCTACTAGTACATAAAAATTCCAATTAAATTGAAGTGGTTAAAACATAAAAAATCATCTATAATATATATAAAATTCACCGTCTCTCTGTCTGTCTGTCTGTCCGTTAGTGCATTATCACTCGAGAACTACTTATCCGATTTACGTACTTTTTTTTTAAACAAACATATGTTCTCTGGCCAGGTTATAGGCTATATTTTATTACGATAGGTAGCATAAGGAATGAGCAGTGACGATAATAGTGAAAGAAGTCGGAAAAAAGTTTGCCGTTAGCGCGTTTCCTTGCAATACACAGCCTAAACCATTAAATATGGAACAATATTATGTAGCAGAGAATATCTATAATCTATAATACATATAAAATGCAATGTATCTCTGTCTGTCTGTCTGTCCATTAGTGCGTTTATCACGCGAGAACCACTTATACAATTTACGTGTCTTTTTTTTCAATTCATACATATATTCTTTGTCCAGGTTCTATAATAATAATAATCTATATCTATAATATACATAAAATGCTGCGTCTCTCTATCTGTCTGTCTATCCGTCCATTAGTGCGCTTATCACTGGAGAACCACTTATCCGATTTACGTGCTTTTTTTAAAATATACATATGTTCTCTGGCCAGGTTATCTATCTATAATATATATAGAATGCAACGTCTCTCTGTCTGTCTTTCTGTCCGTTAGTGCGTTACGTACCTTTTTTTTTAAAACGTACATATGTTTTCTGGCCAGGTTATAGGATATATTTTATTGCGTTAGGTAACATAAAGAATAAACAGTGACGATAATAGTGAATCAAGTCGAAAAATAAGCTACCGTTAGCGAGTTCTCTTGCAATATACTGCCTAAACCATTAAATATCGAACAATATCACGTTGCAAAGAATAAAATATACATAAAATGCAACGTCTGTCTGTCTGTTAGTGCGCTTATCACTTGAGAACCACTTATCCGATTTACGTGTTTTTATAAATTTATACATATGATATGTTCTATATAATCCGATATAAGCCTAGATAATGGGAGATAAGGTGAGATAATGAGAGATAGATATAAATAATGGGAGATAAGGAGAAATAATGGGAGATAAGCAGAAATAAGTCTAAGTAATGGGAGTTATGGTGAGATAATAGGAGATAAGGAGAAATAATGGGAGAGAGATAAGCCTAGATAATGGGAGATAAGGTGAGATAATGGGAGATAAGCAGAGATAAGTCTAGGTAATGGGAGTTATGGTGAGATAATGGGAGATAAGGTGAGATAATGGGAGATAAGGAGAAATAATGGGAGATAAGGAAAAATAATGGGAGATGAGCAGAGATAAGCCTAGATAATGGAAATTATGTAGAGATAATGGAAGATAAGGAGAAATAATGGGAGATAAGCAGAGATAAGTCTAAGTAAAGGGAGTTATAGTGAGATAATGGGAGATAAGGAGAAATAATGGGAGATAAGGAAAAATATTGCGAGATAAGTCGAGATAAGCCTAGATAATGGGAAATAAGCAGAGATAAGTCTAGGTAATGGGAGTTATGGTGAGATAATGGGAGATAAGGAGAAATAATGGGAGATAAGGAGAAATATATTGCGAGATAAGTCGAGATAAGCCTAGATAATGGGAAATAAGCAGAGATAAGTCTAGATAATGGGAGTTATGGTGAGGTAATGGGAGATAAGGAGAAATAATGGGAGATAAGGAGAAATATTGCGAGATAAGTCGAGATAAGCGTAGATAATGGGAGATAAGGTGAGATAATGGAAGATAAGGGAGAAATAATGGGAGATAAGGAGAAATATTGGGCGATGAGCAGAGATAAGCTTAGATAATGGAAATTATGTAGAGATAATGGGAGATAAGGAGAAATAATGGGAGATTAGGGGAAATAATGGCAGGTATTTTATTACGTTAGGTAACATAAGGAATAAGTAGTGACGATAGTAGTGAATCAAGTCCATGCGAGCGGAACAGCAGGCACGGCTAGTGTTTAAATAAACATCTATTAGTACATAAAAATTCGAGACAAATCAAAATGTTTAAATCGTGAATCAAAACGTAAAGGTAGTTTAAATCGACATTTATTACTACATAAAAAATTCAGTTGAATTGAAATATTTAAATGTACGTATTGTTATTTTCAAACAAAATATAAAACGATTTCGTTATGACATAAACATTTCACTACTCAGTATACGTCACCACTATACCAAACACTTTATTTTTACACTCGACGCGCGTTTCGCTAACCACGTTAGCTTTATCCGCAGCGATTATTGACTAAAGCTAAACAACAAATCTACTCTATTTATACTTAGCCTAACCCTTGAATTACTCAGGCGGAACTAATGGCATAAGCGAGGCCATCAGTTCCGGTCAAATAACCAGTAGAGGGGACTATAAGGAATAAGCCCTCTGTCTTTATTTAAACTACTTTTACATTTTATAATTCCCATACTTTCGTATGCGTTCAATAATCTCCTATCAGATACATTTTTAATTAATCTTAGATTATCTAATGTTACAATATGATCAGCTTCAAGGGCATGTTCGGCAATGAAAGACTGTTTGATTCTACTGTATTTTAAGTGTGGTTTCAATGGTTTCATTTCAACATCATGGTCTTTCTTACAGTTGTGTTCTGTCTTAAAAAGTGTTTTTGATTAATGTTTATTGACAACGTTTTATTTTTAATACTTGTGTAACTCTCTAATTGCCCTTTTATCATGTTTTTTGTAATCATACCTACTACCTGGCCAACAAAAATGCAAATTGTATTGTCTTCACCGGAGATGAATTAACTGCTAAATTTTTAATCCAGAAGAAGCTACCATTAGGCAGGGAAAGCTCGATAACAAAAATAAAAAGCAGATACTAGAGCCTTATATATATATATATATATATATATATATATATATATATATATATATATATATATATATATATATATATATATATATGGGACGTTCTTTGTCAAACGGAACAGGGCTCTGTCCAAAAATTCATGTTGAGGGATTTAAGTGATCTTGGGCTTAAAATGTTCGTTATTGATCCCTCTTTATGGGCTAGTGTGAAAATTTCTAAATGGCGGCTCAATATGGCGGACAGAAATCAGAGAAAAATCAATATTTTGGAGTAAAAAATTAGCAAAAAAAAAATATGACTGCCGGTTCGATTGGTTTTGGGTGCAAATTGTTTGTAATTGACAGCCCTAAAAAGTTGAATAGGTAGGTTGGCGAAATTCAACATGGCGAATCCAAGATGGCGGCTGAAACCTCAAAATCGCCGAAAAATGAAAAAATCAAGACTCTGACTAGAATTTTTGACACTTAACCTGATTATATTAGCCTCCAATGTTGAGTGTTAATCACTCATTACTTGTACAGATTATTATGAATCCAAAATTCAAAATGGCGGCTCCGATTAACTTCAAATTGTAATAAAATCGGTAGAAAACGGTGAAATATAGGTGGAAACAGTCCCGAACGAGTATATTGATGGTTCAAAAATCGTCAAATAATTGCTTTTTGTATCATGAAGTCAAACTTCATAAATCAAATATGGCGGAGTCAAAATGGCGTCAAGCAATGCCATATATAAGGAAAAACCCACTGTCAGATAAATTCGCACAACCCATTTACTTGAAATTCTTAAGCGAAACGTGTTATCTCGTGGCTTTGTGCATTCTGAATACGAATCCGCATTCGGAATAACAAAAAAAGAGTATTTTATGGTGCTAATTAAGAGACGAAACACTATACTAAAATGTCTTAACCTCTCTATTAAGTTTACTCTAAAAGTCTATTGAACCGAATTTTAGTCTCTAAAACCCTATTTAAAATTTGCTTAAAATTTTAGTCTCAATAATTCATTTTTAATTAGGAAAAAATGCTATAATGAGTAGAGAAAAGGTATTTTCAGAGCAAACAGTTGAAGAATATTTTGCTTTTGAAGAGCCGTTACATGATTTTCACTGTTTTTGGAGAATATTCAGAATTCTATATCTTTAAGAGTCAGAAGGGAAAATCTCATCGTCATCGAAATATTTTATTACAATAAATTTTGTATTTATTTTTATCGAAGCGGGTTATATAAGTAGTCCCGAAAGTGAAAAGTTCTCTATTTCACCGTTAGGTGGCCATCAATATACTCGTTTGGGATTGTTTCCACTAAATTTCACCATTTTTTACCGATTTTATTACATTTTGAGGTTAATCGGAGCCGCCATTTTGGATTTTGGATTTATAATAACCTGTATATGTAATGAGTGATTGAAACTCAACATTTGAGGCCAACATAATCAGGTTAAGTGTCAAAACTCTCTCTTACAATTTGAAGTTAATCGGAGCCGCCATTTTGAATTTTGGATTGATAATAACCTGTATAAGTAATGAGTGATTAATAAATACTTAACATTGGAGGCCAATATAATCAGGTTAAGTGTCAAAAACTCTAGTCAGAGTCTTGATTCTTTTAATTTTAGGCAGAGCCTTGTTCCGTTTGACAAAGAATGTCCCATATATATATATATATATATATATATATATATATATATATATATATATATAGATGTATATATGTGTATATATGTATATATCTATATATGTGTATGTATATATATATATATATATATATATATATATATATATATATATATATATATATATATATATATATAAAGGGTGATTCATATAGAGGTACTTTTTTTTAAATAAAAAAAATGAATAAAAACAATTTTATTTTATAATCTTTATTATCATATAAAAGAACCATTCTTTACAATTATTTCTTAAAGATAATTTCTTTCAAATGTTGTCCGCGACTACGGTTAACAACGTCCATTCTGAAGTTCCAATTTTCAATGACGCGTGTGAGTATTTCGAGTGGTATTTGGCCAATGACTCGAGTAATATTGGCCTCCAATGCCTCAATTGTAGCTGGCTTATCCATGTAGACTTTGGACTTTACATAGCCCCAAAGGAAAAAGTCAAGAGGTGTGATGTCACATGATCTAGCCGGCCAATTCACTGGTCCAAAGCGTGAAATGATCTGTTCGCCGAATTGCTCTCGCAGTAAAGCCATGGTTTCACGGGCTGTATGGCAAGTGGCGCCATCTTGTTGGAACCAAATTTCGTCGAGACCACGGGCTTCAATTTCTGGCATCAAATAGTCTGTTATCATGGCGCGATAACGGTCACCATTCACAGTAACATTCCGGCCGGCCTCTGTTTTGAAGAAATATGGACCGATTATTCCACCGGCCCATAAACCACACCAAACAGTTGTTTTTTTCTGGATTTAATGGCAGCTCTTGAACCTCTTCAGGTTGTTCATCACCCGAAATACGGGCATTTTGTTTATTCACGAACCCATTAAGCCAAAAATGGGCCTCATCGGTGAACAAAATTTTTCTCGAAAAACAGTGGATCTTCTGCAAGCTTGTCAAGAGCCCAACGACTAAAACGGAAACGATTCGGAAGGTCGGTCGGCTTCAGTTGTTGCACTAGTTGAATTTTGTATGCTTTTAAAGAAAGATCCAAGTTGTTGAATATGACAGGCCAAGCTGTTGAGAACGGCGACGAATCGACACTTCACGGTCTTCGCGTACACTCTCCGCTACCGCCCCTATATTTTCTTCACTACGTGCTGGATGTGGTCTATTCGGTCGAGCATTATCCAATAATGAAAATTGGGTCTCAAACTTATTGATGGTAGAGCGAATTGTGCGTTCGGTAGGCCGATTATGTGGATCATAAGTTGCTCTAAGCGCCCGATACACATTCCTCGTAGAACGCCCATTTTCGTAATAAAGTTGAACAATTTGTAGACGCTGTGCCGGGCTAAGTCTTTCCATTATGAATTGTCAAACACTACTGAACAGGAATGCCACTTCAGTTGACACGACGCATGCGCAATCTGCAATTAAATCCCCATCACAAAAAGTACCTCTAAATGAATCACCCTTTATATATACAGTCCCTGGCCAAATTATTAGACGCACTGCAAGATTTCATGTAAAATATTAATTACCGAGTGATATTGTACCGTTTTATTATTTTAAATTGATTTGTTTTTTTATTTTTATATTATCCAATCAATTACCTATTTATTTGACATAAATAAAACAGCATTAATTTAGAAAAGCATAAGTTTATTAAGTTTTAAAGAAAAGTGAAATTAAGGTTAGTAAAAGTCAATATTTAGTTGAGCCACCTTTAGCCGCTATCAGAGCTTTAATTCTGCGCGGCATGCTATCAATGCAAGATTGTACTGTCTCCTGCATTTGAGGATGATGATTCCACACATGAATAATCTCTTCTAGGAGCTGGGTTTTGTTGGTAATCACATCTTTAGCCACTTCTCTTTTCATCAGCTCCCACACATTTTCAATGGGGTTCATATCAGGGCCAATCCAACAGAGGGATATTTTTTTCTGCCAAAAAAGCTTTAACAGACCGAGCAGTGTGGCAGGGAGCTCCATCTTGCATGAAAGTGAATGGTTCCCCATTTGGAAACCATTCTCTGAGCTGCGGAATCCACCGATTTTGTAATACTTCTTTATACTGATCTTGCCTCATTATTCCTTTGACGAAGTACAGACGTCCAGTGCCCTTGCCGCTGATGACTGACCAAATCATCACTTTGGTGGGATGTTTAACCGTCGGGACGACACAATCAGCATGAAACTTTTCTCCATGACGACGACGCACATACTGAGCTTTATTCTGCAAAATTTCGAATGTGCTTTCGTCACTGAAGCAGACCTGTCAAAAATAGGAAAAATATATAAACTTCCATGTTTATTTGCTTTATTTAACTGAAAAATGATAATAATGTATCAATTATTGATTAAATTGCTGTATCTTACCGATCTCCAGAAGTCCACATCTTTGTCTTGCCATTGTTTGGCCCACTTCAGGCGCTTTGCTTTCATTGCAGCTGTTAACTCGGGCTTCCTGGCGGGGCGACAGGCCTTAAAATCTAATTCTTTCAATTTTCTTCGAACAGTGCGCTCAGAAGCATTTACGCTAGCATCCTGGAGTTGTGATTTTATTACCTTTGTGGTAGCAAATCTGTTTTCTACACAAAATTTTCTTCAAACATCTCTCTGACCGTGGAGTGAAAATTGGTTTTCTACCGCATCTTTTCTTTCTTTTCGGGCTTAATTCCTTCCCTGACTCAATTTTCTTTTTTTATTCGTCGTACACTAGCTTCAGAAACCTCCAATCTTCGTGATATTTCTCGGTTTGTAAATGTTTTCGCAATCACAAGGGCCTTCACTTCAGCTTTTTTACGTGGTGAAAGATCGCCTTTTCTACCCATAATGAAAATAGTCCAATTACTTTTTTAAAACACTGCATACAAAATAAACTAATAACTGAGTAGTATAAAAACTGTTAAACAAACAATCACAGTCCATAAAGCCACAGAAACACGTCCGTACCTGACTCGATTCCGATCGCGACTGATACAGGTTTGTACTTATTTACGTTCATGTATCACTTTGTCAACACAGTGTTGCCATATGTTAAAAATAAATACAAATATGTAGTCTACAACAATTCATTTAAATAAAAATCAATAATATTGTAGTTTAAATATACCATTATTGCATAAAAAACTCTTAAGAAACATAAAATTACTAAAAAAAATACAGTGCGTCTAATAATTTGGCCAGGGACTGTATATACATGTATATATATATATATATATATATATATATATATATATATATATATATATATATATATATATATATATATATAAATAAATATATAATATATATAAAACGCAATGTCTGTCTCTCTGTCTGTCCGTTAGTACGCTTAGCATTCAAGAACCACTTATCCGATTTACGTGTTTTTTGTTTAATTTGGTTGGTTGTTCAGGTTATAGGATATATTTTATTACGTTAAGTAGGAATAAGCAGTGACGATAATAGTGAATCGAGTCTGAAAGAAATTTGCCGCTAGAGCGCTTCTTGCAATATGTTATCTAAACCGTTAAATATGGAGCAATATCATGTAGCAAAGAATATGATCTATATAAAATGCAACGTCTCTCTGTCTGTCCATTAGTCAGCTTATCACTTGAGAATCACTTATCCGATTTCCGTGTTTTTTTTAATTCTTACATATGTAAGGTTGCCTAGGTTATACAATAATAATAACACAGGGCAACAAAAAAATATTTTTGTTTTGGTGCCTGGGATTTTAGAGCTGATTGTAACTATATTTGGGACGCTAAATCTATACATGCAATCCGTTTTTTCTCTATCAGCTCTACTTTTTTAGATACATCAGCTTATCTACCAATGTGGTTTTTATTCAGTATATTCATTTATGAGAGTTCTAAAATTATTATATATTCATTAATGTGTGTCATGGTTTTATTGTCAGTCTGTAATTGAGTAAATTCCAGGTAAATCTATAAATAGTAGAACCATTGCCTATCAGGTACCTGAACTGACCCTTTTAATCACCTAACTTGGGTAACTCTCGTCAGTTTGTGTATTCTTACTAATGAGAGTAGATCGAATTCGGCGTGTTATTTTATGTTAAGAAAAGAGTGTTTTTTGTGTTATTGAACAGAATTAAAATGAGTTCAGGTTCCAGTTCAAGAAGAAGTTGTGTAAATCAACCTGATGTGTTTTGCTATATATGCGGAGAATACATGTTTCAACAAAACAGACAAACTATTACTGACTTTGTAAAGCGAGCGTATCTTGGATACTTTGGAGTTAAGCTTGGTGATCAGGACAAAACGTGAGCCCCGCATCTCGTATGTAAAACTTGTACAGAGCATTTACGACAGTGGACTACCGGGAAAAGAAAATGTCTAAAATTCGGCGTACCAATGGTTTGGAGAGAACCAAAAAAAACCACTTCAATGATTGTTATTTCTGTTTAGTAAATACTAATGGAATCAATCGAAATAACCGCAGTAAGTGGACTTATCCCAATTTAGACTCGGCAATACGCCCTGTCCCGCACTCAGATGAAATACCGATTCCAACATTTCATCAGCTACCACATATCTCTGATGACGAATATTTTCCCTCTGATCGCTCTTCTGATGCTAATAAAAGTTCTGATGCTAATGAAACTAACAGTGACTATGAGGGGACGTCATCAGTTCCTCAACGCTTCAATCAAAATGAATTAAATGATCTCACCAGGGATCTCAATTTATCGAAAAAAGCTTCTGAAGTACTGGCTTCTAGGTTGAACGACAAAAATTTACTGGAACAAGGAACCAAAATTACCTTTTACCGTACAAGAGAAAAAGATCTGCTACCATTCTTTTCTCAAGAAGACAATCTTGTATTTTGTCACGAAATTAGGGGACTCATGAAAGAAATGGGACTTTTTAATATATTCCAGATGATTGGCGCCTATTTATTGACAGTTCAAAGCGAAGTTTAAAATGTGTCCTTCTACATAATGGAAATAAATATGGTTCAATACCACTAGCTCACTCAACGAAACTGAAAGAAGAATATAATACCATAGCTTTGGTCTTGCAGAAGATAAAGTATTACGAACATCAATGGATGATTTGTGTAGACTTAAAAATGGTAAACTTTCTTCTTGGGCAGCAAAGTGGTTACACGAAATATCCGTGTTTCTTGTGCCTCTGGGATAGTAGGGACAAAACACACCACTGGGTTAGAAAAGATTGGCCTCAGAGAGAAAACATGGACGTTGGGGAAAACGCATGTCATTAACGACGCTTTGGTTGAAAGAGAAAAAATCATACTTCCTCCGTTACATATAAAGTTGGGCTTAATGAAGCAATTTGTAAAGGCTCTTGATAAGAATGGGTGTTGTTTTGCATATATAGGGGTAAAAATGCATCAGTTGAGCACAGAAAAACTCAAAGCAGGGATATTTGACGGCCCACAAATAAGACAATTAATTCATAAATTCAATGAATCAAGTTGAACGAGAAGCTTGGACATCATTTGTTGCAGTTGTAGAAAATTTTCTAGGCAAACATAAAGCTCAAAACTATGTTGAAATGGTTAACAAGATGCTTAATAGTTTCAAATCCTTAGGGTGCAATATGAGTATTAAAATACACTATTTACACAGCCACTTAGACCGTTTTCCAGAAAATTTAGGAGACATAAGTGAGGAACAAGGTGAAAGATTTCACCAAGATATTAAAGTTATGGAGGACCGCTACCAAGGAAGATGGGACATGCACATGATGGCAGATTACTGCTGGAGTTTAAAAAGGGACTGTTTAAAAAAAACATTCAAGAATGTCGCGGAAAAGAAGCTTTCCAAGTGTTGAGTGACTATTTCATTTCTTCAATGTTTTTTTTTTGTTTGTAAGTACGACATAATATTGTATTTTGTATAAACTAAAATAAAAATTTCGCATCTACTTTTGTTTACTACACTTACGGATTTGAGTTACAATAATGTAACTTATATTTCTCTAAAATTGTATATCTTAAAAATTTGAGCTCTTAGGTACAAATGAATACGTTATTTGAATTCAGGATATCAAATTGATATAGAATCAGCTCAAAAAACCTCGACACCAAAACAGCTGTTCCCCTGTGATAATCTATAAAATATATATAAAACGCAACGTCTCTCTGTCTGTCCGTTAGTGTGCTTATCACTCGAGAATCACTTATCCGATTTACGTGTTTTTTTTTTAATTTATACATATGTTCTCTGGTCAGATTTTAGGATATATTTTATTGCGTTAGGTAACATAAGGAATAAGCAGTGACGATAATAATGCTTAGTACCGGTCAATGGAAATACTATTTTCTGTGTAGTCGTTAGTGAAAAAAAAGGCACCAAGTTAAAGAACAGCCTGTCGCCCCCTCCCCCTTCAACAGACGGCTGGATCCGTCCCTGTATATACCTTTACCTACCAAGCTAACAGTTATGAAAAGTTCATTCTTTGTTGAGGGCATCAAGCTGTATAATCACCTTCCATCATGTATCAAACACAGCCAATACGGAATTGCCTCTTCCGGTGGGGCTGTAATAAGAAACAGGTTTCCAGGCGTTTTTCTCGGATTACTTCACGCTTTTGGTCGAAATTCAACAATTTCCAAATTATATAAAAGAAATAAATTTTAGTGGATTGTTATAAGTTGGGAAAAGTACTAGTTATGAATGTTTTCAATTTTATAAATTATCTGCATAATCAAACAAGTAAAACTTTTTTTGATCATCTTGAAGTTTGTAGATTTTTTTATCGTTTTCATGGCATAAAAGTTTTTCACGTGGATATTTGCAGCTTAAACAAAAATTGTATTTAAAGAAAAAAGACAAAGAATTGAACTAGAGAACTCTTCCTTTTTAGTGTTCCGTACGGAACACTTATAAGATCACTTCGGTGTCTGTCTGTCCGCCTGTCACACCCGATTTTCTCCGAAACTATTTGACATAGAAAGTTGAAATTTGACACAAGTATAGGAATTGATGGCCACGTCACCGCCGTGTAGTTTTGGAAATTAAATTTTGACTTAAAGTGTTAGTTTTGGGGGGGGTGAAATAGAAAGTGAAAAAAAAATTACCAGGATATCGAGTGGGGTGTCACATGAAAGCTTGTAAAAACACTAGTTCTAAAATATATATTACGTAATACTTGCTCACAATTTTTTTGTATTATTTTTAAAAAAAAATGTCTAAAAATCGCTATCTCCCCCCCTTATCTCGAAAAGTACTGCTCAAAAAATTTTGAAAAAATTCTGGAATATTCTCCACGGGGTGTAGATTGAATGAAAATTATCACGAATGCATTATCTTTAAAAATTTAATCTAGTATTAATAAAAAAAAAATCAAGGTCATCAGTTTTCAGTAAAGTTCGGAAAAAGACTTTGTTTTGTTGAAAATTTACTTAGGGTTGTGAAGTTATTCATCATTTTATCCCTCCGTAACAAAAATTTCTATTTTTTGAAAGCAATTAGCGTACGGAATACTAATTGGACAAGTCCGACTTGCACTAGGCCCGTTTTTTTATTTTTTTGGTTTGAGACTAACGCCTCCTCCACACGAGTTATCTCATTAAGGGGTAGAAACAAGAGTTTGAAGTATTGAATATTTATTTATTTATTTTTTTTATTAATTTATTTACGGGCAGACTCATTTTATACATAGTTTCTCCAGAAATTATAATAATACAACAATTATAACAATATAACAACACCAGCACCACATAACTCAGACTGTCAACAGTTCTTTTTTTAAAAGTTTTAAAGAAAGATTAAAATCAAGTTCCATTTCACCAGCTGTTCACACAAATAATCGTTTCTGATTCCCCGTTCAGGATACATTCCATTAATTTTAAACAACAGAAATTTCAGAAATCTCCTCTGCACTTTTTCAAGTGAAACTATACACCTCGTACATTGGACTCCAGACGATATTGCATATTCTAGTTTCGAGCGAACAAAGCAGAAATACAAAACCTTCAGTGATGCAATATTAGTGAAACCCCTACAATTCATTCATTACTTCAGACACTTTCAATGCTATATGCTGAGCAAATGTTAGTTTTGCATCAAAAACAACTTCCAAATACACACCTACTTAAATTATGGTGTTGAATTCTATATTGAAACTCTATTGATGCTACCCTCCTAGTATATGTTAGAACTTTGCATTTTTGAGCATTTAGATGTAGTTTGTTGTCACAGCACCAAAAATGTACGAAATTCTACTGGCTTTGTAGATAGGAACAATCCTCAGTTTTTTCTATTGGCATAAACATTTTTAAATCATCAGCATAAATTAGTCTGTTACATTTTAAATCCTCGCAAAGGTCATTAATGAACATAATGAAGAGCAAGGGTCCCAAATTTGCACCTTGTGGAACGCCGGAGGTAGCCACAAATCTTTCTGATTTGAATCCGTTGTAGGCTACAAACCGAGTTCGATTAAACAAGTAAGAACTTATAAGAGCCCTCGCACCATCAGTGAAACCAAAGAAAGACAACTTATTGATGAGAACATGTTGGTCGATCCTATCAAAGGCCTTCGAGAAATCTGTATAAATAACATCAACCTGCCCACCATCATCTAATATGTCCGAAATGAATTGTGTCATAACAGTTAGATTTGTTACCGTAGATCTCTAACTAACAAATCCGTGCTGATAAGGAGAAATTTGATTTTTAATTTGGCTATGGATACGTGCATACAAGACTGACTCAAAGACCTTTGAGAAGTTACAAAGTAGAACGACAACCCCGTAATTTTCAACATTTCCCCTGTCTCCATTCTTAAAAATAGAACATAATCTACCTTCTTTCCATCGTTTTGGATAAACACTCTGTTTAATTGATGAATTAAAAAAAATATACTTTAAAGGTCTTACAAGGATAGTCGCACAGTCCCTAATGAGACACGAGGGAATATTATCAGGGCCAGAGGTCATTTTTTCGTAGTTTTTAAGATTAATTGTGTGTCTTCTGCTCCACTCACTCACCGTATCCAACACTCCCAGTAGTCTCACAGCATCATCAATAAAATGAATTACCATAAACAATTTCAAATCATCTGCAAAAAATAGGGGCCTTGAAAATAGAATCATCTCACGGAGGTCATTAATAAATACCTTAAACAGCAACGGGCCCAGGTGGCTACCCTGTAGGTACACCCGATGTAACAGATAGCTCACTCGACACAAAGCCCTTTACTTTAACAAACTGTTTCCTATATTTAAGGTAACAGGTTAACCAATTCAGTAGTGATCCACAAAAGCCATACCTTCTGAATTTCCTTATCAAGATGTCGTGGTTGACAGTGTCGACGGCCTTGCTGAAATCCATATACACCACGTCAACCTGAGCACCTGTACTGTACACCAATAATACTTTGAACCGACAAGATCAAGTTTGTAGCTGTGGATCGTCCCCCAACGAAACCGTGCTGTTCCTGAACTAAAAGAGGTTTTATGAAGTGTTTTAATTTATCCCCAACAATTTATTCTAACAATTTTGGGATAGAACATAGAATAGAAATAGGTCTATAATTTTTAGCGTCTGACGGATTGCCAGATTTGAACACTGGAGTAATAAAACTATATTTACACTGGTCAAGAAAAACATCACTCCCCAGGGACAATTTAAAAACCATATATAGCGGTTTAGCCAAAGCATAGGTACAGTTAACTAAAAATCTGGGAGATATACCAACAGGATGTGGCCCCTTATTTATGTCAAGTTTGGATGTATAGTCAAATACTACCCCAGAGAGACCTCAACAGAGGATATTGATTCACCACCATCCCCAACAACCCCCAGCCCAGACTCACCACCGTCAGCATCCGAGCTATAAACACCCCGAAAATTAAACTTAAAAATTTCCATAATAGTCTGTCCATCCGTCCCTGTTTGTTCGTCTAGATTTAGTAAGGTATGGATAGACTTGCCCCCCTTTTTACTGTTAATGAAGTTCCAAAATTGTTTGGTGTCATAACTTATGTTTGTCTCAATATGTTTAACATACTGCAAATAGCAGTAGCTCTTCAGAATACGAGTATCAGATTGGGATCTTAACTCTGAAAACTTCTGATAAGTTTTCCACTGACGGGTTCTTTTGTATTCTTTGTGATATATCTTCTTTTTCAGAATAAGATTTTTAAGTTCATTAGAAAACCACCTTGGGAACTTCGGATTCTTTGAAGGAACCACAAGGACATACAGAGTAATACCAGTATACAGAACTTCATCGAAGATAGATTTTACAGTATTTACATACCCATGACATATTCCCAGTCCACTGAGTGAATATAATTATTTAACATATCATAGTCCGCACGCTTAAAATCATAGAAACTGAAATCATAGTGTAAACTCCCAGGACAGTCATTAACCAGCACATCTACCATAAGGGCCGGATGGTGCTGGTCGCGGGGCAGCAGACTCTCCAGTGCCACCTGAACAGATGTTTTACTGTCTCATGTTACCACTAAATCCAATTTTACACCATTCGCATTACTGATCTCATTCACTTGGAATAGCTGATTATAAGAAAAACAGTCACTAAGTAGCCTCACAATGTCCCCACCATGGCCAATAGCTAAGTTTCCAAAACTGTCACTAGTCCATTCTACATGAAGCAGGTTATATATAGTCTCCTAGGACACATAGATTATCGCTGAGATATTCCTGAATGATCTCCTCAAACGCAATATTGGTAGAAACTAGATTATTAAGGATTAGATTTAATTTTTTAAGATTATTAAGGGTAATATTGTGATTATTTTAGTTTTTATTGTTACTTTGGTTGTATATTATTTTTTTTTCTTGTTCCAAATAAATTTGATTTGAATTGAAAACAAATGATGAAACCTTTTCAATGAAATGACATGAAAAAGATCCTCTTTTATTAAATAAATTGTTTATTAACAACAGGATATAATTTTAGTTACATTATCATCGTCTTATTTTAAACTTTCTTTTTGTTTTTTTTTTTTGATTGTTTTTTTTAGTGCTTCTTCAAGTTATTTTATTCGAGAAAATCGGGGAAGTTCTACAGTCCCCCAAGATGACCATGATAAAATAATATGGGAAGAGACGATTAAAAACAATCTTGCTGATGATACAAACTCTATACAAGATCATGTTTTTAAATTTGTTCGATGTGGTTATCCAACAACAACAACAAACTTTTTTGTGCATAAAAATCCCGAAGATGACAAGTTTAAATATTATCAAACAAAACATGAAATCAGTTTATATCCACATCAATTAGTACATAAAAATTTCAGTGAAACTGAAGTGTTTCGTTGCATTTATTGTCATTTTCAAGCAAAATATAAGCAAAGTTTAAATAAACATCTATTAGTACATAAAAATCCCAGTGAAGTGCAGATGTTCAAATGTGCCCATTGTAATTATGAATCAAAACGTAAAGATCATTTAGAACAACATCTATTAGTACATAAAGATTCCAGTGAAATCAGAATGTTTAATTGTGTCCATTGTAATTATAAATCAAGACATAAACGTGGTTTAAATCAACATCTATTAGTACATAAAAATTTTAGTGAAGTCCAAATGTTTAAATGTGCCCATTGTAATTACGAATCGAAACGTAAAAATGATTTAAAACAACATTTTTTAATACATAAAAATTCCAGTGAAATCAAAATGTTTAAATGTGTTCATTGCAATTATGAATCAAAACGTAAGGTTGCTTTAAAAGCACATCTATTAGTACATAAAAATTCCAGTGAAGTTCAAATGTTCAAATGTGATCGTTGTAATTATGAATCAAAACATAAAAGTCTTTTAAAACAACATCTATTCGTGCATAAAAATTCCAGTGAAATCAAAATGTTTAAATGTGAGCATTGTAATTATAAATCAAAACGTAAACGTGGTTTAAATCAACATCTGTTAGTACATAAAAATTTCAGTGAAGTCCAAATGTTCAAATGTGCCCATTGTAATTATGAATCAAAACGTAAAAATGATTTAAAACAACATCTATTAGTACACGAAAATTCCAGTGAAACCAAAATGTTCAAATGTGTCCATTGTGATTATAAATCAAAACATAAACGTAGTTTAAATCAGCATCTATTAATACATAAAAATTTCAGTGAAGTCCGAATGTTTAAATGTGTCCATTGTAATTATGAATCAAAACATAAACGTAGTTTAGATCGACATCTATTAGTTCATAAAAATTCCAGTGCAGTAGAAATATTTAGTTAATAATGCCATGTCTGCTTCAAAACCGTGGAAGTTTTTTTACCTCAGACTGCACGGTTCTACTTATAATAAACTTAACTATGGTTCCGGACGGATGGGCCTCTTAGGCCCTTTTATATAAAAACCTTATTGCATGTTTCAGTGGGTAGTGCCAGTTAGCAGGCAATATATAATTCCACTCTCTTTTACGATACTACTGGAATTTTGATTGTGTGTAGGGATGGGTGGTGGGGGTAGACTACGTCCTTGTGGCAAACAATTCACTATATACGTTTGTAACTCAGTACAACTGTAGTATGCTAGTAAAGCTGACTACCTGTGTTTGTTCGGACATAATGTCAATGAAAGAAGGCTAACTATTGCTGAAATGGATAGAATGTTAGGGGAAGAACTTTCTAGTGATTCAAAATCGGAGACAAACTCGGAGAGAAATGACACTGAAGAGGGAATGGACCAAATTGCTGATACTTCAGAACCAACCCAGGAGAACAGTGGGGATGAAGCCATGGACATTGGTGTACGTGATTTACTTTCTACCTCTGTTGATATCGGTAATGAGGAATAGTAGTATATATCCGAAGAGCAAATTTGGTGCTTCCTGCCACTTGCTTATCCCAGAGGGCGAAAAGGTGGATATAATGTTCTGAACAATGCGGAAGGTCCAACCCGATGGGCCGAGAGAAGCTATCAATCAGTGGCCACAAAATTGTTTTGGATGACCGTAAAGTGCAATTGCGTGAGATAGCTGACACTCTAAAGATCTCAAGAGAACGTGTTGGTCATATTTTGCATGAACATTTGGGCGTGAGAAAGCTCTGTTCGAAATGGGTACCGTTTTTACTCGCAGTGGACCAAAAACAACAACGTGTTGATAATTCTGAGTGCTATTTGGGCCCGTTTAAAGCGCAATAAAAAGGATTTTTTTATGCGATATGTGACAATGGATGAATCATGGATCCACCACTATACATCGGAATCAAATCGGCAGTCAGCTGAGTGGACAGCAACCGGTGAAAAACCGCCCGAAGAAACCGAAACACAGTCGGCTGGGAAGGTTTTGGCCTCTGTATTTTGGGATGCGCATAGAATAATTTTCATCCTTTATGCTGAGAAGGGAAAACCATCAATAGCGAATATTATATAAAGTTATTAGTGCGTTTAAAGGCAGAAATCGCAAATAAACAACCCTAAATGAACAAGAAAAAAGCGCTCTTTCATCAAGACAATGCACCGTGTCACAAATCAATGGTTACGATGGCAAAATTGAAAGACTTGAAGTTCGAATTGCTTCCTAATCCACCGTATTTTCCAGATTTGGCCCCCAGCGACTATTATCTACTCGCATCCCTTTAAAAAAAATGCTCGCGGGAAAGAGAGTTGGCTCCAATGAAGGAATTATCGCCGAAACTGAGGCCTATTTTGAAGACAAAGACAAATCCTTCTACAAGAAAGGTATAGAAATGTTAAAAAAGCGTCGGACTGATTGTATCGCTCTTGAAGGAGACAATGTTGATGAAAATAAAGTCGAATTTTGCAAAAAATGTGTTTTAAGTAGCTAGACCAAAAACTTTTCAGCCTACGTGTTACATAGGCGGAACTGCTATCTTTCACGAAATAATCCTTCTTTCGAAATGTTACTACAAAAATAACCTGTAAGTCTTGAGATTTTTCGTATCATTGAAATGATTACCCGTATACCATTTTGTAAAACTTCCATCTCTTCCAACTCTTGTCATTCACACACACACATTCATACTTCTAAAACCACTCTGTCAAGCAACACATCCATAAATTTTGTTTTCGCGCATTGTTTTATTTTCTATATATCATTTTATAATTTTGTTATATTTTATTTGATATAGTTTTATTCCATTGTACGGTTTCCCGGTTTACCCAGTTGCCCGGTCGTCCGGACAACCGGACAGTGGAATAAAACTATGGTGGTAATAATTGAGTTTATACGAAAATAATAAAAAATATCAAACAAATTACAAACAAAAGTTATGGATGTGTTGCTTGACAGAGTGGTTTTAAAAGTATGAATATGTGTGTGAATGATAAGGCTCTCAAAGAGCTTGTTCTCAAGTACCTTCCATCACGTCCACGTCGCGAGAGTCGGGCAACAGTTATATTTCTGGCTAAAAAATGGAAGTTTTACAAAATTCTATACGGGTAAACGTGCCTCAGATGATTTACATCATTTCAATGATATGAAAAATCTCAAGACTTGCAGGTTATTTTGTAATAACATTTGGAAAAAAGGATTATTTTGGGAAAGAGAGCAGTTCTGTGTATGTATATATACATATATAGAGGTATTGCCCCCGGGACCCTAAGAAGCTATGTTAGGTATATATACCGAGTGTTATGGAATTCACTGCATATATTGGAACTGGTGGATCCTTGTAGCAAGATCGATTCTAGAAAATTCATCTTAAATAGCGGATCTCAATAATAAAGGAAAAAATCGACCCTAAAGAAATAATGTCATTAATATTTTTTTCGTACTCCACTGATGAACGCTGAACTCGCACAATATGAGATAGCAGTTCGGTCTATGTATATATACCTATATAGAGGTATTGCCCCCGGGATCCTAAGAAGCGATGTTATGTACACGCATATATACCGGGTATTATGGAATTTACTGCCTCTATTGGAACTGGTGGATCGTTTTTGTAGCAAGATCGATTGTAGAAAATTCATCTTAAATAGCGGATCTCAATAATAAAGGAAAAAATCGACCCTAAAGAAATAATGTCATTAATATTTTTTTCGTGCTCCACTGATGAACGCTGAACTCGCACAATATGAGATAGCAGTTCGGTCTATGTATATATACCTATATAGAGGTATTGCCCCCGGGATCCTAAGAAGCGATGTTATGTACACGCATATATACGGGTATTATGGAATTCACTGCCTCTATTGGAACTGGTGGATCCTTGTAGCAAGATCGATTGTAGAAAATTCATCTTAAATAGCGGATCTCAATAATAAAGGAAAAAAATCAACCCTAAAAAATAATGTCATTAATATTTTTTTCATACTCCACTGATGAACGCTGAACTCGCACCATATGAGATAGCAGTTCTGTCTATATATATATATATATATATATATATATATATATATATATATATATATATATATATATATATATATATATATACCTATATAGAGGTATTGCCCCCGGGACCCTAAGAAGCGATGTTATGTACACGCATATATATCGGGTGTTACGGAATTCACTGCATATATTAGAACTGGTGGATCCTTGCAGCAAGATCGATTGTAGAAAATTCATCTTAAATAGCGGATCTCAATAATAAAGGAAAAAATCGACCCTAAAGAAATAATGTCATTAATATTTTTTTCGTACTCCACTGATAAACGCTGAACTCGCACAATATCGAAATACCTAAATCACACAGAAGGTCGTTTTTTTTTTTTTTTGATCCCGTCAGCCGGCTTTTCTCAGATAAATTTAATAGATAAAAATATTAAAATATTTTTATATTCTAAAACCGGCTCCTGTGTAATTCGCATTCTAAGATTATGCCGGAACTCCCTGTTTTCTTTTCAGTGAATGTTTACCAGTTAATAGGTAAGGGGTCGTAAAGGTCAACGTTTTTTTTAAAGCGAGATGGACTGAGTGAGTGAGAAATTTGCAGAAAGTGTACAATAAAGTACAGATACATTGTGTGATTGATTCATTTGATTAAATTTTAAATTTGTCAGGGACAACTTAAGATATTTTTTATGGAGATCCGTTACATATTCAAGGTACATTTATTTATTTATTTCGTATGGATGTACATTGCACATAGAACAGTTGAAGTTAAATCAAATTACCTAAATGAATTATACAAAAATATAACCAATCAATAAGGTACCGATTTAAGATAATCAAAAAAATCGCTTACCATTTAGGTCTTGAAAAAGTTCAGTGAAAAACCTATTTGAAATTCTGTTTTTATTTTGTCTCCACACTGCTATTAAATAAAAAATAGCGGATCTCAATAATTAAGGAAAAAAATCGACCCTAAACCAATTTAATATAAAAAATAATATATAAAAATTAGTATATTTTAAATTAATTACTTATGAATACTCATCAATAAATTATTATACAATATTATAATAATATAAAAAAATTTTAACAGGTAATTCACCAAAATTTTATTTGCTTCCTTGTAAAAAAGATAATAAAATAAACGTTGAGATGCATTGTTCCCCTTTATTTATTTTAAACTAGAAAGAATTTGGTCGGTCGTCGACAAAAAAGGTTACTCTAAAATCGCCGCTGTCGGGGAAGCTCGTGTATATTATACGATGCGTCTTTTGTTTATTTTATTGATTTTTTCAACATATTTTTGTAAGAACTTGATGTAATTGCCAAAGTTTTTTGTACGATTTTTTTTGTAGTATTGGACATAAAGATTTTACAATTTTTTTTTAACGCTTCAGACGGTTCACTATTTAAATGTGATTTGATAAGAAGAGTCCTAATAGATCAATGTACTTTGTGATTTTTTTAAAGTGAAGGTCAATTTTGCCTTACTCTGTTAACGGAAAATGGCTCTCGCGTTTTATAAAGGCCAAGGTCGGTCTTTTATGGGTGGGGTGATTTTATAAAAATGTTCGAATTTGAAAATAAAGTATTGGATGTGCTTCTACATGGCCCCACGAGTCACCCATTTCAGTATATGCAGTGAGTTTCATAGCAGCCTATATATATATATATATATATATATATATATATATATATATATATATATATATATATATATATACGTACGTTGACAGTTTTAGAAGAGCCTGCAGTACGCACTCTTCAGATGGGTTCTTCAGAACCCAATATCTCGGCTCCTATTGATTTTCGCGAGTTCTACCCACAGAGACTTTTCATCAGGATCACCCGAGTTACAGGACACTACATTTTTCAGCCAATTTGACCGGGACCACTTTTCCATATGTTATGTGCGGGGTCCTTTCAAATAATCGCAAGTCATATACCCACTTCCACCACCACCCAAGACCCAAGTTCTTAGGTGTCTGGAATGACAACAAAATGAAATTTATTGAACATATTCAAGCCCTTAATGGTAAGTTGGCCTCCGGTTGCTATACAGCCTGAATGGTTTCAAATAAACTGGGAAGTGGCTTGGCAAGAAATGTTTACTTTAGGTTGATGGAAGTCCATTTGAGTTATAGTATTCCGATTTGGTGATTTGGCAGCCACTATCAATTCTATTGTGTATTTATTTTGCAAAAACTAGATTATTAAGGATTAGATTGTATTTTTTAGATTATTAAGGATAATCTTGTGATTATTTTAGTTTTTATCGATACTTTTGTTGTGTATTATTTTCTTTCCTTATGCCAAATAAATTTGATTGATGAAACCTTTTGAATGAACTGACATGAAAAAGATCCTCTTTTATTTAATAAATTGTTTATTAACAGCAAAATATAATTTTAGTTACACTATCATCGTCTTATTTTAAACTTTCTTTTTGTTTTTTTTTGTTTTTTTAGTGCGTCTTCAAGTTATTTTATCCGAGAAAATCAGGGAAGTTCTACAGTCCCCCAAGATCACCATGATCAAATAATATGGGAGGAGACGATTAAAAATCATCTTGCTGATGATACGAAATCTACACAAGATCATATTTTTAAATTTGATCGATGTAGTTATCAAACAACAACAACAACAAACTGTTTTGTGCATAAAAATCCCGAAGATGACAAGTTTAAATACACTCATTGCAATGATCAAATAAGACATGAAGGCAATTTAAATCCACCTCAATTAGTACATAAAAATTCCAGTGAAATTGACGTGTTTCGTTGCACTTATTGTCATTTTCAAGCAAAGCATAAGAAAAGTTTAAATCAACATCTATTAGTACATAAAAACTCCAGTGAGATCCAAATGTTCAAATGTGCCCATTGTAATTATGAATCAAAACGTAAAAGTGATTTAAAACAACATCTATTAGTACATAAAAATTCCAGTGAAATTAAAATGTTTAAATGTGTCTATTGTAATTATAAATCAAAACATAAACGTGGTTTAAATCAACATCTATTAGTACATAAAAATGCCAGTGAAATCAAAATGTTTAAATGTGTGCATTGTAAATACCAATCAAAATATAAAAGTAATTTAAAGCTACATCTATTAGTACATAGAAATTCCAGTGAAATCAAAATGTTTAAATGTGTTCATTGTAATTATGAATCAAAACGTAAAGATGTTTTAAAAGAGCATCTATTAGTACATAAAAATTCCAGTGAGATAAAAATGTTTAAATGTGTACATTGTCAGTATCAAACAAAACATAGAGGTAGTTTAAATCTACATAGATTAGTACATAAACCTTCCAGTGAAATCAAAATGTTTAAATGTGTGCATTGTAAATATCAATCAAAATATAAAAGTAATTTAAATCTGCATCTGTTAGTACATAAAAAATTCCAATGCAATTAAATTATTTAAATGTGTGCATTGTAATTACGAAACAAAATATAAAAGTAGCGTAAATCGACATCTGTTAGTACATAAAAATTCCAATTAAATTGAAGTGTTGAGAGGCATTGCAATGGTTGATTAATATGAAACAAACTCTTATATACCTTTATCTACTAATCTAACAGTTACTAAAATTCATTCTTTCTTGAGGGCGTTAAGCTGTATAATCCCCTTCCATTACCCCATAGCAAATATGGAATTACAACCTCCGGTGGGGCCGGGTAATAAAAAAAATCAGTTTCCAGGCGTTTTTTTTTGGATTGCTCCACGAAAACGGCGTAGAACTTCCATGTCGTACTCGTCATAGTACACTATGCCCTGGAAATCGAAGAAAGCAGTAAGCTTCTCATTCTGTCATATATATATATATATATATATATATATATATATATATATATATATATATATATATATATATATATATATATATATGTATATAATGTATATATATATATATATATATATATATATATATATATATATATATATATATATATATATATATTATATATATATATATATATATATATAATCCCGTTTATAGCCTTTTCCGCTTTTGGGTTCCTAATCGCCAGTTATTGCTATCCTCCCAGTCATCTTCTGAGAGATTCCTTGTAGACATTGTCCTTGTTATTCCCTGCAACCATGTTTGTGGGTGGTCGTCCTCTTTTCCTCTTTTCTGTAGGGATCCACTCCAAAATCTTCTTTGGTAGTCTTTCCCTTGGCATTCGTTTTACATATCCGTACCAAGCTAGTTGTTTTTCGATATCCTCAATTATTGTGCGTTCCACCTTCATTAAATTCCTTACGTCCTCATTTGTAACATGCTCGAGTCTAGATTTACCTGCAGATTTTGTCCAGAAATCCATTACCATTGCAAGTAGGCTGTCTTTTTGTTTATTTGTCAGCTGGCATACTTCCAAACTATAAGCCGGTGTGGGTTGTAATATAGAGTTGTAGATTTTCTTTTTTGTCTCCGCTCTAATATTTTTTTGCCATAGTATTGAGTTCAGTGCCCCAATAACCTATTTCCTTTTGTTATTCTGTCTTGTCTTGTTTCGTTGTTTCGGCCAGTCTTGGTGAGTCTCGTGCCGAGATATACGTATTCTTTACAGCACTTGATAGTTTCATTGTTTAAAAACAGATCTCCTGGTGATGGTTCTTGTCCAGTGCTTAAATATTGTGTCTTCTCTGTATTTATTTGTAATCCCCATTTCCTGTATTCTTCGAATAGTTTCCAGGACATGTATTCCAGGTCTTCTTTATCTTGAGTCACCACCACCTGATCATCTGCGTAATGTAAAGTGTATAGGGTTGTATTCCCTATTGCTATTCCCATGTCATTACACTTCCGTTTCCACATTCTCAGCTTCATTGATGTATATATTGAAAAGGGTGGGTGACAAAGAACATCCCTGGCGTAGGCCTTTAGTTACATCGAAGCCCTTTGAAAGTTTATTTCCTACTTTTATTTTAGATGTTGGGTTTCTATAAAATTCTTTAATGGCATCCGTAATAGTCACGTTAATATTAGATTTTTCTAGGACTCCCCATAGTTTAACAATAGAGATCGTATCATATACCTTTGTCAGATCTACTAGAACTAGGTGTACTTGTGACCGTATTGTTCTTTTTTCAATGATTAGTGTTTAAACAAAAAATATTGTCAATTATTGATCGACCTGCTCTAAAACCTTTTTACTCTTCAGATTCGTAAGGATGATACTCTTATCATATGAGATCTTTTAATATTTTTCCGTAGAGTCAGCTTAATATACTTGTCACTGTTATACCTCGATAGTTACTGCAGTTCTTTTTGTTGCCCCTTTTATGTATAGATGTAATCCAGCATTCTTTCCAGCATTGTGAAATTGGTTCCCCATTTAAACATCGGTTAAAAATTTCTGTTAAGATCTTGAATAGTTTTTCAGTTCCATTCTTTATTAGTTCTGCAGGAATACCTTCAAGGCCTGGGGCCCGGTTCTATCGAACTTGACGAGCTTTTTTCTTGGCCCTTTAGAAAGCTTTCATTGGGATGATTGGACCTTAGTTTGAACATTATATCTGTACATCCATGTTTCATCACCAATTCTGACCCATTTAAGCAGTTCTAGATCGTCGTTGACTTCATTCGGCAACTCCTAAGCAGTGTCCATTCGGCACTGCTTTTGGTCGAAATTCAACAATTTCCAAATAAATTTTGCTACCACACGACTCATGTCCAAAGCATCGGAAAAAATTATTTGTCATAAGCCAAATTATATACCAACATTATCAGCAGCCTCGCTAATAATGATGCGCTGATTATCCATCATAATTTTTTTTAAACTTTTTTGACTTTGTCATCGGTTGTTGATGTGTTGGAGCGTCCAGGGCCCTCGTCATCTTTAATGTCTTCACGGAAATGTTCTTATCACTTGTAAACGCTTGTTTTAGTTATAGAAAACTCGCCAAAAGCAATCTTCAACGTTTCCAATACGATACCGCACTTGATTCCATTCTTAAAGCAAAATTTAATGAACATTTTTTGTTCCATTTTTTCCGCAAGTAAAAAAATCGCCGAGCACACAATAAACTGATCCAATGTGACCGTCGATGTTAAGATAATCAGGGACAAGTGTCCAACAGAAAAAAAAAATTAACAATTGAACTTCTATAGACCGAGAAATTCGAAAATTCCGCGTACTTTTTGATCAAACCAAACATCAGTCAACAAACACATTTCAAAAATTACGGGATGGTATGTATGTAGAAGAAATTGGAAGATCAATAGCAATTAGGCACAAGAAACATAAAAGGTGTAGTAAAAAGAAACAGCTTGAACAATAGTTGTACATCAACACTCTAGAAGTCATACCATCCATGTAAGGGAAACCAAAGCACTTGCTTCTGTTTCCAATTTCTATAAACGACAATTCAGGAAATCGATCAAAATATACATTCACCCTAACCTTACTCAAGATTCCGGTGATGTTCAATAGTTTAGTTTGTTAGTAGACAAGACAAGAAAAGCAGCAGTGGTTGACAGACTTTTGGAAATTTTCTAAAACTGAACAAGAGTGGTGTGGGTGTCTCTACTACAGCCATTAACAGCCACTTTGAGAAAGGGCGGGTATTGGTACATCAACATCTTGCCCCGGCGATACTCGACCTTTACAGAAACACTAGGAAGCTGGCTGCTGAGAGTGGATTTTGTGCGGGTGCGGAACTCTAAAATATGGCTGACACGTAATGTGAACAGCAAGTCCGTGACAGTCGTAAATGAGGCAAGTAATTTGGCAGACTATAAAAGAAATAAATTTGAGTTGACTATTATAAGTTAGGAAAAGTACTAGTTGTGGATGTTTTTAATCTCCTAAATAATCTGCTTAATCAGACAAATAAAACTCTTTTACTTATACTTGTTTCGATCATCTTGAAGTTAGTAGACTTTTTGATAGTACTGATAGCATAAAAAATTTTCATGTGAATATTTGCAGCCTAAACAAAAAAATTGTATTTAAAGAAATAAGACAAAAAATTTAACTCCTCCTCCTCGCCATTTATCTCATTGAGGGGGTGCAAACAACAATTTGAAGTACTGAATATTGGTAGAAACCAGAATATTAAGGATTAGACTATATTTTTTTAGATTGCGAAGGCTAGTTTTTAGTTTTTATTGTTACTTTTGTTGTGTATTATTTTTTTTCTCGTTCGAGATAAATTTGATTTTATTTGAAAACAAGTGAAGAAACCTTTTGAATGAAATTAAATGAAAAAGATCCTCATTTATTCAATAAATTGTTTATAATATTGTATATTAAAATATAATTTTAGTTACACAACCATCGTCTTATTTTAAACTTTCTTTTTGTTTTTTGTTTTTTTTTTTAGTGCGTCTTCAAGTTATTTTATCCGAGAAAATCAGGGAAGTTCTAAAGTTCCCCAAGATGACCATGGTAAAATAATATCGGAAGAGACTATCAAAAATCATCTTACTGATGATACAAAATCTATACAAGATCGTATTTTTAAATTTAATCGATGTAGTTATCAAAGGGAGGAGACGATTAAAAACACACTCTTGCTGATGTGTATAAAAATCCCGAAGATGCCAAGTTTAAATACGATCATAACAATTATCAAACAAAACATGAAATCAATTTATATCCACATCAATTAGTACATGAAAATTCCAGTGAAATTGAAGCATTTCGTTGCCCTTATTGTCATTTTCCGGCAAAACATAAGAAAAGTTTTAATAAACATCTATTAGTACATAAGAATTCCAGTGAGGTCCAAATGTTTAAATGTGCCCATTGCAATTATGAATCAAAACGTAAAGATGATTTAAAACAACATCTATTAGTACATAAAAATTCCAGTGAAATCAAAATGTTTAAATGTGTTCATTGTAATTATGAATCAAAACATAAACGTAGTGTAAATCAACATCAGTTAGTACATAAAAATTCCAGTGAAATCAAGATGTTTAAATGTTCGCTTTGTAATTATGAATCAAAACGTAAAGGTGGTTTAAATGAACATCTATTAGTACATAAAAAAATACCAGTGAAATCAAAATGTTTAAATGTGTGAATTGTGATTATCAATCAAAATATAAAAGTAATTTAAAGTTACATCTATTAGTACATAGAGATTCCAGTGAAATCAAAATGTTTAAATGTGTTCATTGTAATTATGAATCAAAACGTAAAGATGTTTTAAAAGAACATCTATTAAAACATAAAAATGCCAGCGAAATAAAAATGTTTAAATGTGTACATTGTAATTACCAAACAAAACATAAAGGTAGTTTAAATCTACATCTATTAGTACATAAAACTCCCAGTGAAATCAACATGTTTAAATGTATGCATTGTAAATATCAATCAAAATATAAAAGTTGTTTAAAGCTGCATCTATTAGTACATAAAAATCCCAGCGAAATCAAGATGTTTAAATGTATTCATTGTAATTATGAATCAAGACGTAAAGATATTTTAAAAGGACATCTATTATTACATAAAAATTCAAGTGAAATCAAAATGTTTAAATGTGTACATTGTAATTATCAAACAAAACATAAAGTTAATTTAATCTACATCTATTAGTACATAAAACTTCCAGCGAAATTGAAATGTTTAAATGTGTGCATTGTAAATATCAATCAAAATATAAAAGAAATTTAAATCGACATCTATTGGTACATAAAAAATGTTTAATTGGGTCATTTTCAATGAAAACATAAGATAAAAAATTTAACTGAGAACTGTTTTTTATAAAGCAGTGCATTTTTTCAATCACTGTACCTATGCAAATTATTTTCAATAAGTCCCTGGACTCTTGTGCCTTTCCATCTAGGTGGAAGCACAGCTTCATATCTCCCGTCTTCAAATTAGGTGATAGGGAGGATATCAGCAACTATAGAGGAGTGTGTATACAGTCTGCCATGCCCAAACTATCCCGATAGTTTAGTGAGAGACCAGTTAAACTGGTCCAGCAGGGAATGATCAATCCCTACCAGTTTGGCTTCTGTCCTGGGAAATCAACCACAGAAAAATTTGGTACTATATGAAGTTGCTCTGCTGGAGGCGTTGAAGAGGGGTGATCAGGTCGATGTTATCTACACTGACTTCTCCAGGGCCTTTGACAGAGTTAACTTTAAGATCTTATTGAGCAAGCTTCTTTCCCTGGGATTCTCTGAGCAGATCATAGCTTGGTTAAAGAGTTTTTCTCTTGGGCCGTACCCAAACTGTGAGAATCAATGGTTTGTCATCCAGTATTATTCATGTTACATCGGGCGTCCCCCAGGGTTCGCACTGCGCTCCTCTGCTCTTTATTTTGTTTGTAAATGATCTGTTATCGGCATTGCATCTCTCAACGGGGCTTATCTTTGCAGATGATTTGAAGATCTATCGGCAAGTTGGTGGTGGTGAGGACGTTGTGGCGCTCCAAGATGACCTTGATCTGGTTTAGCAGTAGACCCAGTCCTATCACCTATTTTTAAATGTAAGCAAATGTTTCACCATTAGCTCCTATAGAGGGAAACGAGTCCCATCCTGTTACTCGATCGAAGGTGTTCAACTTCAGGAGTTCAGCAAAGGACCTTGGGGTTGTTTTTGATGAAAGACTTACTTTTACAAGGCATATATCTGCCATTAGCCAGAAGGGGCTAAGCATGCTGGGTTTTGTTTTAAGAAATTGCGGGCAGTAGTCTATGACTGTTTTGAGAGATTGTATTGTGCTCTTGTGGGAGCAAACTTGGAATATGCGACGATAATTTGGTCTCCATTTTATGAGTTGCATAAGGGAACAATCAAGAGTGCAAAATAAATTTTTGAGATTTTCCGCACTCAAGTGCAACGGTACACTTGTCATAAGACTGTCATGCGGAGGACTTTAAGGTTACATACTTGGAAATTAGAAGATCTCTTTATGATGCATGTTTTATCTTCAAACTTATTAATGGAATCACTGATTCACTCGCTAAAATAAACTTTAATATACCCAAAGGCAATCTTTGCCGTCATGATCTCTTTTGCATCCCCTTCCATCGCACGAGTTATGGGATGCACCCACCCATTCATAGAGTTTTGAGGATTTGGAACTCATTGGATGGGCGGCTCGATATGTTTAACTGCTCTGTCTCGGGCTCTGTAGAGATTATACTTGATCAGTGTTCATTATTGTCAATATTATTTTTTTCATGACCTGTATCTATTTTATATATTTTGTTTATTGAGGATGTTTACGTCTTTGTTGAATATTTTTATTTAGATATAGTCTTTGTCACGTGTTTGTTTTTTTTCTGTCTTTTTATAATTTTAATATTTTTGTATCTGCATTTATATCTGTTTTAATTTTGTATTACAATGGGGTTTCCCGTAAAATTTGTATAAATAAATAAGAATAGTTTAAATAAACATTTATTAGTAAACGAAAATTCCATTGAAATCCGAATATTTAAATAGTAGTTTAATGCAACCTCTATTAGTACATAAAAATTCTAATGAAATCAAAATGTATGGCGTGCTCTTTTCTTTACATTTTAATAAATACTTTATTGATTAAATAAGAGCCGCCATTGGCCTCTTATGTATATCCTAATTTTTGAGAATGGATTGAGTGGATATTAATACTGAGAGAGAGAACAAAATTAAGATATGAGCTAGCCCATTTTTTTGGAGAAATATGAAGACGAGGTAATTTTTGTACGCGTCTCTACAGATGTTTAAAGCCTAGTTGTACTGTTTTGGGCACCATTCATTTTGTAATATAAAAAATCTAAATTCAGCTCAAAAAATGAAAAAATTTACTTAGTTGTTGGTATAAAATTGAATAAAGTACAACTTATACGTCCTGTAAGATAGAACGGGAATTCAGTAAAACACTACGCTAGCGCTAAGTAAAGTATATTAACAAATAAAAAAAACATTCTTACATTTATTACACCCTTAGAATTAAATAAACTAGATTAATAACCCTTTATGGTTTGAGAGTGCACAGATAGTCTTTAACTTAGAATTGTAAAAGTAGTATAGTTTCTCGTATCACTTAGTTTTGAGAATGAAAAATGGCTTTAAAAGGGCACTTCAGTGAAACCTACTCCAGAATCACACGTGTTACGTAGACGTAAGGAACACACGTTGTGAGAAGGAACTGGTCAACACTTGACCCTAAATGTTTTAGGATGAATAGGATATTATTGGAACGACTCGATGATAAAAAAAAAACACTCTATATCATCAACGGCAAAAAGGAAGCCTTCACTACACGAAGGACGGAAAAAGCCATCACTATCTAACGAACGGAAAAAGGCCCCTAAAAATTGCAAATGGCTGGTTATATACCTTTCTCGTTCTCCTTCCTCTGAAGTGAAGTCTTCAAAATGTGCTGGTTCACTTCAGGAACGCAAAATGAGACGGAATTAGACTTGCAACTTAATAGACAAGGACCGAGGATGCTCGTCCTAATCATAATCCATACATATTAGTACAGGTTGAATTACACTGCTTAACCAAATATAAAGAACTGTAATAAGATTTAAATACACTGCTTAACTTAAATTAGCAATTATTGCATGAATTAAAGAAAGAAAAATGGTTTTGTAACATGATCTTAAAGCTTAGGAAAAAGTGAATGTTACAAATGTTTAAATTTGTCATAATCATGAATCAAAACATAAAGGTAGTTTAAATCGATATTTATTACTACATAAAAATTCCAATTAATTGAAATGTTTAAATATACGTTCTGTCATTTTTAAACAAATAATAATAAAACAATTTCGTTATGACATAAAAATTTCATTGAAGTTCAAATGTTTAAATGTATTCATTGTAATTTTCAAACTAAACATAAAATAAATCTATTACTACATAAATTCGCTCAGTTAAGGGGCAATGATCCAGTTATTCTGGTGCGTACCAAGGAATTATGTCTTTTCAAGGTCGATCTTTCATGGGCGGGTATTTTGTGAATGAGTGGAAAAAATGCATTGTTACCCTTTTTTTTTTAATTTTTAAAAAATTTTTAAATTTGAAAATAAAGTATTCTATATGTCCCCATGAGTCACTCGTGTCAATTTATGTAGTAAATTTTATAACGCCGTCTATATGTGTGTGTGTATGTATATATATATATATATATATATATATATATATATATATATATATATATATATATATAAACAGGAAGTTTCGGAAATCACTTAATAATATATTGGAACTGACACATCCTTATAACAAGACCGATTGCGGAAAATTCACCTTAAATAGCGGATCTCGATAATAAACTAGAAGTTATTTATTCCACAATAGTTTTTTTATTCTAATAACTGTACTACTGTAACATTATAATCCGTCTAAAACAAGTCACAGAAGAATGTAATGCACAAAAAATGAAATTTCATGCTACATAACCTTCACTTATTCAAGAAACTTTCACCTGTTTACTTTTGGTTTGTCGAGCTTCCCCGTAGTTGATTTGGGCTTTTTTAATTATACTAGTCTTTTAATAAACCACTTTATAATTACTTTATGATGCCTAACTTATTGGAAAACGGTAAAAAATGCCGATAGACACAAACGATTTGTTAAATAAGGTATTCGAGTCAGTTGCCATTAAGATAGACAATTCAGTATACTCTTGATTCCTTGGGATTAGGGGTCAGTTGCCATTAAGATAGGCAACTCAATATAATCATTTTAATTCCCTAGCGAGTTCGTGTACATACATTACTTTTAAATTTTGAATCTAAAAGTTTTCGTGTGTGCAAAAAATACGTAGAGTACAAAAAGGTAAACAAAATTAAAAAGGAGTTTGTTATGTTTTTTACAAACAGAATATGAGATTGAAAATAACAATTTTAAACAAAATACTTCGGAATCTTCTTAAAATTGTTAAAAATAAGCCAGACTTACTATCGTATTTATTAAAAAGATCTAACTTTTAAATTAATCTAATTTGGAAAAGAATCAGTAAGTCAGCTAAAATTATGAAGCTGTGCAATAGAAGACCACGAAAGTTCGTTTTTATTATGACTAAACTGATATAAATGAAATACAATATTAAAATTTTAAAAACTGTTATATTCTCTAACTCTTCCTGGGTCCTAACATTTTTTTGGTGAAATATAAATCTAAATATTACATTATCAAATACAAAAGTAAATTGGGCAGCAGTTTTAGATTCTCTGGCAGGAAACTGGATATAACGTTTAGATCATTTTTCTAAATCTGACTATTAAAAATTCAATAAACATTTAGTTTTTAAATAAAGATTCACAGGGGAACAGCTGTTTTGGTTGTCGAGGTTTTTTGAGCTGATTCTATATCAATTTGATGTCCTGAATTCAAATAATGTATTCATTTGTACCTAGGAGCTCAAATTTTTAAGATATACAATTTTAGAGAAATATAAGTTACATTATTGTAACTCAAATCCGTAAGTGTAGTAAACAAAAGTAGATACGAAATTTTTATTTTAGTTATACAAAATACAATATTATGTCGTACTTACAAACAAAAAAAAAAACATTGAAGAAATGAAATAGTCACTCAACACTTGGAAAGCTTCTTTTCCGCGACATTCTTGAATGTTTTTTTAAACAGTCCCTTTTTAAACTCCAGCAGTAATCTGACATCATGTGCATGTCCCATCTTCCTTGGTAGCGGTCCTCCATAACTTTAATATCTTGGTGAAATTTTTCACCTTGTTCCTCACTCATGTCTCCTAAATTTTCTGGAAAACGGTCTAAGTGGCTGTGTAAATAGTGTATTTTAATACTCATATTGCACCCTAAGGATTTGAAACTATTAAGCATCTTGTTAACCATTTCAACATAGTTTTGAGCTTTATGTTTGCCTAGAAAATTTTCTACAACTGCAACAAATGATGTCCAAGCTTCTCGTTCAACTTGATTCATTGAATTTATGAAGGCAGGATCCTTAATTAATTGTCTTATTTGTGGGCCGTCAAATATCCCTGCTTTGAGTTTTTCTGTGCTCAACTGATGCATTTTTACCCCTATATATGCAAAACAAGACCCATTCTTATCAAGAGCCTTTACAAATTGCTTCATTAAGCCCAACTTTATATGTAACGGAGGAAGTATGATTTTTTCTCTTTCAACCAAAGCGTCGTTAATGACATTCTTTTCCCCAACGTCCATGTTTTCTCTCTGAGGCCAATCTTTTCTAACCAGTGGTGTGTTTTGTCCCTACTATCCCAGAGGCACAAGAAACACGGATATTTCGTGTAACCACTTTGCTGCCCAAGAAGAAAGTTTACCATTTTTAAGTCTACACAAATCATCCATTGATTTTCGTAATACTTTATCTTCTGCAAGACCAAAGCTATGGTATTATGTTCTTCTTTCAGTTTCGTTGAGTGAGCTAGTGGTATTGAACTATATTTATTCCCATTATGTAGAAGGACACATTTTAAACTTCGCTTTGAACTGTCAATAAATAGGCGCCAATCATCTGGAATATATTCAGAAAGTCCCATTTCTTTCATGAGTCCCCTAATTTCGTGACAAAATACAAGATTGTCTTCTTGAGAAAAGAATGGTAGCAGATCTTTTTCTCTTGTACGGTAAAAGGTAATTTTGGTTCCTTGTTCCAGTAAATTTTTGTCGTTCAACCTAGAAGCCAGTACTTCAGAAGCTTTTTTTCGATAAATTGAGATCCCTGGTGAGATCATTTAATTCATTTTGATTGAAGCGTTGAGGAACTGATGACGTCCCCTCATAGTCATTGTTAGTTTCATTAGCATCAGAACTTTTATTAGCATCAGAAGAGCGATCAGAGGGAAAATATTCGTCATCAGAGATATGTGGTAGCTGATGAAATGTTGGAATCGGTATTTCATCTGAGTGCGGGATAGGGCGTATTGCCGAGTCTAAATTGGGATAAGTCCACTTACTGCGGTTATTTCGATTGATTCCATTAGTATTTACTAAACAGAAATAACAATCATTGAAGTGGTTTTTTGGTTCTCTCCAAACCATTGGTACGCCGAATTTTAGACATTTTCTTTTCCGGTAGTCCACTGCCGTAAATGCTCTGTACAAGTTTTACATACGAGATGCGGGGCCCACGTTTTGTCCTGATCACCAAGCTTAACTCCAAAGTATCCAAGATACGCTCGCTTTACAAAGTCAGTAATAGTTTGTCTGTTTTGTTGAAACATGTATTCTCCGCATATATAGCAAAACACATCAGGTTGATTTACACAACTTCTTCTTGAACTGGAACCTGAACTCATTTTAATTCTGTTCAATAACACAAAAACACTCTTTTCTTAACATAAAATAACACGCCGAATTCGATCTACTCTCATTAGTAAGAACGCACAAACTGACGAGACTTACCCAAGTTAGGTGATTAAAAGGGTCAGTTCAGGTACCTGATAGGCAATGGTTCCACTATTTATAGATTTACCTGGAATTTACTCAATTACAGACTGACAATAAAACCATTGTACCTACATTAATGAATATATAATAATTTTAGAACTCTCATAAATGAATATACTGAATAAAAACCACATTGGTAGATAAGTTGATGTATCTAAAAAAGTAGAGCTGATAGAGAAAAACGGATTGCATGTATAGATTTAGCGTCCCAAATATAGTTAAAATCAGCTCTAAAATCCCAGGCACCAAAATAAAAATATTTTTTTGTTGCCCTGTGTCACTAATATCTAATACAAATTGGTATTCTAGAAAAGGTTTACGAAATAGGTTGTATTTCTTGTAAGCTGCCGTTAATTTTGTCAAAAAAAGGATTGTTTAAATGCCAGTAAGTTCCTAATTGTTATACATGGGTAAAGAGTACTTTATCACATATAGAAATAAATAGATTTATAAGTCTTCAGTAAAAGCTGTAATGAAAAATTAAGGTAAATATAATTATTAAACTGAAAATTTCGTTTCTTAATTTCTTTATTATTTTGATAAATTCTTATTCTTTGAAATTTAGCTGGATCTTGTGTGACTACATGCACATCCCTTCCTTTTAAAATTTTATTGACATTTTTGGACCAAGTTAATAAATGAAAATAATAAATATCATTAACAACAATAATAAGCATATTATGTCGCTTAGAAGAAAAATAATTATTTATATTTTATGTAATAATTACTTGCAAAGTCATTTTAAATTACTTTTGTGGCAAAACTAAGATGTTAAAATACCTTCCTGAACTAATACATAAAATTTTTGTGATCGATATACCAATACGAGGGTCATTAAATAAGTAAAGAGACAAACAGCTCTAGCTCAAGAACGATTTACTGGATTACTACAAACTTTGGCATGTTTTCGACATAATCCTCCCAACTTGTCCCACCTTTCAGCTAGCTTCTTGATTCCTGTGGCAAAGAATTCTTTCGGTTGACGTCGAAGCCACTTTTTCCTTCATTTCTTCATTGCCGGTGAACCTCCTCCAACGTGGGGCATCTTTGAGAGGTCCGAACAAGTAAAAATCACACGTGGCCGGGTCTGGGCTGTATGCGGGATGAGGCAAGATCTCCCAACCCAGTTCTTGAAGCTTTTCTTGGGTAAGTTTAAATAATATTATGTTCCAAAGCTTATCCCAACCTCCTGAGCTATAATTTCAACAGTAATTGTTCTGTTATCACGAATAAGTCCATCAATCCTCGATTCCAACGAGGGACCGGAAGCTTCGACTGGACGTCCGCTTCGCTGCTCGTCACATACTCTTGTTCGGCCACTCTTCAATCGAGCTATCCGCTTGTAAACGTTCGCACGGTTCATGCAACTTTATCCATACTGTAATAACATTCTAGAATGTATTTCACTTGGCTTAACATCTTCTGCTGCTAAAAATCAGATGACAGAATGCTGCTCTTCTCAAGTGCACTCTTCCAATGGACTCGCCATGGTAAACTGGATATTTTGAGGTTATGTTTACATGATCGAAGAGCTGGTTAAAACTCATCACAAGGTTGCCAACTTGCACTCGTAGAAGTATGGAGCGGTTTCGTTGAATGTCTCTTTACTTATTGAATGATCCTCGTACAAGCAAAGGAAGTCTTAAATCAGTTCAAAATAATTTGACTAAATTATGAATTATAGGAATAGAAAATAACCTAAAATCAGATAATAGTACTACCAGTTATTGATGCAAGAGGGTCACTACCGAACTGTAGAAAATTGGAAACAAATTGTAAACTGCGAGGGTTGTTTCAAAAGTTCTCGGCCTGATACAGATTTGGCGCCTAGATGACCAAATTATCATAATATTTGTTAAGTGTTATCTACTAGATGACGTGCTGTGAAGTTTCAGACATGTGTGTTTAGTTCTCTTTTTGTAGCGATCGTGTAAACAAACAAGTTTTAACATTTTTGCAAAAACGGATAAAGTTGAAGTGTTTTAAAAGGTTTAATTCATACGGACATTTAAACAGAGTTAAATGCCGCATAATATGATTCGTCACCTTCGTTTTCGACGGTTAAAAAATGAGCAGTTTAATATAAACTTGGATATACAACCATATAAGATGATAAAAGCTCAGGACGCCCGAAAACCTCTACGACCGATGAGATTGCGACAAAAATTCATATTAGCGTACTAAATGATCGCTGACGTGTTTCGTCAGCTCGCTGACATGGTAAACGACTCGATAGGTCGTGTCCATTTTTACACGATATTTTGGGTATAAGAAGCTGTCCTCTCGATAGTTGCCGCATTTGTTAACAATCGATCCAAAAACGTATTCGAACCAATATGTCTCGAGAATTTTTAGACTAGAGTTTTTTAGGATTCTCATGGTGTTGTGCTTAGAACCATTATTTATGCTTCACTACTAGACCAATTGAAGGATGCTATTCAGCCGAAACGTCCACATCTCACAAAAAAGAAAGTGCTTTTCATCACAATAGTATACTTTCACCAACGTTTCGGATCATTGCTACAACACTTCAAGACTTTCCCTTCGAAGTGCTACCACATTCACCGTATTCGCCAGATTTAGCCCCTAGCGATTACCTCTTGTTTCTAAACCTGAAAAAATAACTGGTTGTACGAAGATTCACTTCGAATGATCAAGTTGGAGCAGAGACGAACGCTCATTTTACAGAGTTGGATAAATCTTATGATAATGGGGGTATGAAAAAGTTGGAAATCGTTGAAATAGATGCTGATCATGTAGAAAAATAAAAAAATACGAGGCTGGTTTGAAAAGTCCGTGCAAAAATAAAAACTACTTATGTGTTTGGGGTAAACCTTTTTTATTTTTCGACATAGTCTCCTTTTAGGCTTATACACTTCGTCCAACGATGTTCTAGTTTGTTGATCCCTTCCGAATAATAGGATTTGTCCAAGTCTGCAAAATATCCATTAGTGTCTGCAATCACCTCCTCGTTTGAATAAAATCTTTGTCCCGCCAGCCATTTCTTCAAATTGGGGAACAAATAGTAGTCCGAGGGAGCCAAGTCTGGAGAATAGGGGGGATGTGAAACGAGTTGGAATCCTATTTCCATTAATTTTGCGACCACAACTGCTGAGGTGTGTGCTGGTGCGTTGTCGTGATGGAAAAGGACTTTCTTGTGGGCCAATCGCGGGCGTTTTTCTTGCAGCTCGGTTTTCAAACGGTCCAATAACGATGAATAATATTCACCTGTAATAGTTTTACCCTTTTCCAGATAGTCGATGAGGATTATCCCTTGTGAATCTCAAAAGACAGTCGCCATAACCTTTCCGGCCGAAGGAACGGTCTTCTCCTTTTTTGGTGCAGATTCCCCCTTGGTAACCCATTGTTTAGATTGTTGTTTGGTCTCAGGAGTATAGTAATGTATCCATGTTTCATCCACAGTGACGAAACGACGCTTAAAGTCCTCCGGATTCTTCTGGAACAGCTGCAAACCATCCTTGCAACACTTCACACGATTCCGTTTTTGGTCAAGCGTGAGCAATCGCGGCACCCATCTTGCGGATAGCTTTCTCATGTCCAAATGTTTATGCAAAATATTATGTACCCGTTCAGTCGAGATGCCCACAGCACTAGCAATCTCACGCACCTTAACTCTTCTGTCATCCATCACCATATCATGGATTTGATCAATGATTTCTGGAGTCGTAACCTCCACAGGCCGTCCAGAACGTTCAGCGTCACTTGTGCCCATATGGCCAGTCCGAAAATTTTGAAACCACTTATAAACTGTTCTAATCGAAGGTGCAGAGTCACCATAATGTTTATGAAGCTTCTCTTTAGTCTCCTGAGGCGTTTTGCCTTTCATTAAGTAATGTTTAATCACCACACGAAATTCTTTTTCGTCCATTTCTTGAAAATCACTCGACTTCCTTGATTCACACGAATGCCAAACACAAAGAAATAGACCAATATGGCTGAAACTTGGTGTGCGTTCATTCAAGAGATGCTACTAACTAAACATGACCTCGATACGTGCCGGTGGTGCCATTTCTCGGACTTTTCAAACCAGCCTCGTATCTTTAATTTTGAGTTTTTTGTAAGGCTGAGAACTTTTGGAAGAACCCTCGTATGTTCTTAAAACTGAAATATTCGTACTTATGTAAATATATATACTGTACCAATAATTTTTAATGTAGATGACTGTAGTGATAGGGAATTAGATTTAAGTCAATTAATAGATAGCAGATTGTACCCTTTTTGTTATTGGATGATAATATATGTATTCTATTTTCTTCTACTTTTTTCATTTCTTCTCTGTTAAAATGCTAAATATAAATCACATTTTTAATTTACTCTGATGCAGATCCAGTTGTGTGTATCAGTTAGGTAGTCAACAAGCAACAGAAAGGCTATCTAATATTGCTTACATCAGAGGTACAAATTATTTATTCTTTACGCTAATACAGCAAGTTTTGTTCAGCCGATCCTAGCTCAGCTGAAGAGCTGTAATACGGCGAAACGCGTCCTGAGATGGGTTAACAGATGAAAAACAGTCCAAAACTGCTGAAAAATGAACTCCATGCGGATGTGAAGTACTAGCGCAACGTATATTCCTAAAACGTTCTATGCATTTGATTCCACAGTCGACATACCGTTATCCTATATACGGATGGGCGTTTACCACTCTTTGCGCTCTATCTCGAAAACGATTAGTTATATAAAATACGCCTGATACCAAATTTGTAGAGAATTTTATTCTCTTATAGTTTTATAATAGCTTTAAACATCATTTGAAGTATAGGAAACAAGATATTTGCAAAAAACGATTTTCGTGACTTTTGACCTTGAATATCTTGACTAAGGGACACGAAATTCTATGAGACTTTTTAAAATGCCAAAACAAAGATTTATGCAAATTTTCAACTTTCTAACTTAATTCCGAGGTTCAATCCTTATTTGACTGGACAAATGCGAA
>CM032451.1:118441291-118496291 GCA_019049505.1 Pachyrhynchus sulphureomaculatus
TTAACTAGAACTTATAAAGTGTTATTTCTGCTTCTGCTTGATGGAAATACAATGCATTCGAAGAATCTAAAAGCGTTGAATATAGCAAAGGTTAATAATTACTACTCGCCCGACTTCAGCCACTGGACGTCTCTTTTTTTTTAAGCCTATGAGCAATTATTATATTTAAGCAACAGAAAAATGATTGAGGACAAATCCACGTCGCCAAGTAACGCAATATCAGGTTGCAAGTTTATTCGCAGAAGCTTATTAGTAGGATTTAACGCTAAAGCTGTAAAAAATATGTATACAATCTTCATGCTCGATACTACAAAAAATACTGTACAAAAGACTGGAAATTACATCAAATTCTTCCAAAAATATGTTGGCAGAATCATCGCAGCCAAGCCGAAGAAAAATGCAACTAAAAAAGGCATAAAAAAGCGACACCAATAACATAAATAATACGATATAGCCAAATCTCCAGTAACTCTATAAACGAGAAGTAAAAAAATGTGGAAACTCAGAAGGCGGGAATAAAATATTGATATATAAATCTTGTGTAATTAATATGTGGTGTAAGAAAGTAATTATTTTAAAAGGTAACAGAATATTTTTTTAATAATTAAATTTGTTTAGGAAACCTGAGGCGCCAGTGCCCATATTTCTGTCAGATGCTACCCTTGGCGTCTAAGTAGCCAACCGACTGAAATAAATAGTCAAAATTGTTGCCATGTGGAAAACAACTGCGGAGTCTAATCGAAAAGTCGCGATCATCGAAGCTGGCCGATCAGCACCGAAAATAATTCGGTTTTTCGGATATTCCAAATCATTTATGATGTTTTAGCTTTTCTTCGTGCAAAGGGAGGCGTTTTCTTTATCCCGTCCAATCTCTGAACTGTTTTCGTCGTCGAACGCAACCAGTATTTTGATCGTAAACGTATAAACCTGGTATCATTCCTGGGTGCACGCCATTTTTAACGCTCTATCTTTATTCCTCTTATCATGTCTAGGTTAAAGAGAGAAAGAAATAGATAAACTCGTACAACCGATAATTATAAAGAATATGAATGTCCTTTTCTTTCGCTGCCAATCTCAAAACAAGAAAATATTCTATTTCCAAAATTTTGTGATGGTGGTGCTGCAGACATCTGGTTGAAAGAATTTTTTTGAGAAACAATCCTATGGCTTGTTCTTAACCTATAATTTTGTGCGTATTCTGTTTTATATATTTGTACAGGGATTTTTTTAATATAAGTTTGATTTTAAAAACAAAAATAGAAAATATTCCTGATGAAAAAGTAATTTACCAAAATCTACAGAAGTCTCCAAGAACATGGTCAGTTTAATGCATAACAACTTGCTTAAAGAAGCTGAGACTTTTAATGTTATTAGTGCTGGTACACTAATGGAAGAAGGAAAGGATTTATCTGGACTTTCTAGCATTAAAAAAGAAATAGGATTTTATTACAACATAGGGATGTCTAGTACTTCAGATATAAAACAGGAGGAAAATATATATCATACTGTTGTAATGAAAAATGATGGTGAATTATTAATAAAAGTTGAACCAGAGTCTTCAGATAAGTAAGTTTTTTTGTTTATTACATATAAGTTATGCCTAATAATAATATTGATAATTGGGATATTCAGTAATTTCCACTTATAGCAAAAATCCATAAGCCTAATACTACAAAGATATACATTACCCTTAAAATCAGTTAAAAATATTTTTTTGCTGTAATAAGAGCGAAATAACTTATTTGGTGAAACTATAAAATGCACCCCGCTGGAAGATATATAAGTTTTATATGGTACAGTGGACTATGACTCAATAATTGGCTTCAGAGTCACCAATATGTTACCATTTGATGGTCTTCTGGGTTTAATTGATGAAGACAGAAACATTTTAATGCATAACAGATATTCACATATTTATCTGGGACCTTAGCTTGTTTTATTTTGTGGACAGCCCTATTATTTAACAAAATTGAATTATCTACTTAGTAAAAATCTTATTTTATTCGAGAGATGTTAAAAATTCTGTCAAACCAACACTTTGTTTTTACAGTTTATTGTGTTTAAACTCACTAATACACTAATACCTTGGCAACCATGTTAGCCCAAATGCTAAAGACTGATGTCATATATATATATATATATATATATATATATATATATATATATATATATATATATATATATATATATATATATATATATATATATATAATTCAATATATGTTCAGGCAAGTTTATGTATATATACTTGGATGTAGCTTGTAAAAGAAGAAAATATTTGATTTGATAACAGTTATTCAGAAATATTGAACAGTAATAGGCAGTGTTTTCATACCATCACAGTAGTGTTTTCAAGCACCATAGGAATTATTAAAGAATTTATAGAGAAAATATAAGTCTTAGTTTTGCTGGACCCAATGAACTTATACCTTTTAGTTTTGGTTTATGTGACATACCTATTTCTTTTAGGGCCTTTTAATTATATTGATATTCCTATGGTAAATTAAACTTAACTGTTTGTTTTTTAGCAAAGAGAAGTGCCAAGAAACAAGCAGTGACTCATTTTTTGAAGAGTATGACGTAATAAAATCTGAAGAGGTTAATATAAAGGATGAAGATGACCACGAAAGGTAAGTGCCTTAAGAGTTATAAGGAGTTTGCATAAGATTAGTAACAATATTCAAGTTGGTTTTCTTACAATCGATATAGATAGTGGTTTTTGATTGTGTAATTGCAAAAATAATGTAAATAAAACTGTTATTCAATACAGTGATTAAAATCTGTAGAAACCAAGGGAGTAAAGAAGGAAGAAGTCTATTTAAAAATAATTTTGTAACAAATTGAGTTCATGGGGGTTTTTTTTTTTTTTTTTTTATGGGTCTAGCACACGTGCTACAGGGAAGTCCCTAAAGCGCTACAGGAGCGACACGTGTGCGGAGAAAGCGATTCACGTTGTTCTTGAATCGCTGTAGATTGTACTCGATGGGAAACACAGTCCTGGGTAAACCATTCCAAAGGCATGATGTTCTCCATATAAAAGACTGCTTGAAAAGCGTTGTACGAGGAGTAACAAGCTGAACCTCATACGGATGTGAAGCATTAGCGCGACGTGTACTTCTAATATGCACCGCTCTGGGAGGAATTAAACGGGCCACATCTTTCGAACACTTTCCATGAAAGTACTTGTAGAATAGGCTCAAGTCGCCAACCGTTCTTCGATGTTCCAGCGAATCAAGGCCGTCGGTCAGTTCCGGGTGTCCAATCAGACGAACAGCTCTTCTCTGGATAGAATCCAACAAATGCAGTGTATGTTTGGGAGCGGAGCTCCAAACATGGGAGCAGTATTCCATAGTTGGTCGAATTTGAGCTTTGTAAAGAATTAACAGTTGTTGTGGAGTGTAGAGCTTTCTGGTTCGAAACAATATTCCCAACTTTTGAGAAGCTCTTCTTGCTATGCCTGCAACATGTTCATGCCAGGACATATTTGCTCCCAAATTAACGCCTAACAGATTGAGTGACGATGTTAGAGGGATGGAGTGCCCCGACATAACTATGTCGGGTTCTGCAACATTAACTTTTTTAGAAAAAACTGCCGCCTGGGTTTTTGTAGCGTTAAATTCCACTTGGTTACTGTCACCCCAAGATAGAATTTCTTCCAGGTCTTTGTTAAGTTGAATGACTTCCTGCTGTCTGCGGATATTCGTCTGAGTAGTCGATGTCCGAGCGTTCAAAGTGAATGAAGAGATAAGTGTACTGTCATCTGCAAAGCTGTAGATTGGATTCTCGGTCTTTTCCAGCAGATCGTTAATATAAATGAGGAAGAGAGTAGGAGACAGTATGGAACCTTGGGGCACACCGGCGTTGATAGTGAAGGTGTTAGAAAGAAATCCGTCAACCGCCACTCGTAAAGAACGCTCTCTGAGGAAACATGAGAGCCACAAACAGAACTTTTCAGACATACCATAAGAACGTAGCTTAGCCAACAGCCCATCGTGCCAAACACGGTCAAATGCCTTGGATATGTCAAGAGCAACCGCTCGAGATTCTCCAAAGTGTTCAATTGCGTTGTTCCAAACATGTGTTACATAAGTCAGAAGATCTCCTGTTGATCTATTTTTACGAAAGCCATATTGGTGATCACTAATAATGTTGAATCCTTCAAGATATTTTAGAAGATGCTGATTGATAGCCTTTTCCATGACTTTCGATATTATTGAGAGTAGTGCGATTGGTCGGTAGTTATTTGGCAAGGTCTTCTTGCCTTTTTTAGGTATCGGCTGAACTGTGGCACATTTCCAGCAGGAAGGAAATATTCCCTTTCTGTAGGATAGGTTGAAAAGTCTACAGAAAACTGGTGTTAGTTCCCTCGCACAGTTCTTGAGAACTATGGCAGGTATTCTGTCAGCGCCTGAAGCCTTTTTGGTGTCTAGCTTCATCAAAATACGTTTTATGATACGCTGTCTGAAGACAATATCGGGCATCCTTGACTGCACTATGGGAATAGTAGGTGGTGTTTTTCCTTGGAAATTGACAGTAGAATGTGAAGCAAAGAGTTCAGCCAACAAGTTCGCTTTCTCAACAGGTGTCGTTGCAATAGAATTATCTGGCCGTGTGAGTGGCGGTATGGTGGATTTGGTGAAATTTTGACTAACTGCCTTAGCGACCGACCAAAAAGACCTGGAATTGCCGGGACAAGCGAGAAGTTTGTTTCTAATCCGTTGATTGTGTACCTCCTTGGTTTCGTCGATAATTTCTCTGCATCTGTTCCTGGTACGAACAAAGATGTTACGATTTATGGTGTTAGGATCTTCACGCCACTGTCGGTATGCAAGATGTTTAGAAGCAACAGCTTCTTTGCATTTTAGGTCAAACCAAGGCTTGCCGTTGGAAGGGCATTTCTTCGAAAAAGGGATGTAAGCATCCATACCGGCCAAAACAACATCGGAAACCTCCCTGGCGCAGTCAGATGGGTCGTCGGATCGAAAACAAACGCCCAACCAAGGGAAAGTTCGAAAATATTCCATGAGATCTTCCCATTTAGCAGATTTGTAGTGCCAAATCTTGCGCGGTTTGGGCGCCTCTCTGTCACTGATTGGTAGAATACTCGATGTCGAAAGCAGTTTATGGTCGGAAGAACCTAACGGTGGATTTACGCTGACCGTGTAAATCTCCGGATTGGTGGTTAAAAACAGATCAAGAAGACTGGCGAACTCTCCGTCTCGATCAGGGATCCGTGTTGGTTCATCAATAAGCTGAGTCAAGCCACAACTGATTGAAAATGATTCGGCTTCACGACCTTGTTCGTCGGTAGTATTTGAATATTTAAGCCAGTTGATGTTGTGGACATTAAAGTCGCCCAGGATGGCAATTTCGGCATTTGGATAGTTAATTTGTAAATGATCTATGGTGTCTGCAAGAGAAGCGAAAAGTGTTCTAAAGTTTGTATCACTTGGTGGTCGATAGAGGATACAGACGAACCTTGTGGTTGGTTGGGTCGTTATTTTTAACCACATAACATCAAAGTTTGGGGGCTCCAGAGCCTCTTCTCGTTGGCAAGAGAGGTCGCTTCTGACATAAAGACAGATTCCAAAGTTACGCCTAAATCGGGAATAGAAATCGTACCCAGGATAAAGATAGTTTACTGTGCTGGTCGATGAACTGACCTTAGTTTCACAGAGAGCGAGTACATGAGGTTTATTTGATTGCAGGTGTTGGTGCACTGAATTTATGTTCGAATTTAAACCTCGTATGTTGCAAAAATCCATTTTGAAATTCTGTTCTCTGCATGTCGACGCCCCTGAACCAGCCCCCACCCGGAGATCCGAACGGGGGGCTATTTTACCTCCGGAATTTTTTGTATCCAGGTGCCTCATCATGCTATTTGGTCCCACAGTCCGGGACATCGGCACAGCCACGAAACGTCAAGCAACTTCACGCAGCTTACGCCGATGCGATGGTATCACACCGGGCGATGCTGGTGGGATCTGGGCATCTACCATCTAGATTGTTCTTTAAGTCGCCTCCTACGACAGGCAGAACATACCGGGGGAGATATTCTATCCCGCCCCCCCACGGGCAATAAAATTTATCTTATTTGCTTGTATTTGTTGGATTTTTAAGCATAATAAATTTATTAAACTCACAAGAGAAATGCAACAAATGTAAGTTGGATCTGAAGAAAAGGTCATTCCTTTGGGAAAGAATATACAATAGGCTTTTAATAAATATCTCCAAGTTTTTATTTTTTAGTATGATTTCATGTCTTGAGAATAACATATAGTAAGTTGTCAAAAATATTTTAGGTCTGTTCTATATTATTCAAGCATCATAGAAAACTACTATAAAAATTGTTGGCAAAAACGCCGTTCTTTCATGGTTTTTTCCTGTTCGGGAATAGGAAAAAGCCATAGGGGGCCGAGTCCATCGAATACAGAGGCATCATAACGGTGTTATTTTTGACCAAAAAACTACAAACAAGCAGAGTTTGAATTCCGCCATATTGCCAAGCCATAATAAATTTTTAATTTACGGTTCCCTCCGAGATTTATACTAACGTATTTTCGAACAAAGAAAATTTTAACTGAACATAAAACTACTTCAAATGACTTCTGTTAGTGTATTAGAGAAGTTAGAAATCGAAAGGTAAATTGTGTTCAACATTATTCAAGCAGACATACCGCGCATTATGGGGAGCCGTTTTGGAGCGCTTCAATGAGCTTCAAAAAGTGCTCGAAATTTCACATAAAAAAATTGTGTAGACATAAAACCATTTTCTCTTTATTATTATGTTTTAAACCAATAAACAAATAATCGATTTTTTGTGAATTCTACAGTGGTGTTACCCCTTAATCAAATAGCAACAAATGCGTTTTAAAAAAAAAATTGTTAACGAAAATTATTTTTTTAAATAAGAGCCCCCCCCCCCCCCCCGAGGCTCTATCGGTTGGGATAAAAAAAATTTCCATTTTTTTTTTTAAATGACCAAAAAAAAAAAAAAAAACGCATTTGTTGCCATTTGATCGATAAAAACATGTAAAAAAAAAACGATTAAAATGACTCCAAAAAAAACTTTTTTAATGGCATCGGAAAGCCGGCGTCGAGACTTAATTTTTTTTAAAAAAAAAGATCTATTTTGGACCAAATGGCATAAAATGGCGGGCAATTCAAATTTTAAATAATAAATTCAATTGTGCTTACTTGGTTCAATATTTTTGTACCAGAATTTCCGAGTATTTTTGCTCTAATAAAAGGCATATTCTCTGAAAGTTTCAAGCCGATCGGATCGCTTAGTCGATCTGTACAATAAAATGAACAGTTTTTTGCATGTTTTTTCCAATTTTGTAAGTTATGTACTCACTTGAGCGAGTTAAACCCAAGGAGGATTTGCTGGAAATTTCATTATGAAGAGTTTTGTTTTTTTTTGTCTTGATCTGACTTACATAATCGGAGTTATTCACGTTTTAAGCTCAAAAAACGCGTTTTGAAAACTTCAATTGTTTATAAACAAAAGAACACAAATTTTGGATGGTTGTAGCTTCTACTTGATGGAAATTTATCTATAATATATATAAAATGCAACGTCTCTCTGTCTCTCCGTTAGTGCGCTTATCACTGAAGAACCACTTATCCGATTTGCGTACTTTTCTAAACATACATATATTCTCTGGCCAGGTTATAGGCTATATTTTATAACGTTAAGTAACATGAAGAATAAGCAGTGACGATAATAGTGAATCAAATCGGAAAAAAGTTTGCCGCTAGCGCGTTCTCTTGCAATACACTGCCTAAACCACTAAACATGGAACAATGTCATGTAGCAAAGAATATCTATAATATACATAAAATGCAACGTCTCTCTATCTGTTTTTTTAAACATGCTAAACAATTAAATATGGAACAATATGATGTAGCAAAGAATATCTATAATATATATAAAATGCAACGTGTCTCTGTCTGTCTGTGCGTGAATCAAGTCGGAGAAAAGTTTGGCGCTAGCGCGTTTTCTTGCAATACACTGCCTAAAGCATAAAATATGGAACAATATCATGTAGCAACGAATATAATATGCAACGTCTCTCTGTCTGTCTATCCGTTAGTGCGCTTATCAGTCCAGAACCATTTATCCGATTTACGTGTTTTTTTTTTTAAATTCATACATTTGTTCTGTGGTCCGGTTATCTATAATCTTCTATCTATTATATATATAAAATGCAACGTCTCTCTGTCTGTCTGTCTGCCTGTCTCTCTGCCTTTCTGCCTGTCTGTCTGTCCGTTAGTCTGCTTATCACTGGAGAACCACTTATCCGATTTACGTGCTTTTTTTTAAAACATACATATATTCTCTGGCCAGGTTATCTATAATATATATAAAATGCAACGTATCTCTGTCTGTCTGTCCGTTAGTGCGCTACGTGCTTTTTTAAAAACATACATATCTTCTCTGGCCAGGTTATAGGATATATTTTATTGCGTTAGGTAACATAAAGAATAAGCAGTGACGAGAATAATAAATCGAGTCGGAAAAAAGGTTACCGTTAGCGCGTTCTCTTCCAATGCACTGCCTAAACCATTAAATATGGAACAATATCATGTTGCAAAGAATATAACATATAAAATGCAACGTCTTTCTGTCTGTCTGTCTGTCTGTCCGTTAGTGCGCTTATCACTTGAGAACCACTTATCCGATTTACGTGTTTTTATAAACTTATACATATGTTCTATATAATTCGATATAAGCCTAGATAATGGGAGATAAGGTAAGATGATGGGAGATAAGTATAAATAATGGGATATAAGGAGAAATAATGGGAGATAAGCAGAGATAAGTCTAGATAATGGGAGATAAGGAGAAATATTGCGAGATAAGTCGAGATAAGCCTAGATAATGGGACATAAGGTGAGATAATGGGAGATAAGGGGAAATAATGAGAGATAAGGATAAATAATGGGAGATGAGCAGAGATAAGCCTAGATAACGGAAATTATGTAGAGATAGTGGGAGATAAGGATAATAATGGGAGATAAGGGGAAATAATGGCAGATATTTTATTACGTTAGGTAGCAGTGACGATAGTAGTGAATCAAGTCCACGCGAACGGAGCCGCGGACACTGCTCGTTATAAATATATAATAAAAGATTGTTTTTAGTCAATTACCACTGGTTTATTTTTAATTGTGATGACGCGTTTCGCTGTTGATGCAGCTTCTTCGGATCTACATTTTACACTCGGTGAGTGAGAGTGTAAAATGTGGATCCGAAGAAGCTGCATCGACAGCGAAACGCGTCATCACAATTGAAAATAAACCAGTGGAAATTGACTAAAAACAGTCTTTTATTATATAAAAGAACACAAGCTCCAAAACTCCAAGGTCCAAAACTCAGGACGATACTCCTGGTGATATCCCAAAGAGGATAAAATCATAATTTTGCTCTATCTAGATCAGGGATGTCAAAGATACGGCCCGCGGGCCGCATCCGGCCCCCGGGACGTATCAATAAGGCCCGCGATCGCAATGAAGAATCATAATTTTTAACAACCGTATATTATATACTATATAATTAAATAAATAAAATGTTATAATAATTCAGTACATTTTTTTTATTTGAATCTGGCCCGCCTACACATTCTAAATTTAATATATGGCCCTCTGCAAAATTGAGTTTGACACCTCTGATCTAGATTGTGCAATTTCAATTTTTTTTTTTACTGCACTACTTTTATTTTATAAATTGTTTATTAACAACAAAATACAATTTTAGTTACACTACCATCGTCTTCTTTTAAACTCTTTTTTGTCTTTTTTTAGTGCGTCTTCAAGTTATTTTATTCGAGAAGATCAAGGAAGTTCTACAGTTCCCCAAGATGACCACGATAAAATAATATCGAAAGAGACTATCAAAAATCATCTTACTGATGATACAAAATCTATACAAGATCGTATTTTTAAATTTAATCGGTGTAGTTATCAGACAGCAACAACAAACTGTTTTGTGCATAAAAATCCCGAAGATAACAAGTTTAAATACGATCATTGCAACTATCAAACAAAACATGAAACCAATTTAAATCTACATCAATTAGTACATAAAAATTCCAATGAAATCAAAATGTATAAATGTGGGCATTGTACTTATCAATCAAAACATAAAAGTACTTTAAATCGACATCTATTAGTACATAAAAATCCGAGTGAAATTAAAATGTTTAAATGTGGGCATTGTAATTTTCAATCAAAACATAAAAGTGCTTTAAATCGACATCTATTAGTACATAAAAATTCCAGTGAAATCAAAATGTTTAAATGTGAGCATTGTACTTATCAATCAAAACATAAAAATACTTTAAATCGACATCTATTAATACATGAAAATTGTAGTGAAATTAAATTGTTTAAATGTGAGCATTGTAGTTATCAAGCAAAACACAGAGGTACTTTTAATCGACATCGCTTAGTACATAATAATTCCAGTGAAATCAAAACGTTTATATGCGTCCATTGTAATTATGAGGCAAAATGTAAAAGTAATTTAAATAGACATTTATTACTGCATAAAAATTCCAGTGAAATTGAAGCATTTCAATGCATTTATTGTCATTTTCAAACAAAACATAAGAGAAGTTTAAATCAACATCTATTAGTACATAAAAATTCCAGTGAAAACAAAATGTTTAAATGTGTGCATTGCAATTATGAATCACAACGTATAGGTCGTTTAAATGAACATCTATTAGTACATAAAAATTCCAGTGAAATCAGAATATTTAAATGTGAACATTGTAATTATCAGGCAAAATATAAAGGTAGTTTAAAGCATCATCTATTAGTACATAAAAATTCCACTGAAATCAAAACATTTAAGTGTGTCCATTGTAATTATGAATCAAAACGTAAATGTGATTTGAATAAACATATATTAGTACATAAAAATTCCAGTGAAACTGAAATGTTTAAATGCGCTTATTGTCATTTTCAAACCAAACGTAGGCAGAGTTTCAAGGAACATCTGTTAGTACATAAAAATTCCAGTGAAATCAAAATGTTTAAATGTGTCCATTGTAAGTACGAATCAAAACGTAAACGTAGTTTAAATCGGCATCTATTACTACATAAAAAAATCCTGTTAAAATTAAATGTTTAATTGCACTTATTGTTATTTTCAAACAAAATATAAAAACAATTTCGTTATGACATAAAAATTTCTATGAAGTTGAAATGTTTAAATGTATTCATTGTAATTTTCAAACAAAATATAAAATAAATGTACTACATTACTACAGACATTCGCTCAGTTTCAACATCAATAAAAGACATTTTTTTGAAACTTGAAATAACCGCAAGTCATATACTCATTTCCAACAAGACTTCGGCTTCCACCATGTATAAAACCCACAGCAAATATGAAATTACGAGGGTCATTTTTTTTTTTTCAATCTCCGGTGTGGCCGTGATAATAAATGATAATCATTTTGACAAAAAATTTTATTTACACATGATTTATACACCTTTGGACCATTTTTCTACGTATTTGCCGTTTCGCACCCGACACTTGTGGACAAGTTTTTTATACCTTCTACGTAGATCTTTCCCGTCTGCCGCTGTAGCCACTTCGTCACGCCTGCTTGCAGCTCCTCGTTCGTCTTGATATTTGTTCCCTCCCAAATCTGACCTCAGTTTAAGGAACTGGTGGTAATCACTCCGGGCTGTACGGTGGGTGACCCAATTCTTCCCATTATCCAATTTGAATGTTTGGAGGAGGAATTTAGTCGGCCCACCAGTGTGTGGTCGCACACAACTCCCGATGACAGCATTCCTCTTCGTTTGTTTTGGATTACTTTTCGCAACTTCTACAATGTTTTGCAATATCTAACTGCGTTGATAGTTTTCCCTGCTTCTGTGAAGTCGACCAGCAAAACTCCCTTTTGATCCCAGAACATTGTTAACCATCAACTTTTGTTTGAGACGATTTACTTGAACTTCTTCGGCTTGTCCGGGGAAGAGGTGTGCTTCCAATGCTTTGATTGCTCCCTTGTTTCCGGATTATCGAATCTGACCCAAATCTCATCTCTTGTGACAATCTTCTGCAAAAAAATTCGTCTCCCTCATCACCATGGTATCCAAGGAAAGTGTATGCGGATGCTGAGTGTTGTGATTGTCAGTAATAACAACAGTTATAACTGTTCATAAATTTTAAAAAAAGGAACGGCCAGTGGCTGAAGCCGGTGAGTAGTAAAGTCTAGCAGATGTAACATTATTTTTCCATTATCCTTTGCTATGTTCAACGCTTCCAGGTTCTAGGAATGCGTCGTATTTCCATCAAGCAGAAGTAACACATAAAGTATTTCATCTATTCTACAAATAAATTTGAGTTAATATAGCCAAAGTCTGAAATGGTGACAATACTGTCAGAAGGTGTGCTATTCCTCAATTCAGGATTTTGTCTCATTCTTTTGAATATAAGCAAGCACACACAAGTATCCAGCCACACTGGCACAACATAAGGCTACCGTATTAACTTCTCTTTCTCCGCTTGTGATTGCGCCGATTTATTTCTTCGTTTTTAATCTTAAGACTTTTTACGTTTTTTTTTTCTGACCGGTAGAAAATCCACTTTTATCAACGCTAAATATTTTTGTAGACGAAAATGTACTTTCATCATTTTTTCTAGCTGAGGGTCGATTTGCCCTACTCTTCTCCACTTGAAAATGCACAAGTTCCAACGCCGTCTACCTAAACGTCAAATACACGTTAAGTTTGTTTATTTACAGGGAACGTTTACTAATTTTGCTTGGGTAAAGGTGATGTTAATTAAGAAATTTGTAGAAAGTGTAGAATATAGCAGCAAATGTGATAGTCCTTGTGGTTCGGTACAACTGGTTTAGTTACAAATCTGTCACGCACAACCTAGGATATTTTATATAGAGATCGATTGCACAAGGTACATAAAAATAATAAAGAAATACGTTTTAAAACCTACTTTGTTTTCACTTTAATCCTAAAAAATCTTACATTTCTTAAAAGCAAATCGTTTACCATTTCGGTATTAACCTTGAAGAAGTTAACATAAAAACCTATTTGAAATTCTGTTTTTATTTTGTCTGAACCCAACATAACAGCCAAAATCAACTGTTAAGGGGTTATCATCCAGTTGTTCTTGCTTATTATCAAGAAATTATTTATTTTTAAATAATTAAAGATTTTCTTAATTATGGTTAATTCATTTGTTATTAGATTAATTTTATCTGAAATTTGAAAATCTGTAATTGCTGAAGAAACTCGGCTGGTTGTTATTGGCAAAAACTAAATAAATAATTTGTTTTTAAATAAATGCTATACAAAATCACTAATATCTAGTACAAATTGGTATTCTAGAAAATGTTTACGAAAGAAATTCGTATTTCTTGTAAGTTGCAGTTAATTTTGTCAAAAGAAGCATACAACATTGTTTAAATACCGCCTTCGCCCTGTCTGGTCGGCACCGAAAATAATTCGCCCAATCTCTGAACTGTTTTCAATCGACGAATGCAACCAATAGTTTAGTCGTAAACGTGTAAATCTGATGTTACCATTCCTGGGTGCACGCGATTTCTTAAGGAGAGAAAAGGAAGTCTGATTATTTTTCATTACAGCAGCTAAACACAACAATGGCAGCCACTAACAGAAAATGACGTTAATATTAGCAATAAACGAATAAATAACTCTAGTTCACGCTTTATCTTTATTCCTTTTATTCTGTCACCGTTTAAGAAAGAAAGAAATAGATAAACTCTTCTAAGCGGTAAATATAAAGAATATAAATAACCTTTTCCTCCGCTGCCAAACCCAAAACAAGAAAATATTCTATTCCCAAAATTTTACGATGATGGCGTTGCAGACATCTGGTTGAAAGAATTTTAGAAACAATCCTATTTCCTGTTCTTAACCTATAATTTTGTGCATTTTTATGTATTTATATAATACTTTTTAACATAAGATTGATTTTAAAAACAAAAATAGAAAATATTCCTGGTGAAAAAGTAATTTACCAAAAGAAGCCTCTAAGGACGTGATCAGTTTAATGCTTAATAACTCGCTTAAAGAAGCTGAGTCTTTTGCTATTAGTGCTGGTATACTATGAATTTCTAGCATTAAAAAAGAAACAGGACTTCATTATAACTTAAGAATGTCTAGTACTTCGTATATAAAAGAGGAGAAAGATATACATCATACTGTTGTACAGGAAAATGATGGTGAATTATTAATAAAAGTTAAACCAGAATCATCAGATAAGTAAGTTTTTTTTTGTTTATTACATATAAGTTGTGCTTAATTCATAAGATACAGTCCAAATCGTGAAACCTAGTTCTAAATATTCAAATATACAGCAGTTACTGAAGGGCATAAAAAATTTAACGCCCAGTAGTGATACTTTAATACAACTTATTTTTCCTCTCACTTCCTTCACATCATCTCTATGGATTCATAATTAAAAATCATCTACTAACACACCACATTTTAGTTACAATAAGAATTATAAAGAACTTCAGTATTGTCCCCCGAATAATTAAATTTGATATACTAGTAACATTATGATAAAAATAATTCCATTATGTTACTTTTATCTTTAATATACCATTTATATAAGTTTTATGCCATCATAAAAGACTTTAAATTGACTTGTTACATATAAACAAGGTTCATAATTTTTTTATATACAATAGTTATGAAAGACATGTAAAAATAAAAAAGTTGGACTAATTTAATGTAAAATGACCTCTAAATTCAGGCTAGGTTACCAGAAGTACGAGGTCCACATAAAAGCAGAAATAATAAATTCTTCTAAAAATTTTGATAATGGGGAGTCCTACAAAGATATACATTACCTTTGTACCCTGCTGGAAGATATATAATTTTTTTGTATGATATGGTGAACTATGAACCAGTAATTGGATTCAAAGTCATCAGTATGTTAAAATTTGCTTGCCTTCTGGGCTTAATTGATGAAGACAAACATTTCAATGCACAACAGACGTTCACATATTTACCTGGGACCGTAGCCTATTTTATTTTGTGGACAGCCCTACTTTTTAACAGAATTGAATCATCTACTGAGTCTTATTTTATTCTAGAGATGTTAAGAATTCTGTCAAACCGACACTTTATTTTTTACAATGAATTTATTGAAAATAATTGTTTTTAAACTCACTAATACCTTGGCGACCATGTTAGCCCAAATGCTAAAGACTGATGTCACATATACATAAAATTCAACATATATTCATGTAAGTTTATGTATATATGCTTGATTATAGCTCATAAAAGAAAAAACCCAATTCTCATGCAGTTTTTTTCACGTGTAAGTATCATTTGGCAAGGTTTTGATTTTATATTTGATTTGATTATTCAGGAATATTGGATATATCCAAAAAGTAATATGCAGTGATTTTATGCTATCACAGTAGTGACAAATACCTCGACTCGATTCAGAAAAATAAAATTGGGTTGTTTTATACGTACATTTGTGACACATTTTTGCCCTTAAAAGTACTTTTATACATAGTAGTGGTTACATATATTCTAATAGTGAATAAAAAATTAAGGTTAAATTTAAATGGAAAATGATATAACCTGAAAATATCATTTCTTTGTTATGGAGTCTTCAAGCAACATAGGAATTATTAAAGAAGAATTTATAAAGAAAGTATAAGTATTAGTTTTGCTGAAACCAATGAATTTACCTTTTAGTTTTGGTTTATGTGACATACCTGTTTCTTTTAGAGCCTTTTAATTCAGTTGGTGTTCCTATGGTAAATTAAACTTGTTTTTTTAGCGAAGCGAAGCGTGAAGAAACAAGCAATGACTCATTTTTTGAGGAGTATGACTTAATAAAATCTGAAGAGGTTGATATCAAGGACGAGGAAGACCAAGAAAGGTAAGTGCATTAGGAGTTATAAAGGTGTTTGCATAAGATTAATAAGGTAACTGAAAACAATAATCAGGTTGGTTCACTTTCCATCGATATGCCTATTAAAAGAAGTGGTTTTTGATTCTGTAATTGCAGAGACACTGTAAATAAAACTGTTATTCAGTACAATAACTAAAATTCCCACCTGAATTGAAAAACGTAATAATTCGTAAAAAAGAAGCACACAAAAGGTTTGGATTGTCTGGGGAACCTCAGGACTATTATTACTTCTCTGCTTTAGGATCATAGTGTAAGAATCTGTCACGTAGGTGCCATGTTGATTATATCTCCAATATTAGAGATAATGTGAAAAGCTTTTGGGTCTTTGTTGGCGCACAGAGTAGCACAAATGACCTTCCTCCTAGGATATTTTATAATAATCAATCCGGGGATATGAGCATTGATGTGGCTAATCTTGTTGCAAGTTACTTCAGATCTGTTTACTCTGATGAGCCGCTTGATTATCCAGCCTTATCCTCTACTAATATTTATAATATCTTCAAACTTAAAATTTTAATCTCTGAAATTTATGAGGGGCTCTCAAGATTGGATCACAGAAAGGGACCTGGTCCTGATGGTTTGCCTCCTGGATTACTGAAAGCATGTAGCTTTGTATTATTGCGACCATTATGCATGATGTTTAACCGGTCATTGCAGGAGGGTTATTGGAACACTAGTTTTGTCACACCTGTGTTCAAATCAGGGGACAGAGCTGATATCGCAACGTGTAGGCCATTAAGAATTTTGAGTACTGTTCCTTTTTGATTATTATTTGAAAAGCTAATAACTAAAATATTGGCATCTAACCTGGGACCATCTATAATAGGTGAACAGTTTGGTTTTCACAGAGGCAAGTCTGCTGAATTGAACTTGATTTGCTATACAGACTAACTGTCGAGGACCTTGGAGAGTGGGTCTGAGGTACATTCTATCTATACTGATTTCTCTAAGGCCTTTGATAGGGTCAACCATGATGTTCTTCTTAAGAAGCTCAATAACCGTAGCATATCGGGTTCACTGTTGGACTGGATTAGGAGTTATTTGTGTGACAGTGTTCAGGTGGTTCGAGCTAATAATTTTAAGTCTGTCAATATTACTGTGCCCTCAGTAGTGCCTCAAGGATGTCATATGAGGCCTCTGCTGTTTAACCTGTTTTTGAATGATGTGGCCAATTGCTTTCCGTCTTCCAGGTTCTTGCACTTTGCTGATGATTTGAAGTTGTACATGGCGGTTGGATCGATTGAGAATTGTGTGAGATTGCAGGAGATTTGGATAGACTTAGTGTCTGGTATCAGTTAAACAGTTTGGCTTTAAATACTTCTAAATGCTTCTCTATGTCTTTCTCGAGATCGCGCAATCCATTGTTTTTTTATTACAACATAAATGGAACTTTCCTCGAATCGGTGGTTAGCGTTAGGGATCTGGGGGTTAATTTTGATTCGACACCGAGTTTTATTCCTCATATAACCGAGGTAATGTATAGGTCTCTAAGAATGCTTGTGTTCATCAGGCGTTGCTCATCAAAATTTTCATCTATTACCTCTATAAAAATGCTGTACTGCTTGTTGGTTAGACCTCTCTTGGAATATTGCTCATGTGTGTGGAACCCACCTTTTGCTTACCATGCTAGGAGCTGGGAGCTTGTTCAGAGTAAAATTCTACGTCATATTAAATTTAATATCAAATCAAATAAAGCTTTATTGTAAAAAAAGATTGTTCTTTTGTCTACAAAGCTATCTATATTATATGTATATACATTATTTCTAAGGTTAAAATTTATTCATGAACAGTGACATGTACAAAAGTTCACATTTGCTTAATAAATAAAAGAAAAAAGAAAAAGACATACACCTACACGCCATAATCGCGTAATCAAAGAGTGTCATCAAAAAACTCCTTAACTGAATAGTAGGCCCTCCCAATTAAGAGCTTCCGAACCTCCCGCCTAAATCGGTTATTATTTAAAATTTTCCTGACGTTCAAAGGCAAGTGGTTGAATATTTTCTTACTCATAAATATTATAGAGTCCCTTATTAAAGCTGAAGAGGGAATGGGTAGTGAGGCCACATAAGATGAACGCGTCGTGGACGCACAAGAAGCCCCTATCTCTTCCTCAAACTTACTATGTATAAGGCAGGCTGTTTCAATAATAAATATACAAGGCAATGTTAGAATTCTCTTAGTAATAAACACACTCCTGCAGGATTGCCGAGAACTCAATTGGAACATATAACGCAGTGCTCGCTTTTGTAGCATAAAGACCTTATTCAATAATTGGTTAGAGCAGGAACCCCAGAAACATACCCCATAACGGAGGTGCGATTCAATCAGAGCAAAGTATACATTTCTCGCGATAGAAACATCTAATTCCCGAGACACAACTCTCAAGGCAAAACATCCCTTGGCAAACCTCTTACAAAGCTGCAAAATGTGAGTAGAGAATCTCAATTTAGTGTCTATAAACAAACCCAAAAATTTGTTACAAGTCAAGCCTTCAATAATTTGCGAATCAAGTGAGATATCGTTCAATTGACATTTAAATGAAACAATGTTAGTTTTAGAAATATTCAGGGTTAGATAATTTGAATGACACCAATCTACGATTTTCACTATATCCCCACTGATGTCGCATTCCAACTGTACCACGCCTCTATTGTGCCACATCACAGTTGTGTCATTGGCAAACATCGTAAATACCCCTTTGACATTAAGTTTTGAAAGGTCATTAATATAAAGCAGAAATAACAGAGGCCCCAAAACAGAGCCTTGTGGAACTCCACAAGTGACACTCAATTCACGCGACTCATTACCGTTAAAAAAGACAGATTGACAGCGCGAATATAAGTAAGATGCCAACCAGGCCAACGCCACACCTCTGAATCCATAGATTTCAAGCTTACTCAGCAATATCCTATGATTCACACAATCAAAAGCTTTTGCGAGGTCACAGAACACCGCCGCAGCAACCTCTCCATCATTTAACTTGCCATATAGGTTTTCTAGAAACGAAAAAATCGCGTCATTAGTGTTTCTGCCAGCCCGAAAGCCAAACTGAGAGGTGCTCAACAAGTTATACTTAAGGACGAAATTGAGAATACGACCACTCACGAGCCTCTCGACCACCTTAGCCAACGTAGAAAGCAATGATATTGGTCTGTAGTTAGAGGGTAAGCTAGTTTCGCCCCCTTTAAAGAGTGGAATAACTCGTGCCCGCTTCAAAGATGGAGGGAAATGTCCTACAAGAAATGATTGATTGATTGCCTCAACAAGCATATGCAATGCTGCGTCAGGCAAAGCAGAAATAACCTTCATTGAAATATTATCCCAACCTGAGGCATTCCTATTTTTCACTTCAGCAAATATGCTCTTCATTTCGCAAATATCCGTAGGATAAAAATAAAACGTGTCATCCACCCGTAGATCATCGAGATAGCGCAAAGCATCCGATTTAGAATTTAAGTCAGAGGTTAAGTCCGCCGCTATCGTGCAATAAAAAGAGTTTAAGATATCAGACGTTAAACCAGAACTATTGGACAGAGTGCTGTGCTTATTACTATTAAGCTCGTTCACAATTTTCCAACTCTTCTTCTGTCTGTTATTAGAGTCATGTAGTCGGTCATTATAGTACAGTTGCTTTGCGGATTCAATTGTCCTTCTATAAATGCCACGATATTTGTTAAAACAACGAACAAAATCAGAGTTGTCGGCAAAGTATTTTCTTAGCCAATAAATAGAACGCATGTTTCGCGAGGATATTATAATTCCCTTAGTAAGCCATGGTTTTTTCTTTTTTATTTTCAATGTTTTAACAGGAAAGGATCGGTTGAAAGTATAATATAGTAATTCGTGAAAGTATGCTAGTGGGTCATCCGAGTGCATAATTATGCCCCAGTCACACTCAGCACATAATTTTTTTAACAATGATTCTTTTAGTTATTCAAAACTGACATCTATATTCAACTTGAATACCCTGTATAACCGGAGAGTTCAACGTGATCTTGTAATGTTCTTTAAAATTTTAAATTCCATTGTAAATTGCCCAGAACTTTTATCTCAATTTAATTTGTATGCACCCTCTAGACATACTAGATCTACTTTGTCCTTCTTCAAACCTTATCATAAGACAACCTATGGAGCTAATACCTTCATGACAAGATCTATGGGCATTGTAAATAACTGCCCATCACTGGACTTGTTCTCCAGCTCCTTGTCTCTTTTTAAGAGGCAGATCGGGGTTCTTTTTTGAATTTCTTACTTTTAGCCTTTAATTTTAAGTGTCATTTAGAGATGTAATCTTTTGTATTTTGTCTTTGTGAATTGAATAGGCATGTCCCGTAAATAAATAAATAAATAAATTGGTATTCTTATAGTAAATTAAACTTCATTGTTTGTTTTTTAGCAAAGCGAAGCGTGAAGAAACAAGTAATGACTCATTTTTCAAAGAGTATGAGTTAATAAAATCTGAACAGGCTGATATAAAGGACGAGGATGACCAAGAAAGGTAAGTGCGTTAAGAGTTATAAGGAGTTTGCATAAGATTAATAAGGTAGTTGAAAACAATATTCAGATTGGTTCACTTTCCAACGATATACCTACTTAAAAAGAAGTGTTTTTCGATTCTGTATTTGCAAAAACACTGTAAATAAAACTGTTATTCAGTACAATGACTAAAATCTATGGAAAGCCAGGGAGTAAAGAAGGACGAAGTCTATTTAAAAATAATTTTGTAATAAGTTCATGGGGGTATAAAATTTACCCTGTTTGCTTGTATTTGTGTGTGGATTTGTAGGCATAATAAGTTTATTAAACTCACTTACAAGAGAAATGCAACAAATGTAAGTTGGATGTGTAGTAAAGGTCATGCCCATGGGAGAGAAAATACAATAGGCTTCTAATAAATGTCTTCAAATTTTGATGTCTTGAGAATAACCTACAGTAAGTTTTCAAAAAGATTTTAAGTCTGTTCTATATTATCCAAGCGCCACAGAGAACTACTATAAAAATTGTTGGCAAAATGCCGTCTTTTCATGGTTTTTTCATGTTCAGGACTAGGAATAGTCGTGGGTGGCCCTGGGTGGTGAATAGGAGGCATCATAACGGTGTTGTTTTTATCCAAAAAACGACAAACGAGCAGTGAAGTGTGAGCAGGTGCGTTATCGTGATGCAATTGCTCAAAAATCTTGGCGGCAGCCAGCATGAAACCAAATAAACTTAAATGGAAACCCTTCATAGTGAGTACTTTAACAGGTTGACTGCCGACCACTCCGATCGGAGTGCGTCGGGTCTCTTCGCCAACGCCGTCTACTCCGATCGGAGTTCGACATGCGTTCTTACGAAACGTTTTAGTATTCCATCGGCGTTGTATATGAAACGTGTTTCTAGTGGTGGCGTTGCTTAAAAACGCAAGTTCTAACAGGTGCTTAAGTGGTTCCGCGGATTGGCTTTTGGTTTGGTTGTAATCTGCCGTACAATATGGACAATCAATCTGGGCCTTCTGGTATTAAAAAAAGGCATTGTAGTGATGAAAAAAAGGTATATGATAAGAAAAAGAAGCTGAATTATTGCAGCTATTGGAAGAAAGCGGAGGTAGTAGTGACGAACATTACGTACCAGACACAGACGATAGTGATGTAAATTCAAGCTCTGAGTCCGAAGAAGAGAATTTTATAGACCCTATTCGGCCACATCAAACACTTCCTAGCCTTGATGAGATAAAATGGAACGACAGAGGTGCGTTAAAAAAACAAATTTTGTTCCAGAAAACCCAGGAATTATTGGTGTAAATTACAGGACAGGGTGCACCTATCGATTTTTTCGAAATGATCATTGATGATGATTTTTTACAAACTATTGTAGAACGAACGAACTCTTACGCAGTCGAGGTTTTGCTGCGCCCAGAAACAAGTACAAAATCACGTATTACTAATTTTAAAGATCTTACTCTTGACGAACTAAAAATTTTTTTGGCCCTGTTACTTCACACTGGCACAATATCCTTGAGACGTCTTAACGATTATTGGAAAACTGATCCGCTATTTAATCTACCTGTTTTTAGAAAATATATGTCAAGGAATAGATTTTTGCTTATCTTGAGGTGTTTGCATTTTACATCTCCAGATATGGATCCGGCAGATCGGCTAGGAAAGATTAGATTTGTGGCAGATTTTTTTAACAAGATGGGAGAAATTTACTATCCTGGAAGAGAGTTGTCTTTGGATGAAGCTATGGTACTTTATCGGGGTCGTCTCCAGTTTAAAACAGTATATCAAGAATAAGCGTCATAAGTATGGTATGAAGTTATACATGCTGACAGAGCCTAATGGACTTATTTTGAAATTTCGTGTCTACGAAGGTGCGACAGATGTTTATGGTGGAAGCGGACATACTGAAAAGATTGTTTTACATTTATTGGAGGAAAAATTGGGTGTGGGACATGCTGTTTATCTAGACAATTTTTACAATAGTGTTAATTTAGCTAGGAAATTACTTCAACAAAATACATACTGCACTGGTACGCTGAGAGCTGAGAGGAAAGATAATCCGAAAGAGGTAATAAGTGCAAACTTAAAAAACGTGGTGAGAATAAATCTATGTTTTGCAATGGAGTGCATGTCGGAAAATGGCGCGATAAACGCAATGTTCAATACATTTCAACAGAATTTGGAAGCGAAATGGGCATTTTTAAAAACAAAAGAAATCAAGAATCTGAAAAACCTTCCGCAATCATTGGATATAATGCTTTTATGTCCGGTATAGATAGACAGGATCAAATGATGGCATATTATCCTTGCACCCGTAAAACCATTCGGTGGTACAAAAAGTTATTCATGCATGTGCTGCAAATGAGCATGATAAACGCCTATTTTTTGTACAATAAATATTCGCGGTCTGACCAGTTACGATTATATGACTTCCGATTGGATGTCATAAGAAATTTACTAGCCAGACGACCAATTACTAATTTGCCGCAAATTCCTCCAGGCCAAATAAATGTCCACAGCATTAGCAAAGTAGAAAAAATTGTTAGTGAAAAAAAAAGGAACTAAAGAAACAAAGCGGACAAGCAGAAAGGAATGCAAAGAATGCAGGAAAAATAAAATAAGAAAGCAAACAGTGTATGAATGCAAAATGTGCCCTGGACAACCAGGTTTTTGCCTTAATTGCTTTGAGGATTACCATAAAAATGTACAAAAATGATTTAGAAATAAATGTTTTGAGTTCACGAGTTCGATTTATTATTTCTTTACTTATTTAATTGGACACTCCGATCGGAGTGTTCGGCATCTAGTAAAAATTTTTCACTTGCAATGCCGATTACTCCGATCGGAGTGAAATTTTTTTTTTCTAATATTTTGAATGGCACATAAAAAAAAACACATCCAAGACTCATTTTAATTCATATTTACCACAATAAAATAAAAATATTTGGAAAAATCTTACCGGCGTCAACCACAAACTCAAAAATATAGATCGGCAGTCAACCTGGTAACAAACCCCGAGAATTCTTCGAATTAAATTTAAAATCATATGTAAAGCAGAAAGGTTGAGAAACGCTGTCGTAGTTATACCAACATCGTCTTGTTTTTTTTTTTTTAGTGCGTCTTCAAGTTATTTTATCCGAGAAGATCAGGGAAGTTGTACAGTCCCCGAAGATGACGGCGATAAAACAATATGGGAAGAGACTACTAAAAATCGTCTTGCTGATGACAGAGAATCTATACAAGATCGTATTTTTAAATTTAATCTATTAGTACATAAAAATTCCAGTGAAATGAAAATGTTTAAATGCACTTATTGTCATTTTCAAACTAAACATAAGTATAATTTAAAACGACATCAATTAGTACATAACAATTCCAGTGAAACTAAAGCATTTCGATGCATGTATTGTCCTTTTCAAACTATACATAAGATAAGTTTAAGTCAGCATCTATTAATCCATAAAAATTCCAGTGAAATTAAAATGTTTAAATGCACCGATTGCCATTTTCAAACTAAACGTAAGCATAGTTTAAATAGACATCAATTAGTACATAACAACTCCAGTGAAATTGAAGTATTTCAATGCATTTATTGTCATTTTCAAACAAAACATAAGAGAAGTATAAATCAACATCTATTAGTACATAAAAATTCCAATGAAGTTAAAATGTTTAAATGCACTTATTGCCATTTTCAAACAAAACGTAAGTATAATTTACAACGACATTTATTAGTACATAACAGTTCCAATGAAATTCAAGTGTTTCAATGCATTTATTGTCATTTTCAAACAAAACATAAGAAAAGTTTAGATCAGCACCTATCAGTACATAAAAATTCCAGTGAAAACAAAATGTTTAAATGTGTGCATTGTAATTATGAATCAAAATGTATAGGTCGTTTGAATGAACATCTAGTAATACATAAAAATTCCAGTGAAATTAGAATGTTTAAATGCGATTATTGTCATTTTCAAACCAAACGTAGGCAGGGTTTCAGGGAACACCTGTTAGTACATAAAAATTCCAGTGAAGTCGAAATGTTTAAATGTACCCATTGTAAGTATGAATCAAAACGTAAACGTAATTTAAATCGACATCTATTACTACATAAAAATTCCTCTTAAATTTAAATGTTTAAATATACTTATTGTTATTTTCAAATAAAATATAAAAACAGTTTTTTTACGACATAAAAATGTCAATGAAACCCTAGGGCACCTTTGCCTTTTTCCTTATCCTTTTAATCCCGACGTATTAGTGATCCAGGCCACATGTTTTGATTTCGCTACCAGGTGTACATGTATGAAATGCGGATTTCAGACAACAGATGGTGCACCAATGCAGTTTGTGTTTGACACTGCGCCATTTTGTTGTGTCATCAACATGTGTCAGACGCGCACGAGTGATAAATTGGAAAAGTGTGTGCATAGTGTTGTGTTCAATATGTCGAAATTTATACCGAACAAAGAGCATTCGCGGACAGCATTATTTTTTTGTTATCATTTGAAGAAAACTGCTGTTGAATCAAACCGATTACTTCTAGAAGCTTATGGTGAACATGCTCCATCGCAAGATACGTGTGAACGATGGTTTCGGCGTTTCAAAAGTGGTGATTCCGATGTTGCAGACAAGGAACCTGGAAAACTGCCAAAAAATACAAAGATGTGGAATTGAAAGCATTGTTTGACAAAGATGATTCGCAAACACAAAAACAACTCGCCGAGCAATTGAGCGTTAGTCAACAAGCTGTTTCCAATGGGCTACGAGAGATGGGAAAGATTCAGAAGACCGGTAGATGGGTACCACATGGGTTGAACGACAGGCAAATGGAAAAGCGCAAAAACACGTGTGACATTTTGCTCGCTCGGTACAAAAGGAACCCGTTTTTGCATCGTATAGTTACAGGGGATGAAAAGTGGATTTATTTTGAGAATCCCAAGCGCAAAAAATCATCGGTAGGCCCAGGCGCACCATCCACATCGACCGCAAGACCGAATCGCTTTGGCAGAAAGACGATGCTCCATGTTTGGTGGGACCAGAGGGGCGTTGTCTATTATAAGCTGTTAAAAGCTGGGGAAACGATTAATACTAAACGTTACCAACAACAATTGACCGATCTGAACCGTTCGCTGCTTGAAAAAATGCCAGAATACCGAAAGAGGCAACACAAAGTCATTTTCCTTCATGAAAAAGCTCCATCACATACGGCAAAACCAGTTCGGGGCACGTTGGAAGCACTCAGCTGGGAAGTTCTACCCCATACAGCTTACTCACCAGACTTGGCTCCTTCCGATTACCACTTGCTTGCATCGAGGGATCACGCACTTGCTGAGCAGCGCTTTAATTCGTACGAAGATGTGAAAAAATGGCTCGATAAATGGTTCGCAGCAAAAGGGGAAGATTTTTACTGGCGTGGAATTCACAAATTGCCCGAAAGATGGGAAAAATGTATAACAAGCGATGGAGCATACAAAATATTTATGTGAGACTCTTGTCTTTTCTCACTCTAATTATTGTAATTTTGTTTATGATCCGTGTCTGGACTTTATGTCGAAGAATAAGCTGCAAAAATTCAAAATTCTTTTGTGTGTTTCATTTTCGAGTGCAGGGGGAGAAATCATGTGAGTGGCAGGCTGAAGAAGTTGAAATTGTTGCGTATTAAGGATAGAGAAAGGCTACATCTGGGTTGCTTTCTGTATAGATTGTTGAAGACCGGAGTGCCAGAGTATCTCTCTGGAAGGCAGCATTATAAAGCTCAGCAGATCAGCGTAATACTAGGTACAATGACAGCTTTCAAATACCTAGGCATCGTACAAGTGTGTTTAAACAGTCTTTCGGCTATACATATGTTAAACTTCTGAACGAGATTCCTGGAGGTTTGCTTGCTCTGTCTGAATATTCTTTCAGAGCACCGCTAAAGGAAATTTTATTTCAGAGTTACTAATTTTTGTTATTATTATGACTTCCTGATTGATTGTTATTATTATGTAACGTGGGTATCACGGTTTGTTTACATATGGGTATTAATATCAATTAATGTGGAATTAAAATGATTTTTTTTTATCCTTTTTTAGTTTAGAGTAAGTAGAGTTAAGTTATGATTGTGACTTCTTAAATTATATTTGAGTTTCTTTTCTTTGTTTTTTTTGTTTTGTATTTTTTTTTTATTTGGAAACTCGGTTAACGACAGCACTGCTGCATTTTGGCAAGTATAAAATAAAGACGTTTATTATAAAAAAAAAGTGAGCGTTCTCTTTCGTCTAACCGTTATTAAAAGGTAAGATTAATTACATGATGGACATTAGTTTTTTTTACCTGGGAAGTAATCTGAGCCTGTCTCTGCTTCCTCATAAACCTCCATATCGAGTTTTAAACCCTTTTCTTCGGCCATTAGAGATGTCAAATCTACAGGAAAACCATAAGTGTCATACAAGCTCCATGCCACATCTGGAAGTTCTTTTGAATCGCCTAGTTTAGTAATAGTTCTAAAAAAAAATTAAGATTTGTGTACATTCAGCTTTAATACTTGTTTTAAAACTGTCTGTTTGCAAAGGCAGTACTACCGGAAAAATTATTTTACCAGTTTTCTTCAGGAGTCTTGATTTCTGAGAATTAGAAGTGTCAAGATTCGTCCTGTAATTGGACGTGAAACGTAGAAAAGTGATTCCGATTTGTTGCAGTCCAAACGCTAAAATCATTTATAATTTTTAATAATTACCTGTTCAAAAGATTCCTGCCTCTGGTCAAAGTTTTCAAAAACTGCTGTTCTTCATTAATCGTATCAATAATATACTGAGGATCTTTCTTGACTTCGGGGAATGTTTCACCCAAAATTTCAACGACTGTATTGACTAAAGTAGCAAAAAATCCAGGTTTGGCGTTTAGTTTTTCTGTTGCATATCTTACAGCTCGTCTTAGAATACGCCTTGGTACATAGCTAATAAAAAAAAATATATATTTAGTATTCATAAGAAAGATTGATGATTAAGAGGTAAAAGAAAATAGCGCAAATTCAGAAATAGGAAATATCTCAAAAAATTAACTTTGTACTCAATACTGTTTATGCTAAATTTTACAAAAAACTGTCTTACACACATCAATAAATAATGATATAATAAAATAATCGGCCAGGTGCAAGTCGAACTTGCGCAATTAGTGTTCCGTACGTTGGTTGCTTTTAAAATAAAAAATTTTGTTACGGAGGTGGAAAAATAAAACTGAACTTAAAGGAATTTGCTAATGTTTGCAAAAAAAGAAAGATCTGCATTATGCACGGGTATAGTTTGCCGGCTTCCTTGAAACGAATATTTGTGAAAAGGAAAAATAAAATAAGCCCTTTTTTAGTAGCGGCGCTCATGGTTCATTTGGTAACAGTTATTAACAGAGACGTTTTATACCCAAGAGAGACTACCTATGCTATGCATGAATGCGTGTCTCATCAAATCAACCATCCATTTAAAACGGTATTGAGTACATTAAGAACTATGGACTAAATTGCAACACTGTGCGGCAATTTCAGTTAAACAACAAGTGGTGTGGCGACATATGTAATTGTACAATTTATATATTACTCAATATAAACCAGCTAAATCAGACAAAGTCCATTTTCACCAGTTTTTGACTGTTCTCTCATAGGGTTCTACCCCAAGTATATAAAAATCATCATAAACCGTTTAAATTGGAAGTAATCCAGATTTCTGTAATTTTTGACTGCTCTTTTAGTTCTTCAAATTATATAATATTTGGAAAATAAGCAAAGAATAAAGACGCGGCGAACTCACTACTAATATTTTATATTTTTATTAGACTTGAGTTTAACAATAAGAGCATTCTGAACGTGGAAATTTAACATGTAATTTGGAAAAAGTGAAGCACATTACAGCATACTACAGTAAGTACTAAAACGAGGAAAACAATATAGAAAAGAAAAATGTACAATAAGTTTATATTTAAAAAACCACTGACTTGCGACACGGTGCATTGTCTTGATGAAAGACCACTTTTTTCTTGTTCATTTGGGGACGGTTTCTTTACGATTTCTTCAAACGCACCAATAACTTTATATAATATTCGCTACGGATAGTTTTTCCCTTCCCAGCATAGTCGATGAAAATTATTCCATGCGCATCCCAAAATACAGAGGCCAAAACCTTCCCAGCCGACTGTTGTGTCTTTGGTCGCTTCGGGCGACTTTGATCAGCTATTGTCCGCACAACTGACTACCGATTTGATTCCGGTGTATAGTAGTGGGTCCATGTTTCATCCATTGTCACATATCGCATGAAAAAATCCTTTTTATTGCGCTTAAACGGGTCCAAACGGCGCTCAGAATCATCAACACGTTGTTATTTTTGGCCCATTGTGAGTAAACGTGGTACCTATTTTGAACAGAGCTTTCTCATGCCCAAATGTTCATGTAAAATATGACCAACACGTTATTTTGATATCTCTAGAGCGTTAGCTATCTCACGCAATTTTACTTTACGGTCGTCCAAAACAATTTTGTGGATTTTTTTGATATTTCCCGGTGTAACCATCTTATTTGGGCATCCAGAGCGTTCAGCATCATTTGTGTCTATACGACCGCGTTTAAATTCAGCATACCAGTGATTTTTCAGATCCCCGTAACATTTATCAAGTCATTGCTTTGCTTGAACGGATTTTTTTTCCCATTAAAAAACAGTGTTTAATTAACACACGAAATTCTATTTTTTCCATTGTTTTGAAAATATCAAAAGTAGCGTCACTAAAACCATTATAACTTGTGAACTAATCGTCGAAATGTTATGAAATTTTGACGCGGATCGTTTGAAGGTTGGTACATCCTAAAAATCATGGTTTTTTTGAAAAGGTCGACATCTATGTGTCACACCAAAAATTTCTCAGCCTACGTGTTATATATACCGGATGTTATAGAATTCATTGCATATTTTGGAACTGGCACCTTCTTGTAACAAGACCGATTGCAGGAAATTCATCTTAAATAGCAGATCTCAATAAGGCCGCCACTGGTGAACCATTCAACTCCACAATATCGCCGATCGTTAACTACAATTTAAGGGCTACAGTGTTTTCGCATTTGAATAGGTTTTTCCTAAAGAAATTTAATAGAAGAAATATGTAAAAATTGTTATTTTTTAAAATAATTACCCAAGTAATAAGTTTTATATTCCAATATTTGATTATAATAAGTAAAAATTTTAACACATGTAATACGCTAGAATTTTATTTACTTCATTCTAAAAAGGACAGCATAATAAATAAATTATTAAGGTAGGTTTTAGAGTTCACCTTGTGTGGCTTTCTTTTCTTCTAAAGCCTACAAAGGAAATTTTGTCGAGGGCCAAAAAGAAATCCTTCCTTTGTTATCGGTGGCCGATGTTGGCAACAAAGGATCCATTTTCAGCTTCTGCTGACTGTCGATAGCTTTTTAATTTGGGTTAGTAGAGGATTGGGTATATCGTATTATTTCTGTTATTAGCATCTTTCTTTTTTTTTGATTCTTTCTTTTGTTTATTGATGTCTTTACCTTTTTTTAGTTGTATTTTTCCTCGGTTTGACTGGTGATGATTTTTCCAACCTATTTTTGTAAGGACTTGATGTAATTTCCACATTTTTTTGTACAGTATTTTTTGTAGTATTGGGCATTAAGAATTTTTTTTCTAAAAAACTTTAGCGTTAAATCTCGAAGTAGACGGTTCATTATTTAAATATGGCAATCTATTCGAAGACATCGGGTTATTGTTTTCATTATTGATAATAATAGAAACTTTCTTGTCTTGTAAGATCGATATGCTTTCATTACTTGAGACGTTAGCCTTTGCTAATTTCAGCGCTCCCAACGTTGTATTTCCATCAAGTAGAAGTGACACTTTATTTTGAGAGATTAGCTTTACGACGTTAATCTTTCATCCATTCTATAAATAAGTTGGTGTAAGATATTCTTATATATTCGAGTAAAAGAGAAAAGTGCAGAACAAGATCCTAAAAATAGTAGCCTTGAGCATCCCATCTACCGATCGTGTGTTTTGGATCTCACGTTAAAACTATAAGGTCTGTCTGATTATCATTATCCAGACGTTAATAACGTTAGCAAAAAGGAAGTGTTGGCTCTGTTTGCTTGGCTATAAACCTTTCCATCTTTCCTGCTTCTACTACGGTAATAGGCCTGAACGTTTTTGTTTGTGTTTCTTGAGTTTTCTCAGAGATCCTTTCTAGCTAGTGAATATTGATAGATTTCTTTTTGACGCCTTCGCTGTTAACGCTGTTGTACCCCAGGTCTCAACACTGTCTCCTCCTTTCTTCTTTACATTAACAATGTGCGAAGAGCAACCAAAAATTCATTCTATAGCTCCGCTAACGCTTGGTCATGCATAAGTTGTGATCACTTGAGCATCAAATCCAAATACCTGCAGATAGCAGGAATTTTAACTACTTAACAAAGACCTAGAAGAAATTCTATCTTACGATGTCAGCGACCAAATAGAATTAAGAGCTACAGAAACCCAGACGTTCTTTCGTGCCGTTTATTATGCAATGACAAAGAAGAGGAAATATGTAAACTCCAAACGATACACCGATGTTTAATCAAAAAACATTCATGTTTGCCATTGATGTTTTAAATCCAAAAACATCGATGCATCGACGTTAATTCAAGCGATGTTTTTTACGTCTAGCAGAAATACTTACTATTTTACACAGCTCCATCTATTCTAATACTACTCAACTACTGTTAGCGATATTGATTGACGAACGAAATATTTCTCTAGCTAGTTGAAAATGTAATTGATAGATGGCACTGTTTCCTATTAATAGACGAATGAACAATAATTTGAATGTTTCACTCACTTCCCTGGCCCAGTTCGTTTAATTATCATTCAATCACAATGCAATATAAATTTCAAAAGACTTTGCAGAAGTTGGGTGTATGGCATAGAACCCTTTACCTATTCCAGTTTTGATAAATAAAGCTAACCAAAAAATAACACAAAATTACAATACAAAACTTAGTTCGAATTGTTCGTTGTTTTTTTTTTTTCGGCTTACTTGTCTACTCCATACTTGTGTGTGCTGTAAAACTGTGTCTCTGTGAAATATTGTGGCTAATTTATCGTACATACTGTTGTTTTGTTGCTTTTATCTTGAAATGTCGGGAACAAAAAAATCATTTCTTTGAGTAACAATCCATTTTTTTGGATAAATTATAGGTTCTGAGTGGGACATTGGGAGTAATCGAGCTACATGAGAGCCATACAGCTGAGAACGAAATTTGTCCCAGCTCCTCAACGAGTGGAAAGTTTCCATAGAGAGGATTTCTTGTATCACGGACAATGTCAGTACAATGATGAAACTGAATCGCAGCATGTTTAGCGACAAAAAAAAATCCTTGTTTCGCACACACGATCAATTTAACAGTCACTCAGGCGATAGATAAGCCTACGAAAACTTTAGTCAGCAAAGTGCATGAAATTGTTAAATATATCAACGTTAACGCCACTGTTGAATTACGCAAGTAACAGATGCCACATCTTCTGAGGAAACGCTAAGAAAAGGATTCGCGATGTCAAAACGCGATGGAACTCCTATTATTATATGTTAGAGAGGTTAGCTTATATTGTAAGCGAAATATTGCTCACCCGTCCAAGATCTCCCTCTATGATTCCTAGCCCTAAACTGAATAATGTCAAGGAAGTATTCGAGCTATCGAGCTAATAAAATCGTACGAAATAGAAACCAAAGAGATGTTCGCGGCATCTTACGTGAGTATCAGCAAAGTGATATCGCTACTAAGTTGCTTAAAGAAGCCTTGAAGAATAGTTAGCCAATAGATCCCATCAAATAAAAAATGAATTGCAAAACCAAATGAGTAAACGGTTCGACAAACTGGAACCAGACTCAATTTTGGCGCTGGCAACTACTATTGACCCGCGATTCAAACTACTGCACTTTAAAAATCCCTTTGCTAAGCGTAAAGTGGTCAGTTATCTAAATGGATTTGCAAAACTAGCCACCAATGCCAATAGATCAGAATCTTCCTACGAGTGGAAAAAAGAAGAAAATACCTCTGATATTTGGGAATACCATCAGCATTTGGTCCACAGTAACATGAAGACGAAACGGCCATCTTCAACAACAGAGACTGAGGTACAAATGTACCTTCGACTGTTGTTCCCATAACCCAGAATCCCATTAAAATGTGGGATGACATGAAAAGTATATTCCCGGGACTGCACAGGTACGCTGTTAAATACCTACCTATTGTGGCGACGTCAGTACCGAGCGAACGACTGTTCTTCAAAGCCATAAATCAACAAAGAAATCGATTGATAAAAAAATGACTTTCCAAATTATTGTTTGTGAATTCTGTTTTAAATAAATAAATTATAGTTTTGTATTTGTAAGTTTTTTTGATTATTTTTAAAGTTTTGTATTTGTAAGCTTTTTCTGATTATCATTAATGAAAATAAGTACTCTATAATTGTAAATTAATTTAATTTAAAAAAAACAACTCAGTGTACACACATATACTAGTGTATACTACCCTTTTATCCTCACAATAAAAAAAAATTGGAAAAAAACATCGATGTTTCAATACATCCATGTTTTCCAGGCGACGTTTTTTCGACATCGATGTTTTTTAAAAACATTGATACGGCGATACATCGATGTTTTACAGTACATTTGCATCCCTAAGAAAGACTGATGTCGGATGTCTTAAGACGTTTTTAATCTCACACATCTAAGGACGAGTTCACACCAATGTGAAATTATCAGAAGTTTGGAACTAACAAAGTCATTGAAATTGGCCGACGTTGCTACATAGCAATTCAACCCTTAAGAAAATATTGCAGTTGGCAACCCCTAAACCTGTTGCTTTCGTTTCTAGATGCCTAGTTGCGTCGAATTTTCTAACCTATAATTTCCTGCAACTTTATTTTAGTACCTATTTGTATAAGAATTTTTCAATTTTAGTTTGATTTTCAAAATAAAAATGGAAAATATTTGTTGTGACAAAAAAGTAGTTTTATCAAAATCAACAGAATTGTCCACGGATATGCTTGAAAACTTGAATCAATCTTCAAATACGTAGGTTTTTTTTACAACATATAAGTTGTTTACAAAGTTTAATTCAAAAGTTATGGCACAAATCATAACAGTTAGTTCTAAATAAATATTTACTTAAAAACAGAATGCAACACAAAGAGCTCTCGCAGACTACAGGCTTTTGATCAGTCGACAGTTTAATTGGTTGCTTATTTAGCACGAAGACATAAGTGAGTGAAGAATCGTTAGGTGTGCGCACTTACGTATGTCTTCATGCTAATTAAACAACCGATTAAACTGTCGCCCGCCTGTAGTCAGTGGCGGCTCTAAAGTTACTTGAAACAGTCAGTTCCACAATAGGAAATAATTGATTTACAATCTCCATAGGTCTATAAAAAAGTTCACAGACCTGTGACTGTGTCAAAGTGGCCACCTTTTGGAAACAATCACAAGAGTTTCTGAAATCATGTTTGAGATTTGAGTTTTTCCTAAAATATATATAATTTTATATTGTACACACACACTGCCATGGTTTTATTAAACTTTACCTGCTGCTTTACAACTTATATTATTTAAAATCAAAGTAAATTATAATATTGATTCAGCAAATAGTGTATCATTTCAGATAGGCAAATGCATAAATGTAGGTTTTTGTTTTGCCGGAACCAGTGAAATTACACTTTTAGATTTGGTTTGCATGTTTTACCTGTTTCTTTCGTGATTTTTTTAATGTAATTTATGCAAATAAAAAATAACAATTTGTTCATTTTTAGCATAGTGAAACATGAAAAAACGTGCAGTGATACATTTTATGAGGAGTCTGATTTAATAAAATGTGAAATGCTGGACATAAAGGATGAAGATGACCAAGAAAGGTAAGTTTATTAAGAAGTATAAAGAGTTGGTATTAAATTAAAAGAGATATTGGAAACAAAGGCTGATATTCAGGCAGATTTGTCTAAGATGAAGTCTCGGTGTGATGATAACAAACTGTCCTTCAATATAGCCAAGACAAAGATTCTGAGCTTTAGATGCAATATAGAGAATGTTAATATTGAGAATGAGATCATCTCTACAGCTGATGAGAATTCATTTCTCAGCCTAATAACTGACCCATCGCTGGGGTTTGTGGATCACATTCGCAACATCTGCAGCAAAATTTCTTCAGGCTGCTATGCCCTTAGGGTTATTGCAAGTAGCCTGGGGCTAGATGTGGCTAGAACCTCTTATTTTTCTAGTTGAGGCTCATTTGAGGTATGGAATCTGTTTCTGGGCTGCTGCTCTTGAGTTCACTTTAGTTCTGTTTTTGTATTGTAAAAGAGAGCTATTAGATATATTTCAGGAGCTGGGTTGTGAGAGTCATGCCGACCATTGTTTTCGAGGTTAGGGGTTCTTATTCTTTGTGCCCTATTTATCCTGAAAACTGCTATCATGATCTTTAAAAAACACTGTCTTGAGGCAATGCCAGTCAGCCGGCACTAGGCGAGCGTTCATCCTGCCATTGCCGGCCCCGAAATCAGAGCTGATTAAATCTGCAATTGTTTATAATGCCAAAAAAATATACAATCATCTGCTTGACAGGACTGAATTGTGAGAGGGTCGTTAGACGAAAGACTAGGGCCCTACTTATAAATAAGACATACTATGCATTTGAGGAATTCTACAATGATAGACTGGAATAAGCATATAACACTAGTTGAGTGGTTGGCATTTGGGTTGGCTTATGTGTAAATTTTATTTCTTTTATTTTGGATTTACTCCATTGACTACTAATCTTATTCTGTTTCTTTATTTTTTCTTTTTTTGTATTTGTGTTTGTGTTTATTAATATAACAATAATTTAAGTTAAGCTTGCTTTGTCAACAAATACGTTGTATTCTAGGACAGTAAAGCATATTTCTATTTCTAAAGTTTAAGTTAGTTCATTTGCAATTAATAAACCTAATAAAAAGTTAGTTTTAATTTTATAGTAACAAGATTAACTTTTTAGACACCTATTTTTACCAGCTGACTATGCTTCATCCAAAGAAGTATTCCAGAGGAGTGTTTCATGTGCCCATACATGCCAATAGAAAATGCATTGTAACTTCGTTATTGTATATATATATATATATATATATATATATATATATATATATATATATATATATATATATATATATATATATATGTATATATATATATATATATATATATATATATATATATATATATATATATATATATATATATATATATATACGAGGCTGGTTTGAAAAGTCCGTGCAAAAATAAAAACTACTTATGTGTTTGAGGTAAACCTTTTTTATTTTTCGACATAGTCTCCTTTTAGGCTTATACACTTCGTCCAACGATGTTCTAGTTTGTTGATCCCTTCCGAATAATAGGATTTGGCCAAGTCTGCAAAATATCCATTAGTGTCTGCAATCACCTCCTCGTTTGAATAAAATCTTTGTCCCGCCAGCCATTTCTTCAAATTAGGGAACAAATAGTAGTCCGAGGGAGCCAAGTCTGGAGAATAGGGGGGATGTGAAACGAGTTGGAATCCTATTTCCATTAATTTTGCGACCACAACTGCTGAGGTGTGTGCTGGTGCGTTGTCGTGATGGAAAAGGACTTTCTTGTGGGCCAATCGCGGGCGTTTTTCTTGCAGCTCGGTTTTCAAACGGTCCAATAACGATGAATAATATTCACCTGTAATAGTTTTAACCCTTTTCCAGATAGTCGATGAGGATTATCCCTTGCGAATCCCAAAAGACAGTCGCCATTACCTTTCCGGCCGCAGGAACGGTCTTCGCCTTTTTTGGTGCAGATTCCCCCTTGGTAACCCATTGTTTAGATTGTTGTTTGGTCTTAGGAGTATAGTAATGTATCCATGTTTCATCCACAGTGACGAAACGACGCTTAAAGTCCTCCGGATTCTTCTGGAACAGCTGCAAACCATCCTTGCAACACTTCACACGATTCCGTTTTTGGTCAAGCGTGAACAATCGCTGCACCCATCTTGCGGATAGCTTTCTCATGTCCAAATGTTTATGCAAAATATTATGTACCCGTTCAGTCGAGATGCCCACAGCACTAGAAATCTCACGCACCTGTCATCCATCACCATATCATGGATTTGATCAATGATTTCTGGAGTCGTAACCTCCACAGGCCGTCCAGAACGTTCAGCGTCACTTGTGCCCATATGGCCAGTCCGAAAATTTTGAAACCACTTATAAACTGTTCTAATCGAAGGTGCAGAGTCACCATAATGTTTATCAAGCTTCTCTTTAGTCTCCTGAGGCGTTTTGCCTTTCATAAAGTAATGTTTAATCACCACACGAAATTCTTTTTCGTCCATTTCTTGAAAATCACTCGACTTCCTTGATTCACACGAATGCCAAACACAAAGAAATAGACCAATATGGCTGAAACTTGGTGTGCGTTCATTCAAGAGATGCTACTAACTAAACATGACCTCGATACGCGCCGGTGGTGCCATCTCTCGGACTTTGCACGGACTTTTCAAACCAGCCTCGTATATGTATATATATATATATATATATATATATATATATATATATATATATATATATATATATATATATATAAAGTGATTTCAGATAGTCGAAATTTCGGTTAATCTGAATTTTTTTTATAAAATAGAAGTTTAGAATTAATACAACATTGCAGATTGACTTAAAAGCATTTATACGATATGCTATTACGTACGTAGGTATATATTAAAACAAAGAATAGATCAATTAGTTTATTTATTTTATGTATATGTACAGAAAATCGAAAATAAAACAGTTTCATTCTTAACTTTAATGTCTTAAAAATGAGGTAATTTTTAACTGCACTCGTTTTGCATTAGTTCTGTTTTTGGCTGCAATGTCTCTCCCACGTTTGATAAGCAAAACGTCCGTGGCGGTTGCATTTTCTTGTTGTTCTACATAAGCTAACGCTTTTTTCTAGGGCTTTTAGTCCTTCTGAATGTGACATTTTTACTGGAATATTGTCAGTGGCTTTTACTTCGTTATCATCATCATCACCGTCTCTTTTATTAGCATTTTTGCATACACTTTTAATTAATTCTTGGTCAGTCATATCATCTTCCACACTATCACTGTTTAACCATTCACAAACATTGGTTTCCATAACACTTTCACATCCTGATATTCTTGTAATAATTTGATGTAGACTTTCATTATTTTCTGTTTCTGCCTCTGAGCAATGTCTCTCCTCTTGTGGAATCAATTTTGACCAAGATTTTTCCAGAGTACTGCTCTTTACTTGATTCCAGACTGAAGCTATCCAATATATAACATTTTTCAAATTTATCTTTTAGACAATCAGTAAGATTGCCACCTTCATCTACTTCTTCTAAAATATGCTCCAATAACAAACGCATGTAATTGCAGCAGGGGAGCAAAAACATTGCTTTTATTTCCCTACTTTCAAATTGCTCCACACTTCGGTGAGTGGGGGCGTTATCTAGTAACAGAATACATTTTCTAGGATATCCATGTTCTTTTAAAAAAAGTTCAACTTTGGAAACAAAATCTTCAAAAAACCAGTCTTTAAATAGAGTCGCGTTTATCCAGGCATTGTTTTGATTTTTATACAAAACAGGAAAAGCATTGCGATGAATATTCTTAAAGGTTCGTGGATTTGCTGAATTACCAATACATAATAATGGGAGTTTGTGTCTTCCAGAAGCATTACTGCATGCAAGAACAGTAATACGTTCTTTGCTATGTTTGTAACCAAGTGCTCCAGCTTCCATTTTTGAAGCTAAGGTATTTGACGGCAACATTTTGTAGTTCAAACCTGTTTCATCACAATTATAGATTTAGTTTAGTTGTAAACCATGTTTTTTCATAAGCCGCGCAAAATTCTGTGCAAATTTTTTTGCAGCAGATACATCAGCCGACAATCTTTCTCCACAAACTTTCACTTGACAGGACTGACATAAGAGGAATCAATCATATCTGCACAAATCTAATTAAAAAATAAACATGGTGGCATGCATATGCTCTTAATAATATAAAAGGGTATATATGCTTAACATCAATAACAGTTTTTTGGTTAAGACACCTATTATAGATAATAAAATTTAAAAAAATCAATAACAAGTACGAGACAAGATATGTTGATAAGAAATATAGAATTTGAAATTCACAAACACACAAATAATTGACTTTCAAGGTATATACTCTTGTTTAATTTATATTGTTGTTATATTTTAAATGTCCCAGTGTGCGTAAAAGGTTATATGTTTTTAAATCTGTAAATTGACCTAAAAGATTTTAACTTTGTATTTTCTAATTTTAGAATGAATAATAAAAAATAAAAAAAAATTTTAAATGCTTAAAAAAAAATAGGGCGAACGTCACATAAACTAGTTTTTATTTTCCAAAAAAACCTAAGTACCCAAGAAAAACCAATCAAGTTTATTTATATATATATATATATATATATATATATATATATATATATATATATATATATATATATATATATATATATATATATATATATATATAGCCTTGAGAGCGAAAGCCCCATCTACCGATTATGCATTTTCGATTCCACGTCAAATTGTAGACTCTGCCTAACTGACATTAACTAGACGTTAATGAAGTTATCAAGAATGATCTCTCTGATCTGTTTGTTTGGCTATAAGCCTCTCCATCCATCCTATTTCTACTACTGTAATGAGTTTGGGAGGTTTTATTTGTCTTTCTCGAGTTTCCTCAGCGATCCTTCCTTGCTAGTGAATATTGATAGATTTATTTTTGACTTCTTTACCACCCGGTGCCCTCCCCCCGTCTCGACACAGGCTCCTACTTTTTTCTTCTTTACATTAATAACGAGGTTTTATTGCCGATCAAATCATTTTATTTACATAGCTTCCTGTAGGCACAACTATAAATACATATTTAGAACAGCATGCCCAACTGTCAAGCCAGTTAGTGACAAGTCAGTTAGTGTGTTAACAAAATGTTTTCTCGAGCGAAACGCCAATAGTTCGAGCAGCTAACCCTCAATGAAAAGCGTATAGTTAAAAATGTATTTGACTATGTTAAAAACGATCAAAATTGTGATGTGTGGACGATTGTGTGACAAAATGTTCCTTAATGACCGGAGTTGGTAAAGCCATGTTTACAGAATTTTAAGAGAAGAAAAGGAGGAGAGGTATAGACTCTCCAAAAAAGACACCAGACAGAAAAGAACTTCAGCTGATCGACAACACAAAATAAGCAGTAAAGCGTATTGCATTGTGTGTATTTTTTATGAAAAAAATTCCAACTTTGGATAGGATCCTGTAGGCTGCGACAAGCCACCCAGAAATACTGAAAATGTGTGGAGCAAAGTATTTTAAAAAGTATGAATTTCTATTGGAAAAGTGTGAAAGAAAATCTTTATTGATAGAAAGTGGAGAAATTGTACACTGGGGAAGAGACTATTTGAAGAAGGTTAGAATAGATCGCTCTGAAGGAAAAAGGATATATTATTTAGATGAGACGTGGATAAATAAAGTGTACACAATCAAGAAATTTTGGCGAGATGGGAATATCAAAAATGGTCGCCAGAAATTCCATGAAGGTCTCTTTCCTAGTCTTAAACCAAAAATGTTTAAATTGGTATTCCTATGGTAAATTAAACTTAATTGTTTGTTTTTTAGCGAAGCGAAGAGCAAGGACACATTTTTTGAAGAGTGCGACTTAATAAAATCTGAAGAAGTTAATATAAAGGACGAGGACGACCAAGAAAGGTAAGTGCCTAAAGAGTTACAAGGAGTTTGCATAAGACTGGTAAGGTAATTGGAAACAATATTCAAGTTAGTTCGCTTACCATCGATATACTTATTAAAAGAAGTTGTTTTTGATTCTGTAGTTGCAAAAATAGTGTAAATAAAACTGTTATTCAGTACAATGACTAGAATATAAGGAAAGCAAGGAAATAAAGAAGGAAGAAGTCTATTTAAAAATAATTTTGTAATAAGTTAAGTTCGTGGAAGAATAAAATATTATTCTTTTTTGTTTTACCCTGTATGATTGTATTTGTTGGATTCGTAAGCATAATAAATTTATTAAGACCACTTATAAGATAAATGCAACAAATGGAAGTTGGACGTGTAGGAGGAAAGAAAATACAATAGGCTTCTAATAAATGTCTCCAAGTTTTCATTTTTTTGTAAGTTTTCCTCTCTTAGAAATAACATGGAGTGAGTTATCAAAAAAAAATGTTTTAAATTTGTTTTTGTTTGTTAAAGTCTGTTGTATAGAAATGTACAATGATAAAGGAGATATGTAGCCTTTTGTAGTTATTTAAGAGTTTAAGCTTGTTTAAACACGGACCACTCTGCAGCGGCACCAACTGGCGCCACACCGTCGTTGGCCGCTGTTGTCCCTATTAAAATCATTACCACAGTAAACATAAAACAATAGCAACGCTCAAGAAAATTTTTAGGTCCAGTTTTTTTTTTATCACGCATTCATCCCTTATCATACCAACAACATGGCTACCCACGCGGTCGCGGGTTGTGTTTACATCTGGATTTCAAGGAGAATTCATTTTTAATAACAGTGGTCTACAATTTTTTTTTTTTTCTAAATTAACAGAATATATTTATCTTTTCCATACTGAGTTTAAATATGTTCTCAGATTTTATCCATCAGGCAGGGTTTTTTGTAGCATATGTTTAAGTTTTAAAATAATTAGTACTTACAAAACACTGAATAATAAATACACGGCTAATTTTGTCTAACCGAAAATGATGATTTTCGGTCATATTTTGCCTTCGGGATGTCTCTTTTCAGGGTCCAGCAGTAGTCGGCCAGCATACTGGGACTCCATTTGCCTTAGTACCTCTTTTCCAGAGTAGAAATCTGCTGATGAAAACGCTCACCATGCTCATCAGAGACAGCCACAAGATTTTCAGCTAAGAAGTCTAGGTGGGAGTCCAAGAAGTGAATTTTTAAGGACATGTTGCAGCTCATTTTTTTGTATGAAGTCAGATCACTCACTATTTCACACAGATATTTTTGAATGACTTCCACGCTGCTTTTTCCTGTGGATGTAACAGTTCCTCAAAATGTTCATCATCCGATATTAATGATCTTATTTTCCAGTTATGTTTAGTATAGTGAATTTTTTTTAACAGCAATTTAATATTTTCATATGTCTCCTTCATATCACAGGCATGCGCGACAGGTATTGATGGTAATTCATTCCCATTATGGAGTAGTACAGCCTTCAAACTGACTTTCGATGAGTCTATGAACAATCGCCACTCATCTGGCTGGTGTTGATGTTCAAGAGCCTCCATTACTGCACAAACATCATTACAAAAAACTACATGGCCTTCTTTAGAAAAGTAGTCTCTGAAATCACTATGGCGTCTACGATAAACGCATATTCTTGTATCTTTTTGAAGTAGATTCCAACCTTTGAGCCTGGAACTGAAAAGCTCAGCTGACTGTTTAGACAAATTTAAATCCCGTATAAGATCATTAAGATCTTCTTGAGATAAAAAGTGAGGTTCTGATAAACTACTTGCTTCAAATGTAGGGTCACTTCTCTCACTTTTTCCGTTTTCAGTATGAACTAGGTCGGAGTTGGAGTTATCACTTAAGGTCATGAAATCTGGAAACTTTGGTACAGGATACTCTTCTCTTCGCACAGGTCTAACTGCAGATGCCAAGTTGGGGTATTTAACTGTATATTTTGTTTTGGACGTAATTCCATTAATGTGAGTTAAGCAGAAATAACAATCAGTTAAATGGTCCTTCTGTTCCCTCCAAATCATAGGGACTGAAAACGGCATATCATGATTACCATTTTTCCAACCAGTGAGAAGCCTAACACATGATACACAGCATAAATTTGGGGTCCAGTCTTTATCAAAATCACCAGCTTTACACCCAAAATAAAGCTCATAACATTTTTTTGGTTTGATTTACACACTTTCTTGGCATTTTGAAACATTTAAAAAAAAAACTTACAAATCAAAACAATAAACAGCACAAAAATAAGTAGGTACACGTGTTACCAGACTCACTACAATTACAATATTGGCTACTGGCCCTCTGCTTGCTAAAAAAGTGCAATATTTGAACAAGATAGGACAGATTTAAACATCATTAAGCCTGGACAGAGTTAAAACATGTTTCAACATGAATAAGTCTGCCGGGTGCCAAATTATTCTGAATACAAATCCCCACTTCTATATTTACAAGAATTATAACAATGAAATCCTAATATAGAGAAGTATGTTACACAAAAATGACTGTCACAAGAAAACTATGCCTGATAGAAGAAATCTGATAACTTTTTTGAATTCAGCATAAAAAAACTGAACTCTCTATTCAGTTTCCTTGTGAAAAAATCATGTTAACCAGTGTAATTTTTTAATAGTAAATGACTCGTTTGACGTTATAATTGAAAATAATTATAAAAAATATGTCAAGAGGAAGTTTTTGTTGTACGGATAGTGTTCATAAAAAAATATGTGGTATCTCCAAAGGAGTTAATTTTTTTAGTTTTCCCAAAAATCTTAAAAGGTAATTTATTGGTAATTCTTTATTTCTGTTATGCAATATATTATATAAAAATTATGATAATTGTGTTTTCTTATTAGAGATACATTTTATTTCTAAAACTGTTGATGTTTTATTATTGTTAATTATTAGTTTATGTTATTCCACTTGTACTATTTTTCTGAAGTCAGGGCAGAATTATGGTTATCAGCATGTGACCGATCAGGTGTCATTTTGGATATTGAAAAACTATATAACACATATAGAGAATGTAGCCTGCATTTCACAAAAGCAATGTTTTTATATAAGTAGCATATAGACACGAAAAATCATTAGTTGTATGAAAATTATTAACACAGGCTGAAAAGTTTTGGGTCCGACACATAGGTGTCGCCCTTTTCAAAAAATCTGTATGATTTTTAGGAAGTACCAACCTTCAAACGATACGTGTCAAAATTTTATGATATTTCGACGATTAGTTTACAAGCTACAGTGGTCTTAGTAACGCTATTTTTGATATTTTCAAAACAATGGAGAAAATCGAGTTTCGCGTGTTGATTAAACACTGTTTTTTGATGGAAAAAAAATACCTTTCAAGCAAAGCAGTGGCTTGATAAGTGTTACGGGGACTCTGCCCCTGGAAAATCATTCATCATTTACTGGTACGATGAATTTAAACGCAGCACAAATGATGCTGAACGCTCTGGGTGCCCAAGTGAGGTGGTTATACTGGAAAACATCAAAAAAATCCACATAATTGTTTTGGATGACCGTAAAATGAAGTTGCGTGAGATAGCTGACACCCTAAAAATATCAAAAGAACGTGTTGGTCATATTTTGCAAGAACATTTAGGCATCAGAAAGCTCTGTTCGAAATGGGTACCGCGTTTGCTCACAGTGTACTAAAAACCACCTCGTGTTGATGATTCTGAGCGTTGTTTGGACTTGTTTAAGCGCAATAAAAAGGATTTTTTCATTCGATATGTGACAATCGATGAAACATGGATCCACCACTACACACCGGAATCAAATGGGCAGTCAGCTGGGTGGACAGCAGCAGGTGAGAGCGGCCCGAAGCGACCAAAGGCACGACAGTCGACTGGGAAGGTTTTGGGGAATAGCCCAATGCCGAGAGAGATGGCGATCAATGAGGGAGGCCTATGTTCAGGAACGGACTTCGGAAGGGTTATGAGATGAGATACTTAGACTGCCGAAAAATGAGGGTTTTTAGGTTGGTTCGTTGATATTTTGGGCATAACTTTGCGGTCCGTACTCCGATCGCTCTGAAATTTGACAGGCATGTTTGTGACATATATCTGCACATATTATGTGATTTTCGTACCTACACGGTATATACGTTTCGATATGTATGGATTTTTACATCAAAATTTTTAATTTTTTCATCAAGTTTTATTTTTTTTAATTTCGCGACAAAAAAAAAGAAAAAAAATCAGGTTAAAGTACTAACTATTACCTATTATCTCCTCAAATTTCAAGTCAAACGGCCAAAAGCTGTAGGACTACGAGATAACTAAAAAAAGACACTAATTTTGAGGTTATGGCTGACAGGAGTGAGTTGGAGGTTTGAAAATTTCGGGATAGACTTTTCTCAACAATACCTACACGATGTATATACTTACATTGCATTTGTTTTAAAGGCGATTTTAGTACCTTATCGGGCTAGACCCTTTACTATGAAAAATCTGTTTAAAACATTTTTTTTAGATATTAATATACGAGGCTGGTTTGAAAAGTCCGTGCAAAGTCCGAGAGATGGCACCACCGGCGCGTATCGAGGTCATGTTTAGTTAGTAGCATCTCTTGAATGAACGCACACCAAGTTTCAGCCATATTGGTCTATTTCTTTGTGTTTGGCATTCGTGTGAATCAAGGAAGTCGAGTGATTTTCAAGAAATGGACGAAAAAGAATTTCGTGTGGTGATTAAACATTACTTTATGAAAGGCAAAACGCCTCAGGAGACTAAGGAGAAGCTTGATAAACATTATGGTGACTCTGCACCTTCGATTAGAACAGTTTATAAGTGGTTTCAAAATTTTTCGGACTGGCTATATGGGCACAAGTGACGCTGAACGTTCTGGACGGCCTGTGTTGGTTACGACTCCAGAAATCATTGATCAAATCCATGATATGATGATGGATGACAGAAGAGTTAAGGTGCGTGAGATTGCTAGTGCTGTGGGCATCTCGACTGAACGGGTACATAATATTTTGCATAAACACTGGACATGAGAAAGCTATCCGCAAGATGGGTGCCGCGATTGCTCACGCTTGACCAAAAACGGAATCGTGTGAAGTGTTGCAAGGATGGTTTGCAGCTGTTCCAGAAGAATCCGGAGGACTTTAAGTGTCGTTTCGTCACTGTGGATGAAACATGGATACATTACTATACTTCTGACACCAAACAACAACCTAAACAATGGGTTACCAAGGGGGAATCTGCACCAAAAAAGGCGAAGACCGTTCCTTCGGCCGGAAAGGTTATGGCGACTGTCTTTTGGGATTCGCAAGGGATAATCCTCTCGACTGTCTGGAAAAGGGTAAAACTATTACAGGTGAATATTATTCATCGTTATTGGACCATTTGAAAACCGAGCTGCAAGAAAAACGCCCGCGATTGGCCCACAAGAAAGTCCTTTTCCATCACGACAACGCACCAGCACACACCTCAGCAATTGTGGTCGCAAAATTAATGGAAATAGGATTCCAACTCGTTTCACATCCCCCCTATTCTCCAGACTTGGCTCCCTCGGACTACTATTTGTTCCCCAATTTGAAGAAATGGCTGGCGGGACAAAGATTTTATTCAAACGAGGAGGTGATTGCAGACACTAATGGATATTTTGCAGACTTGGACAAATCCTATTATTCGGAAAGGATCAACAAACTAGAACATCGTTGGACGAAGTGTATAAGCCTAAAAGGAGACTATGTCGAAAAATAAAGAAGGTTTACCCCAAACACATAAGTAGTTTTTTATTTTTGCACGGACTTTTCAAACCAGCCTCGTAATAAAGGTAACCGTTCCTTTTCACTCGTTAGGATTTCAAAAAAACTGGTGTTCCTTAAAACTACATTCATGTTTTGTTCTAGATTAAAAATGAACAAGTGTTGAAACCTCTTGTTTAATAAATCGTTTAACAACAAACTATAATTCTAATTAGCCTACCACCGTCTTATTTTAAACTTTCTTTTTGTCTTCTTTTTAGTGTGTCTCCAAGTTATTTTATCCGAAAAAATCAGGGAAGTTCTACAGTCCCCCAAGATCACCATGATAAAATAATACGGGAAGAGACGATTAAAAATCATCTTGATGATGATACGAAATTTGTACAAGATCATATTTTTAAATTTGATCGGTGTAGTTATCAAACAACAACAACAAACTGTTTTGTGCATAAAAATACTGAAGATGACCAGTTTAAATACGCTCATTGCAATTATCAAGCAAAACATGAAATCAATTTAAATCCACATCAATTAGTACATAAAAATTTCAGTGAAATCAAAATGTTTAAATGTGAGTATTGTAGTTACGAGTCAAAAAGTAGAAGTTATTTCAATAAACATCTATTAGGACATAAAAAATCCAGTGAAATCAGAATCTTTAAATGTGTGCAGTGTAATTATGAGTCAAAAAGTAAAAGTTATTTAAATAAACATCTGTTAGTACATAAAAATTCCAGTGAAATGAAAATATTTAAATGTGGGCACTGTAATTATGAGTCAAAACGTAAAAGTGATTTAAATCGACATTTATTAGTACATAAAAATTCCAGCGAAATCAAAATGTTTCAGTGTGGGCATTGTAATTATCAAGCAAAACGAAACGATATTTTAAATCTACATCTATTAGTACATAAAAATTCCAATGAAATCAAAACGTTTAAATGTGGGCAATGTAATTATCAAGCGAAACGAAAGAGTAGTTTAAGTCAACATCTATTAATACATAAAAATTCCAGTGAAATCAAAATGTTTAAATGTGGGCAATGTAATTATCAAGCAAAACATAAAGGTAGTTTAAATATACATCTATTAGTACATAAAAATCCCGGTGAAATCAAGATGTTTAAATGTGTCCTTTGTAATTATGAGTCAAAACGTAAAGGTAGTTTAGCTCGACACCTATTAGTACATGAAAATTCCAGTTAAATTAAAATGTTTAAAATGCACTTTTTGGCAAAATGGGAATATCAAAAATGTACGCCAAGCATTCAGTCTACAGGTCTTAAACCGCCATCTGGTAAGGGACGTAGGTTAATTATCACGCATAGTGAAAGCGAAAGTGGTTTTGTAGACGGAGGTCTTTTAACATTCGCATCCAAAAAAACAGGAGATTATCACAAAGATATGAATTCCGATGTAATTGTAACCAAACGGTTCTGTTATTGTAATTGATAACGCAAGCTATCATTCTAAAAAGTTAGAACGAGTTCCAACCTTGGGTTGGCTAAAAATGGACATCCAATCTTGGATGACCGAGAAAAACATTTCATTTCCAAAACGTAGATACCGAGTTGCGGTCCGCTTAATGGCCTTCAGATGGTTGTAAATATTTTGACCTGCCTTTCATCCGAGTTGCGGTAATCGACAAATTGGCAGGTAGGTAGGGTTAAATTATCAATTATTATTATAGCCTGTCCCAAAATATAAGATCCTGATTTTTGTCGTTTTAAGTGGGCACTATAAAAATTCTGACCTTTTGTCTATGATAGGTTGCAGAGATGGACTTAAGAATTTTATTCATTATTGCAAATAAATAAAATTATAAGTATTTTTGGAGATGTTTATTTATAGGTGCATGTAAAAACAAATGGATAAGAAGTACAAGTATACAGTTTGAATGAATGGGGTTTACAAGAGGGGGGACATATTGTATAAATAAAAATATATTTTAACTTAAGCCTGATTCGGTTTCACTATCACTGTCATCAGCTGAGGTAATCATCAGTGGTTTTATATTATTTACATAAATATATGAATCTTCAACTTTAACAACGTGCTGAATGGAAATCTTCCAGCTTTCACAAGGTATATCATTTATAACTTTTTTTACTAATTCAACCACCGACACGCTTAAAGTAGGAGAAACATTTTGTGCCCTTATTTTTGATTTAACTTGATGCCCAATATGTTCAATTGAATTAAACACACAGTAATACGGAGGAAGCCGCAAAACAGTGTGTCCCATTTTCTCAGTCATACTATCACAAACATATTTCTTTTTCAATTTATAATTTTTCAAAACTTTCAAAAGATCACTTTTTTTATAACTAAAGTCAAAATAAATGTCATTTTCTAACATATATTCCTGTATTTCGGGCGGCTTTCACCGGCTAACTGGCGATTTAATTCCACTGTGTAATGGTGGATCCATGTTTCATCCATTGTCACATATCGCATAAAAAAATCCTTTTTATTGCACTTAAACGGGTCCAAACAGTGCTCAGAAACATCAACACGTTGTTGTTTTTGGTCCACTGTGAGCTAACGCGGTACCTACTTCGAACAGAGCTTTCGTGTGCCCAAATTTTCATGCAGAATATGACCAACACGTTATTTTGATATCTTGTCAGCTGTCTCACGCAATTTCACTTTAAGGTCATCCAAAACAATTTTGTGGATTTCTTTGATGTTTTCCGATGTAACCACCATATTTGAGCGTCCAGCGCGTTCAGCATTATTTGTGTCTGCACGACCGCGTTTAAATTCAGTATACCAGTAAACGATGACTGATTTTCCAGGAGCAGAATTCCTGTAACAGTTATCAAGCCATTGCTTTGCTTAAACGGCATTTTTTCCCATCAAAAAACGGTGTTTAATCAACACACGAAAATCGATTTATTGCCTTGTTTTGAAAAGATCAAAAGTAGCGTCGTCTCTAAAGTCACCGTAACTAGTAAACTAATCGTCGAAATGTCTTGAAATATTGACACTTATCGTTTGAAGGTTGGTACTTCCTAAAAATCAAATGGGATTTTTTGAAAAGGGTGACATCTATGTGTCAGACCAAAAACTTTTCAGCTTACATGTTAAATTCAAATGAGTCGAACAGTGATAGTTTTTCAAACATGTCGGAGATAGATTGGTATTCCTCATTTGTATATTTTTTAATTAATAATGTTTCATTATAAAATGTTATTTTTTTCTAATAAATGTTTTAAACATTATAAAATTGTTTCATTCATACTATTCGCAAATAATACGTATACGTTCAGGCGCACCACCACTGGCCAGAACTATTTCAGACTATTTAGCCCCAAACAACAAAAAAAGGGTCGTTTTCCTGTTGTACTCAAACATAAGAGACCGCGAATATTATTTATTTATTAACGGCGTTGCGCCAATTTACACAATTATCAAGATAATTAAAACAACTAAACATAATAAAAATCATAAACATACACAGAATCCAACATCACAAGATCATTAAAACTAGTTTCACAGGAAGCAAATATCACAACTTTTTAACAAAATCAATTTAAAACTGTCAATGGAGCCATGCGTCCTGAGATCGAACTGATTGAAATGCCTCATTATTCTGTACATGGCTCCATAATAGCCATAATTAGTCGCATGAAAGGGAATACCAAACAGGTCTTTGCCTCTAGTGCGACCAGAAACATTAGATGTTAACTTGTCCAAGAGAAAGGGACAATCAACCAGCCCATTTATTAACTTAAAAGCCAGAAGAAGATCACAATGGAGTCTTCTAGTCTCCAGGGTCGAAATACCCAAAATGCCTCTAAGGTTGTGGTGGTCTATATATATATATATTTTTTTTTATTGGTCTAGCACACGTGCTGCAGGGAAGTCCCTAAAGCGCTCCAGGAGCGGCACGAGTGCGGAAAAAGCGATTCACGTTGTTCTTGAATCGCTGTAGATTGTACTCGGTGGGAAACACAGCGCTGGGCAAATTATTCCAAAGGGATGACGTTCTCCATATAAAAGATTGCTTGAAAAGCGTTGTACGCGGAGTAACAAGCTGAACCTCATACGGATGCGAAGCACCAGCGCGACGTGTATTTCTAACATGCACCGCTTTGGGAGGAATTAAGCGGGCTACATCCTTCGAACACTTTCCATGAAAATACTTGTAGAATAGACTCAAGTCGCCAACCGTTCTTCGATGTTCCAGCGAATCAAGGCCGCCGGTCAATTCCGGGTCCCCAATCAGACTGACTGCTCTTCTCTGAACAGAATCCAACAAATGCAGTGTATATTTGGGAGCGGAGCCCCAAACGTGGGAGCAGTATTCCATAGTTGGTCGAATTTGGGCTTTGTAAAGAATTAACAGTTGTTGTGGGGCGTAAAGCTTTCTGGTTCTAAATAATATTCCCAACTTTTGAGAAGCTCTCCTTGCTATGCCTGCAACATGTTCATGCAAGACATATTTTCTCCCAAGCTAACGCCCAACAAATTGAGCGACGATGCTAGGGGAATGGAGTGCCCCGACATAACTATGTCGGGTTCAGCAACGTTAACTTTTTTAGAAAAAACTGCCGCTTGGGTTTTTGTAGCGTTAAATTCCACTTGGTTACTGTCACCCCAAGATAGATTTTCTTCCAGGTCTTTGTTAAGTTGAACGACCTCCTGCTGTCTGCGGATATTCGCCTGTGCAGCCGATGTCCGAGCGTTCAAGGTGAATGAAGAGACAAGCGTACTGTCATCTGCAAAGCTATAGATTGGATTCCCGGTCTTTTCCAGCAGATCGTTAATGTAAATGAGAAAGAGAGTAGGAGACAGTATGGAGCCCTGGGGCACACCGGCGTTGATAGTGAGGGTGTTAGAAAAAAATCCGTCGACCGCTACTCGTAAAGAACGCTCTCTGAGGAAACATGAGAGCCACAAACAGAACCTTTCAGACATACCATAAGAGCGCAACTTAGCCAACAGTCCATCATGCCAAACACGGTCGAATGCCTTGGATATGTCAAGAGCAACCGCTCGAGATTCTCCAAAGTATTCAATTGCGTTGTTCCAAACATGTGTTACATAAGTCAGAAGATCTCCTGTTGATCTATGTTTACGAAAACCATATTGGTGATCGCTAATAATATTGAATCGTTCAAGATATTTTAGAAGATGCTCATTGATAACCTTTTCCATGACTTTCGATATTATTGAAAGCAGTGCAACTGGTCGGTAGTTATTTGGCAAGGTCTTCTTACCTTTTTTAGGTATCGGCTGAACCGTGGCACATTTCCAGCAGGACGGAAATATTCCCTTTCTGTAGGATAGGTTAAAAAGTCTACAGAAAACTGTGTGGTGTTAGTTCCCTTGCACAGTTTTTGAGAACTATGGCAGGTATTCCGTCAGCGCCAGAAGCCTTCTTGGTGTCTAGCTTCATTAAAATACGCTTTATGATGCGCTGTCTGAAGACAACATCGGGCATCCTTGACTGCAATATGGGAATAGTAGGTGGTGTTTTTCCTTGGAAATCGACAGTAGAATGTGAAGCAAAGAGTTCAGCCAACAAGTTCGCTCTCTCAACAGGTGTGGTTGCAATGGAATTATCTGGCCGTGTGAGTGGTGGTATGGTGGATTTGGTAAAATTTTGACTAACTGCCTTAGCGACTGCCCAAAAGGACCTGGAATTGTTGGGACAAGCGAGAAGTTTGTTTCTAATTCGTTGATTGTGTGCCTCCTTGGTTTCGTCGATAATTCCCTTGCATCTGTTCCGGGCATGAACAAAGATGTTTCGATTTACGGTGTTAGGATTTTCACGCCATTGTCGGTAGGCAATATGTTTAGAAGCAACAGCTTCTTTGCATTTTCGGTCGAACCAAGGCGTGCCGTTGGAGGAGCATTTCTTCGAAAAAGGGATGTAAGCTTCCATACCAGCCAAAATAACATCGGAGACCTCCCTGGCGCAGTCAGATGGGTTATCGGATCGAAAACAAATGTCCATCCAAGGGAAAGTTCGAAAGTATTCCATGAGATCTTCCCGTTTAGCAGATTTGTAGTGCCAAACCTTGCGCGGCCTAGGCGCCTCTCTGTCACCGATTGGCAGGATACTCGATGTCGAAAGCAGTTTATGGTCGGAAGAACCTAACGGCGGATTTACGGTGACCGTGTAAATCTCCGGATTGGTGGTTAAAAACAGATCAAGAAGACTGGCGAACTCCCCGTCTCGATCAGGGATCCGTGTTGGTTCGTTAATAAGCTGAGTTAAGCCATAACTGATTGAGAATGATTCAGCTTCACGACCTTGTTCGTCGGTAGTATTTGAATATTTGAGCCAGTTGATATTGTGGACATTAAAGTCGCCCAGGATGGCAATTTCGGCACTTGGGTAGTTACTTTGTAAATGATCGATGGTGTCTGCAAGAGTATGGTAACCATCTGGGGGTATGGCCAATTTAAAACCACAGAAACCGGCGCTGCACCGCCTCAATCGTTTCTATATATACATTATAATGAAGAGACCATACGACAGCGGCATACTCAAGCCCCGATCTCACAAATGAACAATACAAACAGTTTAAATGTAGAACAGGAAAAGTCCCTACAGTATCTCGTGGTGACACCTTTCTGAACAATTGACAAAATGTGCCTATTGAAAGTAAGTTTCTGGTCAAGAAGAACTTCCAGATCATTAATTTCACTAACATGACTCAGCTTGCTGCCATTAATGTTATACTCAAAAGTAAAGTTCTGTCTAGTTCTACCAAAACACTTCTTAATATTCAAGTTCAACTCATTCAGGGTACTCCATCTAGAGAGGCCATGAACATTCTCCTGAAGAGAGTGACAATCTTGCAACGTGTTAACCGTTTTAAACATTTTTAGATCATCTGCAAACATGAGGAATTTAGAATGTTGTATAAACTTGCCAATGTCATTAACGAAAAGTAGAAACAGTAAAGGACCACAGTGAGACCCCTGAGACACACCTGAAACAACTTTTATGTCTTTAGAAATACAATTATTAAAACGGACATACTGTGTACGACCCTCCAGAAAACTGCTAATCCACCCAAGAACTTCACTACTTAGTCCTATTTTTTGCAACTAGCGTAACAAGAGCGTATGATTAACTCTGTCGAACGCCTTCGAAGTCAGTATATACACTATCAACACACTGGCGATTCCCAAAGGCGCTCAACAGACAATCGTGATATGCAAGCCGGTTTGTGATAGTTGACCGACCAGGTCTAAAACCATGCTGCTCGTCAATTATTATGCTATTACAGCTCCATGACAAAAATTCCGCAACTAGACTGTCGAACAATTTGGGTATTGCGGATTGAATGCACACGCCCCTGTAGTTAGATATATCACTTCTATCACCAGACTTATGAATGGGGGTAATAAATGAGTTTTTCCAGTACATAGGGAATGTACTTGAGCACAGGGATAAATTAAAAATTAATTTTAGAGAAGTTACAATAGAGCATATGCAAACCTTCAATACTCCCGCAGGTATTCCACCTGGGCCAACTGAAAATGTATTTTTAAGATTATCTATCCCCTGCCGACCGATGCCAGATGATATTCCAATAAATTTGTTGAACAGTTTCATTACAGGTAAAACTCTGAGATCCTTACTACTTCTTGATGCATAATTCTAGATGATTTATTGCTATCGCTTTCACATAAATAGAGTAGAATAAATCAAGTCAAACATCATAATATTATATGTTAAAAACAAAAGTTTATCGACATTTTCGCCGTGTAAATTAGCTCTTCTATGGTCATAGGTTAGACCTGCATCTCTGAAGAATTGTTCCCTAGGAACACTAATGGGAGGGGCTGATAAATATTTGGTTGCTATCAGTCGTAAATAAATATACGGACTGGAAACCCAATACTCAATAATGTCAGCGGCGGCCCTCGGCAGCAATGGTTCTTTTAAGTAACAAGTCAAATATTCTTCATCTGGCAGATTATAGTTGTCCAAATCTTCCAATACGGTCACAGTTGAAGGTATTCGATCACGGGTATTTCACAAATCGTTTTTGAGGAATATTATTTCCAGGAGTAGGATCTGATGTAAAACAGGAGGGTCTAGATTCTTCAACATCCACATTCATATGATCTTTTCGATTAGTTAGTGCACAATTTTGACGTAGAAACGTCAAAATTTCAGTCTGTATTTACAATTTCGCCGCTAGTCAAATGCGTTGTTTTAAACCGTGGATCAATTTGAGTTGCGATCGACAACTGTAAAGTATTTCTTGTGTAAGCAAATCTGTTAACAAGAGTCTCGATTCTTATGAGCAAGTTTTGAATTTACATGGCAATTAATCGGATTGTTAAAGATACTGATGACAAATCACTAGAAATATCAATTATGGCTTGATAAAAACGTGTCGCTACGTTTATACAATTGCTATTTGTGCCCATTTTTCTACAGTTAGCTGTGAACGAAAGCGTGGTGTCGTTAAAAGGAGAAAGAAATGAAATGAGTCATTCTGTTTCTCTTACTTTTTCTACTTTTCCTTGTTCGTCGACTCTGGATGAAATACGAATAACATTTTTTCATGGGGCCTGCACCGAGTAAGAGAGTTCTTTCTCTTTTTATGAGCGCCACGCTTCTGGCGAGAACTTACCTCTTCTATTCTAATATCTTTATGGTTCTGCCACACAGAATGATAAAATAATAGGGGAAGAGACAATGAAAGATCATCTTGCTGATGATACAGAATCTATACAAGATCTTATTTTTAAATTTGATCAGTGTACTTATCAAACAACAAATTGTTTTATGCATAAAGATCCCGAAGATGATAAGTTTAAATATGGACGTTTTCAATGTCATACATCTAAGGACGAGTTCACACCAATGTGAAATTACCCGAAGTTTGGAACTAACAGTCATTGAAATTGTTCGTTGTTGCTATATAGCAATTGAACTTTTATGTTAAGAAAATATTGCAATTGGCAACGCCTAAACCTGCTGCTTTCATTTCTGGATGCGTAGGTTCGTACGATATTATAACCCATAATTTTCTGCGATTGCACTGTTCTA
>CM032451.1:118501291-118576291 GCA_019049505.1 Pachyrhynchus sulphureomaculatus
TTACCCATTTCTTTCATGGTCCTTTAATGTAATTTATAATTCTGTTGCAAATAACACATAATAATTTGGTTGTTTTTAGCGAAGTGAAACACGAGAGAACAAGCAGCGACACATTTTATGAGGGCTTTAATTTATTAACATCTGAAACGTTGGACATAAAGGATGAAGAAACGTAAGTGTATTAAGAGTTACAAAGAGTTGGCATATAGTTAAAAGGAGATATTGCAAACAAAGTTCAAGTTAATTCATTTACATTTTAGAAATCTAATAAAAAACTTAGTTTTGATTTTGTAGTGGACTAGAAGTTCAATTTTTAGTGTTCTGTACGGACACTTATAAAATCACTTCGATGTCTGTCCGTTTATCTGTCTGTTACACCAAATTTTCTCCGAAACTATTTGATATAGAAAGTTAAAATTTGGTACTAATGTAGAAATTGATGCCCTCACCAGAACCATGTAGTTTCAAAAGTTAAATTTTCACTTAAGGGGTTAGTTTTGAGGAGTGAATTCAGAAGTGAAAATTTTTTTTTTTTTTACCAAGTGGGGTGTCAAAGGAAAGTTTGTAAGACACGAGTTTAAAAATATATATAATGTAATACTTGTGCCCTTTTCTTTGTATTATTTTAAAAAAAATCGCGAAAAATTGCTGTCTTCTGCTTATCTCGAAAAGTACTGATCAGAAAATTTTGAAAAAATTCTGGAATATTCCCCACAGGTGTAGATTGTTGATAGTTTGCTCCGTGTTGGTACCCAACAGCATTTCAATCGTATCCATCAAGCGGATAGCTGATCTTCCGCGTCCCCTCCTTCCATTTGGTTTACCCTGCACCACAAGTTTACCTGTAATAGTTTATCTGATATATATATAATATATATATATATATATATATATATATATATATATATAATATATATATATATATATATATATATAATATATATATATATATATATATATAAATATATATATATATATATATATATATATATATATATATATATATATATATATATATATATATATATATATATATATACAGTCGGCACTGTTTATAGTGAAACTCTATATAGTGAAAAACTCTTTATAGTGCAATTTTTTCAAGACCTAGAACACAGTGCAACACGAAAAAAAATAACCATATACGGACACCACCACGTGATAATAGACCAAAAAAAAAAGACCCCGTGTCTCCCAGTTTTTCCGAAAGTCATGTACTTTTTTTTTATGGGCCCCCAAAGATTTGAGGCCTGGGTGTAATTTTTGCAAAAAACTCATCATATTCTGAGGCTCATATCTTGCAAATCGTTCGGAATTTTAATTTAATTTCTGTGGCAAAGTTGTAGCCCTTGTCATAAGGAACAAAAATTGTGAACATTTAAAGTAAAAAAAAACTTCATCTTCAAGATCAAAATAGCAAAAAACTGTAAAAAATTTTATACGTTCACAATTTTTGTTCTTTATGACAAGAGCTACAACTTTGCTTCAGAAAGTAAATCAAAATTCCAAACGGTTTGCAAGATATGAGCCTGAGAATATGATCAGTTTTTTGCAAAAATGACACTGAGGCCCCAAATCCTTGGGGCCTCATAAAAAAAAGTACATGAATTGGGCCAAAACTGGGAGCCTCGGGTAAAAAAAGACCCGTGTCTCCCAGTTTTGCCCCAAGTAATGCATTTTTTTTTTATGAGGCCCCAAAGATTTGGGGCCTCGGTGTCATTTTTGCAAAAAACTGATCATTTTCTCAGGCTCATATCTTGCAAACCGTTCGGAATTTTGATTTACTTTCTGAGGCAAAGTTGTAGCTCTTGTCATAAAGAACAAAAATTGTGAACATATAAAATCAAAAAAACTTCATATTCAAGATCAAAATCGCAAAAAACTGTAAAAATTTGATTTTTTTACCTTTTTTCCCCTGTTCAGGCCAATAGCTAGCAAACCGTTCAAAACTCAAGGAAACAATCAACAACAAAAATGTACCTAACATCTCAATAAATAATTTTTTAAAACATATGAACATGCTAAGAATGATTCTTAACACCGCTTAGGTAGCCGCAAAAGTGAAAAATTTCGCGAACGTTTTTTTTTTCTTTCATCCATTCTCTTGCTTCAAGGAAACAATCAACTACAAAAATGTACCTAAGACCTCAATAAAAACCTTTCTAGAACATACGAACTTCGTATGAATGATTCTTAACACCGTTTAAGTAGCGCTTAGGTAGCCGCAAAAGTGAAAAATTTCCCGGAATTTTTTTTCCTTTCACCTATTCTCTTGCTTCAAGCAAACAATCAACTACAAAAATGTACCTAAGATCTCAATATACCACTCACGCGATCACGCACCGACCGCAGCAGCACATGCAAAGCAGTAAGCTCAGCACACGTATCAAGGGGCGCAGCACACAATATAAAAGCGGCACGACGCTCACATCGAGGCATTACACAGCGCGACATCAACGAGAGCTCAGCGGTAAAAGTTATAGAGAAAGTGCTACAGCATAATTCGCAACTGACAATTTCAATATGCAGTGTGAAAAAATTGATTTATTTTGCTACGTTTGCGGTCATCAAATCAGAAAAAAAAGTTGTACGCGATTTCAAAAGGAAAAGAATCTTTTAACTAGTGAATTCAAAAGAGCATATAAGTTGTTTTTCGACAAAGTAGACTTGACCGGTGAAAATTACACACCTAATGCAGTGTGTCGCCAATGTTATAACAATCTCATGGCATGGTTGAGTGGAGGCAAACATAGTATGAAGTATTGTAAGCCGGTAAACTGGATTAATCGCCCAGGTGATCATGATGCAACCAGTTGCTATGCGTGCGTAAATTACACACCACGTCTAAATCGACATGCTGCGAAGAATAAAATTTATAAAGCAACTGCAACAGCCACATTACCAGTGCTTGCACCTGAAAATTTTGTACCACCGAGGCCGCCAACTCCAGATCGTAGGACAGAATTTACAGGATGGACTAGAGCAAGTGGTGTTACTTATGAAGATCCATTTGATACCGATTATGAGCCCCCGCAGGCAACAGATGGACCACAACTAATAACACAAATGGAAATGGATTTCATTGTGGCCATATTGGGACTATCGCAGCGACTTGCCATATTTTTGACAGCGTTTTTAAAGCAAAGAAAACTCACACATGCTAATGTTAATTCTACGGTGTACCGCAAACGGCAAGCTGAATTTCAGAGCCTCTACACTCTAAATGATGACAATTCGTTCGCTTACTGCAACGATATAAAAGCTTTGGTGTTAAACATGGGAGTGAACTACATCGCTAGTGAGTGGAGATTATTTATTGATAGTTCTGTTTCAAGCTTGAAAGCAGTGTTGTTGCATGTGTCGAATCGAAAACCTTCCATTCCGCTAGCAATGGGTATTAACATGAAAGAAAGCTATGAAACATTGAAAGATATAATGAAGAAAATCAAATAGTACGAAAATAAATGGAAGATTTGCTGTGATTTGAAGGTCATCAACATTTTGCAAGGGATCATCGATAAGGGCGGCTTTCCAAAATTCTTTTGTTTTCTTTGTAATTGGGATTCGCGCTCACCTCTGAATCAATTCCAATGTAATTCGTGGAGACCAAGAGAAAGTGTGGAGGCACAAATGAAACAACATAAACTGAAGAATGCACCTTTAATTGACAATACTCGAGACATCTTGCTGCCACCGCTCCACATAAAATTGGAATTGTTAAAAAATTCATCCAAGTGGCCGTTGTAAATTGTCCAAACGCATTCGACTATTTGCAAAGCGTTTTCCCAAAGCGTAGCGATGACAAAATTAGAAAAGGTATTGTAGTAAATTTAAAAACGAATTTTTGTTCAGCTCATTGTACTACTTACACTATGTTAATGTTCTCTTTTCTGTCTTTATTTTTTGTCTTCATTTAACAGGCGTATTTAATGGCCCTGACATTAGAAAGCTATTCAAGAGCAACTTTGATTCATCGCTTGATGAAAATCATTCAATGGCATGGATTTACCTTGAGCGTGTATGCACCAGAGTCTTGGGAGGGAATCGAGACGCGGAACCGGAAGCAAGGGAATGGGTGAAAGAAATGCTGTATTATTTTGAGAAAATCGGCACATCGATGACATTAAAGCTGCATTTTCTTCATTTTCATTTCGATGATTTTATGAAACAACTCCCTGCCGAATCCGATGAGCAAGGAGAACGGTTTCACCAAACCACAATGCCCATGGAAAAACGGTACAAAGGCAAAAAACTCGACGCATTGCTTGCAAAGGTAATATCACTTTTATTAATGCATTGTTTTGCATTCCTTTTTTGATTTCTTTTCTAATTCATTTCAGGTATGCTGGTGGAGTCACAAGATCACCCTGTTTGATGCTAATGAAGTACTTGAAGAAGAAAAAGCTGATGATGGAGGGCAGTCTGGAAGCAACGTGCCTGTGGACACCATAAGTTCTGAATCAGAGTCAGATTCGGACGACGATTTGGATCCACAACTTAAGAGAGTGCGATTTGGACGTCCAGGGCCATCAACATTATAAGCATAATAGGAATATTTTTTTTATTATTTTTGTAATAGATAGCATAGTATCTTAATGTTTAAGTAAAGAGAAAACAAATCAAATTAAAAAATTTTCGGGAAATTTTTGACTTTTGCGGCTACCTAAGCGGTGTTAAGAATCATTCTTAGGATGTTCATATGTTTTAAAAAATTATTTATTGAGATGTTAGGTACATTTTTGTTGTTGATTGTTTCCTTGAATTTTGAACGGTTTGCTAGCTATGGGCTAACCTGAACAGGGGAAAAAAGGTAAAAAAATCAAATTTTTACAGTTTTTTTGCGATTTTGATCTTGAAGATGAAGTTTTTTTGATTTTATATGTTCACAATTTTTGTTCTTTATGACAAGAGCTACAACTTTGCCTCAGAAAGTAAATCAAAATTCCGAACGGTTTGTAAGATATGAGCCTGAGAAAATGATCAGTTTTTTGCAAAAATGACACCGAGGCCCCAAATCTTTGGGGCCTCATAAAAAAAAAAAATGCATTACTTGGGGCAAAACTGGGAGACACGGGTCTTTTTTTACCCGAGGCTCCCAGTTTTGGCCCAATTCATGTACTTTTTTTATGAGGCCCCAAGGATTTGGGGCCTTGGTGTCATTTTTGCAAAAAACTGATCATATTCTCAGGCTCATATCTTGCAAACCGTTCGGAATTTTGATTTACTTTCTGAAGCAAAGTTGTAGCTCTTGTCATAAAGAACAAAAATTGTGAACATATCCAAAAAATTTCATCTTCCAGATCAAAATCGCAAAAAACTTTAAAAAAGTTGATTTTTCGGGAAAATTTTAACTTTTGCGGCTACCTAAACAGTGTTAAAAATCATTCCTAGGAAGTTCATGTATTCTAGAAAGTTGTTTACTAAGATCTTAGCTACATTTTTGTAGTTGATTGTTTCCTTGAATTTTGAACGGTTTGCTAGCTATGGGCCTAAACAGGGAAAAAAAGGTAAAAAAAATCGAATTTTTTACAGTTTTTAGCTATTTTGATCTTGAAGATGAAGTTTTTTTTACTTTAAATGTTCACAATTTTTGTTCCTTATGACAAGGGCTACAACTTTGCCACAGAAAGTAAATTAAAATTCCGAACGGTTTGCAAGATATGAGCCTCAGAATATGATGAGTTTTTTGCAAAAATTACACCCAGGCCTCAAATCTTTGGGGGTCCATAAAAAAAAAGTGACTTTCGGAAAAACTGGGAGACACGGGTCTTTTTTTTAGTGTTCCGTACGGAACACTTATAAGATCACTTCGGTGTCTGTCTGTCTGTCTGTCTGTCTGTCTGTCTGTCTGTCTGTCTGTCTGTCTGTCTGTCTGTCACACCCGATTTTCTCGGAAACTGTTTGACATAGAAAGGTGAAATTTGGTAATAATATAGGAATTGATGGCCTCATCAGAGCCATGTAGTTTTGAGAATTAAATTTTGACTTAAGGGGTTAGTTTTGGGGGGTGAAGTCGGAAGTGAAAAAAAAATTTTTTTTACTAGATCATCGAGTGTGGTGTCAAATGAAAGCTTGTGAAAACACGAGTAAAAAATATATATAATATTATACTTGCGCGCACTTTTCTTTGTATTATTTTTAAAAATTCGCGAAAAATCGCTGTCCCGGGCCTTATCTCGAAAAGTACTTATCAAAAAATTTCGAAAAAATTCTGGAATATTCTCCAGGGTGTGTAGATTGAACGAAAATTATCACGAGCGCATTACCTTAAGGGGTTCGTTTTGAGGGGTGAAATCGGAAGTGAAAAAAAATTTTTTTTACTAGGTCATCGAGTGTGGTGTCAAATGAAAGCTTGTGAAAACACGAGTAAAATATATATATATATATATATATATATATATATATATATATGTATATGTATATATATATATATATATATATATATATATATATATATATATATATATATATATATATATATATATATATATATATATATATATATATATATATATATATATATATATATATATATATATATATATATATATATATATATATATATATATATATATATATATATATTAATGTAATACTTGCGCACACTTTTCTTCGTATTACTTTTAAAAAATCGCTGTCCCCTACCTTATCTCGAAAAATACTGATCAAAAAATTTTGAAAAAATTCTGGAATATTCTCCACGGGGTATAGATTGAACGAAAATTATCACGAGTGCATTACCTTTAATAATTTATTTGGTGTATAAAAAAAAACAAAATTTCAAGGTCACCAGTTTTCAGTAAAGATTGGAAACAAACTTTGTTGAAAATTCATTTGGGGTGTGTTTTGTGAAGTCACTGATCACTTTATACCACCCTAACAAAAATTTTTATTTTAAAAACAATCAACGTACGGAACACTAATTGTGCAAGTTCAACTTGCACTTGACCGGTTTTTTTATTTTGGTCTACTATCACGTAGTTGTGTCCGTATATGGTTATTTTTCCATAACTTAAAAAATTACACACAGTGATATCTTACATACATAGCAATATATACGGATTTTTTCTTTATATAGTGAAAAACTCTCTATAGTGAAATTTCCGTCAACATTTTAGGTCTTTCACTATATAGAGTGTCGACTGTATATAAAAAAAAAATTTGAAAGTAAAGATCGGAAAAAAAACTTTGTTGAAAACACACTTGGGATGTGTTTTGTGAAGCCATTGTTCATTGTATAACTCCGTAACAAAAATGTTTATTAAAAAAGCAATCAACGTACGGAACAATAATTGCGTAAGTCCAACTTGCCCTTGACCTTGATTTTATTTTTTATATACCAGGTGTACAAAAATGACATGCGGATTTCAGACAACAGATGGTGGACCAATGCAGTTTGTGCTATAAAGATTTGACACTGCACCTTTTTGTTGCGTCATCAACAGGTGTCAGACGCGCACGAGTGATAAATTGGAATACCGAACAAAGAGCATTCGCGGACAGCATTAATTTTTTGTTTTCGTTTGAAGAAAATTGCTGTTGAATCATACCGATTACTTCGAGAAGCTTATGGTGAACATGCTCCATTGCAAGATACGTGTGGACGATGGTTTCGGCGTTTCAAAAGTGGTGACTTCGATGTTGCAGACAAGGAACGTGGAAAACCGCCAAAAAAATACGAAGATGTGGAATTGCAAGCATTGTTGGACGAAGATGATTCGCAAACACAAAAACAACTCTCCGGAGCAATTGGGCGTTAGTCAACAAGCTGTTTCCAATCGGCTACGAGAGATGGGAAAGATTCAGAAGACCGGTAGATGGGTACCACATGAGTTGAACGACAGGCAAAGGGAAAAGCGCAAAAACACGTGTGACATTTTGCTCGCTCGGTATAAAAGGAAGTCGTTTTTGCATCGTATAGTTACAGGGGATGAAAAGTGGATTTATTTTGAGAATCCCAAGCGCAAAAAATCATGGGTAGACCCAGGTGCACCATCCACATCGACCGCAAGACCAAATCGCTTTGGCAGAAAGACGATGCTCTGTGTTTGGTGGGACCAGAGGGACGTGGTCTATTATGAACTGTTAAAACCTGGGGAAACGATTAATACTAAACGTTACCAACAACAATTGACCGAATTGAACCGTTCGCTCCGTGAAAAAAGGCCAGAATACCGAAAAAGGCAACACAAAGTCATTTTTCTTCAAGACAATGCTCCACCACATACGGCAAAACCAGTTCGCGACACGTTGGAAACACTCAGCTGGGAAGTTCTGCCCCATGCGGCTTACTCACCAAACTTGGCTCCTTCCGATTACTACTTGTTTGCATCGATGGGTCACGTACTTGCTGAGCAGCGCTTTGGTTCGTACGAAGTTGTGAAAAAATGGCTCGATGGATAGTTCGCAGCAAAAGGGGAGATTTTTTACTGGCGTGGTATTCACAAATTGCCCGAAAGATGGGAAAAATGTATAACAAGCGATTGAGCATACTTTGAATAAAGCACTTTTATCATTTTTCCGAGTTTAACATGTTTTTTTAGAAAAAAAATCCGCATTTCATGCTTGTACACCTGGTAGTTATACTAACATCGTCTTATTTTAAACTTTCTTTTTGAGAGTTGATTGATTGGTCCGTTACTTTGTGGCAGTACATTTTAACAATAAAACTACTTAATTACTTTGTTAACTGTCACTAAATATATTTTGTAAAGATTTTACAATTGCGTTATCGCGATTTCGTAGTACAACTACATTGTCAAACGCTTAACTAAGACTGAAACAGATTTTTGGTATTTTATGTTTTTATGATGAACAGATGTGGCTCTATTATATGTTAAAACAGTTGAAATAAAACAGAATTTGCTACGTCTAATTGACTATTCAGTAAATTTATATTATGGTCCTTTGAATGTCTGTAAATTCCTATGGATTCTAAGAAGTTGAGTTTTGACCCTTTAGGTGCCATATGGAGTATTTGTAAACAATTGATGTTGGGAAAAGTATGGTCTGTTTCTAAGAAATGTTTAACAAAGTGTGATTTTTCATATTTTAACCTATAAGAGGCATTGTGTTCTGCGAATCTTGTTTTGAAATTCCGTCCCGTTTGACCTACGTAACAGCTATTGCACTCTTGACAGTTAAGTTTATAAACTCCTGATTTATTGTATTTATTAGTTTTATCTTTGGCATTAAAAAATATATTGGATAATTTTTGAGCGGGTTTTAATGCTATTCTTGTTTTTTCGGTCGTGAGAACTTGGGATATTTTATCCGAGATGGGACCAAAATATGTCAGAGGTATGAATGTTTTCTTTTCTCGGTATTCTTTTACGGGGTAGATTAAGCTGAGAGTGATTTGTTTTCGTTTACGGCTTATTAAGGTATTAATTATTTTAGGTTGGAAGCCGTTATTGAGTGCTATATTTTTGATTGTGTCCAGTTCTTTTTTTAAATTATTTTTACTAAGAGGGATATTGAAGGCTCTATGGATCATAGATCTATAGGCTGCCAGTTTATGGGAGTTAGGGTGTATTGAGTCAGCTGGGATGGTGACATCCCGAAAGGTTGGTTTGCGGAAGATATCGAATTCTAGTCTATTTCTTTTTCTCAAAATTGTAACATCTAAGAAATTTATTTTATTATCTGTTTCCTTTTCAAGTGTGAATTTTATGTTGGGATGTAAATTATTTAGGTGATTTAAAGTGGAATTTAGTTCAATGTCATTTCCAAGGAAACATACTAAGATGTCGTCCACATATCCAAACCAAAAGAGAATATTTTTCGCGTGTTGAGTTTTTAGAAAACTGTTTTCCAATTCTGACATAAAAATTTCGGCTAGCAAAGGACTAAGTGGAGACCCCATGGCAAGACCATCTCTTTGTTTGAAAAATTGATTATTGAACTGAAAATAATTTCCGGTTATACAAAATTTGAACAGTTTCAATATATCTTGTATTATTATATTGACGTTGTTTTTGTAACATAGTTTTTGTAATTTTCTAAACAATCTTTATTTGGGATATTGGAGAACATATTTGTTACATCGAATGAAACTAGAAGGGCGTTATTTGGGATGTAACAAATATGTTCTCCAATATCCCAAATAAAGAAACGAAGCACGAAAACAAATCACTTTCAGCTTAATCTACCCCGTAAAAGAATACCGAGAAAAGAAAACATTCATACCTCTGACATACGAGGCTGGTTTGAAAAGTCCGTGCAAAAATAAAAACTACTTATGTGTTTGGGGTAAACCTTTTTTTATTTTTTCGACATAGTCTCCTTTTAGGCTTATACACTTTATCCAACGATGTTCTAGTTTGTTGATTCCTTCCGAATAATAGGATTTGTCCAAGTCTGCAAAATATCCATTAGTGTCTGCAATCACCTCCTCGTTTGAATAAAATCTTTGTCCCGCCAGCCATTTCTTCAAATTGGGGAACAAATAGTAGTCCGAGGGAGCCAAGTCTGGAGAATAGGGGGGATGTGAAAGGAGTTGGAATCCTATTTCCATTAATTTTGCGACCACAACTGCTGAGGTGTGTGCTGGTGCGTTGTCGTGATGGAAAAGGACTTTCTCGTGGGCCAATCTCGGGCATTTTTCTTGCAGCTCGGTTTTCAAACGGTCCAATAACGATGAATAATATTCACCTGTAATAGTTTTACCCTTTTCCAGATAGTCGATGAGGATTATCCCTTGCGAATTCCAAAAGACAGTCGCCCTAACCTTTCCGGCCGAAGGAACGGTCTTCGCCTTTTTTGGTGCAGATTCCCCCTTGGTAACCCATTGTTTAGATTGTTGTTTGGTCTCAGGAGTATAGTAATGTATCCATGTTTCATCCACAGTGACGAAACGACGCTTAAAGTCCTCCGGATTCTTCTGGAACAGCTGCAAACCATCCTTGCAATACTTCACACGATTCCGTTTTTGATCAAGCGTGAGCAATCGCGGCACCCATCTTGCGGATAGCTTTCTCATGTCCAAATGTTTATGCAAAATATTATGTACCCGTTCAGTCGAGATGCCCACAGCACTAGCAATCTCACGCACCTTAACTCTTCTGTCATCCATCACCATATCATGGATTTGATCAATGATTTCTGGAGTCGTAACCTCCACAGGCCATCCAGAACGTTCAGCGTCACTTGTGCCCATATGGCCAGTCCGAAAATTTTGAAACCACTTATAAACTGTTCTAATCGAAGATGCAGAGTCACCATAATGTTTATCAAGCTTCTCTTTAGTCTCCTGAGGCGTTTTGCCTTTCATAAAGTAATGTTTAATCACCACACGAAATTCTTTTTCGTCCATTTCTTGAAAATCACTCGACTTCCTTGATTCACACGAATGCCAAACACAAAGAAATAGACCAATATGGCTGAAACTTGGTGTGCGTTCATTCAAGAGATGCTACTAACTAAACATAACCTCGATACGCGCCGGTGGTGCCATCTCTCGGACTTTGCACGGACTTTTCAAACCAGCCTCGTATTTTAGTCCCATCTCGGATAAAATATCCCAAGTTCTCACGACCGAAAAAACAAGAATAGCTTTAAAACCCGCTCAAAAAATTATCCAATATATTTTTTAATGCCAAAGATAAAACTAATAAATACAATAAATCAGGAGTTTATAAACTTAATTGTCAAGAGTGCAATAGCTGTTACGTAGGCCAAACGGGACGGAATTTCAAAACAAGATTCGCAGAACACAATGCCTCTTATAGGTTAAAAAATGAAAAATCACACTTTGCTAAATATTTCTTAGAAACAGACTATACTTTTCCCAACATCAATTGTTTACAAATACTCCATATGGCACCTAAAGGGTCAAAACTCAACTTCTAGAATCCATAGAAATTTACAGACATTCAAAGGACCATAATATAAATTTACTGAATAGTCAATTAGACGTAGCAAATTCTGTTTTATTTCATCTGTTTTAACATATAATAGACCCACATCTGTTCATCATAAAAACATAAAATACCAAAAATCTGTTTCAGTCTTAGTTAAGCGCTTTGACAATGTAGTTGTACTACGAAATTGCGATAACGCAATTGTAAAATCTTTACAAATATATTTAGTGACAGTTAACAGTAGTTTTTTCTTTTTGACTTCTTTTTAGTGCGCCTTTAGGTAACTTCATCCAAGAAAATCAGGGAAGCTCTACATTCCCCGAAGATGATGATGATGATGAAATAATATGGGAAGAGACGATTACAAATCATCTCTCTGATGATACGAAATCGATACAAGATTTTAGATTTGATCAGTCAACAACAACAAATTGTTTTGTGCATAAACATCCCGAAGATGACAAGTTTAAATATGCTCATTGTAATTATCAAAGAAAACAGGAAATCAATTTAAATCCACATATGCTAGTACATAAAAATTCCGGTGAAGTTAAAAGGTTTAAATGCCCTTATTGTCATTTTCAAACAAAATATAAAAAGAGTATCAATCAACATCAGTTATTACATCAAAATTCCAACGAAATTGAAATGTTTAAATGTGTCCATTGTAATTATGAGTCAAAACATAAGAGTAGTTTAAATAAACATCTATTAGTACATAAAAACTCCAGTGAAATCAAAAATGTTTAAATGTGAGCAATGTAATTATCAAGCAAAACATAAAGGTAGTTTAAATCGACATCTATTGGTACACAATAATTCCAGTGAAATCAAATTGTTTAAATGTGAGCATTGCGATTATCAATCAAAATATAAAAGTTGTTTAAGTCAACATCTATTACTACATAAAAGCTCCAATGAAATCAAATTGTTTAAATGTGTGCATTGCGATTATCAGTCAAAATATAAAAGTTGTTTAAATCGACATCTATTAATACATAAAAATTCCAGTGAAATTAAAATGTTTAAATGCACTTATTGTCCTTTTCAAACAAAGCACGAAAAGAGTATAAAGCGACATCAATTAATACATAAAGATTCTAATGAAATTGAAATGTTTAAATGCACTTATTGTTACTTTCAAACAAAACATAAGAATTGTTTAAATAAACATCTATTAGCACATAAAAATTCCAGTGAAACTGAAATGTTTAAATGCTTTTATTGTTATTATCAAACAAAACATAAGAACAGTTTAAAGCTACATCTATTAGTACATAAAAATTTCAGTGAAGTTAACATATTTAAATGCACTCATTGTTGTTTCCAAACAAAAAATAAGAAAAGTTTAAATCGACATCTATTAGTACATAGTGCATAGAGTGCATTGGTTGGAGGTTGAGGTGGGATAGTCACAACCAAAAGTTTTTAAATGTTGTTATTTAGAAATATTTTGTATTAAATAATTAAAAATTTTTATAAGACCAATGATGGTTATTATTATGATAATAAATTCATTTCGAAAAATTTTAACTCTTACATATTGTTTATTTAATTTTATTATTAAATAATTTTACGTGAATGGATTAACTTTTGAATGTTTTGTACAAACTTATAAAAAAAAAATATGGAAAAATAAAAATTAATTATATTTCACAATTTTTAAAAAATTATCAAAGTAAATACAGTAGAACCCCGATTAACCGAGTCGCCATTATCCGAGCTCCGGATTAACTGAGCCAATCTAAGAACCTGATTATCCGAGGTACGCGCGACTATGCTGCGTATTAACCGAGCTTCTAAAATATGTATGTACATATTTCCATTTAAAATCGTACGGACTTTCGGGGAATCCCCCTGGCCCGTGTGAGGGGTTCCCCTATTTATGTTTTTGGACTCTTTCAGCATGTAAATTTGCGTGAATGCAGTGCGTTATAGCGTTTACTACGGAGAAGTATGAGTATACTCACATAATTTATTTGGTTGGGGTTCTGGTAGTTAGGTGTAAGTAATACGAACTGCTTTGTTTGAATTTTTGTTTATCGTATTATAATGGAGCAAAACAAGCGTAAAAGAATCGTCGTTCCTATTGGAGAAAAATTAAAAGCCATCAGAAGAATTGAAGCAGGAGAGACAATTAAAGTTGTTACACGAGATTATGGAGTAGGTGAGGTAACAGTTGGAGATTGGAAAAGAGACCGCACAAAAATAGAAGAGTGGTGTATAAATCAAGCCTCCTCGTCCTCAGGAAGAAAATCAATGAAAACCGGCGACTATGAAAAGGTTAACGAAGCTTTATTCATGTGGTTTAACCAACAGAGATCAAAAGGTGTGCCTCTGTCGGGTTCAATTTTACAACAGAAAGCAATAATGATTAGTAGGCAATTCCCAGAGATAGATCAGTTTACCGCCAGTTCTGGATGGCTCGACTGCTGGAAAAAACGGTACGGTATACGACAACTGACTGTATGTGGTGAAAAACTTTCTACTGATGTGTCATCAATTGAGAAGTTTAAGCAGAACTTTAAAAAGCAAATCGAAGATTGTGGATACACATGTGATCAAATTTTCAACTGTGACGAAACTGGTCTGAATTATAAAATGCTTCCATCAAGAACATTGGCATCTCGACAGGAAAAATCAACTCCTGGGCACAAACGAAGTAAGGAAAGATTAACTATAATGGTATGTTCCAATGGATCTGGCAAGCACAAAATCCCACTGATGGCGATTGGCAAGTCTGCACGCCCAAGAGCTTTAAAAGACAAAGAAGATGCAATATGAAACAGAAGCGCATAGATACCTATTTCACTGTTTTATAATGTATGTACCTATTTTATGTTAAAAACGTTAATACATCAGTTTAAAGTTTTGGTGGTTATTTTTTGAACGAATAAAAAACAAATCCGGATTATCCGAGTTTTCAGTTATCCGAGGAGGGTGGCCCCGAACCTCGGATAACCGCTCTACTGTAATATGAAAAAAAATATTTTAATAGTTAAAAAAGTAGGGAGTTTCGGACCGCGATGTGTGTACATGTGAATCGAACGCCCGGCAATAGTCAACTCGTTCAACGACTATTATTACGGTAGTGTTTTCGATCTATGTAATTATTTTTCGATTGTAAACGAGAGGGACTAGAAATAACGCAGAGTGTAGTGTTTTTTTTTTTTTTTTTTTTTTTATGGGTCTAGCACACGTGCTACAGTGAAGTCCCTAAAGCGCTACAGGAGCGACACGTGTGCGGAGAAAACGATTCACGTTGTTCTTGAATCGCTGTAGATTGTACTCGATGGGAAACACAGTCCTGGGTAAACCATTCCAAAGGTATGATGTTCTCCATATAAAAGACTGCTTGAAAAGCGTTGTACGAGGAGTAACAAGCTGAACCTCATACGGATGTGAAGCATCAGCGCGACGTGTACTTCTAATATGCACCGCTCTGGGAGGAATCAAACGGGCCACATCTTTCGAACACTTTCCATGAAAGTACTTGTAGAATAGGCTCAAGTCGCCAACCGTTCTTCGATGTTCCAGCGAATCAAGGCCGTCGGTCAACCGGGGTCCGGGTGTCCAATCAGACGAACAGCTCTTCTCTGGATAGAATCCAACAAATGCAGTGTATGTTTGGGAGCGGAGCTCCAAACATGGGAGCAGTATTCCATAGTTGGTCGAATTTGAGCTTTGTAAAGAATTAACAGTTGTTGTGGAGTGTAAAACTTTCTAGTTCGAAACAATATTCCCAACTTTTGAGAAGCTCTTCTTGCTATGCCTGCAACATGTTCATGCCAGGACATATTTGCTCCCAAATTAACGCCTAACAGATTGAGTGACGATGTTAGAGGGATGGAGTGCCCCGACATAACTATGTCGGGTTCTGCAACGTTAACTTTTTTAGAAAAAACTGCCGCCTGGGTTTTTGTAGCGTTAAATTCCACTTGGTTACTGTCACCCCAAGATAGAATTTCTTCCAGGTCTTTGTTGAGTCGAATGACTTCCTGCTGTCTGCGGATATTCGTCTGAATAGTCGATGTCCGAGCGTTCAAAGTGAATGAAGAGATAAGTCGTGTACTATCATCTGCAAAGCTGTAGTTGGATTCTAGGTCTTTTCCAGCAGATCGTTAATATAAATGAGGAAGAGAGTAGGAGACAGTATGGAACCTTGGGGCACACCGGCGTTGATAGTGAAGGTGTTAGAAAGAAATCCGTCAACTGCCACTCGTAAAGAACGCTCTCTGAGGAAACATGAGAGCCACAAACAGAACTTTTCAGACATACCATAAGAACGTAGCTTAGCCAACAGGCCATCGTGCCAAACACGGTCAAATGCCTTGGATATGTCAAGAGCAACCGCTCGAGATTCTCCAAAGTGTTCAATTGCGTTGTTCCAAACATGTGTTACATAAGTCAGAAGATCTCCTGTTGATCTATTTTTACGAAAGCCATATTGGTGATCACTAATAATGTTGAATCCTTCAAGATATTTTAGAAGATGCTGATTGATAGCCTTTTCCATGACTTTCGATATTATTGAGAGTAGTGCGATTGGTCGGTAGTTATTTGGCAAGGTCTTCTTGCCTTTTTTAGGTATCGGCTGAACTGTGGCACATTTCCAGCAGGAAGGAAATATTCCCTTTCTGTAGGATAGGTTGAAAAGTCTACAGAAAACTGGTGTTAGTTCCCTCGCACAGTTCTTGAGAACTATGGCAGGTATTCCGTCAGCGCCCGAAGCCTTTTTGGTGTCTAACTTCATCAAAATACGTTTTATGATACGCTGTCTGAAGACAATATCGGGCATCCTTGACTGCACTATGGGAATAGTAGGTGGTGTTTTTTCCTTGGAAATCGACAGTAGAATGTGAAGCAAAGAGTTCAGCCAACAAGTTCGCCTTCTCAACAGGTGTCGTTGCAATAGAATTATCTGGCCGTGTGAGTGGTGGTATGGTGGATTTGGTGAAATTTTGACTAACTGCCTTAACGACTGACCAAAAGGACCTGGAATTGCCGGGACAAGCGAGAAGTTTGTTTCTAATCCGTTGATTGTGTACCTCCTTGGTTTCGTCGATAATTTCTTTGCATCTGTTCCTGGCACGAACAAAGATGTTACGATTTATGGTGTTAGGATCTTCACGCCACTGTCGGTATGCAAGATGTTTAGAAGCAACAGCTTCTTTGCATTTTAGGTCAAACCAAGGCTTGCCGTTGGAAGGGCATTTCTTCGAAAAAGGGATGTAAGCATCCATACCGGCCAAAATAACATCGGAAACCTCCCTGGCGCAGTCAGATGGGTCGTCGGATCGAAAACAAAGGTCCAACCAAGGGAAAGTTCGAAAATATTCCATGAGATCTTCCCATTTAGCAGATTTGTAGTGCCAAATCTTGCGCGGTTTGGGCGCCTCTCTGTCACTGATTGGTAGAATACTCGATGTCGAAAGTAGTTTATGGTCGGAAGAACCTAACGGTGGATTTACGCTGACCGTGTAAATCTCCGGATTAGTGGTTAAAAACAGATCAAGAAGACTGGCGAACTCTCCGTCTCGATCAGGGATCCGTGTTGGTTCATCAATAAGCTGAGTCAAGCCACAACTGATTGAAAATGATTCGGCTTCACGACCTTGTTCGTCGGTAGTATTTGAATATTTAAGCCAGTTGATGTTGTGGACATTAAAGTCGCCCAGGATGGCAATTTCGGCATTTGGACATTAAGACAATAAGTAAAAAAAAATTGAAGATTTATGAGAATAATTTTGCGAAATTGTATGAAGCTAACGAATCCATAAGCGACGACCTTGATCAGTTTACAGTGATAAGAAATATAAACAACAATTTTTTTCTTTTTCTCCCGTGTTTGAAAATGGAATATACGAAGAACACACGTAATGTTTTTATAACAGAAAGAACAATGGATAACGATGATTATACATCAGGAGACTCGAAAAGAGGAAGAGTCAAAGAAAAAGAAGAACCAATGGGATTATTCAAGAAAAGTAAAAAGTTGATAAGAACACCACAGAAAGAAAAACGAAAGAGTAGATAAGATAGACAATTTGATAGAAATGATCAGAGAGCTAATGTCAGATATAATGGATATAAAACAAGATCAGAAGAGATACCAACAAGAGTTGAAGGAACTAAGAAAGGAGAATGAAGTATTGAAAGAGGAAAATAAGATAATTAGAGAAAACATGAGAAGGTTGGTTTTGAAGATGAGTAGGCTGGAAAAAGACGACGTAAGGAATAATATTGTAATATCGAGAAGGAGATATCTGAAAATGGTTGTAGAACATTTTATGGAGAGGAGTATGGACACAAAAGTACAGATTAAATATGTGATAAAAATGGGAGCGACTATATATAAGATAGAACTTGGAAACACGGGAGATAAGGAAGCTGTAATGAAAAATAAAAACAAACTGAGAAACCTAAGAGAGATAGTTTATATAAACAACGATTTAACAAAAGATGAACGGGAAATTCAAAATAAATTGAAGCATACAGCAGAAAACGAGAGAAAAAATGAAAAAAGGGTGAAAATAGGATATCAAAAAATCGTAATCGAAGGAAGAGAATATAAATGGGACATTGAGGAAGAAAAACTGGAAGAAACAAACAAAGAATCAAAGCATCAAGTCAAAAACTGAGAAAAAGGAGAAAGATAGGTAGATTTGACGACGACCCTGCCAAAGATAAAGGATACGGAAGAGAGCACTAGTAAAAGGAACACAAATAAGAAGATAATCAATGATATAAATAGGAAGAAAGAAATGGGAAATAATTATCGAGTTTTTAGATTGAGAACACGGAATAATAGGGATATAAACGGAAAAGAGGATGAACTGGCAGAAGAACAACCAATGCACTATGAACGGAAATGGATGCAAAAAATTAGACGGAATAGCATACAAAAATCAACATAGAGACATAATACCGGAACAAGATACAGAACTCATACAAACAGAAGAAACTAATACAGAAAAAACAAAAGGGGGGATCGGCAATTTAAACAGGATGGAAGGATATAGAAGGAAATATGGAAAAGACACTCCACGGACCTTACGCTTCTCAAGGGGTAGAAAGACATAAGAATTAAGTAAGTAAGTAAGTAAAAAAGTAGGTAATTAAAAAAAATGATAATTAAGAATTTTAAAATTTCGGTGTCTCGAAGCGGCAACGCTATAAAGAAATTTACTGTTGGCTCTACTGTTATGCTTGTATATAGATATATTGAATTTTTTGGTTATTGTGATCAGCTGATCTAAACCAGTAAAAAAGATGGATGATAATAAAAAATCAACAAATATTGATAAAAATGGTAAAAAAAATTATGCGGAATCGAAAACGCGTTACTGAGGTCATATACAATCAAAGATTAAGCCGACAAAGTGTCGGTAAACGGAACAGAAAATCAAGTATCTCCTAACCTCTGTGACAGTGGTCGTCGAATTGTTGACGTGCGATCACTTGGAGAAAACTTAAAATGTTCTTCATGTAATGAATCACTTTCATTATATTATATTACTAATGAGAAACGATGTGATCTAGCATTACTACTAACCATAAAGTGTAATAAATGTCTAACGTACAACACAGTATCAACAGACAGTACACATCTATCGACAGACAATAAGGAACATTATAATGTTAACACTGAAGCTGCACTAGGTAATTATAAGTTAAACAAGTAAATTAAGTTAAATAATTAGAACAAATGCTTTAAATTATTTATTTTTATTTTATTTATAAAAGCTAATACCCATTGCAAAGCTATGATTAGTTAAACTTAATATTATTTACTTGCACCATATATTTTAAATATATAAACTTGTACTATACAATTTAAAATATTTAAGTTTCCCGCCATTACTACTAAATGCAAAGTTGCCGCTTTTTCAGAGATAAAAGTTAAATCATTCACAGGTACCTTCAATAATTGTTATTTTTCATAAAGTTAAAGCTTTCTAATTAAATTTGAAAAGTTTTTAAAATAATCGCGAAATTTCAATGTTTAACCTAGTTAAATTTCCCATTGATGGCATTTTTTTATTATTTGTTATAACAAAAAATGTGTTATTTTTATATCAAATTGACCTATTCTCCATAAGACTATATGTATTGTTAATTTCGATTTTTATTTAAATAAGTTTCCTAAAGACCTTAAATTTTTCATAGAAAATTTCTAAACTAATTAATCTATTGAAATAAATCTATAGAAAATTGCTTTCATATTTTACGTGTAATGCCTCAACCTCCTTAAATGCAGTTATTGTAACTCTGGAACGGAATATAAAATTAGTTTTATGAATATATGACTATAAACCAAAATTTATTGACCATATTCAAGCCCTTAATGCCTGAGTGGCCTCTGGTTGCATGCGGTTCAAGTGGTTTCAATTGAACTGGGAAGTGGCATAGCAAGTAACGTTTACTTTATGTTGGAGGAAGCCCATTTGAGTTATGGTAATCTGATTTGGCAATTTTGCAGCCAATATCAATTTAATTGCTTATTTGTTTTGCAAAAAAGAACAATTTGCTATTTGTGTAAGACAAAGGTTAGAGATCATTGTAGACCATTATTTTTCCAACAAAAAATTTCAACTCTAACTTGATTGCCAATACTGGAAACAAGTGGTTCAGGGATATTGGAGTGGTTCATCAATATAAAACAAGAAACTCTTATAATATACCTTTACCTATTCGAAAGCTAACACTAACTAAAAGATCATTATCTTTTGAGAGCCTCAAGCAATAATAACTTTGGCAAAAATTTTATTTACACATGATTTGTACACCTTTGCACTATTTTTCTACATAGTTGTTTCGGTTATGACACTTTTCATATCAGTGGACAAGTATTTTTTTATTTTTGCGGGTTATCCTAACTATGTTAGTATCATTAGGAGCGATTAGTGAACCGAACAGTCGGTCCTCGCTCCCGATGACGCAAACATTGTTAGACAGACACGTATCAAGTACAAAAATAAAGTGTTGTGCCAAAGATTCCACGGTCTCGACATAACTCTTAACAGTAATTGGTTGTTGTTAAAGTTATTTGTAATAAAATGTTATAATTTCCATTTTAGTGTATTTTCTTAATACCTTATATTCATGGGTAGAGTCCGATCAATGATGCACGTCATATACGTCTGAATATAGTGTAAACATCCGTCTATATTATTCTTGTCGACATGTTAAGTATATTTAAAAACGTAAGTCTTCTGTCATCTGAAGTTATTTACGACATTAGCTCTATTATCTGTCTCGGTTATTTGTACATATGCAAGAAAGACGGCGAACAACCTGGAATTTGGGTGTAGCTTCATGTTTTAGAAGCTATCATAGTTGTGGATACCAAAGTTTACACCTTGAGTAACATAGCGAATTAGATCCAAACTCGAGTTTGTTTAAGGTATCACTGAGGATTGCCGGTGTTCTGCCTGAGCACGAGACGGATCTAGTAGTTGGAGTCAAAAGAGAGAAATGAAGGGAAGAACCAAAATAAGATAGAATAAATTGAGGGGATAGGATTATGACAGTGGTCAGATGCCCTTTATTGGGCGATCCAATGAATAAAAATAGTAATTAGGTTAATGCAGAGAATGCGATGTCCATTAATCAAAGCAGCAGCAGCAGTAGTTAGGTTTATAGTTTTTTTCTGAATAAAAAAATGAATAAATTTCTGAAAATCTTAATAAATTTTTTAAATATCGTTTAAAGTAATGACTTCTCCATTAAATATAAAATAACGTCTTAAAGCGAAAAAATATTTACCCGACAACTAAATAAACACTTAATACAGCTTGTATATTCTTATAAATTTAATATAAATACTTACAGATAAAAACTTAAAGGATTAGTAGGAGTTGAGTCCTTTTTGCATAGAATGCAAATTCTAAGCGTTTTGTAAATATTTTATCAAATCAATCCAAAAACTACTTAAATAAACAAACCAAAACGAAATATATCATCAAATGATCCTTTTTTACATCGCCGGCGCCGGAATTCAGCGCTCAAGCGCAGAGTAAGAGAAATTGACCGATATTATTTCCTTCTCTTTTTAACAACTCTACGCTTTCGCTTACAGCAGGCTATATATTTTCTATTCTCTATTCTAATATCTCTATGCTTGGCGGGAGAGTCGATCGTACTCATCAAGTTTTATAAACTGGTCGTTCTACCGATACTGCTAAGAAGACGGCGACCGTTGGTAGGAAAAAGTCAATTCCACATTAATTTTTGATCATATATATAGCTCAAATTGGATCATGACTGAACATAATTCTATCTGGGGCTCTGTTCCTGAACATACCGTGGATTTGCTAGATTTTAATCAGAACAAAAAAATAGCTTTTTTCAACTAGATGGAGATTGTAGAATGTCTAGTGTCCCTTATTATTATTATGTTACACGCAAGGAGAGGCCTGTTCTTTATTTCGATTCTCTGGTATCATGTGATTAAAAATATATGTCAAAACTACATTTTTGTTACTTTCTTAAATTATCTCAGTCACGTTTTGCGTTCTTTTGTGTCTTTTATTTGCAACGACCAAAAAGAGGAAAATTCCAAAGTTTATTACCATTAACTGAAATTCGGCTTTGTTGGTAATATTTCTATTCCTGTTTCTCTTGATTCTGGTGATGAAGAAAGACGATGTCAGATGACGTTTTCAATGTCATACATCTAAGGAAGAGTTCACACCAATGTGAAATTACCTGAAGTTTGGAACTAACAAAGTTATTGAAATTGGTCTTCGTTGCTACATAGCAATTGAACCATTAATTTAAGAAAATATTGCAATTGGCAACGCCTAAACCTGCTGCTTTTATTTTTGGTTGCGTACGATTTCCTAACCCATAATTTCCTACAATTATGCTGTACTCCGTGTTTGTACAAGAATTTTACATTTTTAGTTTTATTTTAAAAATATAAATGGAAAATATTTGTGGCGATAAAGTAATTTTACCAAAATCAACAGAAATGTCCACGGATATGGTCAGTTTAATGCTTGGAAACTTGCATGAATTTTCAAATAAGTAGGTTTTTTTTTTACAAGTTGTATAGAAGGTTTAATTCATAAGCTATGGCACAAATCACGACACTTAATTCTAAATAAATAAATATTTACAAAAAACATACTAATACAACACAGTAAAGATACTTGAAACAGTCAGTTGTCACAATAGGAAAAAATTTTATTTACAATCTCCATAGTTCTATAAAAAAAAAGGCTCTTAAATAAAACAGTGTCAAAGTGGCCATCTGTTGGATAGAATCACATGATAGTTTTTGAAATCATGTTTGAAATTTGAGTTTTTTCTAAAATAACTAATTTTACATTGTATTGACCTACTGCCATGGTTGCATTAAACTTTACGTACTGTTTCACAGCTCATGTTATTAAGAATCAAAGTAAATTATAATATTGATTCAGTAAATATTATTTATTCTTAAAATTACAAACTTAGTCAAGAAAAATTAATAATCTCGTGATATTATTCTCTAGAGCTTATATTTCTTTTTAGATTTCAAAAGGCAGTTCGCCTTTATTTACAATAACATTTTAACAATTTATCATTTATTCTGGTTGGGGACTACTACCTCTTACCTAGTAGTATACACCATATCAACTATCAAGGATTCAACAGATTTCTCTTTGATGTTGATTGGAACAATCTTTTTTGCAATAATAATATTGAGACTTGTGCTAATTCATTTTATGAAATTCTTAATACCGGTATAACCTTATTTGTTTGCCCTAAAGTATATAGGAGTTCAAATTTTCCCTCTTATTTTTCCTCAGAATTAAAAAAAAAATAATAATAATGAAAAACAAGCACACAAACAGTATAAATTAGGAGGCCATCAAAGAGATTTTCAAACATTTTCTGCTCTAAACGGTGAGAAAGTAAAGGTTTAGCTGAAAGGGATTATAACAACTATATAGTCAACACAGAGAGAAGTCTTTTTGAAAATCCTAAACATTTTTGGTCATTTGTAAACAAGCTAAGAATCTCTCATGACCTACCCAGCTGTTTGTTTTATAATAGGAAAAGTGCTGATAATGACCAGAATATAGCTGATTTGTTTGCTGAATTTTTTTCTAATGTTTATTCAAATAATAATGTTAAAATTCTGAACTTACCTACTGATGAGAAGCTTGATTTTTTAATTTGCAAAGTTAGCCTAAGTGAAGTATTTGAAAAAATCTCTCATTTACCTAAGAAATTATCTTATGGCCAGTTACCAGAGTTTCTAATAAGAAGCCTTAAATATAGTATCACTCTTCCTTTATGTTTATTATTTAATAAGTCCCTAGCCGAGGGTGAGCTTCCAAAAGTATGGAAATCAAGTTACATTATCACCAGTGTTTAAATCTGGAGGGAGAGAGTATATAGAAAATAACAGGAGTATTTCAAGGCAGTCAGCCATCCCTAAGATGCTAACATCAGAAGATGATCAACTACCACAAATCTAGTTTCCTATGAATTGGCCTTGTTAGAGGCCTTTGAGTGTGGCTATCAGGTGGACTCTATATACACTGATGTCTCGAAGGCTTTTGACAGGGTCAATCTTGAAATACTGTTGGCAAAACTTAAGTCTCTGGGCTTTGGTGAGAAATCTTTGAAGTGGTTTCGGAGTATGCTGATGGATCATGTGCAATTTGTAAAAATTAGTGATTGCGAATCTCAGTATGTAGGAGTAACTTCTGGGGTACCCCAATTGGACACTGTGCTCCACTTTTATTTAATTTATTTTTGCTTGATCTGATAACTTGCTTATCAAACTGTGATTACCTCCTATATGCTGATGACTTGAAAATCTTTCATATAATTAAGTCCCAGGATGATGATATACTGCAAAAAAATCTAGACTCCTTTGTAAACTGGGCTAAATTAAATGATCTTTCTCTGAATATCAATAAATGTTACTCTATAACCTTTCCAAGACTTAGAAATATAAAAAACAATTCCTATATTATTGAGCATCATGAACTTCAATCTGTGTATTCTATAAAGGATTTGGGGGTTATCTATGACAGTCAACTTTTGTTCAGGGAACACTATAACCTTGTTGAGGGGAAAGCTTCGGAAATGTTGGGTTTTATTATTCACACCTGTAGAGATGTCATTACCGGCAATTAAATTATTGTACTGCTCTCTTGTCAGAAGTCACCTAAAATATGTCTCTACAGTTTGGTTTCCAATCTACAACTTGAGAGAGTACAAAATAAATTTATAAAATACTGTTCATTTAAGTTAGCATAATGATCTAGCAGGAGTGGCAGCAATACTAAATCGCTATTCTTTGGAGTCCAGGAGAGATCAGAGGGATCTAAGTTTTATATACAAATTGATAAATGGTCTTATGGATTGCCCCTTACTTATTAACAGCATCAACCTGAAGATCCCCTCTAGGACTCTTAGAAAACATGAGCTCTTTCATATACCTTACTCTCGTACAAATTATAATATGCACTTTCCAATCTCGCGCACTCTAACTTATTTAAATTCTCATCCAGATATTGATCCTTTTGTGGGCTCACTCAGTAAATTCTTAAATCGGCTGTGATGACTGTTATTTTCCTATATGTGATTATTTATGATTGCCTTGTTGTGATTTTTATCGAGAATTTGTTGTGACTTTTTTGTTGTTGTCCTGTTCATTTCATCTTTTAACTGTATTGTATAATTTTATAAAATTTTATTGTAAAATAATGGGGTTTCCCATATATTGTTTAAATAAATAAAAAAATAAAATAAAACTTAAACTATCTTAATAGCTTCATTAAGTAGTCAATACAGTTATTTTCCTACAATTATAATTAAGTGCAATATTTAGTTATGACTAAGTTTTATCTATTAATTATTTTCAGAAATAGAAAAACAGCTATATATGGGATGTTCCTACATTAATGGTATATAACATAGTGTATCAATTTTAGATGAGCAAATGCATGGATGTAGTTTTTTGTTTTGTCACACCCAGTATAATTACTCATTAAGTTTAGATTCACATGATTTACCTGTTTCTTTTTTGTCTTTTAATGTAATTTGCCTGTCTATTGTAAATTACACATAACAAAGTGTTTATTTTTAGTGAAGTGAATCATGAAAGAACAAGCAGTGACATATTTTATGAGGAGTCTGATTTAATAAAATGTGAAACGCTGGACATAAAGGATGAAGATGACCAAGAAAGGTATATATATAAAGGGTTATAAAGATTTGATTTAGAGTTAAAAGAGATATTGGGAACACCTACTAATAGTAAACAAAAAAATTATATAAAAAATTATAGATACAGCCTTTATTAATGAAAAACTGCATATCACACTAAACATAACCACAGAAATTAACCTAAACCGAGGCAGAAACACATTCCTGACTAGATTATAAACTCCCTTAGTCTTGCCTTAAAAACATTTACCATTGTAACACTCTTAATATTTGTCGGCAAAGCATTATAGGCTTAAATCCCTTATAAAAAAGGGAAATCATTGTGGATGAATGTTTCATTCTTACAACATGAAAATCATTAACGCTTCTTGTAAAGTAGGAGTGTATTTGTCTTCGTATTACAACAAATTTATTAAAATAATCTGGAAGCATTCCCCTGCTTAGCTTAATTATAAATATCATTGCGAGATAGTATAATCTTTGTTCAACTGAAAACCACTTCAGAGTACTAAGCATTAGGTTCATTGGAGTGTATCAATTGCACCTCAAAATCGTTCTCATGCCTTTGTTAAATAAATCTTGTAGTGATTGTATCAGTCCACTATTAAGGCGAAACAACAAGGTTGTGCAATAATCAGTGTGTGGTTGGATGATAGTCTTAACACCATTATTCTAGAAAACCAAGGCAAACTTTTTGCCACTCTAGAAAAGAAGAACAGCTTCCTTCTAATTTTTTTATGGATATATTCACAATGCCTTTTCATAGATAATATATTGTCCAACATAAAACCAAGATATTTTATTTGATTGACCAATTCTATATAGTCATTATCAATATGTAATTTATACAATGATCAATCAATATTATTAACTTTGTAATGGGTTCTTATTATCATTGCTTTAGTCATGCTGGCATTTAATTTAAGTTTATTAACAAAAAAAAAACTGTTCAATTCCTTCAAGTAACCGATTCATCTCCAAAACCAGATCTCCCAAGTTGTCTCCACTACATAAAATTAAGGTGTCATCGGCAAACAAATTAATGAACTTCAGACCCTCATTATAATTGATATTTAAATATATTACAATATATATCATACACAACTACCGGAATTGCAAAGTGGATTTAGACCAGCAGGAGGTACACAAGACCACATATTTACACTGAAACAGATTATCGAAAAGAGATCAAAACAAAATAAAAGCTTACACAGTGTGCCGAGAAATAAAGTGTGGAAAAGCCTAGAAAACAAGGGAATAAACAAAAAGACAATAAGAATCGTAAAGGGAATATATAGCAACAATCTGCAGTACGTAATAAAAAACAGTATGAAGTCGGAGGGATTTACAACACAGGAAGGTTTGAGGCAGGGAGGAAGCTTGAGCCCAACATTGTTCACTGTATATGTGGATGAAATAATCAAGAAATGCGAAATAAAAGTGAAAAGAATGACAATTGGATACTGGAAGCTTTTGCTGATGATATTGTGCTAGTGGCAGAAAATGAGAGACAATTACAGGAAAACCTCAATATTTGGAATAAAGCATTTACAGAAGAAGGTATGAAAATTAATATAGATAAAACAAAAGTAATGACAATGGAAAACCAACAAACACACATTTACATAGAAGGGAATAAAATACAACGAGTGGAACAATATAAGTATTTGGAAGTGATAATGGATGAAACTGGAAAACAAGACAAAGAAATTAATGAAAGAATCGAAAAAAAGAATAAACTTTACTATGCAATAAATAATAAATTCATTAGGAAGAAAGAGGTGACGAAACAAACAAAAATAAAAGTGTTCAAAGCAATTTATAGGACAATCCTAACATATGGATGTGAATCATGGACCCTAACAGACAGGCAGAAAAACAAGATACAAACCGTCGAAATGAAATACCTGAGAACAGTACAAGGAGTTACATGGAAGGACAGAATAAGGAATACAGAAATAAGGAGAGGGCTGGGAGTACAAGCAATTATGGAATATATACAACAAAGATAGCTGGGATGGTGGGGACATATACAGAGAATGAAGGATGATAGATAGGTGAAACAAGTGTATGAAGCCCGAATACAGGGAAAACAGAAGTGAGGAAGACCTAGGCAGACCTAGGCAGACCTGGAATAGGAGTATTGGAAGTATACTTAAGGAAAAGGGAAAATCTTGGAGAGAATAGTGAAAATGGCAAAGAATAGAGACAGATGGAAGAAGTTTATATGTGGAAATTGAGAGGGAAAAAAAGGAGAATATATAACTGCCCTATACCATATGGTAGAAGGGATATACAATTATATATATATACAAACAATAGTGCCTCCAGTGCACTACCTTGCGGAACACCATACCCGTTCTCAATATTTGCAGAAAAGCTTCTGCCAACTTTATATTGCATTCTATTTGATAGATAATTTTTGAGCCAGTTTAAGGCTTTATTTTTAATACCATAATATTCCAAATTTTTCAGTAGTATCCCTCTGTCAATTGTTTCGAATGCTCTTTTTAAATCTGCTATCACGTATTAATTCTTATCAATTTGATCTTTCCATTTCGTAACTGTAAGTTAAATTGCTGTCTCACATGAATGCATCTGATGAAATCAGGACTGATTGCCCAGAAAAAGCTTATTCAAATTAAAATATTCAATTAATTGTTCATAGGCAGCTTTCTCTAAAACTTTTTCTAGGCATGGTAGTGAGTTCACTGACCTAAAGTTAACGACATTATTACTACTTTGAACTTTTTTTAATTGCTGTTAGACAACTGCTTTTCAAATTATCAGGAAAATTTCCACTTTGCAGTGAGGAGTTCACAAAATTTAAAACTTTATCTCCGATTGTTGTAAAGTCTTTTTTAAAAATTTTGAGTTTGAAACATTATGAGCATCATTACAGTACTTTAGGGAAAAAACTATTTGTTTTAACTGATGTATAGACATGGGCTTGAATTCATCAAGCCTGCTATTTATGACAGGTAAAAGTTCAGAAGACCATTCATATGGAACAATGATACTATTTGCTATGTTCTTAACACTATTAACAAAAATACATACAGCCAGCCTGACTCTGATTTAATGCAGTTATCCTTGTCTCCCTTGTACCAAAATTAATATTAGTGAAATGTTTATCCTCACACCTTTTTCCTACAAGTTTTTTTAAACACTTCCGCATTTTTTACGATTATTTTTATTTCTATCGATATTACTTTCAAAATATTTACTCTTTTTGTTTTTTTAATAGATTACACAGGGCAACAAAAAAATATTTTTGTTTTGGTGCCTGGGATTTTAGAGCTGATTTTAACTATATTTGGGACGCTAAATCTATACATGCAATCCGTTTTTCTCTATCAGCTCTACTTTTTTAGATACATCACATACATATCTACCAATGTGGTTTTTATTCAGTATATTCATTTATGAGAGTTCTAAAATTATTATATATTTCATTAATGTAGGTACAATGGTTTTATTGTCAGTCTGTAATTGAGTAAATTCCAGGTAAATCTATAAATAGTGGAACCATTGCCTATCAGGTACCTGAACTGACCCTTTTAATCACCTAACTCGGGTAAGTCTCGTCAGTTTGTGCGTTCTTACTAATGAGAGTAGATCGAATTCGGCGTGTTATTTTATGTTAAGAAAAGAGTGTTTTTGTGTTATTGAACAGAATTAAAATGAGTTCAGGTTCCAGTTCAAGAAGAAGTTGTGTAAATCAACCTGATGTGTTTTGCTATATATGCGGAGAATACATGTTTCAACAAAACAGACAAACTATTACTGACTTTGTAAAGCGAGCGTATCTTGGATACTTTGGAGTTAAGCTTGGTGATCAGGACAAAACGTGGGCCCCGCATCTCGTATGTAAAACTTGTACAGAGTATTTACGGCAGTGGACTACCGGGAAAAGAAAATGTCTAAAATTCGGCGTACCAATGGTTTGGAGAGAACCAAAAAAACCACTTCAATGATTGTTATTTCTGTTTAGTAAATACTAATGGAATCAATCGAAATAACCGCAGTAAGTGGACTTATCCCAATTTAGACTCGGCAATACGCCCTATCCCGCACTCAGATGAAATACCGATTCCAACATTTCATCAGCTACCACATATCTCTGATGACGAATATTTTCCCTCTGATCGCTCTTCTGATGCTAATAAAAGTTCTGATGCTAATGAAACTAACAGTGACTATGAGGGGACGTCATCAGTTCCTCAACGCTTCAATCAAAATGAATTAAATGATCTCACCAGGGATCTCAATTTATCGAAAAAAAGCTTCTGAAGTACTGGCTTCTAGGTTGAACGACAAAAATTTACTGGAACAAGGAACCAAAATTACCTTTTACCGTACAAGAGAAAAAGATCTGCTACCATTCTTTTCTCAAGAAGACAATCTTGTATTTTGTCACGAAATTAGGGGACTCATGAAAGAAATGGGACTTTCTGAATATATTCAATGTGGTTCAATACCACTAGCTCACTCAACGAAACTGAAAGAAGAATATAATACCATAGCTTTGGTCTTGCAGAAGATAAAGTATTACGAACATCAATGGATGATTTGTGTAGACTTAAAAATGGTAAACTTTCTTCTTGGGCAGCAAAGTGGTTACACGAAATATCCGTGTTTCTTGCGCCTCTGGGATAGTAGGGACAAAACACACCACTGGGTTAGAAAAGATTGGCCTCAGAGAGAAAACATGGACGTTGGGGAAAAGAATGTCATTAACGACGCTTTGGTTGAAAGAGAAAAAATCATACTTCCTCCGTTACATATAAAGTTGGGCTTAATGAAGCAATTTGTAAAGGCTCTTGATAAGAATGGGTCTTGTTTTGCATATATAGGGGTAAAAATGCATCAGTTGAGCACAGAAAAACTCAAAGCAGGGATATTTGACGGCCCACAAATAAGACAATTAATTAAGGATCCTGCCTTCATAAATTCAATGAATCAAGTTGAACGAGAAGCTTGGACATCATTTGTTGCAGTTGTAGAAAATTTTCTAGGCAAACATAAAGCTCAAAACTATGTTGAAATGGTTAACAAGATGCTTAATAGTTTCAAATCCTTAGGGTGCAATATGAGTATTAAAATACACTATTTACACAGCCACTTAGACCGTTTTCCAGAAAATTTAGGAGACATGAGTGAGGAACAAGGTGAAAGATTTCACCAAGATATTAAAGTTATGGAGGACCGCTACCAAGGAAGATGGGACATGCACATGATGGCAGATTACTGCTGGAGTTTAAAAAGGGACTGTTTAATAAAACATTCGAGAATGTCGCGGAAAAGAAGCTTTCCAAGTGTTGAGTGACTATTTCATTTCTTCAATGTTTTTTTTTTGTTTGTAAGTACGACATAATATTGTATTTTGTATAACTAAAATAAAAATTTCGTATCTACTTTTGTTTACTACACTTACGGATTTGAGTTACAATAATGTAACTTATATTTCTCTAAAATTGTATATCTTAAAAATTTGAGCTCCTAGGTACAAATGAATACGTTATTTGAATTCAGGACATCAAATTGATATAGAATCAGCTCAAAAAACCTCGACACCCAAAACAGCTGTTCCCCTGTGTTATTCTTTTAACTTTATAACACATGGGCTGAAAAGTCCCGGGCCTAACAAAGAAAACACGGTTTTTTTGGTTCAAAATTAGCTTTCTTCATCAACGTAATCTCCATCAAGAGCAACGCAATCATTCCAGCGCCGCTCTAACATTTCAATACCACTTTTGTAGAACGATTTATCTTTTGCCTCAAAATAGGCCTCAGTTTCAGCGATAACCTCTTCATTCGTGCGAAATTTCTTACCGGCGAGCATTTTTTCAGGTCTGCGAACAGCCAGTAGTCGCTGGGAGCCAAATCTGGCGAATACGGTGGATGTGGGAGCAATTCGAAGTTCAATTCATGTAGTTTTGCCATTGTTTTGATTGACTTGTGACACGGTGCGTTGTCTTGATGAAACAAAATTTTTTCTTTGCCATATGCGGTCGTTTCTTTGCAATTTCGGCCTTCAAACGCTCCAATAACGCTATATAATATTCACTGTTGATGGTATTTCCTTTCTCAAGATAGTCGATGAATATTACACCACGCACATCCCAAAATACCGAGGCCATAACCTTTCCAGCCGATTGTTGTGCTTTCGGGCGCTTTGGACGAGGTTCACCAGTTGCTGTCCACATCAGATGACGATCGTTTTGATTCCGGAGTGAAGTGATGGATCCATGTTTCATCCATTGTCACATATCGACGCAAAAATTCCGGTTTGTTACGTTTAAACATGGCCAAACACTGCTCAGAATCATCAACACGTTCTTGTTTTTGATCAACAGTGAGCAAACGCGGCACCCACTTTGAACAGAGCTTTCTCATAGTCAAATGCTCATGCAATATAAAGCCAACACGTTCTTTTGATATCTTTACGATGTCAGCTAACTCACGCAACTTCACTTTTCGATCATTCAAAACGATTTTATGGATTTTTTTTATGTTTTCTGGTGTTACCGCCTCATTTGGACGTCCACCGCGTTCTGCATCATCGGTGTCTCTACGACCACGTTTGAAGTCAGCAAACCAACGTTTTTATTGTTGTTTCTGATGGAGCGGAGTCCCCATAACACTTTTTAAGCCATTGCTTCGCTTGAACGGTATTTTTTTCCCATCAAGAAGCAGTGTAAAATTAAAACACGAAATTGTTTTTGATCCATTGTTTTGAAAATAACAAAAGTAGCGTCACTCTTAGCACAATAACTCACAAACTAATGAATAGAATATCATGAAATTTTAACAGCTGTCTTTTGAAGGTTAGTATTAACTGAAAAAAAGGTGACTGAAATAAAACTAGCGCCATCTATGTGTTAGGCCCGGGACTTTTCAGCCCATGTGTTAATCATTCCATAGTGATTGTCTATTTCTAGCATTAGAATAATTTTGATATAGTTTATACGCCCTATCTCTTTCGTTTGCCTTCTTTTTCACCTCGTTATCCTGCCAAGGAACATGGCAATACAGAGGCCAAAACTTCCCAGCCGTCCGGGCGCTTTGATCGCTTCGGGCGGCTTTCACCGGCTGCTGTCCACTCAGCTGACTGCCGATTTGATTCCGGTGTCTAGTGGTGGATCCATGTTTCATCCGTTGTCACATATCGCATGAAAAAATCCTTTTTATTGCACTTAAACAGGTCCAAACAGCGCTCGGAATCATCAACACGTTGTTGTTTTTGGTCCACTGCGAACAAACTCGGTACCAATTTCGAACAGAGCTTTCTCATGCCCAAATGTTCATGCAAAATGTGACCAACACGTTCTTTTGCTATCTTTAGGGTGTCAGCTATCTCACGCAATTTCACTTTACGGTCATCCAAAACAATTTTGTGGATTTTTTTTATGTTTTCCGGTGTAACCACCTCATTTGAGCGTTCAGAGCGTTCAGCTTCATTTGTATCTGTACGACTGCGTTTAAATTCAGCATACCAGTAAATGATGAGTGATTTTCCAGGGGCAGAATCCAGGTAACACTTATCAAGCCATTGCTTTGCTTGAACGGTATTTTTTCCATCAAAAAACAGTATGTAATCAGCACACAAAATTCGATTTTTTCCATTGTTTTGAACATATCTAAAGTAGCGTCACTAAAACCACTGTAACTTATAAACTAATCATCATGAAATTTTGGTACTTCCTAAAAATCATATGGATTTTTTGAAAAGGGCGACATCTCTGTGTCAGACCAAGAACTTTTCAACCTACGTGTTATAAACACCCTTCGTGGCGCGTTATCCACGTGTTGGAGCACTCACTACTCACCTGACCTTGCTCCATGTCACTTTTGTTTCGTTTTCCAAAGTGAAGAGGACGTTGAAAAGAAGCCGTTTTAATTTCTGAAATAAACAAACAAAATGTACTGTACTGTTATCTTGGTAAAAGCAAATACTGCAGTGTTCCATCAGCTCTTAATTTATTATTACTAGCATACATGTTGTACAATCGTGGCCAAATAAAATGTACATTTCGGGCGTATTCTATTAACTAGTTAGGAATATTACTTGTATTCCTAACAACATGGTCTCGCGGCCGGAAGGCCGCTGATCTTGTCCGAACCAGAGTCACCAGCCACAGATTAGAGGGGAAAGAGGTTCGGATTCGATTTTTTTAAAACGATGTATTAAAAAGAAACAAATTACGCAACCTGAAATCAACACTCAACAGGTCAAACCATCAATTTAAGAGACACCACCTTGTTTCTGTTTCCAACTTACATAAACGAAAGTTTAGGGAATCAATCAAATTTACGTAAAAACTAGACGTACTGGATGGAAACGTTTTCAGTCACCCAAAATACGTATAGGACACCTTGTCTTGTTTGAGTAAAAAAAATATATGTAAGTCTAAGTATTTGTAAACTAATGTTGAATAATATATGAGTTTTTGAATTTAATTTGATTGACTTTCACAGTATTGCCACTTGGTATGAAATTTACTAGAGGAAACCTGTTCAAACATGTTTTTCGATATTAATATCATAAAAGAAAACATTTCTTTTTACTCGTTAAGAGTTCAAGAAAACTGGTGATTCTTTAAGATTCATGTGATGTTCTAGATTAAAAGTGCTAAGAGGGGATGAAACCTCTTTGGTTTAATAAATTATTTATTAAAAACAAAATATAATTTTAGTTACAGTGGCGAACAAAAGTATGGAAACATTTTCTTAATCAAAAATATAAAATACTATCCTTTAGAAATAAAAAAACTAGTTTTGTTGACAATTTCTTTATAGAATTTTATTATTGACTATAAAAACTTTGTTTACCTTTTCTGGTAGATAAGGTTTTTAAGAAACGCGTTTTGTCCTTATCGAATGCATTGAAATAATTTTATCATTCTGCTTTAAGAGTACGTTATTGCTAATACGAAGTAATTTAGTAGGTGTATTGGTGTCAGACGTGATTATTAGGCGTCGTCTGTTATCTGAAACTCTCCATGATAGGCGTGGTGTTAAAAAGCCACTCCTTACAAAGCGTCACAGAAAAGAGAAATTGAAATTTGCTAAGAAACATAAAGACTGGACTCAAAATCAGTGGTCTCTAGTAACCTTCAGTGACGATAGTAGGTTCAATCTCTTTTTGGAAGTGATTCTACTGGTTATGTAAGAAGACCAGTTGGTCTAAGATATGACCCAAAGTACCTTGTGCCTACTGTCAAACATGGCGGTGAAAATATCATGGTATGCGGTTGTTTTCAACGGTCTGGTACGGGGCCATTGGCAAAGATAAATGGCAGATTGGATGCTCAAATGTATCTTGAGCTATTGGAAAATAATTTGATTCCTTATTAAGAAGATTTGCCACTCTCATGGATTTTTTCAACAAGGCAATGAACCAAAACACACATCTCGCTTGGCCAAGAATTGGTTTTCTGAACAAAGGATTCCGGTGCTGCGCTGGCCTTCACAATCACCTGATTTGAACCCGATAGAGAATCTTTGGCACTATCTGGATAAACAAATTAGGAAAAGTAATATAAAAAACCGGGACGAACTTTAAAGCATTAAAATAAGAATGGAAAAAAATACCACTCGATTTTTGTGCTAGGTTTATTGACTCTATGGGCAGAATATGTCGAGCAGTGATTGACGCAAAAGGATATCCTGCTAAATATTAAATATTTTCAACATCTTAGTCGTCTTAGTGGAATTTTTATTTTATAATAAAAATGTTTCCATACTTTTGTTTGTGCATAATTTTGTTCCATTAAAAACTAAGCACATTTCTAATAAACAATAACTGTTTTAGCCTTCAAAATGTTTGTTGCATGTACACGATTAATAAATATATACCCACGGGTCGGGATGGATAATGATATTCTGCGATAGATTTCATTTATATAGCTTAGAAAAAAGAAGAGAAATGCATAAATTAGCTTTTTTACATAAATTAATAAATAGTTCTGTTGTCTCTTCTTATATTTTGAAAGAAATTAACTTTGTAGTACCTAGAATATCTAACACATGGGCTGAAAAGTCCCGGGCCTAACACATAGATGGCGCTAGTTTTATTGCAGTCACCTTTTTTTCAGTTAATACTAACCTTCAAAAGACAGCTGTTAAAATTTCATGATATTCTATTCATTAGTTTGTGAGTTATTGTGCTAAGAGTGACGCTACTTTTGTTATTTTCAAAACAATGGATCAAAAACAATTTCGTGTTTTAATTTTACACTGCTTCTTGATGGGAAAAAAATACCGTTCAAGCGAAGCAATGGCTTGAAAAGTGTTATGGGGACTCCGCTCCATCAGAAACAACAATAAAACGTTGGTTTGCTGACTTCAAACGTGGTCGTAGAGACACCGATGATGCAGAACGCGGTGGACGTCCAAAAGAGGCGGTAACACCAGAAAACATAAAAAAAATCCATAAAATCGTTTTGAATGATCGAAAAGTGAAGTTGCGTGAGTTAGCTGACATCGTAAAGATATCAAAAGAACGTGTTGGCTTTATATTGCATGAGCATTTGACTATGAGAAAGCTCTGTTCAAAGTGGGTGCCGCGTTTGCTCACTGTTGATCAAAAACAAGAACGTGTTGATGATTCTGAGCAGTGTTTGGCCATGTTTTTAAACGTAACAAACCGGAATTTTTGCGTCGATATGTGACAATGGATGAAACATGGATCCATCACTTCACTCCGGAATCAAAACGATCGTCATCTGAGTGGACAGCAACTGGTGAACCTCGTCCAAAGCGCCCGAAAGCACAACAATCGGCTGGAAAGGTTATGGCCTCGGTATTTTGGGATGTGCGTGGTGTAATATTCATCGACTATCTTGATAAAGGAAATACCATCAACAGTGAATATTATATAGCGTTATTGACCCCCCCCCCCCCCCCCCCCCCCCCCCCCACCCCCCCCCCTCATTCCCCCCCAGAGCGTTTGAAGGCCGAAATTGCAAAGAAACGATCGCATATGGCAAAGAAAAAAAATTTTGTTTCATCAAGACAACGCACCGTGTCACAAGTCAATCAAAACAATGGCAAAACTACATGAATTGAACTTCGAATTGATCCCACATCCACCGTATTCGCCAGATTTGGCTCCCAGCGACTACTGGCTGTTCGCAGACCTGAAAAAAAAATGCTCGCCGGTAAGAAATTTCGCACGAATGAAGAGGTTATCGCTGAAACTGAGGCCTATTTTGAGGCAAAAGATAAATCGTTCTACAAAAGTGGTATTGAAATGTTAGAGCGGCGCTGGAATGATTGCGTTGCTCTTGATGGAGATTACGTTGATGAATAAAGCTAATTTTGAACCAAAAAAAACGTGTTTTCTTTGTTAGGCCCGGGACTTTTCAGCCCATGTGTTAGTAGATCCAGCGACTATTTTTGTCTATCTTCTGCTAATACCAATGTTGCGCTTTTATCACCTGTCCACAAATTGTTACAACCAACTTAATTTTTAAAAAAACTTTACTCCAGACTCAATGTAATTTAACGTAAATATGTATTTAGATGTATACATATAAAAAGTGATTTCCGTGATAAATGTAATTTCGATTTCAGAATTTAGAATTAATATGTGTTAATTTAAGTATATTTATCTAGACTGTAATATGTGTTAATTCAAGTATATTTATATAGACTGTTTATATATACGGCCCAGTAAATTATTTTGTTGTTGGGCTATGTTTAAATAAATATTGTAATTGTAAAAAGTTTAAATGTTAAGACTAGAGATGGGAATTTAAATGTTTCCATACTTTTGTTCGCCACTGTTTACGAACATCGTCTTATTTTAAACTTTCTTTTGTCTTATTTTTAGTGCATCTTCAGATTACTGTATCCGAGAAAATCAGGGATGTTCTACATTCCCTGAAAATGATGATGATAAAATAATATGTGAAGAGACGATTACAAATCATCTCTCTGATGATACGAAATTGATACAAGATTGTATTTTTAGATCTGATCAGTCAACAACAAATTGTTTTGTGCATAAACATCCCGAAGATGACAAGTTTAAATATGCTCATTGTAATTATGAAACAAAACATGAAATCAATTTAAACCCACATATACTAGTACACGAAAATTCCAGTGAAATTGTAATGTTTAAATGCACTTATTGTCATTTTCAAACAAAACATAAAAAGAGTATGAATCAACATCAGTTAGTACATCAAAATTCCAATGAACTGGAAATGTTTAAATGTGTCCATTGTAATTATGAGTCAAAACGTAAAGATGATTTAACTGGACATCTATTAGTACATAAAAATTCCAGTGAAATCAAATTGTTTAAATGTGAGCATTGTGATTATCAATCAAAATATAAAAGTTGTTTAAAGCAACATCTATTAGTACATAAAAGTTCCAATGAAATCGAATTGTTTAAATGTGGGCATTGTGATTATCAATCAAAATATAAAAGTTGTTTAAAGCAACATCTATTAGTACATAAAAGTTCCGATGAAATCAAACTGTTTAAGTGTGTGCATTGCAATTATCAATCGAAATGTAAAAGTTATTTAAATCGACATCTATTAATACATAAAAATTCTAGTGAAATTAAAATGTTTAAATGCACTTATTGTCCTTTTCAAACAAAACATAAAAAGAGTATGACTCAACATCAATTAGTACATCAAAATTCCAATGAAACGGAAATGTTTAAATGTATTCATTGTAATTATGAGTCAAAACGTAAACGTGATTTAGCCGGACATCTATTAGTACATAAAAAATCCAGTGAAACCAAATTGTTTAAATGTGGGCAGTGCGATTATCAATCAAAATATAGAAGTTGTTTAAATCAACATCTATTAGTACATAAAAGTTCCAATGAAATGAAATTGTTTAAATGTGTGCATTGCAATTATCAATCAAAATATAAAAGTTGTTTAAGCCGACATCTATTAATACATAAAAATTCCAGTGAAATTAAAATGTTTAAATGCACTTATTGTCCTTTTCAAACAAAACATAAAAAGAGTATCAATCGACATCAATTAGTACATAAAAATTCTAATGAAATTGAAATGTTTAAATGCACTCATTGTTATTTTCAAACAAAACATAAGAATTGTTTAAATAAACATCTATTGATACATAAAATTCAGTGAAATTGAAATATTTAAATGTACTTATTGTTATTAAAATTATATAAAAACAACACTATGTTTTAATTTCCAATATATTTAAAGTCACTTGACAATTGTTTCACCGTACAATGGCTTCTTAAGAAGTAAATAAAATATTTGGTAGTAATCCTGGTTAAATAGGGCTTAAAACTATCCTTAATTACCTAAGATTATGCTAATCATTTTATTATATTATTTACAGACAGAATTATTTTAAGAATGCAAATCTGTGGTACTATTTCCGAGAACTAATAAAGATTAAGTAAGGGTGAATGGTTTAAGTCTACCTGTTCGTTTAATAATTGATTGGAGTTTTTCTGTTTGTTAATTTCAAGACATTCAAGCAAATTTTGGATGGTTGTAATTGTCTATACTGGTATCGATACGTAGACGATATAATTGTATGCTTTACAGGTACGGACAGACAATTAACTCACTTTTTACAGTATATTAATTCTTTACATAGAAATATCAGTTTTACAATGGAAGAAGAAGTCGAAGGGAAAATTAATTTCCTAGACCTAACAATCAGTAAAGCCATGAAAAAACATGAATTTGCAATATATCACAAACCTTGTCATACAGATACCACAATTCACAATAGTTCTCACCACCCTAACCAGAAGAAAATTTTACTAAAGAATTAAACTACATAAAACAAGTAGCCGTTAACAATGGTTATTCGGTTACTTTAATCAATAGTATCGTTAGGAAAAAACTTAGAAACAAGGCAATCTCAGAAATATACCCACGTTTTAAGGACAGAAATACCCCTTTTAAATGCTTAACCTATTTCGGCAAACCAACGGAAAAACTGGGGAAATTTTTATATCAAAAAAATATCAACATAGCTTACAAGACTAACAATACTATAGGGAAATATCTTAAAAACTACAAACCACAAATCAATAAAGACAATAAATCGGGGGTTTATCAATTAACATGTGGGTCATGTCCTAAAACATACATCGGACAAACTGGACGTACATTTAGACAAAGAATTACAGAACACGAAAAAAGTTTCATCCATAGAAAATCTAATTCAACATATGCTAATCATCTTTTAACAGAAAATCACACATTTAACAAGAATTTCAAAATTTTACTCACCCAACAAAAAGGTTTAAAACTAAACCTTTTAGAGACAATGCAAATAAATCGATTAAGGACTACAGGTACCTTACTCAACGACCCGGTAGATTTAAGTAATTCACCATTATTCAATTTATTCTCCTAACTCCAAATCTGTGTGGATTTCCCAATACTATCAATAATTTAATTATGTGTAATATTATAATTAAGAAATTATATAAAACTGTGAATATTAAACCTAACTTGACAGTGTAAAATGTAGATCTGAAGAAGCTGCATCGACAGCGAAACGCAGCATCGCAATTTAAATAAACCAGTGGAAATTGACTAAAAACAGTCTTTTATTATACATTCAAGCAAATTTAATTTTTTTGATTTATTTTCTATATGTAGGATTTTTAACGTATCATCAAAATTATGGGATTCGTTTATTATATGGGTTGCGTAATGTGAATTGTTCTTATTTTTTAAATAACTATGTTTATGTTCTTTAATGCGAGTTTCAAAAGATCTACCAGTTTGTCCTACGTAAGTTTTAGTACAAAATCTACAATTTAATAAACAAACTCCTGATTTTACGGATTTCTTAGATATGGTTTTGTTATTCAAAATTATTTTTCACGGGAACAGATAGACAACTAACAATCCTCCTTAACTTTCTAAATAATTTGCATCCTAATATTAAATTTACCATAGAATTAGAAACCAATAACTCTATAAATTTTTAGACATATCTATATCAAAAGTGAACAATAAACACGATTTCTCGATTTTTCACAAACCTTCACATACTGACACAGTCATATACAATAGTTCATCCCACCCTTATCCTCACAAAATGGCAGCTTTTAACTCTTTCATACATAGATTGTTACATATCCCTATGACTAAAACTAATTTTAACCAAGAATTCAACATAATGAAACAAATAGCAATTAATAATGGATATTACCCCAACATTACAGATAATATCTTGACTAAAAAATCCTTTAAATAAGCAATCTCTCTAATCTATCCCACAATTAATGACAAAAAAGGAAAATTTAGTACGCTCACATACACAGGGAAAATAACTAGAACAATTTCCAAACATTTAATAGAAAAGAACAATAAAATAGCATCCTAAACCAGTAATTCCTTAGGTAGTATAATTTTGAATAATAAAACCAAATCTAAGAAATCCGTAAAATCAGGAGTTTATTTATTAAATTGTGGATCTTGTACTAAAACCTACGTAGAACAAACTGGTAGATCTTTTGACACTCGCATTAAAGAACATAAACATAGTTATTTAAAAAATAAGAACAATTCACATTACGCAACCCATATAATAAACGAATCCCATAATTTTGATGATACGTTAAAAATCCTACATGTAGAAAATAAATCAAAAAAATTAAATTTGCTTGAATGTCTTGAAATTAACAAACGGAAAAACTCCAATCAATTATTAAACGAACAGGTAGACTTAAACCATTCACCCTTACTTAATCTTTATTTGTTCTCGGAAATAGTACCACAGATTTGCATTCTTAAAATAATTCTGTCTGTAAATAATATAATAAAATGATTAGCATAATCTTAGGAATTAAGGATAGTTTTAAGCATTATTTAACCAGGATTACTACCAAATATTTTTCTTTCTTATTTACTTCTTAAGAAGCCATTGTACGGTGAAATAATTGTCAAGTGACTTTAAATATATTGGAAATTAAAACATAGTGTTGTTTTTATATAATTTTATTATGAATTTCCAACAAGTATCGGCTAACACAATCAAAGATCTTATTGTTATTTTCAAACAAAACGTAAGAATAGTTTAAATCTACATCTATTAGTACCTGAATATTTCGGTGAAGTTGACATATTTAAATGCACTTATTGTTATTTTCAAACAAAACTTAAGAAGAGTTTAAATCGACATCTATTAGTACATGGTGAACATTGAAATGTTATTGTATAGTATTTTTCACGATCTAAGAAAGTGACTTAGCTACCTATACCCATTCAAAATTCAACAAGATTCGAAAGTGATTAATTTATGGCTGTGTAATGAGAAGGCATCTTGCAGGGCCGCATTATACCTGATTGTATAATTGTTGGGATTAAAATTTTATTGTGATAAGAATTTTAATGTACTTATAATAATGTAATTATAATACACAATATAGTAGTGTTCTCGCGTACATTTGATATATAATTTTAGTTATTAATTAACATCTAGTACAATTTCGCTATCGCTACTATCTTGCAAATCAATAATAAGTTTTTTCTAAAACCAGGGGTGCTCAAACGGTCGATCGCGATCGACAAGTCGATCGCGAGTGCTTTTTGAGTCGATCTCGAGAAAAAAATTCCGATATAGAACTATTCACAGATTTTGTTTTAGGTAACTAAAACAAGATGTAATGAATAAACTACTCAAATTTATTCGATTCACAATTAGGCCAGAATAACCCGCTCATCACTTTCTTTTATCGTAATAACCCCCTGCTAGCGGCAAAAGGCGCCTTTATCAAAGGAACGCGCGGTACTTGTCAAAGAAAAGCCGCGTTTTTGATTCCCGCCGATTTTTCTAGAAATTTCGGGCAGCGTGTTTGACGGGAACTTCGTTCCCGCGGATATAAATGTTGCGCCTGCAAGAATACGAGTCAGTCTGAGTTGTAACTTGAAGGCGATACATCGATACAAAGTTTATTAATAAATAGTCCAAAATGAGTGCAACGAAGAAAAGTAAAACGTATCATTTTAATAACGATTGGGAGGAAGAATTTTTCTTTTGTATGGTAAAGGATAAGTGCATTTGTCTCATTTGCCGTGCGTCAGTTGCTATACCTAAACGTGGAAATTTAGAGAGGCATCATAAAACGGTTCATAAAAACTATGAAAAGGATTTTCCGTCACAGAGTGAATTAAGAAAACGAAAAGTACGTGATTTGATAACTTGTTTGAAAAAAGAACAAACCATATTTACAAGACCAGCCAAACAATCAAAAGCTGCAACGATCGCGTCATTTAAAATATCTCATATATTGGCGAAACACAAGAAACCATTTGATGATGGAGTGGTTGTGAAGGAAGCATTTATTGAAGCGAGTGAGACTTCATTTGGAGATTTTAAAAATAAATCAGAGATTATGTCCGCTATTAGAGAACTTCAGTTATCTCGTCCGACTGTCACAAGGCGTGTTGAAGTCATGAGTCAGGACATGGCAGATAAACTAAAACATGATATCATGGAATGTACATACTTTTCTTTACAGTTCGACGAATCCACCGTTATGGCAGACACTGCCCAGCTGTGTATTTTTATTCGAATGGTATTCAATGACATGTCGGCTAAGGAAGAGTTTTTGGCAATGATTCCTCTGAAAGGAAAGACCCGTGGCGAAGATATATATGACGTTTTCTTCAATTTTGTAACAAACTACAAGCTACCAATATATAAACTAGTGTGCATTACAACCGATGGAGCACCAGCAATGACTGGAAACAAAAACGGTTTTGTGGCATTGTGTCGACCTAATGATGATTTCCCTTCATTTTTCTCCTTCCATTGCATTATACATCAACAAGTTTTGTGTTCAAAAGTCCTAAACATGGAGGAGATTATGGGCATTGCAATAAAAATTGTGAATTCTATCTGTGCACGTAGCTTGCAACGACGGTTCTTTGAATTGCAGTTGGAAGATAGTCAGCTGAACACACTGATTTAGTTCTTCACACGGACGTCAGGTGGTTGAGTCGCGGAAAATTCCTAGAAAGGTTTTAAGAATTATTGCCCGAAATAACAGCTTTTCTGGACGAAAGAGGTGATGACACTCAGAAGCTGAAAAACGGAAAATGGCTGACTGAGTTGGCATTTTTGACAGACATCACAATGCATTTAAACACCATTAATTTGGAGCTTCAAGGTAAAGGAAAAACTATTGTTGAGATGATTAGCGCAATAAACGCATTCAAAAGTAAATTGCAACTTATGATAGATCAACTGAAACGAAAGGATCTGAAAAATTTTCCGTCTTTGAAAGCAAGGATTCCTCAGTTGAATTATGATATTTATGAGGCAGAATTATCAAATATTTTGGGCCAATTCGAAATACGTTTTTATGATTTCAGTAAATTGGCAAATATCGCATCATTTATGAGTTTTTCTTGTAAAAACATTGAGGAATTAGCTACTGAAATAGCAAGTCAGTTTAACATGGACTCATGTTCTGTTGAAAATGAGTTAGTGCAGCTTATATCAGATATACATCTCAAAGCCACAGCATCTGATACAAAATTCTGGTGTTTTATATCTGAAGATAACTATCCGAATCTAAGGCAAATCGCCCTTCAACTGACGGCAATGTTTGGATCAACTTACTTGTGCGAGTCTGCATTTTCTGAAATGAAGATAATTAAGTCAAAATATCGCAATCGACTAACTGACGAACATGTGTCATCATGCTTGCGATTAGCACTCGGTAATTACGTACCATCTTATGAAAAGTATGCTGAGGACATGCAGTGCCACGCTTCAACATCCAAAGTCACTCTTTAGTTAAGTTTAGACACTAGAACTCGTTTGTTTTGTAAGAACCAATAAACTCGCAATTTTGAATAATTAGGAGTTTTTTCATTGACATTTTAGAGCAGACCTACACTTACCTTGACTAAAAAAATGCATATTGTGCGGAAAACTAATATCTATGCCACGATACACCCTACCTAGACGACAATCCTGCATCACACTTACTTGCAGCCTCTCAGAGTCGATCGATCGTAGTCTAACAATATTGAGGTAGATCGCCAGCAGTTCAAGTTTGAGCACCCCTGTTCTAAACTATCTATATTTATTTACATACATCTATATGAGTTTTCAATTTTTTTGATGTGTTGAATACGGTTTCTCCAGTCTTCAACGGTTACATTTTTGACTTCTGTCTTTATCAACTCCATCACACTACTGTTTAAAGTGGGTGTATTATTGTGAGCACGTATATTAGACTTTATTTTGATGCCATATCAACTCGATCGCATTAAAGATACAATAATGTGGTGGAAGCCAAATTATTTCGTGTCCTGCTTCTTTTGCAATTTTATCACAAACATATTCCTTTGAAAAATTGCAACTTTTTAAAACTTCTAATAATTGTTTAACTGTATAACTTTCATGGAAATATATGTCACGTTCGCACAAAAAGGCTTGTATTTCCCTTTTTCTACTGGTGGAACTTGGTACCTTATTCATTTGGCAACTATGATAGGATGCATTATACATCACAATCCAATCGGTGGTATATTCGGCATTAATTTGTTTTGAAGCCAATCTTCAAAAACTTCAGCGGTTGTATCACAATGATAATTAATCCAAGCTGGAATCTAAAATATTCGTGGCTGCTAGAAATAGACACTCTGGTATCCAGCCTTCTTCTGACCACGCATGTAAAGTGGTTATTCTTTTACCTTTATTTGATGTAGCTTTGGTGTGGCATTTTTTGGGTTTATCAATCCATCCTTTACTGGGTGTGTCGTAGGTATCATACCAAGTCTCATCTAGGTAGATTATCGTTCGATTTTCCGATCTAGCTGTATTTATTTTTTCAAAATATTCCATTCTGAGTAGTTGTAAGCGCTGTGGTTCCATTATAACTTGCCTTTTGTCTTTTTTTTTTTGAACAAAAACCCCAAACGACGTAGAATACGCCATAAAGTTGTAGTGGAACATTTTATCACAACTATCCTCGGTCAGCGTTCGTGAAAAGTGACAATAACGTGGGAACTTTTTATCCTGCATACATTTCATAAATTTTGCGGCGGATTAAGTCTTCCTGGCAGAAATCAATACATTTCGACACACCTTTCTCTTTTCGTGTACTTTCAGGGATGCTTATTAAAGCTGATGTCTCCATTAATGAAAAGTACTTTTCATGGCCTTGCTCCACCAACTTTAAATAAACACTATTAACTATCACTTTTGCCTCAACAGGCAAACATTTGCGGGCTTCTGATGGAAAGGGCTTCGGACATTTTAAGACACTATTGAACTTTATAATACACCCTATTTCAGTATAATATTGCAGATAAAATGAAGAATATATTCTTTATATATGAACACGAAGTAGCCAATAAAATGTTAGATTGAAAGGGAGGTGTATATATATATATATATATATATATATATATATATATATATATATATATATTTATATGTATATATATATATATATATATATATATATATATATATATATATATATATATATATATTTATATATATATATATATATATATATATATATATATATATATATATATATTTATATATATATATATATATATATATATATATATATATATATATATATATATATATATATATATATATATATATATATATTATATATTTATATATATATATATATATATATATATATATATATATATATATATATATATATATATATATATATATATATATATATATATATATATATATATATATATATATATATATATATATCTATCTATCTATCTATCTATCTATCTATCTATCTATCTATATCAATTACGACCCTGTTACAGCTAGTTACGTGCGGTGATCCTAACGGTCGATTAATGTTTTTATTGCATCAGTTTGCCAAATCACTTTCTTAGATCTTGAAAAATACTATAATTCTCAAACATAATATAAAAGTAGTTTTATGAATATTCTATTACAACATAAAAATGCCAAAGAACAGGGAAATGTTTATATGAGACCATTGTAACTATCGCACAAAATACAAAAACAATTTTGGTTATGACATAAAAATTTGAGTGAAGTTGAAATGTTTAAATGTATTCATTTTAATTTTGAGACGAAACATGAAATAAATGTAAAAGGATACCAGTTACTACATAAAGACCCTCAGTTTCAAAATCAATAAATCGAACATAATCACTTTTAAATTTGAAATAACTGCAAGTGATATGCCCATTTCCCACAATACTTCGACCAAGTTCTTGGGTGTTAGGACTGACTATAAACCGAAATTTATTGACCATATTCAAACCCTTAATGCCAAAGTGGCCTCTAGTTGCATACAGTCCAATTGAACTGGGAAGTGGCATAGCAGAAAATGTTTACTTTACCTTGGTGGAAGCCCATTTGAGTTATGGTAGTCCGATTTGGTGATTTTGCAGCCAATGTCAATTTTTTAATTGCGTCTTTATTTTGCAAAAAAGAACAATTTGCTATTTGTGTAAGACAAAGGTTAGAGATCATTGTAGACCATTATTTTACCAACAAAAAATTGTAACTTGACCTTGATTGCTAATACTGGGAACTGCAACTTATTTGCAAGTGATTCATCAGTATGAAACAAGATACTCTTATAATATACCTTTACCTATTCGAAAGCTAACACTAACTAAAAGTTCATTATTTTTTGAGGGTTTCAAGCTGTATATTCACCTTTCACCATGTATTAGACACATAGGAAATATGAAATTACTAGGACAATTTTTTTTTCAACGTCCGGCGGAGTCTTAATAATAAACAATATTGAGTTTGGCAAAAATTTTATTTACACATGATCTGTACACCTTTGAATTATTTTTCTACATAGTTGTCGTTTCGGTTACAACACTTTGAATGTCGGTGGACAACTTTTTTTTTAACTTTTGCACTCGACACTGGTTATTCTGTGTTAGCATCATCAGGAGCGATTAGTGAACCGACAGTCGGTCCTCGCTCCTGATGATGCAAACATGGTTAGACAGCCGCATATCGAGCACAAAAATAAAGTATTGTGACAAAGATTCCACAATCTTCACAGAGTTACATTGCTCTTTAACAGTAACTGTTGTTAAAGTTTTTTGTAATAAAATGTTATAATTTCCATTTTAGTGTATTTTCTTAGTACCTTATGTACATCGGTAGAAAAAAAAGGTCCTACCATAATAACAATGGGATTAATAAAGCTTGCAAATAAGTTTCTTGTAACCCCGTTATTGTTATCCTTAAAATATTTCTTACGAGAAAACGGAAAGAGCATTATGTTAGAGAAAGATACGAAATAATTTGGTTTTCAGAGTATAATGAAATTGGCAACATAGTTTCTCGCTTGCTTCCCGCCGCACGCAATCACGTGTTATTTATAATAACTAGAGACCGGATTATATGCAACATAAAAATCTTGAAATATGCATGAAAAATGCTTAAAATATGCATGAAAAGGGTCAAAATATGCAATATTAAATAATAATAAAAGTAGTAATTTTTAGTTTTTTATTTCAAAATCAGCATAAAATTAACAAGTTATCAACGATGTTTAAATTTAATTAACAATTATTTAACATTTTTTAAAATTATTTAACATTTGTATTCTTGTACACGTAAACAATAAGGTATTGTTCCAAATGTTTGGTAGTAAGATTGTGTCTTCGATCACTTAAAATATTTTTATAAGTGGAAAAAGACCGGTCCACATCCACTGAGGTAACTGGGCAGTATTTGAATTTGGGTGCTCTGTTAGCACTTATTGTTTCTGACAAAAGTTCACCCGTCCCATTAATAAAACTATCAATTTGACACGAAGGTTCAAAGCCTGGGTTACTGCACAAAACGTTTTCAAATTTTTCTTTAACTCTATACGGGAATACATCTGGCAATGTGGAGTTTATTTCACGGATTTTATTCATTAACTGAATTGATTCGGTCAACGCCAAACCTCGAGTTTCATGCTTTTTAATACCCGCAGGTATGTGGGAAAAGTGAATGCTAATCAAAGCTATGTTTTTTTTAATATCCGAAGAGACACTTTTTGCGGGTGGTATGGTACACGTGAAACTTTAACACAACACGTTAAAAACTACACTGATGCAAGCGCGTCAATAATAATGTTAAAACTGATATCTTGTTTTAAAATAAAAATTCGTCTTCGAGAAAATTGTTTATTTGATCCACGCTCAAACAAATATTCTTAGAAACTAACTACTTATCAGTTAATTTCCCGACCAAGAAACAAAGGAATGAAATAGCGTCGTAATTTTGGGTATTCCCTTGGCACTATAACCTAATCGATGTTTAGATTATTGCAGGTAATGTTCCGGCGATAAGATCGGTTCCAGACGGCGACATTAACAATACCCTGAGCAATTCAATTGCCTAGTAATACCGAGAAATATTGTAAATATAGGGAAAATATGCATCATTACTAGATTTTGGGTAAAATATGCAATAATCGGTGAGAATGGTCTAAATATGCATATAATCCGGTCTCTAATAATAACCTTGACACTTTTATATGATTATATATTATTTATTAAAAATATATCAATTATTAAGTATTGATAACTGCATAAATGCGCGTGCAAGGCACGCGTTCATTCTAGTATCTTTTAAAAGAAAGTCCGATCAGTGCAATGCATGTTTGGATTCAAAATTTAAAAAAACGCCCTCGTCCGCGCGTAGTTTTCTTTAAACTACGTTACCACAGCGAAGATTCACTTAAAAAAATACATGAAAAGTAATGTTTATATAATATTTTTTCAAACAAGTGTGAGGTTAACTGCCTTCATATTTTAACAAACGAAATCGTAATATTTTTTATGTAAATATTTTTTTGTGACTTTACTTTTTAAGCACATACGACAACAAAAATTTGTTGCTTTTGATCGAAGAAAAAATATGGATTCTTATCTTTTACGTGTTAAATATCTGAAACGTTTACAATTAATTATGACAATACGGCTTGGTAAACCATCTTTACATTGAAGCAGTGAATGCATGCTGCTAAAATTTATTATTTCTCAAAATTTCAAGCAAAACTACTTTTAACAGTTACTCGCAAGAAATACCTTAAAAAAAGGAATTCTATTTTTTTTTTAATTTTTTTTTTTATTTATTTACGTGACAGGCCCATTAACTAATAAAGACAAAATACAAAAGTTTACAACATAAATGACACTTAAAACTAAAGGCTAAAACTAAGAAATTCAGAAAATAACCCCGATCTGCCTCTTAAAGAGTGACAAGGAGCTGGAGAACAAGTCCAGTGATGGGCAGTTATTTACAATGCCCATAGATCTTATTATGAAGGTATGAGCTCCGTAGGTTGTCTTATGATGAGGTTTGAAGAAGGACAACGTAGATCTAGTATGTCTAGAGGGTGCATACAAATTAATCTGAGATAAAAGTTCTGGACAATTTGCAATGGAATTTAAAATTTTAAAGAACATTACATTTTGTTTTAATACTCTGCAAGCCTTAAACGGTAGATCTCAATTATATGACATTGTTATGTTTTTAAATTCCAGCAATGATTGTAGTAAACAGAGGAACAATTCCGTCATTTTACGGCTGCGCCTGCTTCAAATATCGATAACAAGAAAAACCTGCCAAAACAAGCGTTGCGACATCTCTCTATTGTAAATGAACCCTTAAACTAAGAAAATATTTCAATCGAAAACGCCTAAAACTGTTGCTGTCATTTCTGGATGCATTTGATTTCTTAACCTATATTTTTTCATAACTGTCAACTATGGAAACGCTGTACTGTACTAGTACTATTATATTTAGATTCTAGGAGAAATATTTGAGAAAAACTAATTTTAACAAAATTAATATAAATATCCAAAGATATCAGTTTAATACTTGATAATTTGCTCAAGGACAGTGAGGCCACTATTAATGTTAGTACAATAATGGAGGATGCAATGGAATTATGTAAAATTGAAAAACAAATAACACATTTTGATAACACAAAACTATTTGTTGCTCCAGGTGTAAAAGACAGCAAAATTGTATCGCACACCGTGGTAACAGAAGATGAAAATAGTGATGAATTATTAATAAAAGTTGAACCAAAAATAAATGTCCCATTGGATGTTTCGGTAGATACTTATGAATACCTGTATAACATGCAGGAAACTAATTTATCAAGTCAGATGGAAAATCCCCGGAAATGTCTACTAGAGATTGTATTACTAGATCATTCATATAGTGCTTATGATATGTCTTTAGATGAAATTGAAAATCCCTGGCTATGTTTAGAAGAAATGAAACATGTTTTAAAAATTGTATTACTAGATCATTCGTACAGTACTTATGGTGTATCTTCTAACAAGTAAGTTTTTTTATTTATAACATGTAAGTTGCAGACAAGATATAATCTATACCAGGTGTACAAGTATGAAATGCGGATTTTTTTTCTAAAAAAAACATGTTAAATTCGGAAAAAGTGCTTTATTCAAAGTATGCTCCATCGCTTGTTATACATTTTTCCCATCTTTCGGGCAATTTGTGAATACCACGCCAGTAAAAATCTTCCCCTTGTGCTGCAAACCATTCATCGAGCCATTTTTTCACATCTTTGTACAAACCAAAGCGCTGCTCAGCAAGTGTGTGACCCATTGATGCAAACAGGTGGTAATCGGAAGGAGCCAGGTCTGGTGAGTAAGCCGCATGGGGTAGAACTTCCCAGCTGAGTGCTTCCAACATGTCGCGAACTGGTTTTGCCGTAGGTGATGGAACATTGTCATGAAGAAAAATGACTTTGTGTTGCCTCTTTCGGTATTCTTTCTTTTTTCAAGCAGCGAACGGTTCAAATCGGTCAATTGTTGTTGGTAACGTTTAGTATTAACCGTTTCTCCAGGTTTTAACAGCTCATAATAGACCACGCCCCTCTGGTCCTGCCAAACACAGAGCATTGTCTTTCTGCCCAAGCGATTCGGTCTTGTGGTCGATGTGGATGGTGTGCCTGGGTCTACCCATGATTTTTTGCTTTTGGGATTCTCAAAATAAACCCACTTTTCATCCCCTGTAACTATATGATGCAAAAATGACTTCCTTTTGTACTGAGCGAGCAAAATGTCACACGTCCATTTGTCTGTCGTTCAACTCATGTGCTACCCATCTACCGGCTTCTGAATCTTTCCCATCTCTCGTAGCCGATTGGAAACAGCTTGTTGACTAACGCCCAATTGCTTGGCGAGTTGTTTTTGTCTTTGCGAATCATCTTCGTCCAACAATGCTTACAATGCCACATCTTCATATTTTTTTGGCGGTTTTCCACGTTCCTTGTTTGCGACATCGAAGTCATCACTTTTGAAACGACAAAACCATTGTTCACACGTATCTTGCGATGGAGCATGTTCACCATAAGCTTCTCGAAGTAATCGGTGTGATTCAACTGCAGTTTTCTTCAAAAGAAAACAAAAAATTAATCTGTCCGCGAATGCTCTTTGTTCGGTATAAATTTCGACATATTGAACACAACACTATGCACACACTTTTCCAATTTATCACTCATGCGCGTCTGACACTTGTTGATGACTCAACAAAATGGCGCACTGTCAAATCTTTATAGCACAAACTGCATTGGTGCACCATCTGTTGTCAGAAATCCACATTTCATACTTGTACACCTAGTATAGCGATCAGTTGCTACAATAGGATTGTATTTTTTTTTTGCTGTTTCCATAGTTTTAAAAAAAGGACACACAAACCTGTTACTTCTAGCTTCTCAAATCGTGTTTGATCCAGAAAATAAGTATAATTTTATATTGTTCTTACACACTGTCATGGTTGTGTTAAACTTTGCATGTTATTTTAAGACTCATATTATTTAGAATCAAAGTAAATTACAATATTGATTCGCCATTATCAAAGGAGCAGATTCTGTATCATTTTTAGTTTGACCAATGCACAGGTGTGGTTTTTTATATAGCTTCTACCAGTGTAATTACACTTTTAATTTTAGTAGGGATGACTGACCTCTTTCTCTTATACTCTATTAATGTAATTTGTATTTCTATTCGAAATTACATCTAGAAAGGTCAATATAAATAATGAAGAATGGTGAGTGCATTAAAATTTATAAAAAGCAAGCACAGAGGTAGAAAAGTGAGTGGAAACAAGGTTCAGGTTCGTTCATTTACCATTTATAAACTTATTAAAAAAAAAAAGTTATTTTTGATTTACTAGTAACAAAATTAACCTCCAAAAGTAGTGTAAATAAAATGTATACGAGGTGGTTCAATAACTACCCATGTTAGGATTGAAGATGCCATTTTTTTCCAAAACAATTTTTTTTATTTTTCAACATAATCCCCTTTTAGGTATATACACTTTTCCCAATATCCTTGCCATTTTTTTAACCCCTCCAAAAAATAGGAATTGTCCAGCTCCTCAAAAATACGCTTCTGTCTGGGCGATGGCCTCCTCATTTGAACTGAATTTTTGTCCTGCAAGCTTCTTGTCGAAGCGGTCCAATAACTCACTATAGTATAGTCCAGTGAACATTCTTCCTTTTTTTTAAGAAGTAAGTGACTAAAATGCCCTTTGCATCCCAGAAAATCGTCGCCATTTTCCGTCTTCGCCTTCTTTGGAGCAGATTCACCAGAAGCAACTCATTGTTTTGATTGTTGCTTGGTTTCAGGTGTATAATGATGAATCCAGGTTTCATTGCCGGTGACAACTTAACGCAAAAAGTCCTTCGGATTTCGCTCATATTGCTTCAAACACAGCTTCGAAGTTGAAAGCCGCACCCGCATGTCGAGGACTTTTTCAGTGATTTCGTCGGTAACCACATCTGATGGGCGTCCCGGGCGATTCTTATCAAAAATGGATGTTCAACCAGGTTTAAATTTGTTGAACCAATATCTGACTATTGTCATGGATGGCGAAGGATCCCCGTAAATAGCCTCCAATTTCGCTTTTATCTCCTCGCACGTTTTCCCATCCAAAAGCAAAAAGTGAATTACTGAATGATACTGCACTTTTTTTTTTATCTTAGCGACAAACACGTTACACTACTTACAGAAATGGCTGGCAAATGCAAACCAACCTATGGATCAGTATCAAAATTTTTTTTAAGGTCATTTGTCAGAAACGGTGGTAACATCAACTTCCCTTAAATTAAAATTAAATTTATTTTATTAAATAGAAACCTCCTAATATAATTCTTCAAATACAATTTGATGTCTTACAAGTAACAGATTTACAGGATAATTTCATTCCCACATATGGATAGTATATTTATACAATAATTTTAAAGTAATACAAGGCAAGATATTTTGGAATATTAATTTTTTTATTTTAAGAAGGTATAATTATAAACCGTTTTTCATAAAGTCATTGAGATTATTTTTGAGAACTCTTAAACTGATACACCCCTTAACATGTATAGACAAGTTATTAAAGTCATTCAGCCCTTTGAAAAATAGTGAGTTCAGGTTAGTGCATTAAAGCTATTGGTGTATATCTATTGCACTTTAAGATAATTCTCATACTCCTATTTTGCAATTTATATAAGCCAGATATAGTCGACACTGTTTATAGTGAAACTCTATATAGTAAAAAACTCTTTATAGTGCAATTTTTTCAAGACCTAGAATATTTTAATGAAATTTCATGTAAAAAGCCCTGCATATAGTGAATCTGTAAAATAGTAACACTCTATATAATAAAATTTTTACCGGAATTTTATGTATAAATTTTTATGCATTTATTGAGATCTTGGCCATTTCGGGTTTCCCATTTTTATCTAACTTTAGCACGAATTCCATTTTTATGACGCATTCTTTTGAAAAGGTTCTTAACGCGTTTATAACGCCTAATGGTTGGCAATAAATCAGGTAGATTTCTGTGAAAAACCCGGGGAATAACACATTTTATAGAAACCCGGGGAAAAACCCATTTTATAGTCGAGGCCTAGTAATTCGCAAATTCAGGTTCAGTTTCTTTTTGTTTAAGAATCAAGATGTCCAAGCGAGTGTGTTTAAGTTTAGCTGAGAAAATTAAAGTTTTGGAGGAAGTTGATAAAGGCTGCAAAAAAATTGATGTTGCTGCAAAATTTGGTGTTTCTCCAAGTTGCGTCTCTCTGATAATAAGAAGTCGCGACAGTATCATCAAGAAACCTAGTGTTCCGAGCAGTCGAAAACGAGTACGGGTGAGTACTTACGAGGATGTAAATGAAGCAGTTTTACGATGGTTTCAAGTGGCCCGTACGCATCAAAACGTACCAATATCGGGAAATTTAATAAAGCAAAAAGCTCTACAATTTGCTAAAGAATTTAACTGCGTTAATTTTCAAGCTAGTGAAGGGTGGTTGAGTGCCTGGAAAACTCGCAATTCAATTGTTTTCAAGACGGTGTCTGGCGAGAGTGCAAGCGTTAGTCAGGAGGACTGTGACATTTGGACTGAAACTGTTTTAAAAAGTGCATTGAAAAAGTACGAACCAAAAAACGCTTTCAGTTGTGATGAAAGCGGTTTGTTTTTTAAGTGTTTGCCAAATAAAGCTTTTGCTTTTAAAAGTGATAAATGTTTTGGTGTTAAAATAAGTAAAGAAAGGGTGACACTTATGGTTGGAGCAAACATGGATGGCTCAGAAAAACTGAAATTACTGCTCATAGGTAAAAGCAAAAATCCCCGTTGTTTAAAAGGAGTTAAATCTCTGGAGTTAGATTACGCCAATAATAAAAAGGCATGGATGACTTCTGAGATTTTCGAAAGATGGATCAAAGAACTGGACACGAAAATGAAAAGCCAAAAGCGAAAGATTGTGATGTTTATAGACAATTGTCCTGCACATCCAGTTAGTGTAAGTAAAAAATTAAGGAATATTGAATTGATCTTTTTTCCACCAAACATGACCTCCAAATTGCAATCTATGGACCAGGGTATTATAAAAAACATAAAACATCATTACCGAAACAGAATTGTTCACAAAATTGTTAATGCAATTGATAACCTTCCTCCAGTCCAAAAATTGATTACCCTTAAAGAGTGTATAACCGAAGTCGCTAAAGTATGGAGTGAAAATGTTTCTCAGAAAACTATCAAAAACTGCTTTTCTAAAGCAGGTTTTACTGAAAAAATTGACGAATGGGAAGAAGAAGACGAAATGGATCTCGCTACCTTAAAAAGGCAATGGGGTATTCCACAAAAAACTGCTACCGTCGACGCAGATTTTTTACTTGAAGATTTCTTAGAAATCGACAATGATGTTGGCACGACAGATCTCCCAACTGATCAAGACATAATTGACGATATAAAAAGTATAGAAGATCATGAAGAAGTAACTGAAACCGGGGAATGTCCTGCTAAATTTAGTGAAATGCATTTGACATTGTGCGAACTACTCTCAGGGGCCAGGAAAGTGTACCTGATCAAATCTTTATGCATTTGAATAAATGCGAGAATTTTGTTGAGCAACAATTATTTTTCAAAAGTAATGTTCAAAAGAAAATAACTGATTATTTTTCCTAGTACGTATGTACGTAGTATGTACATATGTATTAACAGATTTTGTATTATTCTTTTTATTTCGTATGTAGTACATACATACATAAAGTCCGTACGTTATATCTTTACACGTGCGTCATAGTTTTCAGGCAATATCCCAGACGACTATTATATTTTTTGTCTCTTTTTACCAATACCTACGATTTATTGGTGAAAAGAGACAAATAATATAATAGTCGTCTGTTATATGGCCTGAAAACTATAACGCACGGGTAAGGATATAACGTACGGACTTTATGTATGTATTTAGCCCTGTACATGCTATGTACTATTTAAACTTTCATATGTTTAATAAAATCTTTTCTAATAATTCAGTTTTGCAATTTTTTTTGTTGCTTGTACCTTATAAAATACAAGTAAATGATTACCAATATAAAATACATACATAGCAATATATACGGATTTTTTCTTTATATAGTGAAAAACTTTCTATAGTGAAATTTCGGTCAACATTTTGGTTTTTCACTATATAGAGTGTCGACTGTATTTTATTGTTATCAAGAAAATATAGGAGGGTTGCGCAGTAAGTAAAATGAGGCTGTATAATACTTTGATAAACAGTCAGCCTTGAATGAAAAGAAAGGTTATTGGATACTCGTGAAAAGAAGAAAAGTTTCATAGCAATTTTCCTATAAATATATGAAAAGTGACTTTTATATGTTAGACAAGAGTCAATAAAAAAATCTAAGTATTTTATATCTGAAACAACTTCTAGTTTTTGGTTATTAATAAAAATATTCACATTTTTCAAATTAATCTGTGAAAATCGATATTTAGTAGTTAGAACCACTGCTTTAATTTTACTGACATTTAGTTTTAATCTATTGACATTTAAGTATGATTCAATTTTTCTTAGCTGCAAATTGAGCTTGCAGATAGCGACATTTAATAGTAGAAATTAAAGTGTCATCCTCAAAAAGGCTTATGAATTCAGAGTCGATGAAATGATTAATGTAATTTAGATATACCACAAAAAAAAGTGGTCCAAGGACGCTCCCCTACGGGACACCAAAGTTATTTGGAATTTTCATTGACTTGCAACTATTAATCTCAGTCATCTGTTTACGATTTATTAAGCAATTCATAAACTAGTGCAGAGCAACAGCACCAACCACTGTAATAATTTAGTTTATTAATCAAAATGTTATGGTCAACAGTTTCGAAAGGCGGCGAAAATCTAGAAAAGCAGCCGCAATATAGTTATTGCTGTCAATGAATTTGTTCCATGTAGTCATTGTTAGTTGTATGGCAGATTCACGAGAGTGTTTCTTCCTGAAGCAAGATTGGTTTATAAAAGGAATATTGTTGGTAGTAAAAAATTCATACAATTGATTATAAACGGCCAACTCAAGGACCTTCTCTAAGGCTGGAAGTGTGTGAATAGGACGAAAGGAAGAAGCATCAGTACTGTTAGAAACTCTAGGAAGTGGAATTACAGTAGTGATTTTAAGGCTGGATGGAAATTCCCCTGTTTCCAAACAAGTATTAATGAGTTTAAGAAAAACATGACCAACTGTACCAAAAATAGTTTTTATTGTTTTACCATTTAATAAATCCTCACTGTTACTCTTGTCACCAAGAGCAACTCCATCTGTCTTCAAGCACGGGTACTTATTGAACCACCGTCGTACAATATATATAACAAGGATTTTCTACAGCTGACGCTGTCTTCCTTCTCTCAGCCTTTGATTCCATCCGTTTCTATCTTCCCAGTCTCCATCTGTTAGACCCCTGTCCTCCATAGCCTCGTCCACATCGTCTCTCCACGATCGTCTGGGTCTTCCTCTTTTTCTTCTCCCTATAGGGCTCCACTCCGTTATTTTCTTTATCCACCTATTATCTTCGCTTCGTCTTATGTGTCCATACCATTTTAATCGTTTTTGCGTGCGTGTTTATTGCGTTCTCTTTGATGTTCATTCTGCTTCTTATTTCTTCATTTGTTATTCTCTCCATACGTGTCACTCTACAACATCTTCTCCAACACTCCATCTCTACCGCGTTAATTTTAGATTTATTTCTTTTGTTGATCGTCCATGTTTCTGACCCGTATGTCATTATGCTTTGTATTATTGATTTGTATATGCGTGTTTTGTTTCTCTTTGTAATGTGCTTGTCCCACAGGATCGAATTTAATTGTCTTATGCATGTTCGCGTTTGTCCTAATCTAGCTTTAATCTCTTCTTCTGATGTTGCGTTTTTTGAAATGATGGTTCCTAGATATTTAAATCTATCGGTTCCTTTGATTATTGTTTCGTTATCTACTTCTAGATTCTCCACGTTTTCCTCCTTTGTTTTTAGATATTCCGTTTTATCAAAGTTTATTGCTAATCCTGCTTTAGTGTATTCTTTCAGTTTTCTTACCATATAACTAGGTATTCCTTATCTTGTTCTATGATTACTTGGTCGTCTGCGAAACTTAGAGTATATAAGTAATCTTTTCGTATTGGGACTCCCATTCCACTACATTTTTGCTTCCATTTTTTTAATGTTTGTTCGAGGTATATTTTGAATAGTGTTGGGGATGTAGAGCATCCTTGTAATAGGCCTTTTGATGTTTAGAGTCTCTTCCCTATTTTATGTCCTATTTTTATGTTCACTGTGTTGTTTTCGTAGAGAGCTTTTACAGCGTATATTAGCTCTTTGTCAATGCCTATTTCTTTCATTGCGTTCCATAATATTTGTCTTGGTACTGAGTCATAGGCCTTTCTTATGTCTATGAAGTTTGTTTTATAGTGTATATGTGGTCTATACATGATTTTCCGGCCGTAAAGCCTGCTTGGTCTTCTCCAATTTTTCCTTTTATATTTTCCTCCATGATATTTTTAATAATTTTTCCATACAAACGTCCCATACTCGATATTATGCTTAGGCCTCTATAGTTTGTGCATTTTCTGCGGTCTCCCTTTTTAAATATAGATACTATATAAGCTTTTGACCACTGGTATTTTTTCTCCATTTATCGCTCTGTGGAACATGTTTCTCAGCATTCGATGTAATTATTAGACCCGTACTTAATCATTTCATTTACCACACCCGTCGTACAATTTAATTTTAATTATACTAGCATCACCTTATCTTCAACTTTCTTTTTTTAGTTTGTCTTCGAGTTGTTTTGTACAAGAAAATCAGGGAAGTTCTAGAGTTCCCCAAGCTGACGACGATCAAATTATATGGAAAGAAAATATTAAAGATACACTTGGTGGTAATACGGAACCAGTACAAGAGTCGTCTATTTTTAATTGTGATCAAACAGTTAAAAAAAGTAATTCAGAACAACACGTTTCCGTGCATAAAAATGCCGAAGGCAAATTTGAATGTGATCATTGTAATTTTCAAACAAGACATAAAAGCAGTTTAAATCAGCATCTATTACTACATAAAAACTCCAATGAAAGTGAAATTTTTAAGTGCGCTCATTGTAATTTTCAAACGAAATATAAAAGCAACTTGAGGCCACATCTATTACTACATAAAAATTCCCACGAAGTTAAAATGTTTAAAATGCGTTCATTGTAATTTCCAAACAAAACATAAAAAGAGTATAAAACTACATCTCGTACTACATAAAAATTCAGATGAAGTTCAGATGTTTAAATGCGCTCATTGTAATTTTCAAACAAAACATAAAATAAGTTTAAGTCGACATCTATTATGCCATAAAACAGTTAAAAAAAGTAATTCAAAGCATAAGAATGCCGAGGGCAAATTTGAATGTGCTCATTGTAATTTTCAAACAAAACATAAAAGCAATTTAAATCGACATCGATTAGTACATAAAAATGCCAGTGAAATTGACATGTTTAAATGTACTTGTTGTAATTTTGAAACGAAACATAGAAGCAGTTTAAACCACCACCTTTTATTACATAAAAATTCCAGTGAAGTTAGAATGTTTAAATGCGATTATTGTAATTACCAAACTAAACATAAAAAGAATATAAATCTACATCTATTACGACATAAAAATTCAAATGAAGTCGAAATGTTCAAATGCACTCGTTGTAATTTTCAAACGAAACATAAACACAGTTTAAATCGACACGTATTACTACACAGAAACTCCAACGAAGTGAAAATGTTTAAATGCGCCGATTGTAATTTTCAAACAAGATATAAAAAAAATATAAATATACATCTGTTACGGCATAAAAATTCAAATGAAGTTAGAATGTTTAAATGTACTCTTTGTAATTATCAAACGAAACATAAAAGCAGTTTAAATCAACATCTATTATGTCATAAAAATTCAAGTGAAGTCGAAATGTTTAAATGTTCTCGTTGTAATTACGAAACAAAACATAAAAGAAGTTTATATCGTCATCTGTTACGTCATAAAAATTCAAATGAAGTGGAAATGTTCAAGTGCGCTCATTGTAATTTTCAAACGAAACATAAAATAAGTTTAAATGGGCATCTGTTACGTCATAAAAGTGAAGATGAAATTGAAATGTTTAAGTGTACTCATTGTAGTTTTCAAACAAAACATAAAGTAAGTTTAAATGGACATCTATTACTTCACAAAAATTCAAATGAAGTTGAAATGTTTAAGTGCGCGCATTGTAATTTTCAAACAAGACATAAAATCAGTTTAAAAGGACATCTACTATTACATAAAAAATTAGAATAGAAATAGAATAGAAATATGCTTTTTTGTCCTAAAATACAACGTATTTGTTGACAAAGCAAGCTTAACTTAAATTATTATTATATTAATAAACACAAATTCAAAGAAAGAAAAAATAAGGAAACAGAACAAGATTAGTAGTCAATGCAATAAAAACGAAATAAAAGAAATAAAAATTACACATATGTCAACCCAAATGCCAACCACTCAACTACTGTTATATGCTTATTCCAGTCTATCATTGTAGAATTTCTCAAGTACATAGTACGCCTTTTTTATAAGTAGGGCCCTAGTCTTTCGTCTAAAGACTCTCTCGCAATTCAATCTTCTCAATTTGAGAGGCAGATGATTATATATTTTTTTGCCATTATAAACAATGGCAGATTTGATCAGCTCCGTTTTCGGGGCCGGCAATGGCAGGACGAACGCTCGCCTAATGCCGTGCCGGCTGACTGGCATTGCCCCAAGACGATATTTTTTTAAAGATCATGATAGCAGTTTCCAGGATAAATAGGGCACAAAGAGTAAGAATCCCTAACTTCGGAAACAATGGTCGACATGACTCTCGCAACCCAGCTCCTGAAATATATCTAATAGCTCTCTTTTGCAATACAAAAAAACAGAACTAAAGTAAACTCGAGAGCAGCAAACCCAGAAACAGATCCCATACCTCAAATGAGCCTCAACTAGTGAAAAATAAGAGGTTCTAGCTACATCCAGCCCCAGGCTACTTGCAATAACCCTAAGGGCATAGCAGCCTGAAGAAATTTTGCTGCAGATGTTGCCAATGTGATCCTCAAACCGCAGCGATGAGTCAAGTATTAAACCGAGAAATGAATTCTTATCAGCTGAAGAGATGATCTCATTCTCAATATTAACATTCTCTATATTGCATTTAAAGCTCAGAATCCTTGTCTTGGCTATATTGAAGGACAGTTTGTTATCATCACACCAAGCCTTCATCTTAGACAAATCTGCCTGAACATCGGCCCGAAGTCTCCCCACATCCTTATTGTACCACAAAATTGTGGTGTCATCAGCAAAGATGGTAAATCTGCCAGCCACTGTCAAACGGGGCAGGTCATTAACATAGATCAGAAACAATAGTGGTCCAAGTACAGAGCCTTGAGGGATACCCACACTGATCCCAACCCCCTCCGAGCACTGACCCTTAAAAGTCACTCCCTGGACTCGGCCCGACAAATACGACCGAAACCAATCCCAAGCTAACCCCTGAACCCATAAATGTCCAGCTTTGACAGCAAGATCCCATGATCAACACTATCGAAAGCTTTTGTCAAATCACAAACACCATCATTTACAATGAAGTTAAAATATTTAAACGTAATTTTCAAACAAAACGTGAATGTAACAACTATTACCTAACCTACCTAAAAATATGTTTAAATGCGACAATTGTGTTAAATAATTTAAAAGTAGTGCTTAAAACGCATAAAAAAACCTGAAAGACAATAATAGCCCAGTCTCCTGGTGTTTTGAACTCTCATTGAATGTTAACAGGCTGCATTTTGGCACACGGGTAGTTTTTTGCACGTAGACTACGATAAAAAAAAGTTTCCTTAAGTTTGATGTACGTTAACCCCACAAAATTCAAAATAAAATCAAAACAAAAATTCGGTTTTTCAGTAATACCTCCAAAAATAAAAAAAGATATCAAAAAACTAATAGCACCACGTAAAAGAGCAGAAAATTTTACAAAAAAAAGTAGTATATTGATTTTTTCCAAATTTCTCTCAAATTTTTTGCATCCATTTCCTTTCCTTTCTGTTTCTGTGATTCCTACAAATTGCATTTGTTGTTCTTCTGTCAGTTCATCCTCTTTTCCGTTTATACCCCTATTATTTCGTGTTCTCAATCTAATAACTCGATAATTATTTTCCATTTCTTTCTTCGTATCTATTTCTCTGATTATCTTCTTATTTGTATTCCTTTCACTAGTCCTCTCTTCCGTATGCTTTATGTTTGCCAGGGTCGTCGTCAATCTACATATCTCTCTCCTTTTTCTCAGTTTTTTGATTTGATGGGTCGTAGTATTATGGTTTGTTCTTTCAGTTTTTCTTCCTCAATGTCCCATTTATATTCTCTTCCTCCGATTACGATTGATATCCTGTTTTCATCCTTTTTCCATTCTTTCTCTCGTTTTTCTGCTATATGGTTCAATTTCTTTTGAATTTCCCGTTAATCTTTTGTTAAATCGTTGTTTATGTGAACTCGCTCTCTCTTAGGTTTCTCAGTTTGTTTTTATTTTTCATCACAGCTTCTTTATCTCTCGTGTTTCCAAGTTCTATCTTGTATATAGTCGCTCCTATTTTTATCTCATCTTTAAACTGTACTTTTGTGTTCTCACTCCTCTCCATAAAATGTTCTACACCCATTTTTAGATCTGGTTGGCTATTCGCGTTAAATCTCATTCCCGATATTACAATGTATTCCTTACGTTGTCTGTTTCCAGTCTATTCATCTTCAAACCCATATTTCTCATGTTTTCCTCTTTCAATACTTCATTCTCCTTTCTTATTTCCTCCAACTCTTGTTGGTATCTCTTCTGATCTTGTTTTATATCCTTTATATCTGACATTAGCTCTCTGAACATTTCTATCAAATTGTCTATCTTATCTACTCTTTCTTTTTTCTCTTTCTGTGGTGTCCTTGTCAGCTTTTTTACTCTTCTTGAATAATCCCACTGGCTCTTCTTTTTCTTCGACTCTTCCTCTTTTCGAGTCCTCTGTTGTATAATCATCGCTATCCATTGTTCTTTCTGTTATAAAAACTTTACATGTAAGAAAAAGAAAAAAAAACTGTTGTTTATACTTCTTATCACCGTAAACAGTAAAACGATCAAGGTCGTCGCTTATCGTTTCGTTAGCTCCATACAACTTCACAGAATTATTCTCATAAACTTCCAACACTACACACTACCGTAATAATGCTCGTTGAACGAGTTGACTATTGCCGGGCGTTCGATTCACATGCACACACTTGGCGATCCGAAACTCAACTCTATATACTATTTTATTTGTAAAATTTCCCGGTTTTTCATGCGGTGCTATTAATTTTAGATACGTTTTTTATTTTTAGATATATTTGCGAAAAACCGAATTTTTAATTTTATTTTCGATTGTGTAGGCTTAACGTACAGTTTAGAGCAGCAAACTTTTTTTTATCATATTCTACGTCCAAATATCCTGAATTAGAAAAAAACATACATATTTTAAAAATGACGAAAAAATTTGTGTTAGGTAAATCCACCTCATTCATAACTGTGTGATCCCATATAATACGTCGGTGTTATGTTCGATATTACTAGTTTTTTTTTTTTAAAGCAGGCTCTAGTTCTTCCAGCTCTAAGAAAAATTGAGCGCTCGAAGAGCATTTGAATTTTCAAATTTAAACGTTTTTAAAATAGATAAACTCGATAAACATATTCTAGGAAGTATTTTTCGCAGATGCTGGGTTCAATAACACTCATTAAAAGAGAAGAAAGAAAAACTTTGTGTTAAATTCAGATCTTTTGGCCGCATTTAACTGAAAGAAAACAGAAATAAGTAATTAAATATTTACAGTGGCGAACAAAAGTATGGAGACATCTAAATTCCCATCTCTAGTCTTAACATTTAAACGGTTTACAATTACAATATTTATTTATTAATCGCGTACATGCTAACAAACATTATGAAGACTAAAACAGTTATTGTTTATTAGAAATGTGCATAGTTTTTAACATGACAAAATTATGCACAAACAAAAGTATTAACATTTTTGTTATAAACTAAAAATTCCACTAAGACGACTAAGATGTTGAAAATATTTAATATTTAGTAGGATATCCTTTTGCGTCAATCACTGCTTGATATCTTCTACCCATAGAGTCAATAAGCCTAGCACAAAAATCGGGTGGTATTTTTTCCCATTCTTGTTTTAATGCGATCCAAAGTTCGTCCCGGTTTTTTATATTCCTTTTCCTAATTTGTTCATCCAGATAGTGCCAGAGATTCTGTATCGGGTTCAAATCAGGTGATTGTGAAGGCCAGTGCATCACCCGAATCCTTTGTTCAGAAAACCAATTCTTGGCCAAGCGAGATGTGTGTTTTGGGTCATTGTCTTGTTGAAAAATCCATCCATCCAATATCTCAAGATACATTTGAGCATCCATTCTGCCATTTATCTTTGCCAATACCAGACCGTCGAAAACAACCCCATACCATGATATTTCCACCACCATGTTTGACAGTAGGTACAAGGTACTTTGGGTCATATCTTAGACCAACTGGTCTTCTTACATAACGAGTAGAATCACTTCCAAAGAGACTGAACCTACTTTCGTCACTAAAGATTACTAGAGACCACTGATTTTGAGTCCAGTCTTTATGTTCCTTAGCAGATTTCAATCTCTCTTTTCTGTGACGCTTTGTAAGGAGTGGCTTTTTAACAGCACGCCTAATAGTCATGTCCGACACCAATACACCCTGATATTCCTGCCTTAGTTTTTTTATCAATATCAACAGCAGTTTTTTTGGGATGATTTTTCGCTTTTCGAATTATAATTTTGTCTACTCTCTTGTTTTTCGAGGTCTACCACTTTTAAATGCCGGATCAATGCCCCTTTTCGAGAATTTCTTAACAATTTTGCTGACGGCCCCTATGCATGTTTAAAGATTTTGCTACTTCAATTTACTTCTTTCCACTTTGATGCAGAGAAATAATTTTATGTTTCTAATCTGAACTGTAATATTTGCACTTTGGCATTTTGGCAACAACCGCACTCTTAAACAATGTTACTAAATTACTTCGTATCAGTAATAACGTACTGTTGAAGCAGAATGATAAAATTATTTCAATGCTTTCGATAAGGACAAAACGCGTTTCTTAAAAACCTTGTCTACCAGAAAAGGTAAACAATGTTTTTATAGTCGGTAATAAAATTCTATAAATAAGTTGTCAACAAAACAAGATTAGTTTTTTTATTCCTAAAGGAGAGTATTTTTGATTAAGAAAATGTTTCCATATTTTTGTTCGCCACGGTATATATATATATATATATATATATATATATATATATATATATATATATATATATATATATATATATATATATATATATATACACTTTGGACAAGGTTTAGTGACATTCTGTGCTGTTAATAGAAACATGCTCAACAGATGAATGGTGTATTTACTACTGAAATAAAAAGGACGTTTTTCAATAAACCAATTAAATATAATTAAAAATACTTTTAAAATTTCTGAAGCAACTTAATAAAAATCTGTAAACTATGTTGTTATAATTATAAATTAAGCAGATTGTGTAAATCTTGTATATTTGATGGTAATATATATTATTCTATTTGCTTCTACTTTATTCATTTTTAGTTTGTTAAAATGTCATTGATAACGTAGAATTTTAATTTAGTGTTAAGGTTTATTGTGATCCAACCCTGTGTAGTCGGCAATCAAATGAAAGTCGAACTACTAGAGAGTATTTCTTCTTCAGCCTTCATGTGTCAATTACTGTATGTAGCCCTTCCTCAAATGTTTCGACTTTTGACGGTCCTGTGTTTGTCTCATTTACACAAACACGGCCGCCGATCGTTTGATGTCATCAGTTCAACGCTTAGGCGGGCGCCTTTTCGATCGCATACCATCTGTATATCTAGCAACATGACCAGTGTAACTCCATTTCAGTTCGGCCACCGTCTCTGCTACGTCTCTAACCTTAGTAGTTCACCTAATATAAGTGTTGCTTTTATGATCTTTCAAGAATATACCCAGCATTTATCGTTCCATAGCACGTTGTGTTGTCTTCAGTTGATCCATGGGTCGTAAGTGTGTGAAGGGTTGAGTCCGCAGTTACATGAAGCTATTTTTGTTTTTTGACGTTTTACTCGCTTTAAACCAAATGCAAATGACGAAAGTAATGTGTATAAAGTATTTACAGGATGTTAATTGGAGTAGCGCACTATAAGTTGAGACGAGCTATTTTTTTTTAAGGGTCTAGCACACGTGCTGCAGGAAGAAGTCCCTAACAACGCTACAGGAGCGAGACGTGTGCGGAGAAAGCGATTCACGTTGCTCTTGAATCGCTGTAGATTGTACTCGGTGGGAAACACAGTCCTGGGCAAATTATTCCTCCGGCTCAAGTCGTCAACCGTTCTTCGATGTTCCAGCGAATCAAGGCCGCCGGTCAGTTCCGGGTCTCCAATCAGACAAACAGCTCTTCTCTAAATAGAATCCAACAAATGCAGTGCATGTTTGGGAGCAGAGTCCCAAACATGGAAGCAGTATTCCATAGTTGGTCGAATTTGAGCTTTGCAAAGAATTAACAGTCGCGAAGTATAAAGCTTTCTGGTTCGAAATAATATTCCCAACTTTTGAGAAGCTCTCCTTGCTATGCCTGCAACATGTTCCTGCCAGGACATGTTTGCTCCCAAATTAACGCTTAACATACTGAGTGACGATGTTAGAGGAATGGAGTGCCCCGACTTAACTATGTCGGGTTCAGCAACGTTAACTTTTTTAGAGAAAACTGCCGCCTGGGTTTTTGCAGCGTTAAATTCCACTTGGTTATTGTCACCCCAAGATAAAATTTCTTCCAGGTCTTTGTTAAGTTGAATGACTTCCTGCTGTCTGCGGATATTCGTCTGACTAGCCGATGTCCGAGCGTTCAAAGTGAATGAAGAGATAAGCGTACTGTCATCTGCAAAGCTGTAGATTGGATTCTCGGTCTTTTCCAGCAGATTGTTAATGTAAATGAGAAAGACAGTATGGAGCTTTAAGGAACACCGGCGTTGATAGTGAAGGTGTTAGAAAGAAATCCGTCGACTGCCACTCGTAAAGAACGCCCTCTGAGGAAACATGAGAGCCATAAACAGAACTGTTCAGACATACCATAAGAGCGTAGCTTAGCCAACAGCCCATCGTGCCAGACACAGTCGAATGCCTTGGATATGTCAAGAGCAACCGCTCGAGACTCTCCAAAGTGTTTAATTGCGTAATTCCAAACTTGTTACATAAATCAGAAGATCTCCTGTTGATCTATTTTTACAAAAGCCATATTGATGATCGCTAATAATGTTGAATCCGTCAAGATATTTTAGAAGAAAATATCAATTCTAAACCTTTTTTCAAAATATGTGATCTCTTATTAACAGTGTTTGTATTGATTTTTGTAACCGCAGTTACAGTTCTGATTATTATGAAATTGCTGCACAAGCACTAATATCCTAATATCAACATCTACATCTTTTTATTGTTAAGGATAAGTAATTAAAATAAAAGTCTATTTTAACTGAATGAAACTATTAACCTTTGAACCCAAATTATCACATTTAAGTGTAACTGGTTTTGTGATTTATGATACTTTTAACTGTGTAGTTTCAAGCAACATTATGATGGAGAAAATAGTTTCCGGGTCAAAAAATTCTAGGTTGTGATTCAGACGAATACTGACGTTTAATAACGTATAAACCAAGGAAAATACTAAAATTTAAACCCAGTCATAACCAAGCATCAGAACGGCTTCATTCGATGACGACTGGGGACATACTGTCGTGTCGTATATCCCTTTTAAAAATATCTGTCGTTCATTTAGAAATAACTACTATTTATTTTTAAAAGTATTAAAATGAATATCCGACGAGATAATTTCTTTGTAAAGACGTATTTACCTTTACAATGTAAACCCCAGACACAAAAAAGAATAGACGGTGTATGTCATTCATAACGTCGTTTCCCGCCAAATCAATGATCTATTAAAAACTGCAATGAATGCTGTAAGGACAAGTAGAATACACTACTCAATTTCAACTCTCTTTTATGCAAAAAATAACGTATCCCTCGTTCGTACACCGCCGCTAAAAACCTGAGTAATTGCACGTGATCTGCTTATAAAATTTGTTGGGAATGCATACCGGTATTGTCATTTATATTTGTTTATTTTAATAGCATGTTATATGCGGATGTATACAGGGTGTCCCAGTATTCCGTGTACATAGAGTTACTGTGAATTTCTGGGATGAAAATATGACCATTTAACGCAACTTACCTTTGGCAACCCCAGACCCAAAAAAGAATAGACAGTGTATGTCATTCATAACGTCGTTTCCCGCCAAATCAATGATCTATTAAAAACTGCAATGAATGCTGTAAGGACAAGTAGAAAACACTCCTCAATTTCAACTCTCTTTTATGCAAAAAATACCGTATCCCTCGTTCGTACACCGCCGCTAAAAACCTGAGTAATTGCACGTGATCTGCTTATAAAATTTGTTGGGAATGTATACCGGTATTGTCATTTATATTTGTTTATTTTAATAGCATGTTATATGCGGATGTATACAGGGTGTCCCAGTATTCCGTGTACATAGAGTTACTGTGAATTTCTGGGATGAAAATATGACCATTTAACGCAACTTACCTTTGGCAACCCCAGCCCCAAAAAAGAATAGACAGTGTATGTCATTCATAACGTCGTTTCCCGCCAAATCAATGATCTATTAAAAACTGCAATGAATGCTGTAAGGACAAGTAGAAAACACTCCTCAATTTCAACTCTCTTTTATGCAAAAAATACCGTATCCCTCGTTCGTACACCGCCGCTAAAAACCTGAGTAATTGCACGTGATCTGCTTATAAAATTTGTTGGGAATGTATACCGGTATTGTCATTTATATTTGTTTATTTTAATAGCATGTTATATGCGGATGTATACAGGATGTCCCAGTATTCCGTGTACATAGAGTTACTGTGAATTTCTGGGATGAAAATATGACCATTTAACGCAACTTACCTTTGGCAACCCCAGCCCCAAAAAAGAATAGACAGTGTATGTCATTCATAACGTCGTTTCCCGCCAAATCAATGATCTATTAAAAACTGCAATGAATGCTGTAAGGACAAGTAGAAAACACTACTCAATTTCAACTCTCTTTTATGCAAAAATACCGTATCCCTCGTTCGTACACCGCCGCTAAAAACCTGAGTAATTGCACGTGATCTGCTTATAAAATTTGTTGGGAATGTATACCGGTATTGTCATTTATATTTGTTTATTTTAATAGCATGTTATATGCGGATGTATACAGGGTGTCCCAGTATTCCGTGTACATAGAGTTACTGTGAATTTCTGGGATGAAAATATGACCATTTAACGCAACTTACCTTTGGCAACCCCAGACCCAAAAAAGAATAGACAGTGTATGTCATTCATAACGTCGTTTCCCGCCAAATCAATGATCTATTAAAAACTGCAATGAATGCTGTAAGGACAAGTAGAAAAACACTACTCAATTTCAACTCTCTTTTATGCAAAAATACCGTATCCCTCGTTCGTACACCGCCGCTAAAAAACCTGAGTAATTGCACGTGATCTGCTTATAAAATTTGTTGGGAATGTATACCGGTATTGTCATCTATATTTGTTTATTTTAATAGCATGTTATATGCGGATGTATACAGGGTGTCCCAGTATTCCGTGTACATAGAGTTACTGTGAATTTCTGGGATGAAAATATGACCATTTAACGCAACTTACCTTTGGCAAAAATCCGTAATTTTTAAGATACACGGTGTCAAGGTTAGTAGTAGTAGCTTTCTTAATAATCGTACTACTTGTACAAGATTCAGTGCTAAGGGGTTTTCCGAGATAAGAAATCAAAATCAGCTCACAGTTTTGTTGTAAATTGTAGAGGGCGCCACTTAATGCACTGTGTATACTTTTAAATTGTCATAACTTTTTTTTACCACTCTATATGATATTTTTAATCAAATATTCGTATTTTCCGCCTACCCTTGTCTAAAAAAGCTCTCTTGGTAAATGTTACTACGAGCAACAGTTTCTGAGATAATGGGATGTTTGTTTTCATTTTTTAATTCCATTGTCAAATTCTCAAATGCTTCACGCTTCATCCAGGTCCAAAATAATAAGTCATGCTTAAATAATAAATTTCAAGATCAACGGGCCACCAACAGTAAGAATGTAAAAACCAACTGGCTAAGGGCATAAAAGATTACCCACAAATTGATAAATATGAAAAAAAAAAATCCCACTATTTCAGAAACTGTTGCTCGGAGCAACATTTACCAAGAGAGCTTTTTTTAGACAGGAGAAGGCGGAGAATACGAATATTTAAATAAAAATATCATACAGAGTGGTATAAGAAAGTTGACATTTTAAAAGTATACCCAGTGCAATAAGTGGCGCCCCCTACAATTTACAACAAAATTTTGAGCTGATTTCGATTTCTCATATCAGAAAACCCCTTAGCACCGAATCTTGTATAAATGGTACAATTATTAAGGAAGCTACTTAAGAAAAACTAAAATAAAAGTATAACTTAGACACCCTGTATCTCAAAAATTACGAATTTCTGGACTAGGGTAAGTTAAAAATTTTCATCCCACAAATCCACAGTAACTCTATGTACACGGAATACTCAGATATCTTGTATAACTTATTAAAGCGCAAATTAAGAAAATATTCAACTGTTTCTTATAAGTATAATGTTATATATTTTCTCTCTATTTGTTAAAACTATACACGATAATTTTACTTCATTAGATTAGACTTTTAATAATATAGCGAAAGCCGATGAATCATTGAATATTTTAAATTTTAGAAATCTGACAATACTTACACTCAACCCAATCGTAACTCATCGTTTTTGGTTGCCCTTCTTAGAGTCCACTGTTAATGTTGAATCGTGATGTAAATAAGGGGGGCCTTAATATAACCCCATATATCCAGCAGAACGAAAGTTGCAATTATAATGGTTTATGGTTGTAATGTAATGCGATGTAAAATTCAGTACATTCACCCATAGACAAGGAATTCGATTTAGTTTTCTTTGTATAGATGGGTAACTCTTAGAAGTTTGGTTTTTTAGAAGTGGCGACACCTGCGCTTAACTGAAGAATTAACTACCTTCTAACTGACATATTTTCGATCAATATGTCATAAAAATGATAAGCCTTTACAACAAAAACCTTATTAGTTTAAATTGTTAACAAAACAATTAAATTAGGCTAAAGAAAAAATATCTAAACGACCTTAAGGGTGGCTGGGGCACTGCGCAAATGCGAAACGGATGCAAAAAACAAGGGTTGCACAACCGCCCCTGGTTGAATAGTCCTGGCAGCTGTGGCCGTAAAACAATATTAAGATAAGAGAGAGACGATTCCTTTCTAACCTACAAATTTTGATTACTCTACTTCATTGCGAGCTGCAGGTTTGTTTATGAATTTTACGTTAGCTAAGTTTTGATTTTGTGGTTTTAATTGTATAATTAAATTAATTGTCGTGAAAAATAACTCAACCAAAATTAACGCAAATCTCCAAAGATATGGCTAGCTTAATGCCTAATAGTTTACCTAAAGAGGCCGAGTCTACTAATGATATTAATGTTGGTACCCTAATAGAAGAAGGAATGGATTTATCTGGAGTTTTTCTAGTGTTAAAAAGGAAACAGAACTTTATGATAACATAGGGCTATCTACTACTTCAGTTGTTAAAGAGGATAAAAAAATACACTTCATACCTTGATAATGGAAAATGAAAATGATGATGAATTATCGATAAAAATTGAACCAAAAATTGAAAATGCCTCGTTAGATGTTTCATGCAGTGCTTATGGTATATCTTCAGATAAGTAAGTTTGTTGCTTATTACATATAAGTTGTGCTTAGTTCATAAGCTACAGTCCATATTATAAAACTTGTTTTTAAATAGTCAAATATTTTTAACGCAAGAGTTTCTGAAAGATGTAAAAATGTAACACTTGGTAATAATACTTCAAATAGGCCTTTTGTATAATAATAGTAGTAGTAGGTGTGGAAATGCCTAGTTTATAGTAAACAGACAAGAGAATCCATTTTTTTGATATAAGGGCCAGGGTATATGTCCATGCCAAATGAAGTGGACTAGCACCTCTGCATTATCCAGACAACTTGAAGAAGACAAGTCATTCTAGGCTCCTTAACAATTTTAAATGCCCTCCAGACCTAACAATTTCAAATACTCTTTTTTTTATGTATATGAAATGCATTCCTACTTCATAAGAAGCACTGACAACTTTTATATAGAAAGAACAAGTATATCATCATCAATGATGTCTCTTTCAATGAGCTGAATGTTTTGGCAAAACATATTAAAAATACTGCAACAGTAAATGCTAAAACTACAGTAAATAAATTTGCGATTTAGTCAAATATGCTACTATTACCTCAGTTTAGAATAGGTCTGCAAACATGCTGATTTTTAGTAGTAGTAGCGCATAATTATTATTTTACAACTCAAAAAAATATATTTAACGGGTTGTCAAAAAAGTATTGAACCTTTTAAAATCAAAATTGAAACATATATATATATATATATATATATATATATATATATATATATATATATATATATATATATATATATATATATATATACATATACATATATATATATATATATATATATATATATATATATACACGTACATATATATATATATATATATATATATATATATATATATATATATATATATATATATATATATATATATATATACACATATACATATATATATATATATATATATATATATACACATACATACAGCCGACACTGTTTATAGTGAAACTCTATATAGTGAAAAACTCTTTATAGTGCAATTTTTTCAAGACTAAGATTATTTTTAATGAAATTTCATGTAAAAAGCCCTGCATATAGTGAATCTGTAAATAGTAAACACTCTACATAATAAAATTTTTACCGGAATTTTATGTATAAATTTTTATGCATTTATTGAGATCTTGGCCATTTCCGGTTTCCCATTTTTATCTAACATTAGCACGAATTCCATTTTTATGACGCATTCTTTTGAAAATGTTCTTAACGCGTTTATAACGCCTAATGGTTTTCAATAAATCAGGTAGATTTCTGTGAGAAACCCGGGGAATAACCCATTTTATAGAAACCTGGGGAAAAAAAACCCATTTTCTAGTGGAGGCCTAGTAATTCGCAAATTCAGGTTCAGTTTCTTTTTGTTTAAGAATCAAGTAAGATGTCCAAGCGAGAGTTTAGCTGAGAAAATTAAAGTTTTGGAGGAAGTTGATAAAGGCTGCAAAAAAATTGATGTTGCTGCAAAATTTGGTGTTTCTCCCAAGTTGCGTCTCTCTGATAATAAAAAGTCGCGACAGTATCACCAAGAAACCTTTGTTCCAAGCAGTCGAAAACGAGTACGGGTGAGTACTTACGAGGATGTAAATGAAGCAGTTTTACGATGGTTTCAAGTGGCCCGTACGCATCAAAACGTACCAATATCGGGAAATTTAATAAAGCAAAAGGCTCTACAATTTGCTGAAGAATTTAACTGCGTTAATTTTCAAGCTAGTGAAGGGTGGCTGAGTGTCTGGAAGACTCGCAATTCAATTGTTTTCAAGACGGTGTCTGGCGAGCGTTAGTCAGGAGGACTGTGACATTTGGACTGAAACTGTTTTAAAAAGTGCATTGAAAAAGTACGAGCCAAAAAACATTTTCAATCGTGATGAAACCGGTTTGTTTTTTAAATGTTTGCCACATAAAACTTTTGCGTTTAAAAGTGATAAATGTTTTGGTTTAAAACAAGTAAAGAAAGGGTGACACTTATGGTTGGAGCAAACATGGATGGCTCAGAAAAACTGAAATTACTGCTCATAGGTAAAAGCAAAAATCCCCGTTGTTTAAAAGGAGTTAAATCTCTGGAGTTAGATTACGCTAATAATAAAAAGGCATGTATGACTTCTGAGATTTTCGAAAGATGGATCAAAGAA
>CM032451.1:118581291-118933791 GCA_019049505.1 Pachyrhynchus sulphureomaculatus
TATAGTAATGTATCCATGTTTCATCCACAGTGACGAAACGACGCTTAAAAATGTCCTCCGGACTCTTCTGGAACAGCTGCAAACCATCCTTGCAACACTTCACACGATTCCGTTTTTGGTCAAGCGTGAGCAATCGCGGCACCCATCTTGCGAATAGCTTTCTCATGTCCAAATGTTTATGCAAAATATTATGTACCCGTTCAGTCGAGATGCCACAGCACTAGCAATCTCACGCACCTTAACTCTTCTGTCATCCATCACCATATCATGGATTTGATCAATGATTTCTGGAGTCGTAACCTCCACAGGCCGTCCAGAACGTTCAGCGTCACTTGTGCCCATATGGCCAGTCCGAAAATTTTGAAACCACTTATAAACTGTTCTAATCGAAGGTGCAGAGTCAGCATAATGTTTGTAAAGCTTCTCTTTAGTCTCCTGAGGCGTTTTGCCTTTCATAAAGTAATGTTTAATCACCACACGAAATTCTTTTTCGTCCATTTCTTGAAAATCACTCGACTTCCTCGATTCACACGGATGCCAAACACAAAGAAATGGACCAATATGGCTGAAACTTGGTGTGCGTTCATTCAAGAGATGCTACTAACTAAACATGACCTCGATACGCGCCGGTGGTGCCATCTCTCGGACTTTGCACGGACTTTTCAAACCAGCCTCGTACAATATAGAGGTATATAACATAGCAAAAATCACTATAACTCAGAAAAAAGTAACAGTAAAAGATACATTTTTATCAATACTTTGTAGCCATACCCTTCAAGGCTAAAACGGCAGCACATCGTTGAGGCATCGATTCGATTAATTTGAGAATTGTGTCTCTAGTGATATTGGCCCACTCTTCTTGAACTTTTTTCCAGAGAGCACCTTTATTAGAACAATTCTAAGTTCCCACTTTCATTTTCAACTCTTCCCACAAATATTATATGGGGTTCAAGTCCGGGGATTGACTTGCAAAAGCTTGGATCGGTGTTTAGGACTATTATCTTGTTGAAAAATCCATCCTCGTGGCATATTTTGACTTCCATAAGGAAGCATGTGTTTTGTGTACATATTGCCACGAAAATGGCCCCCAAAGCATAATACTACCACCATAACAGTCAGTATTTGATACCGAGAATCATGTCTAGTACCTTTTGGTCATCGAACATATCTTCTTCCATCATTTCCAAATAAATTAACTGTAGTTTCGTCCGAGAACAGCACTTTTTTTCTCCATTCAGCTCTCCAATTTTAGTGTATTTTTGCAAATTCTGGCCTTCTTATTCCAACAAGTTCAACTTGGGTTAGTCTACGAGAAACAGTACTCCTAGTGATGTTAAATTTTCTTCACATAATTCACATGTAATAATTGCAGCATTCTTTTTTACTTTACTTCTGCAGCTGCTTTTCTTATAATTATTTTGTCGACACGAATAGCTGTTTTCCTTGGTCTTCCAGGACCTGGTTTATAATTCAAAGTACTTGTAATTTTCCATTTTTTAATTATATTGGTAACCGTTGTTTTTTCTATGGATAAAAGTTCAGCTATTTCAAGTGAAACTGTTCTTTTACCGTACAACCTTATAACAGTGTTCCGAATGTCGACATCTTCCCTCAATTATGAAGTGAACTAAATTCTTGATGTTTACCTGAATTCACGATCAGAAATGTAACATAACTGAGTAAATCACATTTTCTTAGAAGTTGGCCCGATACTTACAAATAACCGAAAAAATGTTATTTTTGTTAGGAATGATTGATATTTATAGTAGATATACGTTGTTAGTATAATTAAAGTAGTTTATGATGGTGTATTTGGTTTTTTTCTCTTCTTCCTTTTGTAACTCAATCAATCACAAAACTATTGTTGGCCCAAAACTTTTGCACGTAACTGTGTACATGTCAGGTACTTAATTAGCTTAGCGTAAGTAAGATTTTATTTAATTTTACAAGCATTCACCGTCACAAAAATCAACTTGTATTTGTAAGGGAGGTGCTGAGCAGATAACACGTAGGCTGAAAAGTTTTAGGTCTGACACATAGATCTCGCCCTTTTCAAAAAATTCATATGATTTTTAGGAAGTACCAACCTTCAAACAATATGTTTCAAAATTTCATGACATTTCGACGCTTAGTTTACAAGTTACAGTGGTTTTAGTGACGCGACTTTTGATATTTTCAAAACAATGTAAAAAAATCGAATTTCGTGTGTTTTCTGATGGGAAAAAATACCGTTCAAGCAAAGCAATGGCTTGATACGGGGACTGGAAAATCACTCATCATTTACTGGTATGCTGAATTTAAACGGGGTCGTACAGATACAAATGATCCTGAACGCTCTGGACGCCCAAATGAGGTGGTCTCCCTGACTTGCCACTTTTTTATTTCTAAAACGATAGCTGATGTGAAGCAAACATTCAAACGTGCGGATCCATGCATGTAAAGTAGATAAACCAAATGCAAGGCGTTCTTCGTTGCTGGGATATTTCTTTGACTCCTCGTTCATAGTAGACGGGGGTGGCACCGCAAATATAACACTTTTGTGTTGAACTTGTGTCTGTTAAGGCATTACACACTTTGCCATCAGTCACTGTCAACAACAAATCGTGTTTAATAGAGATTTGAGATCCAGCAACGTTACATAATGTTGGAAGAAGCTGACTTACTTCATCTAAAATTTTAGAAGTTTCTTCTTTCGTAAACTCTTTTGTCTCCTTGGCAAAAATAAACTTAATAGGACGGCAATATAAAGTAGAGGAAGGTCTTGGATTTTGCCAGATCACAGTTTCGCCATCAAGCAGTCTCAAAGGGACAAATGAGTATACGAACAAAAATTCGTCTGTAGCGTTAGTGTTCTCAAATTTCTGCTTATACGTGCTATGCCCCGAACTCCCATCACAGCCCCATTTGCTCACCAACGTATAATATGAACGAGGTAACACACTTCTAATGACTTCCGTCTGAGCTTTAACTAATCGTTCAGCCGTTTTATCCAAAATCGCGTGAAGTTTAATTTGAGCTCGAGATTCAGTCACAGAAATATATTCGTCAGAAGGACAACAAGAAGCTTTGGACTTACCTGAACTATAAAACGATGGATACACTTGATGTCCCGCTTTCATTGACCATTTTCTTGTTTGTTTGTATGAGTGAGAAGTCGATTTCGAGTCCACATAATAAGCTAAAGCTTCGTCTGGTGTTAACTGCCGACTTTGTTCAGAACACTTATTCTTTTCTCTAGTTTCACTGACCGCGACGTTATGGATCTGTTTAGCAACACTTCGATGCCCTTCTTTTCGAGTAGCTAACTCAGCTGCTGTAATAAGCTCACTTGCACTTCGCGATTCCAAAAGATCTTCTACTCTCCGTCTCTTCGTTTTCGTTGATAAGTCTTCAAATGATTTTCTGGGTCGCCCTACGGAAAGAGCCGCTGATGATGTTGAAGTGCACGGCTGGTTAACACACATCTTTATTTCGATTCCGGATCCCTCTAACCAATCTTTATGTTTGATTAGAAACATTTCTTTGTTACACTTTAAAAAAGTCCACTTTTGATTGAATTTTGCTGAAAGGCTTGATATTTTCATTTTGAGTCGTTTTAGAGAATCGTCAGAAACATCAGACATATTGAATTTTTCACTTATATAATAAAAAATGCCACTGTTTCGTTCAGTTTTGTCATGTTTTAGCCATTCTTCAAAAAAAACTCCATTTTCGTCATAGTCACGACTCGTTCTGAAAAAAATAAAATAATTTTACTTTCGGGCCTTTTCGGGGTCTATAATATATATGAATCTGTGCCTGAATGTTGTAGGTATTACATATAGAAAAATCTAGGTGGATATATGTGGATAAAAAAGTTGCTACTTTTAAAGTTTACAATTAATGTAAAAAATTGCTGGATTTATCTATACATTTACAAACTGATATTACACCAAAAGTATACATATTTTTTATAAAAAATATAAGTCATAATAGAGTACATACCTTCAACAAAATATTCCATCACAAAAAACTCGTTTCACTTTGCTACCAATTTTAAAATATGTTATCACAAGTGTGCATAAAATGCAACTGATTTGCAAATGAAAATGACCTCTCTTATAAGGGTTACTTTGACCCCCTGATAAGATACCTTTATGAGGTAATAAACAAATTAATTCCTGGAATTCGTTAAATGGAGGGGGGGGGGGGTTGTTTACAAGTCGTTATCAGTGGTTCCTGGAAATTACGTCATGAATATTGTCCCGCTAGCATGTTCTTGCCGAATCACTGTGAGTCGGCTGGGAAGGTTTTGGCCTCTGTATTTTGGGATGCGCATGGAATAATTTTCATCGATTATGCTGAGAAGGGAGAACCCATCTATAGCGAATATTATATAAAGTTTTATTGGTGCGTTTGGAGGCAGAAATCGCAAAGTAACGACCCAAAATGAGCAAGAAAAAAATGCTCTTTCATCAAGAGAATGCACCGTGTCAGAAGTCAATGGTTACAATGGCAAAATTGCATGAATTGAAGTTCGATTTGCTTCCTCATCCACCGTATTCTCCAGATTTGACGCTCAGCGACTATTATTTATTCTCAATCTTAAAAAAATGCTAGTGGGAAAAAGATTTGGCTCCAGTTTTGAAGGCAAGACAAATCCTTCTACAAGAAAGGTAAAGAAATGTTACAAAAGCGTTGGACTGATTGTATCGCTCTTAAAGGAGACTATATTGATGAATAAAGTCGAATTTTGCAAAAAAAAATGTATTTTAAGTAGCTAGACCAAACCCTTTTCAGCCTAGTGTTAATTTTACTAATCGTTTAAAAGGAAGAATTAATAATACAAAAAAGGAATTGTGTTGTGCTATCGGTCATTGTCATTACTGCATTGATGGCAAATGTTCATTTTTGATTTGAGAGGCCACAAAAACTTTCTAGAAAATTATTTGTTCCTCAGATTCACCGAGACCCATGTCAAATTGTTAACACTTTCTTTTTGTCTCTTTTAGTACGCCTTCGAGTTATTATGTCAGAGAAAATCTAGAAAGTTTTGGAGCACAACAAGATGGCGACGATCAAATAGTATGGAAAGAGAACGTTGAAAATCAACTTTCTGACGATACAAAATCCTTACAAGATACCATTTTTAAATGTCGCCAATGTAGTTATCGAACACAACATGAAAGTGAATTACGTGCGCATCTATTACGACATAAAAACTCAAACGACGTAGAATTGTTTAAGTGCGTCCATTGTAATTATGAAGCAAAACATAAAAACAATTTAAGAAAACATCTATTACGACATAAAAGCGCAAATGAAGTTGAAATGTTTAAATGTGCTCATTGTAATTACGAAACCAAACGTAAAAGCGATTTAAATAGGCATATATTAGGACACAAAAACTCAAGTGAAGTTGACATGTTTAAATGCACTCACTGTAACTATCAAACAATCCAGAAAAGCTATTTAAGGAAGCATCAGTTACGACATAAAAAAGCAAACGAAGTCGAGATGCTTAAATGTACTCATTGTAATTTTCAAACGAAATATAAAACGAATTTACGGAAACATCTATCGCTGCATAAAAATTCCAATGAATTGGACGTATTTAAATGCCTGCACTGTAATTATGAAACGAAACATAAACACAATTTAAATATTCATCAATTACGACATAAAAATTCAAACGAAGTCGAAATGTTTAAGTGCGCTCATTGTAACTATCAAACAAAATATAAAGACACTTTAAATCGGCACCTATTACGGCATAAAAATGCAAATGAAGTCGAAATGTTTAAATGCGATCTTTGTAATTTTCAAACGAAACACAAGAGCAGTTTAAATCAACATCTATTACAACATAAAAATTCAAATGAAGTCGAGATTTTTAAATGCGCGCATTGTTTCTATCACACAAAACGTAAGGACTCTTTAAATCAGCATCTATTACGACACGAAACTTCAAAAGAAGTTGAAATGTTTCGATGTGCTCATTGTAATTTTCAGACGTTCCAAAAAAGGTATATAAAGAGGCATCAATTACAACACAAGAACGCCAACGAAGTTAAAATGTTTAAATGCACCCATTGTAATTATCAAACAAAATACAAAAGTTGTGTGGTAAGACACCTATTACGACATAAAAATTTTAACGAAATTGAAATGTTTAAATGTACGCGTTGTAATTTTCAAGCTAAACGTCAAGATAGTTGGAAGAGACATCTGTCATTACATGCAGATTCCGATGAAAAAGACGTATTTAAGTGCACTCATTGTGATTATGAGGCGGTACGTAAAAGCTATTTAAATAGGCATCTATTACTACATCAGAATTAAAATTAAGCTGAAATGTTTACTGCTATATTCAACTATGGCCCAGTCGTCCAAGGCAAATTTTGCCTACAAAAATGAAAATAAAATGAAAAATTCGGTTTTTTTTTTTTTTCGCAAATATCTCTAAAAATAAAAAAGATAACGAAAAACTAATAGCACCACGTGAAAGAACGGGGAATTTTATAAAAAAAAACTGTATATAGATTTTTTTTTTTTGGTGTTCTGTAATTTAAAAAAGTTATTTAAAACAGAATCATGTTTCCGATCTCATTTCTGATTAAATTAACGTTACTGTATACTGCTAAATATTTTGAAATTGGCTATTAAGGCTATTCTCGGGGTGTTGATTAAAAATCCGATGACAGATTTGAAAAATTCAAAATGAGTCAACGGTAGCCCATCATCTGAGTCATAGCTACATTCCTTCCTTAAAAATCCGCCATGCTTATAACAGTTTGCAATGGTTTCTCTACTGACTCTTTGCCGAGCCATATGGATAAAAGTTTATAGCGTCCAAGAGAGTTACAGACAAAATGTTACCTTTATCGATCGTCTCTCAACATTTTCATAAGTAAAATCTTTCTATAATGACGTATTAAAGAATGTATCACACCTTGATCCATAGGCTGGAGCTTTACACTTGTGTTTGGAGGCATAAAAACCAATTTTATTTGCTGTAAATCAACTCCAGGGTGCGCTGGACAGTTGTCAGTCAAAAGTAATATTTTTCTGTTTGTGAATTTTAATTCTTTGTTCCATCCGATCAGTTCGTTTTTAAAAATTTCTGATGTCATTCAGGCTTTACTGTTTGATTTGTACTTTACTGGTAAATGTTTGTTTTTAAAACACCTGGGATCACCAACAATTTTTTTTTCTCTGTTCCAGACATATTTGCAGTTACCAACACAGTAATCCTTACTTTGATAATTTTCCACCAGCACAATTCTCTCCGACAAACTTTAATGTCTTATCAGGCGTCATCTTGTAAAACAAACCCGTTTCATCCGCATTAATAATGTCCACATATTCATAACTTTCTCGAATTTTTAGCCATACATTGGCCAACCACTGATCAACAACAGTCATATTCAATCCTGCGGTTTCTTCTACTATCTTACCCCCACTAATATTATGTCCCTTTTTAAATCGCAGAATAGGGGTTCCCAGCGAGTTTCGGTGAATTCCCTAGATCAAGTCGCACGACATCGAGCACAGGGAGTGGCAAGTTCGTGGCAAATTTTACCTACAAAAACGAAAATAAAATGAAACATTCGGTTTTTTCGCAAATATCTCTAAAAATAAAAAAGATAACGAAAAACTAATACCACCACGTGAAAGAACGGGAAATTTTATAAAAAACTGTATATAGATTTTTTTTTTTGGTGTTCTGTAATTTAAAAAAGTTATTTAAAACAGAATCATGTTTCCGATCTCATTTCTGATTAAATTAACGTTCCTGTATACTGCTAAATATCTTGAAATTGGCTATTAAGGTTCTTCTCGGGGTGTTGATTAAGAATCCGATGACAGATTTGAAAAATTCAAAATGGCGAATCCAATATGACGGCCAGAGAGTACGTAATTCATCTCATTTCTTCAAGTAATTTAGAAATTTTGTGTTTTCAATAACTGTTTTCTTTGAACCTGGATATTTAAATAAAATATAAATAATTTATACTTAAAGCTTAGACTTTTATCTTTCATTTCTCACCTTTAAATATATATTTTTTTTATTTTAAGTTGTATGATTGATAATATCAGGTGTACAAGTATGAAATGCGGATTTCAGACAACAGATGGTGCACCAATGCAGTTTGTGCTATAAAGATTTGACACTGCGCCATTTTGTTGTGTCATCAACAAGTGTCAGACGCGCACGAGTGATAAACCGGAAAAGTGTGTGCATAGTGTTGTGTTGTTGTGTTTAATATGTCGAAATTTATACCGAACAAAGAACATTCGCGGACAGCATAAATTTTTTTGTTTTTATTTGAAGAAAACTGCTGTTAAATCATACCGATTACTTCGAGAATCTTATGGTGAACGTGCTCCATCGCAAGATACGTGTGAACGATGGTTTCGGCGTTTCAAAAGTGGTGACTTCGATGTTGCAGACAAGGAACGTGGAAAACCGCCAAAAAAATACGAAGATGTGGAATGCAAGCATTGTTGGACGAAGATGATTCGTAAACACAAAAACAACTCGCCGAACGATTGGGCGTTAGTCAACAAGCTGTTTCCAATCGGCTACCTGAGACGGGAAAGATTCAGAAGATCAGTAGATGGGTACCACATGAGTTGAACGACAGGAAAATACGTGTAACATTTTGCTTGCTCGCTACAAAAGGAAGTCGTTTTTGCATCGTATAGTTACAAGGGATGAAAAGTGGATTTATTTTGAGAATCCCAAGCGCAAAAAATCATGGGTAGACCCAGGCGCACCATCCACATCGACCGAAAGACCTAATCGCTTCGGCAGAAAGACGATGCTCTGTGTTTGGTGGGACCAGAGGGGCGTGGTCTATTATGAGCTGTTAAAACCTGGGGAAACGGTTAATACTAAACGTTACCAACAACAATTGACCGATTTGAACCGTTCGCTGCTTGAAAAAAGGCCAGAATACCGAAAGAGGCAACACAAAGTCATTTTTCTTCATGACAATGCTCTTACCTCGCCGTTTTACCTTACACCAGTGTAAGAAATAATAGCTTTTCCTAAAGGTTTTAAGGAACAATCTTTTTATTACATTTTTCACCTATATTTTAAGTTTACAATAAAACTGTCACAAACTTTTCTTCTTACACATTTTTATCCGTTTCCACATTACATGTCTACCACCTCGACCTTTGTTTCTTTGTCACTCGGCCAGAGTAATTGAGAAAACTGTACATACGCAAAGATCTGGGGTACACCTTAGAGCAGAAGTGCTGTTTAGTTTCCTAACAGAGCTTGTGAGACCTAGCGTTTCCTATTTTTACTCTAGGTAAAACTAGTTATTAAACTTTAAATAAGTTTTGTCTCAAATTAAAAAAATACTCAGCAGTGTTGTCGATAGCTAGAATCCACTCTCTCTGACGTAAAATCCAGGCAAGGAATTAAAAATGTCTATTCCATATCTATATATATATATATATATATATATATATATATATATATATATATATATATATATAATATATATATATAATATATATATATATATATATATATATATATATATATATATATATATATATATATATATATATATATATATATATATATATAGCTGGCAAGTTCTACCCCATGCGGTTTACTCACCATACTTGGCTCCTTCCGAGTACCACTTGTTTGCATCAATGGGTCACGCACTTGCTGAGCAGCGCTTTGATTGAAGATGTGAAAAAATGGCTCGATGAATGGTTCGCAGCAAAAGGGGAAGATTTTTACTGGCGTGGTATTCACCAATTGCCCGAAAGATGGCGAAAATGTATAACAAGCGATGGAGCATACTTTGAATAAAGCACTTTTTATCATTCTTCTGAATTTAACATGTTTTTTTTAGAAAAAAATTCCGCATTTCATACTTGTACACCTGGTAAGCAACAAATATATTTATCATAAACACTTTTTTAAAAGAAAAATTACAAAAAAAGAGAAAATTTTTTAAAGTTTTTAATGATTTTCTAATATCAAGTATACTTTCAACTGTGACTAAATATAAAAAATGTCCGGATTTTTTTGACTATTTCGTCCTGCTTTGAACGTAAAATTGCCAGCGGCGCACTACAGCAGGCAAATTTTCGTATTTTAAAACTAAATTTTTAAATAACACAGACAATGTGAGTATTTTAATTATTTTTTATTTTGAAACTTAAGTTATAATAATGATATACGCACAAGGATTTTTTTTTCAATACTATATTTTATTAAATATATATATATATATATTACAAATATATATTTGTAATTTACTGTATGCCCGTTAAAATCGTGCAAACAAAAATTTCGTTTTAAGTTTGCCAAATTATAAAGTAACAAAAATAAAAACTAGTAGTATCATCAGAAAGTCTCTTCTTCAAAAAGCTAATTTTAATTTTTTTTTTACGCTCTGAAAACAAATAATATCGATTAACCTTCGAGTCTGTTTCAAAAAATTTTGAAACAATTCTGGATTGGTCTTCGTAAAGTGTAGATTGAGCGAGAATTATCACGTTTGATAATTTATCCGATAGAAAAAGAACTATGTGCCTTGACAATATGGTGGAGGTTTTTTAATTTATTTTTCAGTGTCCTCTCCTGTACCGAGACAAAATAATTTTATTGTAATTGTTTATAATTAAACAAATATTTAGGTAGTAGATATTTGTTTTACACTTTGATTGCCCATTGTAATTTTTAAACATTCCAAAAAAGATATATAAGGATGTATTAGTTACAACACAAAAACTCCAACGAGGTTAAAATGTTTAAACAACCATTGTAATTATTAAACAAAATATAAGAGCTGTATGGTAAGACATCTATTATGACATAAAAATTTTGATGAAATTGAAATGTTTAAATGTACTCGTTGTAATTTTCAAAATAGTTGAAAGAGACATCTGTCATTACATACAGATTCCGACGAAAAAGACATATTTAAATGCTCTTATTGTAATTATGAGGTAGTACGTAAAAGCTGTTTAAATAGGTATCTATTACTACATCATAATTAAAATTAAGCTGAAAAGTTTATTACTACATACAACTAATTAAGTTTTTATGCTTGAATGTAATCAGTGTGTTGCTATTTTTCATATTAAAAAAAAACTTTTTTTATTTGGTTGTATCTTCGTTAAACCTCTTGTTTTATTTCGATTCCTCCGTTCCTTTCTGCTTTTCAGGGCCCATAGAAGAAAAATGTATATGTATGTATATGTATATATATGTATATGTGTATATATATATATATATATATATATATATATATATATATATATATATATATATATATATAGGGTGCGGTGTCAAAATCCAGACAAAAGTCAATTTGAATTTCCCGCCGTTCTGTACCACTTCGGGAAGTCGCGATTGGCGTCCAAATAGCTTGATGCATGTACTAAACATTCATAAACTCGAAACAGTCGCAATGTTGAAACCAAGTACGGAGTATAATCGAAGAGCCGCGAGTACCGAAAGTGTTCACGCTGTGCGCTCAGCGACAGAAATGATTCGATTCTTCTGGTACCCAAGATCGACTATGTTGATGTCGCGAAGTATAATGAGTCGGAGAAGTCCAACGAAGGTTTTGCAACACTGGCAAGGAAAACTCACTCGAAGGAGCGCGTTGTCAGGACGCCCGAAATCATTCAACAGGCTCAGGAGCTGATTTCTGAGGATCCAGGGCTGTCGATCCAAAAAGCGTGGTTGAAAGGGTCACTAACAAGTTCAGACATCCAAATCATTGAGAGCCACTATTAATGCAGCATTTGCCAATATGGACCGTGACTCATTAAAACGGGCCTGCGATCGCTTCAGACCGAGAATGGAGGCGATCATTCAAGCAGAAGGGGATTATATTGAGTAAGTGTGTTCTTTATGACGTAACAAACAATTTAGTAAAAAAATAATTATAAATTCTCTATTTTTGCATTTAAAATTATGTTTCAAAAAAATGTTTAATTTGTCCGGATTTTGGCGCCGCACCCTGTATATATATATATATATATATATATATATATATATATATATATATATATATATATATATATATATATATATACAGTAATACCCCGCTTAGCGCGACCCCGTTACGCGCGGTTTCACTGTAACGCGAATTTCAAATTTCGCGCTCATGTAGTCATTAACTTCTCTATGGTCGCGGGGGGATCCCCGCTTTCTCTGAATATTCTCTTTGAAGAATTGGGAATTCCCTGTCCTTCGACTTTGTTCTATGGGGATTTCCTCGTTCGTTTCGTGTGTTCATTTGTTCCGTAATGTTACTTCGGTCGGCTGGCAGTTTTGTTTTAATATTTATTGGAGATACATACATACATAATTTAACCCTACGTTAAAAATGCCGCCTGTAAAGAAAAAAGAGCGTAAAAGCGTCACTTTGGAATTGAAGATGAAAGTGTTAAGAAGAATGGAAAATGGAGGCAAAGCAACAATTGTTGGGAGAGATTTTGGACTCTCAGAATCGACTGTGAGAACGATTTATAAAAATCGGGAAAAAATTAAAATCTCCAGCGAAGGTTCAACACCTATAAGTGCAACAAAACTTTCTCGTTCGAGATCATCTATCTTAGAAAGAATGGAGAAATTACTGTCAGTCTGGATCGAAGATTTGAATAAGAAGAACACACCACTAAGTCAAGATCTCATATGCACAAAAGCAAAATCTTTGTATGAGATGCTGAAAACAAAAGAAGGAGAAGGGAGTGCCACTCCGACTTTTGCTGCCAGCAGAGGCTGGTTCCATCGGTTCAAGCAGCGTTCTAATCTTCACAATATCCACATAACAGGCGAGGCGGCCAGCGCGGACATTCAAGCTGCAGCTGAGTTTCCAGACAAGTTTCAAGACTTCGTTAGACGAGAGAAAATTCCTGCTTGTCTCATCTTCAATGTTGATGAGACCGCACTTTACTGGAAAAAAATGCCATCTCGAACATTCATTTCTAAGGAAGAACGTCAAGCCAGTGGTTTCAAAGCTGCGAAAGATCGACTAACACTTCTGCTGGGTGGTAATGCCACTGGTGATTTCAAACTGAAACCTTTACTAGTGTACCATTCAGAAACACCCCGTGCAATGCGAGGCACAGACAAGACAAGTCTACCAGTTGTGTGGCGATCAAACAGAAAGGCGTGGGTTACACGGGAAATTTTTCAAGAATGGTATTCTAATAGTTTTTGCCCATCAGTCAAATCATACTGTGACAGAAATGGGCTTGAACCTAAAGTTATATTACTCTTAGACAATGCCCCAGGACATCCAACCTCACTTGATACGCCCAGAGACTTAAAAGTGTACGTAAAGTTCCTTCCACCAAACACTACGTCAATATTACAACCTATGGACCAGGGAGCAATAGCAAACTTCAAAGCTTATTACCATCGCCGCACTTTTAGCCAACTAATTCATGAAACTGACGGGGAAGGAAGACAGTCTATGCGAGAGTGGTGGAAGTCATACAACATTATGAAGTCTATTCACAACATAGAAGAGGCTTGGAAGGAAGTTAAAATGAGTTGTATGAATGGGGTGTGGCGTAATCTTTGGCCAGATGTAGTGGAAGCACCTAGAAGAATTGTCCAGATGCAGAGACAAGTGCTTGAAGACATTGCTGCAATGATTGAGGGTCTGAACTTGAAGATGTCACGGTAGAAGATCTCGTAGAACTTGTAGCAACGCACGACGATCCTATTAGCAATGAAGATCTGATCGAGTTACAGAATAATCCTATCTACGATCAGGAAGAACAAGTAGAAGAGAAAGTTTTATCTTCAGGGGAAATACAAAATGCACTTTCAAAAATTTATTCAGGTTTGGACATATTGCAGAGTATAGACAATAATGATGACCGTGTCTTGACCGTGTGTCAAACAATTAAAAACAGTGTTGGGTGTTATGAACGTATTTTACAAGAACGTAAACAAAACGTTACCCAAAAGACAATAGATGTATTTTTCCGTAAAAAATAAGAGTATGTATTGCATAAAGTGTTCTTAGAATTAAAGTGATTGATTAAAATGATTTGTATTTTTTTGTATTAAATTTTGACTATGTTTAATCATAAACCTCGATATACGCGAATTTCAGTTAACGCGATTTTTTTCGGAACGTATCCCTCGCGTTAAAGCGGGGTATTACTGTATTTATATTAAGAAGTATTATTCCATTTTGACAAAACTCGGTATATTGAGGTTTTCGCAACCACTGATCACGAACATAAAGTTCAAACTTCAAAAAACAAAATGGCGGACTATTTTTGGAAAAACGTTAGTTAGTTTTATGAAACTCTGTAAATATGGGTTTCTGATTACGAATAGGAAGTTTAAATTTCAGGAAACAAAATGGGGGCTCGAAAATGGCGAACCGTCCCAACTCAATGAAGGACGCCCTGAGGTGTTCATTCATGTTGGTTCCGTATTTTCCGTTTCCAGCCAATCATCAAACTTTGCGAAGATTTTAGATTCTATGGACTTCTTGCCATCTATTTCGAAATTTTGTCTCACTTTGACAATCGGTTTCCTCAAATTTTCTAGCAAAATATGCGAAGTTTTTTTTGTCACTTCCTTTTCAATAGTGCCAATAATTACATTTATGTTACTACATTTATGTTATCATGTAATTGGTTTTTGACTAGTAGGAAAAGGTGTTTTCTTGTAAAAAAATTTCCATTCTGTCACGCATTTTCTGTAAAAAATTCATGCATTTTAGTTGAATATTTTCCATTAATTTTGAGTAGTTGTAAATAGTTAAGTAAAATTGGAAAAATTTGCAACAATGTACTAAATTTTTAAAGTATTTTTTGCACTTTTTAACTTTCTTCCGCATATTTAAACAATTTTTAACCAATTTGGAACAACTTCCAGAATTTTTAAACAATTTGCTACTTTGTGTAACAATTTCTAAAATTTTAAAATTATTTTTCAAATTTAGTAACCTTTTATCGAAATTTTCAAGTATTTTTCAATTTTAGCAACAATTCCCTGAAGTTGTAAACAATTTGCTACATGTTGCATCATTTTCCCGAATTGTTTACCTAACTTTATCATTTTGCAATAATTTACAGAATTTTTAAAGTATTTTTCCCATTTTGCAACATTTACGAATTTGTTAATGCGTGTGTAATAAAAGGTTCAACAATGGCATCCACTGTCATGTCCACAGTCGACATTTTATCTTCCACCCTCAATACATTCTCAACTCATTTTCGCCAGTTTTCTGTGGAAACATTAGATATGGCATTCTGAAAAAGGTTTTGTAGGTCTGCTAATTTCTAGGTCGTATTATTCCTAACTACTTCACTTTTAACCTGTGCCCACATAAGTTGGCGGTAGGTGATAAACTATTACATTTTTTTGCCATTTCGTTGATGAAGAAACTTGTGTACTTATCTTTATTTCTGAGAACTTCAAGCTTTATAAGTTCTAATCTCTCTTCTCTTAACGCTGCCTTTTAAAAATCAAATGTTTTTCTCGACCAATCTAAGCTCCTTTTTCAGCCAACTCAAGGCTGGAACTCGTTCTAATTTTTTAGAATGATAGCTTGCGTTATCCATTATAATAACAGAACCGTCTATCATCCGCAAAAAACAATCTTCAAATACATCGGAATTCATATCTTCGTGATAATTTCGTTTTTTCTTGGATACGAATGTTAAAAGACCTCCATATACAAAACCACTTTCACTTTCAATATACGAGAATGGATTGGAAAGATCGCGGCCTAGTCAAGAAAATAAAATAAAATACGTACAAAAATATTTTTATTTTTTGGCGTAATCTCCACTCAGGTCTATGCACTTCTTGTTTCTGCTTCCCAAAGCTTCCACACCTGTTTGAAAAAAAAGATTCCTCAAGGTCTTCAAAATACTGATTAACTGCAGCTTCGATTTCTTCATTTGATGAAAATTTCTGGCCATGGAGGTGTTTTTTTTTTAGGTTTGGAAACAGATGAAAGTCCGAAGGAGAATAAGCCGGGTGGGGCAGCAATTCGAAACCGCAATCACGAATTTGAGCCATAAACTCAACAGACGTGTGAACGCGAGCGTTGTCCTTTCTTTCTCAGTAATCCTGGGCATATCTCTTTAATTTCTTGACGTAAACGTCGTAAAAGGGTGCAATAGCAAGTCGAGTTTATTGTTTCGCCTTCCACTATAATAATACCTTTACCATCTCAGAAAACTGAAAACTTTTCCATCCGATAGAATTGCCTTCGCTTTCTTCGGAGTCGGTTCACCTGATTTTTTCCACTGCTGGGATTATTGTTTTGTCTCTGGAGTTTAGTGGTGAACCCAGGTTTCGTCCATTATCACAAACCTGTTAAGAAAATTTGCGGATCAGCCTGAAACATCTCCAAACAGTCGTGAAAAATCTTGTGTCGAATTCGTTTTTGTTCAACTGAAAGCAATCTGTGGACCCACTTAGCGGAAACCTTAGAAAATCCGAGTTCGTTGGCAATTATGTTTTGTGTTCGTTCATACGAGATGCCTATAGTGTCTGCAATCTCCCTGATAGTTAATCTACGGTCTTTCAGTATGAGATCACACACTTTGCCGATGTTTTCTTCAGTCGCAGACGTCGTGGGCCGGCCGGAGCGGTCGTTTTGGTCAGTCGCTAAGGCAGTTAGTCAAAATTTCACCAAATCCACCATACCACCACTCACACGGCCAGATAATTATATTGCAACGACACCTGTTGAGAAAGCGAACTTGTTGGCTGAACTCTTTGCTTCACATTCTACGGTCGATTTCCAAGGAAAAACACCATCTACTATTCCCATAGTGCAGTCAGGGATGCCCGATATTGTCTTCAGACAGCGTATCATAAAACGTATTTTGGTGAAGCTAGACACCAAAAAGGCTTCTGGCGCTGACCGAATACCTACCATAGTTCTCAAAAACTGTGCGAGGGAACTAACACCAGTTTTCTGTAGACTTTTCAACCTATCCTACAGAAAGGGAATATTTCCTTCCTGCTGGAAATGTGCTACGGTTCAGCCGATACCCAAAAAAGGCAAGAAGACCTTGCCAAATAAGTACCGACCAATCGCACTGCTTTTAATAATATCGAAAGTCATGGAAAAGGCTATCAATCAGCATCTTCTAAAATATCTTGAAGGATTCAACATTATTAGCGATCACCAATATGGCTTTCGTAAAAATAGATCAACAGGAAATCTTCTGACTTATGTAATGACAACATGTTTAGAACAACGCAATTGAACACTTTGGAGAATCTCGAGCGGTTGCTCTTGACATATCCAAGGCATTCGACCGTATTTGGCACGATGGGCTGTTGGCTAAGCTACGTTCTTATGGCATGTCTGAAAAGTTCTGTTTGTGGTTCTCATGTTTCCTCAGAGAGCGTTCTTTACGAGTGGCAGTCGACGGATTTCTTTCTAACACCTTCACTATCAACGCCGGTGTACCCCAAGGCTCCATACTGTCTCCTACTCTCTTTCTCATTTATATTAACGATCTGCTGGAAAAGACCGAGAATCCAATCTACAGCTTTGCAGATGGCAGTACACTTATCTCTTCATTCACTTTGAACGCTCGGACATCGGCTACTCAGACGAATATCCGCAGACAGCAGGAAGTCAATTCAACTTAACAAAGACCTGGAAGAAATTCTATATTGGGGTGACAGTAACCAAATGGAATTTAATGCTACAAAAACCCAGGCGGCCGTTTTTTCTAAAAAAGTTTACGTTGCTGAACCCGACATAGTTATGTCGGGGCACTCCATTCCTCTAACATCGTCACTCAATTTGTTGGGCGTTAATTTGGGAGCAAATATGTCCTGGCATGAACATGTTGCAGGCATAGCAAGGAGAGCTTCTCAAAAGTTGGGAATATTATTTCGAAGCAGAAAGCTTTACACTCCACAACTGTTAATTCTTTACAAAGCTCATATTCAACCAACTATGGAATACTGCTCCCATGTTTGGAGCTCCGCTCCCAAACACACACTGCATTTGTTGGATTTTATTCAGAGAAGAGCTGTTCGTCTGACTGGAGACCCGAAAACTGACCGGAGGCGTTGATTCGCTGGAACATCGAAGAACGGTTGGCGACTTGAGCCTATTCTACAAGTATTTTCATGGAAAGTGTTCGAAGGATGTGGCCCGCTTAATTCCTCCCAGAGCGGTGCATGTTAGAAGTACACGTCGCGCTAATATTTCACATCCGTATGAGGTTCAGCTGATTACTCCTCGTACAACGCTTTTCAAGCAGTCTTTTATATGGAGAACATAATCCCTTTGGAATAATTTGCCCAGGACTGTGTTTCCCACCGAGTACAATTTACAGCCATTCAAGAACACCGTGAATCGCTTTCTTCGCACACGAGTCGCTTCTGTAGCGCTTTAGGGACTTCCCTGTAGCACGTGTGCTAGACCCATAAAAAAATTATATATATATCATCGTGGATCTCTTTTGGTGTTAATTTTTTTCTAAACAGGTATTTGATGACCGCACGTTGTTAAATTTTTTCCAAAAACTGCTGCTACACTTGGTCTCACTAAACTCGTTCTAACCTAAAAACCCTAAATTCTACAGCAACAAAATTTTACACTGTGACAACCAAAGACAGTAGGAACTCATTAAGGGTACTATAACAAAAATATAATTATTTTTTGGTCAGGCCGCGAACTTTTCAGTCCATCCTCGTATCTTTGAACTCGTTTTTTGACAAGCCTTCATTGGACACCCCACTCGATAACTTCGAAGTAGTTCCATTACTGTTCCGTTTTTCAATTTTGGTACGGAACACTAAAAAGGTACCCTTTCACCAACTATTAATAAAGGCTGATATTGTCAAATTTCCACTTTATTTAGTTTCACTGAAACTGTATGACGCGTTTCGCTATACTATAGCTTCTTCTGATACAATATGATATTTGAATGTCATTGTCATTGTCTTTATTGAATTTAAGTTAGGCTATGCCCCTTACTTACATTTATGATAGCTTATATTCCTATACTACTTAACCTAGGTTTTATACAGTAATCCTAATTAACTTAACCTAGGACATTGGGTTTTAATTACATTGGTTGACTAATCTAACTTAACTAGAGCTTAATTCTAAACTAATCTAGAACTTAATTCTAAACTTAATCTAGGTTACAATCTTCATGGGGGTGGGGGAGGGCCATCGTCTTCGTCGGATATGGGGTCAGAAGGTCTTGGATAGTGATGGCGGGCGTTGGCGGGCACGTGGAATGCGCTCCTTATGGTGGCGTTTGGGTGTTGTAGCGCCTTTGCGAAGAACTTGATGTTGGTGGACCTCATGTGTGCCTTGATTGTTGGCACACCGAGGTCTCTATGCAACTGACGGTTTCGGACGAACCATGGGGCTCCCGTGATCATCCTCAGGGCCTTGTTCTGTACTGCCTGAAGTTGAGCTCTGCGTGTCTTGGTGAGTTTAGACCAAGTAGGGCAGGCGTGTGTGAGTCCTGCCCTCACGATGGTTTTATAAATTAGCAGCTTGATTTTTGGTTGCAACTTACTGGACCGGCTGATGATTGGGTACAGCTTGCCCAGTAGTTGCTTGGCTTTCCTTGAGGCAGCACAGACCTGGTCTTTCCAGATGAGGTGTTTGTCATACTGGATTCCCAGGTACTTGAGGTGGTTGCCCATTGGATGCGGGATCCCTGGAGCTGGAGTTGTCCATAAGGAGTGCCGTTGCCTTTGGCGAAGACGATGGCCTGTGTCTTACATGGGTTTAGCTGGATCTTCCATCGGTCGAACCAGGGGGCGAGGACGTTCAGGTGGCGCTGCAATCTACTGGTGATGATTCTGTAGCTGCTGGATTCTGCTATGATGGCTGTGTCGTCAGCATACAGGAGTAGGGTAGTCTGATCCGTTTTTGGAATGTCGGCTGTGAAAATGTTAAAGAGGTGGGGGAGAGAGGACGGAGCCTTGAGGGACTCCGGCTCTAATGGCCTTGACTTCGGAGGTGGCCTTATCGACTCTGACTTGGAATGTTCTGTCAGAGACGAAGGATTGAATGAGTTTGTTAATGAAAAGGGGGTAGCCGTGTCGGATCAGTTTCAGAATGAGGCCTTCGTGCCAGACTCGGTCGAAGGCCTTTGCTACATCGAGAAACACAGCTCCAACTTTGTGACGTTTGTTGAAGCTGTTGGAAATGGTTTGGGCGAGTTTCGTGGTGTGATGGATGGTGCCATGAAGGGGCTGGAAGCCATACTGTTCGTCAGGGACAACACGGAGCGCTGTGGACTTTGCTCTGACGATTTCGAGGATGACTTTTTCAGCTATCTTGCCAAGGCCTGGAAGTAGGCTGATTGGCCGATAGCTGCTTGCCTCGTGGGATGGAGAGCCTGGTTTTTTGATCATAATGACCTCAGCTTTTTTCCAGTAGAGTGGAAAATAGCTGAGTCTCAGTATGCTGTTAATGATATTGGTGGCTTCTGAGATCTGTTTCTTGGGGAGTTTTTTGAGGGCTTTATTTGTGATTTTATATGAATATTAGTGTTGTTACATTTATACAAATACCCTAAGGTAGATAGGTAATACAATTAATACTATATGCTAATGAATATTGCTGGGAAATCCATTCTGAATATCAGTTGTATAAATTGAGTAAAGGGGAGTTACCATGGGCCAGACAGGTATCTTTTTGTTCGTTTAAGATGATGTCTGAATTTTTAATTCTATTTATTTCTAAATTTTCTAATAGGTTTAATTTTACGCCTTTGTTTTGTATGTGTAGAATTTTAAATTTATCGTCAAAAAGATGATTTGATTCTGTTAAATGATTACTGTACGCTGAGTCAGTTTTGTTTTTTAAATAGCTTCTTTTATCAATAAAACTACTTAATTACTTTGTTAACTATCACTAAATATATTTGTAAAGATTTTACAATTGCGTTATCGCGATTTCGTAGTACAACTACATTGTCAAACGCTTAACTAAGACTAAAACAGACTTTTGGTATTTTATGTTTATATGATGAACAGATGTGGGTCTATTATATGTTAAAAAAGTTTGAACAAAAGAGAATTTGCTACGTCTAATTGACTATTCAGTAAATTTATATTATGGTCCTTTGAATGTCTGTAAATTTCTATAGATTCTAAGAAGTTGAGTTTTGACCCTTTAGGTGCCATATGGAGTATTTGTAAACAATCGATATTGGGAAAAGTATGGCCTGTTTCTAAGAAGTGTTTAGCAAAGTGTGATTTTTCATTTTTTAGCCTATAAGAGGCATTGTGTTCTGCGAATCTTGTCTTGAAATTCCGTCCCGTTTGGCCTACGTAACAGCTATTGCACTCTTGACATTTAAGTTTATAAACTCCTGATTTATTGTATTTATTAGTTTTATCTTTGGCATTAAAAAACATATTGGATAATTTTTGAGCGGGTTTTAAAGCTATTCTTGTTTTTTCGGTCGTGAGAACTTGGGATATTTTATCCGAGATGGGACCAAAATATGTCAGAGGTATGAATGTTTTCTTTTGTCGGTATTCTTTTACGGGTAGATTAAGCTGAAAGTGATTTGTTTTCGTTTACGGTTTATTAAGGTATTAATTATTTTAGGTTGGAAGCCGTTATTGAGTGCTATATTTTTGATTGTGTCCAGTTCTTTTTTTAAATTATTTTTACTAAGAGGGATACTGAAGGCTCTATGGATCATAGATCTATAGGCTGCCAGTTTATGGGAGTTAGGGTGTATTGAGTCAGCTGGGATGGTGACATCTGAAAAGGTTGGTTTGCGGAAGATATCGAATTCTAGTCTATTTCTCTTTTTCAAAATTGTAATATCTAAGAAATGTATTTTATCATCGGTTTCCTTTTCAAGTGTGAATTTTATGTTGGGGTTGTAAATTATTTAGCTGATTTAAAGTGGAATTTAGTTCAGTATCATTTCTAAGGAAACATACTAAGATGTCGTCCACATATCTAAACCAAAAGATAATATTTTTCGCGTGTTGAGTTTTTAGAAAATTGTTTTCCAATTCTGACATAAAGATTTCGGCTAGCAAAGGACTAAGTGGAGACCCCATGGCAAGTCCATCTCTTTGTTTGAAAAATTGATTATTGAACTGAAAATAATTTCCGCATATACAAAATTCGAACAGTTTCAATATATCTTGTTGTATTATTATATTGACGTTGTTTTTTTGTAACATAGTTTTTATAATTTCTAAACAATCTTTATTTGGGATATTGGAGAACATATTTGTTACATCGAATGAAACTAGAATTTTGGGATGTAGATATTTTTAAGTTTATTTGTAAGGTCTATAGAGTTTTTTGTGTTGTATTTTGGATTTGAATTGTGTAATTTCTTTGAAGATGGTGTTGAGATGTGTTGGCAGATTTTTTAGGGGGTGTGTGCTGTACGATACTACTGGTCTAATTGGCGAATTTTCTTTATGTATTTTTATCAGGCCATAAAGTTTTCGTGATGTAGGATTTTGGTTTATTAATTTAAACTTTTTCTCTTTCTTCATGTTACGTAGGCCAAACGGGACGGAATTTCAAGACAAGATTCGCAGAACACAATGCCTCTTATAGGCTAAAAAATGAAAAATCACACTTTGCTAAACACTTCTTAGAAACAGGCCATACTTTTCCCAATATCGATTGTATACAAATAATCAATATGGCACCTAAAGGGTCAAAACTCAACTTCTTAGAATCTATAGAAATTTACAGACATTCAAAGGACCATAATATAAATTTACTGAATAGTCAATTAGACGTAGCAAATTCTCTTTTGTTCAAACTTTTTTAACATATAATAGACCCACATCTGTTCATCATATAAACATAAAATACCAAAAGTCTGTTTTAGTCTTAGTTAAGCGTTTGACAATGTAGTTGTACTACGAAATCGCGATAACGCAATTGTAAAATCTTTACAAATATATTTAGTGACAGTTAACAAAGTAATTAAGTAGTTTTATTGTTAAAATGTACTGTCACAAAGTAACGGACCACTCAATCAGCTTCTTTTATGTTCTAAAATCCGAGTTTCCAATGAGCGACCTGTCTGACCTATGTAACTTTTATGACAAGAACCACAATTCAACTGATCCACTCCAGATTTTTTTGATCTATTTGTTTTCCCTTTGCGTTTTTAATGAATTTTCCTAACGAGTTGTTTGTTCTAAAAGCTATGTTGATATTATATTTGTTTAAGTGGTTTTTAATTTTCTCTGACGTGTTACCAGAATAGGTTAAAACATTATATTTTTTCCCTGTGTTTTCTTTCTTGGGGTATACTAAAGAAATAGCTTTATTTTTTAATTTTTTGTTTAGAATTGAGTTAAAAACATTGTCAAGTTAACTATATAAACTCAATACATAAAAATATTAAATTCACTATGGAACTAGAAGTCGACAATAAAAATAATTTTCTTGACTTAACGAGAACCAGACATTACAACAAACACAATTTCTCTATTTTTCACAAACCCTCACATACAGATACTACAATAAACATAAAATCAGCTCACCCCCTACAACACAAATTGGCAGCTTACCACAGTATGTTGCATAGACTTGTAAGTGTCCCCTTTTCTGTAGATGATTTTAATAAAGAATTAAATCTAATAAAACAAATTGCTGTTAACAACGGATATTCTCCTGACACCATAGACTCATAGACACATTGTCATCTTTAAAATCTAAACTTCAAGGTCAACAATCGATGTTTACTAAAGCTAATACAGAGAGCGAAGGTGCCCTGAAATCAAGTTTTATTATTGCATTAGAAATCGCGAAGAGATCAAAACCTTTCACTGATGGTGATTTTATTAAAGACTGTATGTTGAAAGTTGCCGATGTTTCATTTCCATTTCAAAAGTCAATAATTCAAAATATTTCGCTGTCAAGAAACACTGTTGCTTCAAGAATAAATGATTTATCTCAAAATTTGGTTCTTCAACTGAAGGAGAAAATTAAGGAATTTACAAACTTTTCACTGGCTGTTGACGAGAGCACTGATACTGTTGATACAGCTCAACTTGTTGTTTTTATACGAGTTATTAACAGTAACTTTGAAATAACTGAAGAACTATTAAAGTGCGTTCCATTGACAGGTACTACAACAGCAAATGATATTTATTCTGCAATTGAGCATTTGATAGCAGAATATGAACTCGACTGGAATATACTTAGCAGCACAACTACGGATGGCGCTCCTGCCATGGCTGGCAAACATTCGGGCGTTGTAACTAAATTAAAACAGAAAACATCAGGGAATGGGATTTCACTGTATAATTCATCAGGAATCATTGGCATCCAAACATTTAAAAATGGACCATGTCATGCAACCTATAATTAAAATAGTAAATTTTATAAGGAGCAGAGGACTAAATCACCGACAGTTCAGGCAGTTTTTACAAGATTTGGACGAAAAGTTTTCTGATGTTCCTTATTTCACCGAAGTTCGTTGGCTCAGTCGAGAAGTAGTTTTAGAAAAAATTTTTGCATTACGTGACCCTATTCAAGCTTTCATGTTAGAAAAAGGCAACTCAATTGATTATGACAATGACTGGTGGGTTGATTGTGCCTTTTTGGTAGATATGAATAAACACTTGACTGATCCGAATGTAAAGTTACAGGGTAAAAATCTGATTGTCACTCAAATGTATTCATGTATTCAAGCCTTTGAAACAAAGTTGAGGCTGTGGGAAAAATCAGGTAAAAAATCAAACTTTGGATCATTTCCCTTATTTAAAATCATTTGGCACAGTGAACCAAAAAAAATTGGATCAATATTCTCAACTTCTGCAAAATTTGATCACGGAATTCAACAATCGTTTTGAAGACTTTCACGAAATGAATGAAATGGAATTCCCAATTTTCAACAATCCATTCAATTTTGAAGCTTCACAGACACCAGTTCATTTGCAAATGGAGTTGATAGATCTTCAATCGGACAGTATGTTGAAAGAAAAATTTAAAGAGATTAACGCTCTTACATTTTATACACAATATTTCAAGAGTTTGGATAACTACCCGGAATTAAAAAAGCATGCAGCACGCATTCTCTGCATGTTTGGTAGCACCTATTTATGTGAGCAGATGTTTTCCGTCACGAAAATAAATAAGAACAAACATCGCACAAGACTTTCGAATGAACATCTCCAATCAATTCTTAAAATAACTACAACGAATATGATACCTGACATCAATGAGCTTGTCAAAAACAAGAGAAGTCAGGTATCTGGATCCTCGTGCTCAAAATAATTACCCTCTTTTATAACTTTAATATAATTTTTAACAACCGTATATTATATACTATATAATTAAATAAATAAAATGTTATAATTCAGTACATTTTTTTTATTTGAATCTGGCCCGCCTACACATTCTAAATTTAATATATGGCCCTCTGCAAAATTGAGTTTGACACCTCTGTTTTAGAACAAACAACTCGTTAGGAAAATTCATTAAAAACGCAAAGGGAAAACAAAATAGATCAAAAAAAATCTGGAGTGTATCAGTTGAATTGTGGTTCTTGTCATAAAAGTTACATAGGTCAGACAGGTCGCTCATTCGAAACTCGGATTTTAGAACATAAAAGAAGCTATTTAAAAAACAAAACTGACTCAGCGTACAGTAATCATTTAACAGAATCAAATCATCTTTTTGACGATAAATTTAAAATTCTACACATACAAAACGAAGGCGTAAAATTAAACCTATTAGAAAATTTAGAAATAAATAGAATTAAAAATTCAGACATCATCATAAACGAACAAAAAAATACCTGTCTGGCCCATGATAACTCCCCTTTACTGAATTTATACAATTAATATTCAGAACGGATTTCCCAGCAATATTCATTAGCATATAGTATTAATTTTATTACCTATCTACCTTAGGGTATTTGTATAAATGTAACAACACTAATATTCAAATATCATTTTGTATCAGAAGAAGCTATAGTATAGCGAAACGCGTCATACAGTTTCAGTGAAACTAAATAAAGTGGAAATTTGACAATAATATCAATATTTTATTACATTCGTTATGAATTTCCATCAAGTAACAGCCACAATAATTCAAAGTTAATAAAGTATTTATTAATAATACAATATAATTTTAGTTATACTAGTAACGCCTTATTTTGAACGTTCTTTTTTTTAGTGTGCCTTTATGCTTTACTGCCCGAGAATGTCAGGGAAGTTCTGCACTACCCCAAGATGACGACGACCAAAAAGGATGGAAAAAAAATATTAAAAATCAACTTGCTGATGATACCAAACCCATACAGGATCATATTTTTAAATCGGATCGATATATTTATCAAACAGTTCAAAAAAGTAATCCAAAAGAACACGTTGTCGTGTATAAAAATGCCGATGGCAAGTTTAAATGCGCTCATTGTAATTTTCAAACAAAACATAAAAGCAATTTCAATCGACACCGATTAATACATAAAAATGCCAGTGAAATTGTCACGTTTAAATGTACCGATTGTAATTTTCAAACAAAATATAAAAACAACTTAAAGGGACATCTATTACTACATAAAAATTCAAACGAAAGTGAATTGTTTAAATGCGTTCAGTGTAATTTCCAAACGAAACATAAAAGAAGTTTAAATAAACATCTAGTAGTGCACAAAAATTCCAATGAAGTTAAAATGTTTAAATGCGCTCGCTGTAATTTTCAAACAAAACATAAAAAGAGTTTAAATTTCCATCTATTACGACATAAAGATTCAAATGAAGTCGAAATGTTTCAATGCGTTCAGTGTCATTTTCAAACAAAGCATAAGTATAGTTTAAAACAACATTTATTACGACATAAAAGTACAAATGAAGTTGAAATGTTTAAATGCGCTCATTGTAATTTTCAAACTAAATATAAAAGAAGTTTAAAAGAACATATATTACTACATTAGCAAACGGAGGAAGTTTAAATATACGAGGCATGTTTTTTAAGTAAGTACCGTTTTGGAATTAAAAAAAGACGTGCAAAGATATCGCTATAATTTGATTTTTACATGAAAGCCTGTACCTTAATCTACTTTTCTACATAATTTCCGTGAATATTGAGGCACTGGTCATAACGTGGCACCAGTTTTTGAATACCCTCCTCATAAAATTCTGCCGCCTGACTTGTTAACCACTGTATCACAAATGTTTTGACTTCGCGAGAATATTGAGGAAAGCAGTCGCACAATGATGAAATTGTAAAGCGTCTGTTTTCTCTCACCTTTTCGTCCACTTTCTGCACCAAATCTTCATTAACGACCGAAGGACGCCCACTCCGTTCTTCATCATGCACATTTGTGCGGCCATCTTTAAATGCTCTCACCCATTTCCTTACCATTCCATCACTCATAATGTTTTGTCCGTAAACTTCACAGATCTCACGATGAATATCGATCGGTTTTACGCCTTTAGCACTAAGAAATCGTATAACAGCCCGTACTTCACAATCGGCGGGACTCACGATTGTCGGAGGCATCTTAAACACTCAGTAAACAACGTATACAATGAAGAATCAGACTGTAATGGCGTCAGTGCGTAGACATGAGATGTAGGTTACCAGCGCGCATGCGCGGAACGTCGACCGTATCGCTGCGGCGGCGGAATCGCAAAACGGTACTTACTTAAAAAACATGCCTCGTATAATAAAAGACTGTTTTTAGTCAATTTCCACTGGTTTATTTAAATTGCGATGACGCGTTTCGCTGTCGATGCAGCTTCTTCAGATCTACATTTTACACTGTCAAGTTAGGTTTAATATTCACAGTTTTATATAATTTCTTAATTATAATATTACACCTAATTAAATTACGAACTCGTGAATAAAGTTAAGAATATAACGATACCAGATAATTCTAAATTAGTCTCTTTCGATGTCAAAAACTTATTTCCCCCAGACGAAACAATAATTTTAATAGAGAACCTATTAACAAAAAACAAAGTAAATGAAGTTATAAAAATGGACATAATTAATTTATTGAGAACTTGCCTAAGACAAAATTATTTTTCATTTAATAATACATTCTACAATAGTAAGGAAGGGTTAATTATGGGGAGTCCATTAAGTCCATTACTTGCCGAAATTTTCATGGACAGTATTGAAACAATGATATTTAACAACCATAATAACAATAGTAATAATTGTCTATACTGGTATCGATACGTATACGATATAATTGTATGCTTTACAGGTACGGACAGACAATTAACTCACTTTTTACAGTATATTAATTCTTTACATAGAAATATCAGTTTTACAATAGAAGAAGAAGTCGAAGGGAAAATCAATTTCCTAGACTTAACAATCAGTAAAGCCATGAAAAAACATGAATTTGCAATATATCACAAACCTTGTCATACAGATACCACAATTCACAATAGTTCTCACCACCCTAACCATCATAAACTTGCAGCTTATCATAGTTTTATACATAGACTAACTAATATCCCCTTATCAGAAGAAAATTTTACTAAAGAATTAAACTACATAAAACAAGTAGCCGTTAACAACGCTTATTCGGTTACTTTAATCAATAGTATCGTTAGGAAAAAACTTAGAAACAAGGCAGTCGCAGAAATATACCTACGTTTTAAGGACAAAAATACCACTTTTAAATGCTTAACCCATTTCGGCAAACCAACGGAAAAACTGGGGAAATTTTTAAATCAAAAAAATATCAACATAGCTTACAAGACTAACAATACTATAGGGAAATATCTTAAAAACTACAAACCACAAATCAATAAAGACAATAAATCAGGGGTTTATCAATTAACATGTGGGTCATGTCCTAAAACATACATCGGACAAACTGGACGTACATTTAGACAAAGAATTAAAGAACACGAAAAAAGTTTCATCCATAGAAAATCTAATTCAACATATGCTAATCATCTTTTAACAGAAAATCACACATTTAACAAGAATTTCAAAATTTTACACACCCAACAAAAAGGTTTAAAACTAAACCTTTTAGAGACAATGCAAATAAATCGATTAAGGACTACAGGTACTTTACTCAACGACCAGGTAGATTTAAGCAATTCACCATTATTGAATTTATTCTCCTAACTCCAAATCTGTGTGGATTTCCCAATACTATCAATGTAATTTAATTAGGTGTAATATTATAATTAACAAATTGTATAAAACTGTGAATATTAAACCTAACTTGACAGTGTAAAATGTAAATCTGAAGAAGCTGCATCGACAGCGAAACGCGTCATCGCAATTTAAATAAACCAGTGGAAATTGACTAAAAACAGTCTTTTATTATATATTTATAATGAATTTCCATCAAGTAGAAGCTACAACCATCCAAAATTCGGAGGAAGTTTGTTTGAAAAATGTAGTGGAGCAAAATATAAATAGTCCAGTCAGAATACAACCAAAACAGGCCAAACACAAGAATCGTCGGATACTTTTTTAAAAAAAAATACCTGTGTCGACGAGTACACTAAGGAAAAAACATTTCAACCGCTGAAAAGTTCGGGCAACACCCTCAAAAATGGAAGAATTGGCCCGTTTTTTGATTCTTTAGCGTATTTTTGCAATTTTATCATAAATTTATGGAAGATAAACTAAAAATTCTGACAGATTTTGATTCCAGATAAAAAAAAACGAAAAATATAAGGGGCTATGGATGTCATTTGAACCTTTTGGCGGGAGAAATTGGCCATTTTTTTTCTGTCATTTTTAGTGTTCCGTACGGAACACTTATAAGATCACTTCGGTGTCTGTCTGTCTGTCTGTCTGTCTGTCTGTCTGTCACACCCGATTTTCTCGGAAACTATTTGACATAGAAAGGTGAAATTTGGTAATAATATAGGAATTGATGGCCTCATCAGAGCCATGTAGTTTTGAGAATTAAATTTTGACTTAAGGGGTTAGTTTTGGGGGGTGAAGTCGGAAGTGAAAAAAAAATTTTTTTACTAGGTCATCGAGTGTGGTGTCAAATGAAAGCTTGTGAAAACACGAGTAAAAAATATATATATAATATTATACTTGCGCGCACTTTTCTTTGTATTATTTTTAAAAATTCGCGAAAAATCGCTGTCCCGGGCCTTATCTCGAAAAGTACTTATCAAAAAATTTCGAAAAAATTCTGGAATATTTTCCACGGGGTGTAGATTGAACGAAAATTATCACGAGTGCATTACCTTTAATAATTTATATGGTATATAAAAAAACAAAAATTTCAAGGTCATCAGATTTCAGTAAAGATTGGAAACAAACTTTGTTGAAAACTCATTTGGAGTGTGTTTTGTGAAGTCACTGATCATTTTATGCCACCGTAACATAAATTTTGACTTAAGAGGTTCGTTTTGAGGGGTGAAATCGGAAGTGAAAAAAAATTTTTTTTACTAGGTCATCGAGTGTGGTGTCAAATGAAAGCTTGTGAAAACACGAGTAAATATATATATATATATATATATATATATATATATAAATTTAATTTACTTGCGCACACTTTTCTTCGTATTACTTTTAAAAAATCGCTGTCCCCTACCTTATCTCGAAAAATACTGATCAAAAAATTTTGAAAAAATTCTGGAATATTTTCCACGGGGTATAGATTGAAACGAAAATTATCACGAGTGCATTATCTTTAATAATTTATTTGGTATATAAAAAAAACAAAATTTCAAGGTCACCAGTTTTCAGCAAAGATTGGAAACAAACTTTGTTGAAAATTCATTTGGGGTGTGTTTTGTGAAGTCACTGATCATTTTATACCACCCTAACAAAAATTTTTATTTTAAAAACAATCAACGTACGGAACACTAATTGTGCAAGTTCAACTTGCACTTGACCGGTTTTTTTTTATGATTAAATGGGTACTTGCCAACTGTAAACTAATTTTTTTTAGTTAACTCTGGAAACCTGTTCCATGGACATTACCTTAATTGATCCAAATATAATTTTTTAGCCATTTTTTACATATTACGTATATTTTTCACTCATAATACAGTAGAACCCCGGTTATCCGAGGTAACGTGGGGGGGCACCCTCCTCGGATAACTGAAAACTCGGATAATCCGGATTTGTTTTTTATTCATTCAAAAAATAAACACCAATACTTTAAACCGATGTATTAACGTTTTTAACATATAAATAGGTACATACATTATAAAACAGTGAAATAGGTATCTAAGCGCTTCTGTTTCATGTTGCATCTTCTTTTTCTCGCTGCAATGTTTCTCCATCTATTAAGAAGAAGCAAATCCGCTGGGGTTGCCTCTGGTTGTTGTTCGATATACCTCAAAGCTTTTTCCAAAGAAGCAAAACCTTCTTGATGAGAGATCTTAGTAGGAGACTGTTCATGCACCGCCGTTTCGTCATCCTCATCTGATTTTTCGGTTTCCTGAAAGGCATTCGTTATTTCTTCAATACTCATTTCTTCTTCTAAATCATCTGCTGTAATCATCTTCTCTTGTCACATTTTCGCAACCTTTTAATTTTTGCATTAATTCAAATAAACTTTTTTCTTTTTCTTCTATCGCGCTGTCAAAATTTGAACAGGACATTTCTCCATGGCTTCTCAATTTCAAAGCTAATTCATTTAATGGAGTATCATCTTCACTGTCATTATAGTCCTCAAAATCCGTAACTTTTGACTAAGATTTTTGAATAGTGGCAGTACGCACAGAATCCCAAGCTTGACTTACCCAGTAAATAACATTTTTCAGTGTAACCTTTCTCATCCCATTGATAATATCCTCCTTTTTTGTGTATTCTAACAGATGTTCAAGATATAAACGCCTATAATTTTTAAAATGTTTTCGAGGATGCCTTGATCCATTGGTTGCATTATGCTGGTTACATTTGGAGGAAAAAATTTTACAATAATGTCGCCCACTGAAGTCCTTCTCCAAGGTGAGAGGGGGTATTATCCATTAACAAAATTGCTTTAATAGGAAGACGGTTTCTGTTCAAAAATTTAGTCACAGATGGCACGAACTCTTCTTCAAACCAGTTAGTAAATAAGGTCGCATCCATCCATACGCTCTTCTGACTTTTGTAATAGACTGGTAGGGCTTTGGGTGAGATGTCTTTTAAAGCTCTTGGACGTGCAGACTTGCCAATCACCATCAGTGGGATTTTGTGCTTGCCAGATGCATTGGAACATATACCATTATAGTTAATCTTTCCTTACTTCGTTTGTGCCCAGGAGCTGATTTTCCCTGTCGAGATGCCAATGTTTTTGATGGAAGCATTTTATAATTCAGACCAGTTTCGTCACAGTTGTAAATTTGATCACATGTGTATCCACAATCTTCGATTTGCTTTTTAAAGTTCTGCTTAAACTTCTCAATTGATGACACATCAGCAGAAAGTTTTTCACCACATACAGTCAGTTGTCGTACACCGTACCGTTTTTTCCAACGGTCAAGCCATCCAGAACCGGCGGTAAACTGATCTATCTCTGGGAATTGCCTACTAATCATTATTGCTTTCTGTTGTAAAATTGGATCTGACAAAGGCATACCTTTTGATCTCTGTTGGTTAAACCACATGAATAAAGCTTCGTTAACCTTTTCATAGTCGCCGGTTTTCATTGATTTTCTTCCTGAGGACGAGGAGGCTTGATTTATACACCACTCTTCTATCTTTGTGCGGTTTATTTTCCAATCTCCAACTGTTATCTCACCTACTGCATAATCTCGTGCAACAACTTTAATTGTCTCTCCTGCTTCAATTCTTCTGATGGTTTTTATTTTTTCTTCAAAAGGAACGACGATTCTTTTACGCTTGTTTTGCTCCATTATAATACGACAAACAAAAATTCAAACAAAGCAGTTCGTATTAATTACACTTAACTACCAGAACTCCAACCAAATAAATTATGTTAGTATACTCGTACTTCTCCGTAGTAAACGCTATAACGCACTGCATTCACGCACATTTACATACTGAAAGAGTCCAAAAACATAAATAGACGAAACCCTCACACGGGCCAGGGGGATTCCCCGAAGGATCCGACGATTTTAAATGGAAATATGTACATACATATTTTAGAAGCTCGGTTAATACGCAGCATAGACGCGCGTACGTCGGATAATCAGGTTCTTAGATTGGCTCGGTTAATCCGGAGCTCGGATAATCGCGACTCGGTTAATCGGGGTTCTACTGTATTGATAAATTTTACGGATTCGCGTTTTTTTTTTCTGACGAATTTTTTAAACAACTTTCTTTCAGTACTATTATCTTACCTAAAATATCAGAAAATGTTCCTTAATCCCTAAGCTTTCATTTGAGGTACTTGAGAACTCATTTACACAATTTAGGCCCGAGAAATTTGCCATTTTAGTCTCAAATTTAATTTTTTTAATGCAAATTTACGACTTCTTTTTAAAAAATTATTTTCTAACATATTCAGTAGTAAGCAAAGTTATTTTTAATTACGAGTATTATGCACAGGTTACTGTACATGGTGACTGGCTGAGGATGTAATTTGGTCCATTTAGACTGAAAAAACTGGCCATTTTACTTTCAATTTCATGCTTTTTTGTTTCAAATTTACAGATACTTTTAAAAATTAATTTTTCTTGAATTTTATCATATTTGCCGTAACGAAAATCATTTTTATTAATTATAAAATGACTATGATATGTCTTACAAGGAGGAGCCAGAGCATTTGGGTCATCGATTTAGATGAAACTTGGTGGAGAGTCAGGTTTCGCCGATATATTAAGAACCCCGTTTTGTTTTATCTCATGGATTTTTTAACGAAAATTAATTTTATTTGGCTTCATAATGTTTTGGAAAAGTAGTATTATTTCCATTAAATAAAAAATACATTGTTACAACAATTTAAATGTAATTTATTATTTTATTTAGCTAGTTAAACTTGTATCATTAAAATTATTATTTTATGCAGTAACTTTATAATTTTTATTAATTTTCCACAACTTTAAAGGAAAGTAGGTACACGACAGACCCTTGAAAGACTTAGGTACTGCCAAGCCACCTGTTGGCAGTACCAAGCCACCTGTTAGCCACATGTTTTTATCTACCTAAGATATCACTGCCCAACGCAACGGTTTGAAAATTGGTTATAAAATTCGTACTGGATAACTCAAATTGTTATTTTTTTTATGTTTTTCGACCTGTAGAATCCGAATTTGTCAATCTCGAGGTCCCATAGTGTTCGGGCCTTTCACTATGGGCCCGAAAAAGCCTGTGTTTCCCACCGAGTACAATTTACAGCGATTCAAGAACAACGTGATCGTATTTTCCGCATACATGCCGCTCCTGAAGCGCTTTAAGGACTTCCCTGTAGTACGTGTGCTAGACCCACGAAAAAAGTAGTATCAGGATTTGTGATTTTCCCTGTATATTTATTGACTTTTATATCTTTGCATATATCAATAGTTTCATGTAAAGTAAGATTTTTTGCACAAATATGTGTAGTGTGTTCCTATCAATAATCCAGAGTTATTCTATCTCTTAATAGAATGTCTTTATCTGAAAACTCGCAAAGTAAAATAAGAGTTTTTAAATCAGTAAGAGAGCAAAGCAAAACTTTTATCAAACTTTTCTATATCTACCTAACTTCTTCGAGTTCTCTATCTGCTTTCAATAAGGACAAACATTTTTTAAAGGTTTCTAAAAATAGTATTTTGTGTATCTTAAATATGATAGTAGTGGGTTTTAGTTGAGTAATAATCTATTATATTCACGTTGCGCTTTTTGCTTTATTTCAGCACATACTATTCCGATTTTGAACACTATTTTATTTAATTCTACAGCAACGAATAACTGGGATACAGTTTTTTGTTATTGTGAAGTATCATATAGGATATAAGTGGGGTCCACAAACCTTCCATCAACTTCCCTTGGGCCCCTCTTTTATAAGTTTGGTTAACTCTTTTAAAATTACAGAAGCATTCATTTATCTGCAGACAGATTCAGTTGAGTAGCAAACATCAATTCTAAACCAATAAGATGGAGATAATTCTATCCCATTTTTCCAATCAAATACACCAATTAGCTAATAGTTAATATACCAGTTAGCCATTTCATTTTTGATTAACAAAAAAGTAATAGGAGCAGGAACTGTTGCACTAAGTAATTTCTAGTGGAAACATGCTATGTAATGATTTTAATTATTAATAAAATATATTATTAAAAGACACCGACACTTGATTTTCCGCGTTTTTCAAATAAAAGTAAAAAATATAGTTAATTTATTAAGTACAAAGTTATATTATTGTATGACTAGTCTTACGGAATAATAAGGTGGATTACATCATTATGGGCTATCATCTGTTTGGCTTTCCGACTTCCATTGACACTGTCTTTTTGTACATATTTCAGAACTTTGGATTTCACACGATTTTGACCAATATAATCAGTATATCTAGTTGATTAGGTACCAGGATGTAATATTTTTGTTATATGTTAGGAACAAAAAATATTTTATTTTGTTCAACGTTGGTCGAAATGCTTTAAAGAAAAAGAAAACTCTGAAGTTATAAAAATATAGATTATAAAATTTTTATTCTATGAACGACTGCTAGGTCTTCTTTTATTCTTTCCTGGCTTCAGCTACTAACGTGAATGATGGTTCGTGTTCGGAAATGATCGCTAGCATTCAAAAGAAACCACCTTTTTCATTCTTTCTCTCATTAAAGTTCGGTTAATAAGGTTCATAACTATTGTTCTCAAAAAAAAGCTACCCTGATAGCCTTGCTGAATCCAACTTATATAAACTCTAGGGCCGGAATTCCTAGTCAATTTGAAGAAAAAAGTTGAAGAGGGCAAGGTCGTAGTGAAGTTGGCAGTAAATTCCTACGCAATTTGAGTACAACTTGACTACAAAAAACTGTACAAGTTATTGGAGTCAACTTGTACAAAAGTTGGAGTGCATATTGTAGTACAAGTTTGCCTACAACTTGTATTCAATTACCGACCGTAGATTTCGATCAACTTGTATCCAAATGTTGCTCACCAAAAACTTACCGTAAACTTGGCGTCAAATTGACTCCAAACTACAGATGACCAAGTTTTTGTAGTGCAACACTAGCTATCAGGGTATATTTAGTCGGTTTTATAAAACAATGATATATTTAGCACAATGATTTTTACAACTTTAAAGGGTTTTGTTTATATTATTTAGAATTAAAATAACTGTTTTGTAACATCGATTTGAGGTTGTCAAAAGATCCATGCTGTGTCACTTTTTGCTGACCAAATGCAAATTTGTCAGAGAGAACATCCAAAAGCAGCAGCAGAAGCTAATTTCTTGTATGACTTTAGCGGCACACTTCGTCGAATGAATATACCTTTCCAGTATCAAACATTAAAGGTGAAAACGCGGCTGTTTCTTGGTGAATTGTATGTTGTAACTAGGCGTCCTAACTTAAAAACTCGACAAAAAATTTAAAGGCAGTAAGAGGAGACTAATAGTTGATGTACTCGGGTTTCTTTATCGTACACTGGGTTGACACGCGTAGGCTGTATTTCTTGTCAGCTAGGAAATCTAGAAATCGGTCTGACAGAAACAAGTTATACTTGACAGTCTTAGAGCTAATGCTGTTACAGGTTGAAAAGAAGAAAAATAGGCTTTTAGGGGTACATACTTGCCAAGGGTCTCTGAAGGATATCAGAACATTAGAGGGGAACACAGGCTCGACTGCTGGTTTTCTTACAATTGACATACTTTTCTCCACTCCGGCTAGAATGCGGGGAGGTATGAAGAACTTATTTGGGTAAATACCATAGACATAGAGGATGGAGTGAGCATTAACTTCATAAAATTGACCACTCTCTAGAAAGAGACAAAGCGATTATGCGGCCAATAACCTGTCTCTTTTCTGTAGGCTTGTAATAAAAACAAGGCGCTGTACCCCGAGACGGAATTCAAGGCGACAAAAGCCCTATACTCGATTTTAGTTCAAATAGAACACTTAGAAATATTATTTTTAAGAGCGCCGTAGCTTAGCAGCATTATAAAAAGAGACAGCTACTGGCCACTCATTCGCATTGTCTCTCTCACACTTTTGCGTCCATATTTACTTCACAGCGCGATACGGAACACACAGTCCATCCTCTATATCTATGGTAAATACATTTGGACAGCAAGCTCACAACATAAACTAGACTAGATTCTTTCTGTTTCGTGGCATAGCCCGTCGGGTATCCTTGTGTTGTCAAGTCTTGTAGAGGGTCAAGTCTTTTAAAGCAGTATAACGACTGTCTTCAAATAATTGTCGACCGAAATTCCATCGCCTATTCGGACGATTCAGGAAGAAAAGTTGGGCGTAGTAAGGGAATATTCTTAGCTGATTTTTACAGTCTTACATGTAAGTCCTGCTTTTTGCTCGTATTGAGTTCGAAAAGCTTCATACGAAAAAATCGGTTATACCCGATAACTGTAGCAGGAGATCACGAGAAAAACACTATAAAAAAGTAAAGAAATATTATAAGCAGAGAATATATACAATAAAGTCAGTGGAGCATTCATACTCGATTCTGTGTAGGACAACTCCAAGTGTCGCTGATAACAACCCTGATAGCCAGTGTTGCACTACAAAAAGTTGGTCATCTGTAGTTTGGAGTCAATTTGACGCCAAGTTTACGGTAAGTTTTTGGTGAGCAACATTTGGATACAAGTTGATCGAAATCTACGGCCGGTAATTGAATACAAGTTGTAGGCAAACTTGTACCACAATATGTACTCCAACTTTTGTACAAGTTTACTCCAATAACTTGTACAGTCAAGTTGTACTCAAATTGCGTAGGAATTTACTGCCAACTTCACTACAACCTTGCCCTCTCCAACTTTTTTCTTCAAATTGACTACGAATTCCGGCCCTAGAGTTTATAAAAGTTGGATTCAGCATGGCTATCAGGGAATCGTAAAACTGACCCAGTCGAAAGGTGCTTTTATTTATGACCGCAATTGAGACAAAAAAAGCGAGTGACAGAGGGAGAAAGACGATTACATCCTAATAATTTCGAATTCACTAGTTTTTTGACGAAATTTATGTAGGCTAAATTTTCTTATAATCGGAATTTGAAAATATTTTAGAGTGAAAAAGTAATTTTAATTTACAAAATTAATAGGAATCTTGCATAATTTAAATAAAATCTTATATGGTTTAGTGTAAAAAACTAAAAACCGACAACGCGCATATTTCAGCAGTCTACCCACTGACGGGGTTCCCTCGAAAACCGCGCTGCCTGCATTGAAGTGTCGGCTTTGTCAACCAATCAGTCGGCTTGCTGCTGTGTCAGCCTCCGCTGGAGTATTAGGTATGCCTACTTAGTTAAATTTGTTATTTATTATGTTCCGTAAGTACCTGAATAAGGATTAGTAAATTCTGTTCTCGTTTGTCGGTCCTAGCCCGACTGATGAGCCGTGATACGGCGAGATGTGTCTCAGGATGGACTGACAAATGAGAGAACAGTGGGTAGACTGCTGAAATATGGGCCTTGTTCATCTTCAGTTGTTTTTACATTAAACCACATATGCCCGAGAGGGAATTCCTCGAAAACTGCGCTGAAGTGTTGGCTTTTATCAACCATTCTCTCGGCTTGTGGCTGCTGTGTTAGCCTCCGTTGGAGTATTAGATATTAGTACTTACAATTCATTGTATCTTACCACAAAATCTTGCAAAAACGCCGAAAATACCTCATCCTTTACTACATTTCCACCCTTACCGCCGAGTTGCAAAGTTGCTATTCCGATAACAGCGTATTTTCTTCCTCGTTTGCTTTACTTTCCAAACGACCCTGGTAGATATCCTTGTAAACTTATTTTACGTTTTGTTGAAAATTACTCCGAATGCTTTTAAACATTTCAACTTCACTTGAACTCCTTACGTCATAGATGTCGATTTAAATTGCTTTTACGTTTTGTTTGAAAATTAGAATGGATACATTTAAACATATATTTTTTTTTAACTGCTTTATTTGTTGTAAAAAGTAAACTCTTATAAACAAGTTTTCATATCATTAAAATAATTTTACAATGAAAATAACTCAGACATAAGCATAAGCCTGTATAGATAAAAATGTCAAAAACATTTAAGTCAGCTAAAAATAATTAAATCGTATTCAGTCTAAAAAAATAATTGAAAAATCATTAAAATTACACTATGGCATGTTGCAAAAATAAAAGGGATTTTCAACTAAAATTTTTTTAAAGAGTTCCTAAATAATTTGACGTTTCCTATGTGTTTTATACATGGTGGAAGGTGATTTTACAGCTTGAGGTTCGTCAATAAATTTCAGTTTGTCATCAATTCAAACACCGAGAACTTTGCCGAAGTCTCGTTGGAGATAGGTATATGACTTCCAGTTATTTCAAATTTAAAACTAATTATGTTTATTCTACTGGTGTTGAAACCGAATTTATATAGTACTAGGTCTCCTTTCAGATTTATTTAGTTCGAACTTTACATCGAATACATTTAAACACTCTAACTTCATTAAAATTTTTATGTCATACCGAAATTATTTTTATATATTTTTTTTAATAATTACAATGTCCCATATAAACAATTCTCTCTTTTTATGTCAAATATTCATAAAACTTGTTTCATATTTTGCTCGAGAATTACAGTAACATTTCAATTTCTATATACCAATAGATGTTGATTTAAACTCTTCATATGTTTTGTTTGAAAATGACAATAAGTGCATTACACACACATTTTAATTGGGATTTTGGAAAAAAAAATTGTCGTAAATAGAAAGATCATATATAGTATAAGTTTTATAACAAAACTATTTTTAATTTTTTTCGCTATCATTAAAAAGTTATATCGAATTGAAAATAAATTTTTAAACACCTACTATTCCCATAGTGCAGTCGAGGATGCCCGATGTTGTCTTCAGACAGCGTATCATAAAACGTATTTTAATGAAGCTAGACATCAAAAAAGCTTCTGGCTCTGACGGAATACCTGCCATAGTTCTCAAAAACTGTGTCAGGGAACTGACACCAGTTTTCCGTAGACTTTTCAACCTATCCTACAGAAAGGGAATATTTCCTTCCTGCTGGAAATGTGCCACAGTTCAGCCGATACCTAAAAAAGGCAAGAAGACCTTGCCAAATAACTACTACCGACCAGTCGCACTGCTTTCAATAATATCGAAAGTCATGGAAAAGGCTATTAATCAACATTTTCTAAAATATCTTGAAGAATTCAACATTATTAGCGATCACCAATATGGCTTTCGTAAACATAGATCAACAGGAGATCTTCTGACTTATGTAACACGTTTGGAACAACGCAATTGAACACTTTGGAGAATCTCGAGCGGTTGCTCTTGACATACCCAAGGCATTCGACCGTGTTTGGCACGATGGGCTGTTGGCTAAGCTACGTTCTTGTGGTATGTCTGAAAAGTTCTGTTTGTGGCTCTCATGTTTCCTCAGTGAGCGTTCTTTACGAGTGGCGGTCGACAAATTTCTTTCTAACACCCCTCACTATCAAAGCCGGTTTGCCCCAAGGCTCCATACTGTCTCCTACTATCTTCCTCATTTACATTAACAATCTGCTGGAAAAGACCAGAAATCCAATCTACAGCTTTGCAGATGACAGTACGCTTATCTCTTCATTCACTTTGAACGCTCGGACATCGGCTGCTCAGCCGAGTGTCCGTAGAGAGAGGGAAGTTGTTCAACTTAACAAAGACCTAGAAGAAATTCTATCTTGGGGTGACAGTAACCAAGTGGAATTTAACGCTACAAAAACCCAGGCGGCAGTTTTTTTCTAAAAAAGTTAACGTTGCTGAACTGGACATAGTTATGCCGGGGCACTCCATTCCTCTAACATCGTCACTCAATTTGTTGGGCGTTAATTTTGGAGCAAATATGTCCTGGCATGAGTATGTTGCAGGCATAGCAAGGAGAGCTTCTTAAAAGTTGGGAATATTATTTCGAACCAGAAAGCTTTACACTCCACAACTGTTGATTCTTTACAAAGCTCAAATTCGACCAACTATGGAATACTGCTCCTATGTTTGGGGCTCCGCTTCCAAACATATACTGCATTTGTTGGAAGAACGGTTGGCGACTTGAGCTTATTCTACAAGTTTTTTCATGGAAAGTGTTCGGAGGATGTGGCCCGTCTAATTCCTCCCAGAGCGATGCATGTTAGAAATACACGTCGCGCTGATGTTTCACATCCGTATGAGGTTCAACTTGTTACTCCTCGTACACCACTTTTCAAGCAGTCTTTCATATGGAGAACATCATCCCTTTGGAATAATTTGCCCAGGACTGTGTTTCTCACCGAGTACAATTTACAGCGATTCAAGAACAACGTGAATCGCTTTCTCCGCACACGTGTCGCTCCTGTAGCGCTTTAGGGACCTCCCTGCAGCACGTGTGCTAGACCTATATATAAAAAAAAAACTTATTACCGATGACGCGCCGAAAAAACCCGAGTGTTTATTTCTCCTCGGCATCACCGACATCTTATATGAGTGTTTTAGTTTTCAAACAATTTATTCTCGATATTATCATCAATGTATTGATAGATTTATTGAAAATGTCTCATCCAAAAAGTTACCGTGTCTGTTTCATATCATTTTGTACGAATACTACAAAAACAACTCCCGAAAAAATATTTTTAAATGTGCCACAAGATGCCAAACGTCAAAACCAATGGTTCCAAACACGTATTAATCCTAAACCGACATCAATTTTTTCTGTTGTGAATATCACTTCGATGTATTTAATATAATGGATTTAATAATTATTCATATCAGAATAACGTTATCGAGATTATGGAAATAAGGCGAAATAATTGGAGATAATGCGGAAAAATGAGAGAAAATGCAATATATAAGCCTTTATAATATGGGAAAGTTGGAGATCGATCTCCAACTTTCCCATATTATAAAGGCTTATATATTGCATTTTCTGTCATTTTTCCGCATTATCTCCAATTATTTCGCCTTATCTCCCATAATCCCGAATTCTCCCGTAATACAGGGGCTTATATCTCTTTATCTATCATTATTCCGGCGATTCTCCATATATTTCTCCTTATCTCCCAGAATCTCCACCTTTCCCATATTATAAAGGCTTATATATTGCTAAATCTGTCATTATTCCGCATTATCTCCAATTATTTCGCCTTATCTCCTATAATCTCGAATTCTCCCGTAATACAGGGGCTTATTATCTATCATTATTCAAGCCATTCTCCAAATATGTCTCCTTATCTCCCCGAATCTCCAACTTTCCCATATTATAAAGTCTTATATATTGCATTTTCTGTCATTTTCCGCATTATCTCGAATTATTTCGCCTTATCTCCCATAATCTCGAATTCTCCTGTAATACAGTAATACAAAATTTATATATACTGCTGACAGCATAAATTGTCACACATTACTGAATTAAATTAAATTAAATTAGTAACCAACAATAACTTTTTTTGCACTAAACTTCAATAATTTTGACAGTATATACACAGGTAGAAGCTGCTGACAGTATGTAACATGTAGGCCGAAAAGTTTTTGGTCTAGCTACTTAAAACACATTTTTTTTTTCAAAATTCCATTTATTCATCAACATAGTCTCCTTTAAGAACGATACAATCAGTCCAAAGCTTTTCTAACATTTCTAAACCTTCCTTGTAGAAGGATTTGTCTTTGCCTTCAAAATAGGCCTCAGTTTCGGCGATAAGGTCTTCATTGGAGCCAAATCCTTTTTCCGCGAGCATTTTTTTGAGGTCTGCGAGTAGATAATAGACGCTGGGGGCCAAATCTGGAGAATACGGTAGATGAGGGAGCAATTCGAACTTCAACTCATGCAATTTTGCCATCGTAACCGTTGACTTGTGACACGGTGCATTGTCTTGATAAAAGAGGACTTTTTTCTTGTTTATTTGGGGACCTTTTTCAGAGGCAGAGTCCCTGTAACACCTATCAAGCCACTGTTTTGCTTGAACGGTATTTTTTCCCCATCAATAACAGTGTTTAATCAACACACGAAATTCGATTTTTTCCATTGTTTTGAAAATACAAAAAGTAGCGTCACTAAAACCATTGTAACTTGTAAACTAATCGTCGAAATGTCATGTAATTTTAACACGTATCGTTTGAAGGTTGGTACTTCCTAAAAATCGTATGGATTTTTTTGAAAAGGGCGACATCTATCTGTCAGACCAAAAACTTTTCAGCCTACGTGTTACGTGAAAACACTTTAATATAGTGACGTCACAAATCGTGGCGCTTTCGTAGGCACGTGTTTTTTTTTTAACTTTATAAATATTAATTATGTTATAATTAAATTATTAAAAAGTTTTTCGTATCGATTACACTGGTCAACAAAAAAAAGAAAATTGCTTGTTTCCTGTGATTTTTTTTTTGTTTCTATCTCAAATTGACGCGTATTGTTTAAATATGGCAACAATTTTTCTCTAACAGCTTTTGTTTTTGAGTTATAGCTAACTACCCTCATTTACTATTTTTACTTAGATTTTCGTTTTTTATTGGACACTAAAATATATTTTGTTGTTGTTTTAGATATGGCTTCGTCAAGAAGATGTTGTGTGCTTAATCCCGATTGTTTTTGCTATATTTGTGGTGAATATATATTTGCAAAATATCGAAAACCTATATCGGACTTTGTGAAAACTGCGTATCATCAATACTTTAAAATAAAATTGTGTAATCAGGACAAGCCATGGGTTCCTCATATTGTATGCCAGAAATGTGTGGTATGTCTACGGTTATGGTCCAGTGGAAAAAGAGATGCAATAATGTTCGTAACACCCATGATTTGGCGAGAACCTCGAAACCATCATGACGATTGCTACTTCTGCGTTGTGAAAATAAACGGAATTAACCCTGGAAATCGAAGTAAGTGGTCATATCCTAACTTATCTTCTGCTCAACGACCTCAATTAAAATCACAAGAGGTACAACCCAGCACATCTAAATCTTCTGATGATCCAAATCTCTGTGAACCCAAACGAAATACATCAAGTGAAGACTCTGATTCAGACTACAAATGTAGCCTTTCAGAACCTGAACCATTTAATCAGAAAGAACTAAATGACTTAGTAAGAGATCTGAACTTACCAAAAGAAGCTTCTGAAATTTTAGCATTTCGTTTAAAAGAAAAAAATTTGCTTACTCCGGAAACCAACATTACATTTTATCGTACACGAGAAAAAATCTGTTATCGTATTTTTCTCAAGAGAAGGATTTAGTTTTTTGTAACGATGTTGGTGGTATTTTGCAGCAGATGGGATTAAAACAGTACCAACCTAGTGATTGGCGTCTTTTCATAGACAGCAGCAAAAGAAGTTTAAAGTGTGTTTTGCTTCATAACGGTAACAAGTAGGGATCTATACCTATTGCACATTCGACGACTTTAAAAGAAGAATACGTAAATGTTTCTAAGGTTATGGAAAAAATTAAGTATTAAGACCACAAATAGGTCATTTGTGTTGATCTGAAAATGGTTAACTTTCTTTTAGGTCAACAAGGGGGGTACACAAAGTTCCCTTGTTTCATGTGTCTCTGGGATAGTCGTGACAAACAACACCATTGGTCACAAAAAGTTTGGCCAGTGCGGGAAGAGTAGTTAGCCGAGACCGCATCATACTTCCACCACTTCATATTAAACTCGGCATAATGAAACAGTTTGTGAAGGCGCTAGACAAAAGTGGCGAATGTTTTAATTTTCTTTCACGCAAGTTTCCAGGATTAAGTTCAGAAAAATTGAAAGCTGGTATTTTTGATGGGCCACAGATTAGGCAACTCGTGAAAGATCCTAATTTTGTCAAATCAATGACTGAAGTCGAATCCAAAGCTTGGAATTCATTTGTTTTGGTTATGAGTAGCTTCCTAGGCAAAAAGAAATCTGACGACCATGTCGAGCTTGTTGAGTGCATGCTATCGAACTTGCAAGAGCTAGGGTGCAACATGAGCATAAAAATCCACTTCCTGCACTCGCATTTAGACCGATTTCCACAAAATCTGGGTGATTTTAGTGAGAAGCAGGGTGAAAGATTTCATCAGGATCTTCGGACAATGGAAGAGCGTTATCAGGGGCGTTGGACTCACATATGATGGCAGACTACTGCTGGAGTTTGCAACGAGATCTACCTAAAGTCGTTCACTCAAGAAAATCTTATAAAAGATCATTTGCTAGTGTTCAATAGAAATTTTGTTAACATAATGTATTATTTTTTTGTATTTTTTTGGCAAAATAATAAAACTGTATATTTCAAAAGGTAAAGCTGTTAGCAATCTCCTAGTATTTTTTTTATAGTCAGGGCTATAGAAATACCCAATAACAGAAAAAAAAATAAAGGAAACAAGACTTGTGTTGACCAGTGTTATCAGCATTATTTATGATAAAGTTTTAAAATAAAGTAAAAAAATCGATAATTACTTTTTATTCAAAAACCCAATTTCACTGGAATTTTTATGGACTAATAGATGTCGATTTAAACTACCTTTACGTGCCGATTCATAATTCCGATGGGCACGTTTAAGCATTTTGATTTCACTGGCATTTTTTATGTATTAATAGATGTTGCTTCAAACTAAACTTACGTTTTGTGTGAAAACGACAATAAGCGCATTTAAACATCTCAATTTCACTAGAATTTTTATGTACTAATAAGTGTTGATTTAAACCACCTTTACGTTTTGATTCATAATTACAATGGGTACATTTAAACATTTTGATTTCACTGGAATTTTTGTGTACTAGCCGATGTTTATTTAAACAATTCTTATGTTTCGTTTGAAAATCACAATAAGTGCATTTAAAGATTTGTACTTCATCGGAATTTTTATGTACTAATAGATGTTGATTTAAACCACGTTTACGTTTTGATTCATAATTACAATGGGCACATTTAAACATTTTTATTTCACTATAATTTTTATGTACTAATAGATGTTTATTTAAACTGTACCTACGTTTTGTTTGAAAATGACAATAAGTGCATTTAAACATTTTAATTTCACTGGAATCTTTATGTACTAATAGATGTTGATTTAAACCATCTTTACGTTTTGATTCGTAATTACAATGGGCACATTTAAACATTTTGATTTTCACTGGAATTTTTATGCACTAGCAGATGTTGCTTTAAACTATTCTTACGGTCTGTTTGAAAATGACAATAAGCACACTTAAATATTTCAATTTCGCTGGAATTTTTATGTACTAATAGATGATTATGTAAACTACTGTTGTACTTTGTTTGAAAAGAACAATAAGTACATTTCAACATGTCAATTTCACTAGAGTTTTTATGTACTAAAAGATGTGTATTTAAACTATTCTTGTGTTTTGTTTCAAAATGACAATAAGTGCATTTAAACATTTTAATTTCACTGGGATTTTTATGTACTAACAGATGTTTATTTAAACAAGTCTTACGTTTTGTTTGAAAATGACAATACGCGCATTTAAACACCTCAATTTCACTGGACGTTTTATGTACTAATAGATGTTGATTTAAACCATCTTTACGTTTTGATTCATAATTACAATGGGCACATTTAAAAATTTTGATTTCACTGGAATTTTTATGTACTAATAGGTGTTGATTTAAACTATTCTTACGTTTTGTTTGAAAATTACAATAAATACATTTAAACATTTCAATTTCACTGGAGTTTTTATGTACTACTAGGTGCTGATTTAAATTGATTTCATGTTTTGTTTGATAATTACAATCATATTTAAAAATACGATCTTGTACAGATTTCGTATCATCAGCTAGACAATTGTTAATACTTTCTTCCCGTATTATTTTATCGCTGTCATCTTCGGGTACCGTAGACCTTCCCTGGTTGTCTCGGATAAAATAACTTGAGGACGCACTAAAAAAAACCAAAAGAAAGTGTAAAATAAGACGATGTTAGTATAATTGAAATTAGATTTCGTTAACAACAACACAGGTTACAGAGTATACTTTTATTTTGTTAACAGACACGTATAAAAAGTTGCACTAGGCGTGACTGAAGTTTCGTAGTACTACTACAGTGCCGGCAAAAAATCTTTACATCTGTGAGGCCAGTCAAGAATTTGGTATGGTGTGTGAAGAGTGTGTTCACGATTCTCTATACAAAAAAGTCAAAAGTAGATAATTTTGTTTCTAAATTCAATAGCTGATACAACTTCGTTACATTTACGTGTAAAAATGGGAGCAATGAATAATTACAGCGCCTGGATATTTTAGATATTATAAAAATAAATTAGTTAATCCCCCGGAAAGAAAAACGAATTGCACTGAGTTAGCCGTTGCTTGATGGAGACCTATAATAAATAGGAACGAAAATTTAAACAACTACATACAAAACTTGGAGTATAGGGCAATAGTTTTAGACAGTGACCTAACCGATCATTTTCCTATTTACCTGGACATCTACTGGAATGATACAACCATAGAATGAAACAAACTTTATGAAAAAATGAGTATAATGAAATTTGATGAAATCATGTTTGTAGAGAATATAAAACATGTAAATTGGGAAACAGTATTGAACTTGGACGATCCTGTGGTGGCCTACAATAAATTTATTGAAATATTTGATTCTCTCAAAAAAGCCTGTACTACTGAAAAAATAGTGATAATGAAGAAGCAAAAAAAAATTAAGCCTTGGATTACGGAAGGAATCATAACTTCAATTAAACACAGGGACAAACTTAAAAGACGTGCTATAAAACAAAAAAATAATGAAGGCTTATGGAATGTATATAAGGCATATAGAAATGTACTAAATAAGACGATAGAAAGGGCAAAACAGGCATACTATGGTAATGAGATAGATAAATATAGTGGTGACTTAAGAAAACTTTATAAAATAATAAATGATGCAGCAAATGAAGCCACAATTAAAAATAATAGTAATTGGTACATAGTCAATGAAAGGGACATACCAATTGAAACTAATGCAGAGATTGCCAATTACTGTAATAATTATTACATAAATGTTGGACTAAATATGGCAGTGAAGATAAAAAAAAACCAAAGTTTGATGTCCGCATGGACCATGTTGAACCTATAAATTCAATGACTTTGACTCCAATTACAGCAAATGAACTCATAAGCCACATCAATAGCATAAAAAACTCATGTGCTCCTGGATTAGATGGCATCACAGGCAAATTAGTGAAAAGTGTTCATCAGTCGATTTTGCTGCCTCTGATCCACATTTTCAATCTGATCCTCACCACTGCAAAAATTCCACCACAGTTTAAACATACAATAATAACCCCTATATATAAAAAGGGAAGCAAGACTGATATTTCCAATTACCGTCCAATTAGTGTGATATCAGCCTATGGTAAATTATTTGAAAAATGCCTTAAAAAAAGATTATATGATTATCTAACGTCCAAAAATATCATAAACAAAAAGCAGTTTGGTTTCATGCAGGGAGTTAGCACTGGCGATGCAATGTCTGAACTGGTCAGCCATATTAAGGCCTCTCTGGATGATGATAAAAAGTGTATTGCAGTTTTCCTGGACCTAGCCAAAGCTTTTGACACCGTACCTCACTCTGGCCTTCTTGATGTTTTGGAGCGTTGTGGTGTCAGAGGCTCGGTTTTAAACATCTTTTGAAATTACTTAGAGGAAAGAAAACAAGTTGTGAAGATCGGAAAAGTACTGAGTGAACCACTAACTGTGCAGATTGGAGTACCACAAGGCACTGTCCTAGGTCCTCTTCTCTTTATCTGCTATATAAACTCTTTACTAAGCCTAGACATAGAAGGAGTTTCAATATCATATGCTGATGATACAGTTCTTGTTTTCAGAGACAAGACATGGGATGCTGTAAAAATAGCAGTTGGTAGGGGCGTGAGCATTGTCGGGGCCTGGCTTGATTTGATGAAATTAACCTTAAATCTTTCTAAGACGGTATACATGGCTTTCTCTCTGACTGAAGCAAATCGACCGGACTTTGATTGTATACAGGTAAACGATATGAACATGGTCATGAAAGAAATCACACACACAAAATATCTTGATAAACATCTCAGATGGACTGAACATGTCCAAGATTTATCTAATAAACTGAGAAGACTCATATATAAGTTTTACCTAATAAGAAAAATACTACCCCTCAAACTACGGGTTACTGTCTATAAGGCATTGGTCGAGTCACTGTTGGCATCATTGTGTGGGGCGGACTTTATAATAATGCACTGAGTCAACTGAGCTTGATACAAAACTATATTGTTAGAGTAATTTTCTTTCGTGATAGACTTTTTCCAACCAAGAGATTATATAATGAAAATATAATGAATATAAGAAATTTATATCTTTTAAACATTTCTCTATTTTGCTACAGAAATGAAAAAAAAATTGTGAATCATCAATATAGAACTAGAAACAGAGAAAATGCGATATTAGTTGTACCCTTTAGAAAATATGACCGAAACCAGAGGTCTTTGCCAGTTTTGGGACCTAAAGTTTTCAATAAGTTGCCACAGAATATCAGAAATATAAATAATTATAAACTGTTTGAAAAAAAATGTAAACTGTTCATTACAGAAAATTCTGAATTATTATGTGGATTGTTATAATTCATAAATGCGATTGTCAGCATGTTTATATGTATGTTTTTTCTTTTTCTTAATTTTCTTATGTATTTAATTATTATCTTTACCTTCTACAAATCTTAGCATAATTTAAATTGTATCTTAGCCTGCGCACCTGCGCATACAGGTGTCTCTATACACCTAGGCGCACCTTGTTTACTATTAGCTTGGTTCTAGGTTAAAATATATTATGTACTGGAAATATTACTATTGTACTGTGAAATGAATAAATAAATAAATGAAATAAAATGAAAAAATAAATTTAAGATTACCACTTACGTTTATTGTATTAGAGCTCACTTCTCTAGCACGATGTAAATTAACCACAAAGTATGTTACAAAATATATAATTTACCTGGTTATAAGGGCTAAATTAATTAACAATATTCACCAGAATACCCAAAACAAGTTCAGTAAAGGAGACCTACCCACTTCCAATTGACCGTTGAGTAATAAACTTGAGGATTTTTTTCTAGTTAATCTCTACATGCTCTAAAAATTCAGTAACTTCTCTTTCTTTTCATTGTACAAAATCCTGAAATCTTCATTGAAAGTATGATTTTGATCTGTTAAATGTTTAGGGTAGGCTTTACATGTAAAATCCCAGCAAACACTCAGATCGCCTCGTGGACTTTTATGGTGAGATTGACTGTTCTTTGCTCCAGTCGAAAAGTGTTTTTATTATTTCTAAAAAGTTTGAGGTCTAACATCTTTAGTCCCACTGCACACAATGGGTCAGAGGAAGCTTAAAATAGAAGAGAAACCCCGTGCCTTAACTCTGCTAGAGAGGGGGGATTCAGTGATTGCTGCAGCCAGAGATCTGGGCGTGTCAAAAGAGACAATTTACCAACTGAAGCGGTCAGCGGCGTCAATGTTTCTCGGGACGGTACTTCAGAGAAAGTCAAGCTCTGGCGCGCTGACGAAAACTTCATCAAGGACTGATAAGCTTCTGAAGCGTGAACTGATATAAAATCCCTCTCTAACCGCCGTCACAACTAAGACGGTTCGTCACCGCCTGCAGAAGGACCCGAGTCTACCAAGTAGCCGTGACGCAAAGAAGCTCCTGGTCACAGCAGCAACGAAGAAGAAAAGGCCCCACTTCTGTAAAAAATATTGGATTGGACATCTGAAAAGTGGAACAAAGTGATGTTCAGTGATGAGAGCACTTTCAGGTTGGTCAGGAGAGGCTCAAAGATTGTGCGTTGTCTAAGTACCATGTCAAGGTATGACCCTAAATATACGGTTAAGACTGTTAAATACCCTGACAGTGTGGGGTGCATTCAGTGGAAGCAAGGGCAGGGGAGGTTTGTACTTTCTTCTCAATAATGTAATTATGGAAGCAAGCAATTAAATTAATGTTTTGGAAAAACATTTGCTTAATTTTTGGGTAATTCATTAGTATGACTACTTTATGCACGATGGGGCCCCTGCACACAAGGTCAAGGTTGTGACAAAGTTTCTCAATGACCATAACATTAATATTTTAGAGTGGCCAGGTAATTGCCCCGACCTTAATCCTATAGAAAGTGCCTGGAATTTCATGAAGAACAAAGTTCAAGAGACACGACTCGGCAATATCAACGATCTAAAACAGGGCTGTCAAGGTCATGCACAATTCGAGCCAATTTCGGAGGTAACGCCTCTCGCTGCCCCCACCACTGCTAGACGTTAAGCGGCCGAGCCGCCGATCGCGGCTCGGCCGCTTACCAAACACAATGCGCTCCTCCTATGTCTCTCATAGCCGCTCCTGAGACTGCGCGATCGGCGGCAGCAGCAGTGGCGTTACCTCCGAAATTGGCTCGAACTGTAGATGACCTCGACAGCCCTGATCTAAAAGAAGCGCTGAAGACACTGTGGATACTACGACTACAGATGGTGGTAAAATGTAAGGATGACATGACAAAATACTATTTGTAACAAAATATCCACACTAAAACAATTGAATGTTATGATTTTGTGGTTTTATTGACCTTGTGCGGATTTTTTTTGACAGAGCTGTACATTCTCAAACGCAATGAATAAATCATAATCAAGTTACGTATATATATTATTTTTGTTGACCATTAAAGATTACAGGTTTTTTCCTTTATTTTAACTACGGTCAAACAGGCTTAAAAGTGTGGAATTTTTAATATCGGTTTGTAAATTTAATAGATTTATACAAGGTGTCCCAGTATTCCGTATACATAGAGTTATTGTGGATTTCTGGGATGAAAATATGACCATCTAACCAAACTTACCCCTAGTCCAAAAATTCGTAATTTTTGAGATACAGAGTGTCAAAGTTATACTTTTATTTTAGTTTTTCTTAAGTAGCTTTCTTAATAATTATACTATTTGTGGAAGATTCGGTGCTAGGGGGTTTTCTGAGATGAGAAATCGAAATCAGTTCGCAGTTTTGTTGTAAATTGTAGGGGGCGCGACTTATTGCATTGTGTATACTTTTCAATTGTCATAACTTTTTTATACCACTCTGTATGATATTTTTAATTAAATATGCGTATTTTCCGCCTTGTCCTGTCTAAAAAAGCTGTCTCAGGCCCATTCTAAGCGTTTATGTTTATTCACTTGCCTAAGAAGTAGTTTCCTCACTGTAACTCTCCCGTGCTAACCTGTTCTTCGCGGTTGTCACACTGATGGGGATGGGCTCCTCCAGGTTTACTTGAGCCGTGATTTCTGGTGCAGTTAGGCGGCGATTACGTCTGCTGGACATTGTTATAGGTCTGTCTTCAGATGTAGTGCACGGTTGGCATCCGCATATCACTCGCGATTTGTCGAATCGAGTAATCATTTTGATGTCTCGCAATTATCAGAGCCCGATTTTCAACGGAAACTTCTTTCGTTTTTGGCATTTTTTACAAAACAATTGGGCCTGTATCAGTGACAAAGTACTGTTTGTGAATGGTTAATTTCCAAAAGGACAATGGTATTTATAGCAGTTTTTATCATAAAATGTCACTAGGAATTTCCATAATCCCTTTAAACTTGAAATGAGTTCTTACTTCAACTGGAATTCTCAGAAATCGATTATCGTGCAAAACTTGGAAATTTGTTCTAATTGGTTTTTAATTTGTGATTTCACCAAAAAGGCTTATCTAAACAATTTTATGGTGGACATTTGTTAAGAACAATTAAATTTACCTAATATAATAAAAAAGATTAATTAGGTATTAAATTTTGGCAGTTACATTGAAATTTCTAGGTGGGCAAATACTTTCTGATGGTAGTGTATAAAAAACTGAATTTCTAGTAATTATATTAAATATAAGTTTCAGTCACATTGATTATGAAAGTTAATTTTGTATAATAAAACAAAATGCCAACTATTTATAACTCTTAATATACTTACATTTCTTCATCTTTTATGTCCAACGTTTCAGATTTTATTAAATGAGAATCCTCAAAAAATGTTTCACTGCTTGTTTCCTCGTGTTTCACTTCGCTAAAACAAACAAATTGTCATGTGTTATTTGCAACAGAAATATAAATTACATTAAAAGGTTGGTAATGTTTAAGAAAACAGCTCCACCCCCGAAGGCGATGACGGGTGGGTGGAGGTGGTAGGGGAAGATGACCCCTCTACAAACCATCATAAATTTTGAGTCAGCCCCCCCCCTAAAAAAGATGCACCCTCAAAACATTGTGTATTTGGAATAAAAATTACCCATTATGGTAATGATTAAGACACCTCCACTCTCAGAGGAAGTGGTAAGGGAGGATGTCCTCTCTATGAACTACTGTAGATTTTGCGGCGGTCACCCTCTTAAAAAAGATGTACCCCATAAACATTTTCAGTAAAAATATGTGTTTTTCAATTTATATACGATATGTCAGCGAGATTAACCTTGACCACCCTCACTTACTCCGCACCCCCACAAGAGAGGGCATCCTCTCCTACCACCTCCCACCCAGTTTTACATAGGATGTGTTAACGTGTTATTTATTGCAATATTTGAAGTAAAAATTTGATAAATTATTCACTCACAGCAACTATTCGCCAGCATGTGGTATGTTAGGAGTACATATGTAGACCCAGAAAGGTTATACGTAAAGTGTCTTGGCAACACAGTCAAAGTGATCAATAAAAAGAAATCACTTAGAATTAGGTACATGTACAACGTACCTGCACTGATGGGTACCTGCTTCAGGTTAGTTTAGGTTAGTTCAGGATAGTTCAGATTAGTTTGGGTTAGCTCAGGTTCCATACCCGTGTAAAGAGATCGACCTTGTCCACCATAAATATTGTGCACTTGGAATAACAAGTACCGTAATGACTAAAAAACATCCCACCTCCTTTGGAGGTGGAGAATGGATAGAGGAAGTCAAGCTCAATCTTCTTTACACGGGGATAGAACCTGAACTAACTCAAACTAACTTGAACCCACCTGAATTAACCCAAACTAACCTGGACTTACCTGATGGGGGGGGGGGGGGGGGGACTAACCTAAAGTAACTTGCAGTGACACACATTTTTGTCAGTCTCTATGAATGACCAATGTTATTTATAAAATTTATATAGAAGTCACTGAGGGTGAATAATTCATTCAGATTTGACTTCAAATATTGCAATAAATGACTCGCTAACATGTCCTATGTATTGTAAAACATCCTATTTTTTTCCTATTGTGGCAAACTAACTGTTTCAAGTATCTTTAGTAAGTGTTGTATTAGTATATTGTTCAATGACCATTTTATCAAAACATTTGATTCTCTAGAAATAAATATGATGATTTGTGCCACAGCTTATGAATTAAACCTGGTAGACAATTCATATGTTATAAAAAAAACTTACTTATTTGAAGATACACCGTAAATACTATATGGATGATCTAGTAATACAATTTTTAAAATGTATTCCATCTCTGGACATATCTGGCAATTCTCCATGTGACCCATTAGCTTAGTTTCTTCAATGTTATATTCACAAGTATTGGCTGAAACATCTAAAGGAACATTTTCAATTTCTGGTTCCACTTTTATTAATAATTCAGCATTATTGTCATTTTCCGATACCATGGTACAAGGTATACTTTTGCACTCCGTTACACCTGAAGCAATAGATAGCTCTATGTTATGAAAATGCGCTGTTTGTTTTTCAGTGCCACATAATCCCATTACTTTTTCCCTTGTTGTGTCCACACAAATACCGGTGTCAACTTCTTTAAGCATATTTTCAAGCATTAAGCTGACCATGTCCGTGAACCTTTCTGTTGATTTTGTTCAAATTACTTTTTTACCACATATATTTTCGATTTTTATTTTGAAAGTGAACCCTAAATTGTCAAATTCCTAGTCAAATACATAGTAGAAAATTATAGGTTAGGAAATCGGGCGCATCCAGAAATGAAAGTAGCAGGTTTAGGCGTTTTCGATTAAAATATTTTCATAACATAAAGGTTCAATTACAATGAAACCATCCGCTATCGTACCACATACTTTAATAGAGAATGGAAGGAATCGAAAATGAGCACGAACGAGTGTACATCCTAATTTTAATAGAAAAACCTGGTATTTGCGTTTGTAATGAAGAAATAAACGCCATTTTACGAAACTTTAAACAAAAGAATGCTAGGAAAACGTAAATAGCAACGATAATTTGGCGGGATTAATAACACAAATCAAAACATGCAATAGAATTTGGCGGGATTAAGTTTCTGTTTTGATTGGTATTGTCGATCTCGTCAAATTTTCGTTCTTTCCCAAGCTCTTTTGTTTACTGTGTTGTAAACTGGCGTTTTTTCTGAATTACAAATGCCCATACAAAAACGATGACTTTAGTAGTTCCCAACTTCAGTTATTTCCTAGTAGTGCGAACTCGCCCTTATCTGTGCAACCAGCATTGGTCTTTCTTCATCACGATAGTCAGGAGAAACAAGGATAGGAATATTACCAACGATACTCGTCGTCTGATCAAAGCGGAATTCTTGTTAACAGTAACAAACTTTTATTTCTGTCGGTTTTATATGTAGTCGTTACAATGTTAGTAAGTTTTCCATTCAACCACGTCACTAAACACACACAATGACTAAGTTTAAGAATCTAAACTCGACTCTATACTAAATTCGGAATTTACAATTTCTTCATTACCAAAAATAATTAGAGCGGGTAATAAAGGCTAAAGGAAATTATACTAAATATTAATTTTTGTTATACATATACCAGTTTTTTTTTTTTGAAGAATAAATACATTATATTTATATATATATATATATATATATATATATATATATATATATATATATATATATATATATATATATATATATATATATATATATATATATATATTAGCCTGGCCCGCGGCTCCGCTCGCGTGGACTTGATTCACCACTATCGTCACTGCTTATTCCTTAATTTACCCAACGCAATAAAATATCTCTCATTATTTCCCCTTATCCCTCAATATTTCTCCTTATCTCCCATTATCTCTACATAATTTCGATTATCTAGGCTTAACTCTGCTCATCTCCCATTATTTCTCCTTATCTCCCATTATCTCACCTTATCTCCCATTATTTCTCCTTATCTCCCATTATCTCACCATAACTTCCATTATCTAGACTTATCTTTGCTTATCTCCCATTATTTCTCCTTATTTACCATTATTTATATTTATCTCACATTTTCTCACCTTATCTCCCATTATCGAGCCTTATCTCCCATTATTTCTCCTTATCTCCCATTATCTAGGCTTATAACGAATTATATAGAACATATGTTTAAATTTATACAAACACGTAAATCGGATAAGTGGTTCCCAAGTGATAAGCGCACTAACGGACAGACAGACAGACAGAAAGACGTTGCATTTTATATATATATATATATATATATATATATATATTCTAGATAGAAGATTATAGATAACCTGGCCAAAGAACAAATGCATGAATTAAAAAAAAAAAAACACGTAAATCGGATAAAGGGTTCTCGAGTGATATGCGCACTAACGGACAGACACACAGACAGAGAGACGTTGCAATTTAATATATATATAATATAATATTTCTTTGCTACATGATATTGTTCCATATTTAATGCTTTAGGCAGTGTATTGCAAGAGAACGCGCTAGCGGCAAACTTTTCTCCGACTTGATTCACTATTATCGTCACTGCTTATTCCTTATGTCACTTAACGTAATAAAATATATCCTATAACCTGGCCAGAGAACATATGTATGTTTAACAAAAAAGCACGTAAATCGGATAAGTGGTTCTCCAGTGATAAGCGCACAAACGGACAAACAGACAGATATAAGTTATATTTTATATATATTATAGATGTAATAAAATATATATCTATAACCTGGTCAGAGAACATATGTATGAATTTAAAAAATCACGTAAATCGGATAAGTAGATCTCGGGGGATAAGCGCACTAATGGACAGACAGACAGACAGAGAGACGTTGCATTTTATATATATTATAGATATAGATTATTATTATGAAACCTGGCCAAAGAATATATGTATGAATTTAAAAAAAAGACACACCAATCGGATAAGTGGTTTTCCCGTGATAAACGCACTAATGGACAGACAGACAAACAGACAGACAGACGTTGCATTTTATATATATTATAGATGTAATAAAATATATATCTATAACCTGGTCAGAGAACATATGTATGAATTTAAAAAATCACGTAAATCGGATAAGTGGATCTCGAGGGATAAGCGCACTAATGGATAGACAGACAGATAGAGAGACGTTGCATTTTATATATATTATAGATATAGATTATTATTATTATTATTATTATGAAACCTGGCCAAAGAATATATGTATGAATTTAAAAAAAAGACACAAATCGGATAAGTAGTTTTCCCGTGATAAACGCACTAATGGACAGACAGACAGACAGAGAGACATTGCATTTTATATATATTATAGATTATAGATATTCTCTGCTACATAATATTGTTCCATATTTAATGGTTTAGGCGGTGTATTGCAAGGCAACGTGCTAGCGACAAACTTTTTTCCGACATCATTCACAATTTTACGTCACTACTCATTCCTTATGCTACCTATCGTAATAAAATATAGCCTATAACCTGGCCAGAGAACATATGTATGTTTAAAAAAAAAAAAGTACGTAAATCGGATAAGTAGTTCTCCACTGATAAGCGCACTAACGGACAGACAGACAGAGAGAGAGACGTTGCATTTTATATATTATAGATATATATATATATATATATATATATATATATATATATATATATATATATATATATATATATATGTATATATATATATATATATATATATATATATATATATATATATATATATATATACATATATATATATATATATATATATATATATATATATATATATATATATATATATATATATATATATATATATATATATATATATATATGGTTTAATGTAAAACCATTAAAAAGGGATAAAGGCCCATATTTCAGCAGTTTACCCACTACTCTCTTATTCATCAAATCCATCCCCAGACGCGTTTTGTTGTTTCGCGGTTTATCAGTCGGATTAGAATCGACAAACAAGAGAATAGAATTTTATGGTACTTGCACTTCCCAATTCATTTGACACCACTCGGACTGCATAGCAACCAGAGGCCAATTCGGCATTAAGGGCTTGAGTATGCTCAATAAATTTCAGTTGGTCATCATTCTAAACACCGAAGAACTCGGTCGAAGTGTGGTTGGAAATGGGTCTATGACTTGCAGTTATTTCAAATTTCAAAAGTAAGTATGTTTATCATATTGATGGTGAAACTGGGAGAATTTATTGTAGTAATAGGTATCCTTTTAGATTTATTTTGTTTCGTTTGAAAATTATTTATTTATTTATAATCCAAATACAAAAACAAGGTATTCCAGAAGCCTGGAGCCCACAGTAGGTCATACCTGTATGTAGGCTTGCATAAAAACATAATAAAAACTTAATATTAATAATGAAACATCACAAAATTAAATCTAAACTTAAAATTTAAAAAAAACTATAATGAGCAAAATATTTTATATCAATTGAAAGAAAAGAGGTGTTAAGACTTCTAAAATGCATCAAAATTCGCAAAGTTTTACCCTTTTTTTTTCTAAACATGTCCTATTAACAACTTTCTACAACCCATTTTTTCAGCTTGTTCTTGATAACTCTATTACTCCCAGATATATTTTTAAATTCATTTGGAAGCTTACTGAAAAGTTCAGTTGCCATATATACATGACTCTTTTCCCCTACTTTTAGATAAACCCTTCTAAGTGCAATATTTTTATTTTTGGTAATCTTTTTTGAGGTGGTGTACTCATCACGTAAATTCGCACAATTATGTATAAGGATCTCCAGTGCATATATTTGTTTTATATTTAATAGTTTCTTGTTAACAGTTATTGATCTAGCTTTATTAATAATTTTTACTAGTCTTTTCTGAATACGTGCAAGAGATCCCATTGCATTATCATATACAGAGCCCCACACCACTATTCCATAGCTTGCAACACCATTAAAAAGGCCATAATATATCCTGAGCAAAGTGTCTCTATCCACGATCATTACCAGTTTTACAAAAATATATATCAAATATCTAGTTCTCTTGACAATATTTTCTATATTTTTCTTCCATTTCATATTTGCATCAATTGTTACCCCTAAATATTTAGTGTCATCAACTCAAGTATTTATTGTCAAGAGTACCTCAAGTGGAATTGAATCAATGTAATTGGCAAATGTAATGTATACCGTTTTTGCAACATTCAAAGAAAGTTGATTTGTATTCAACCACAAGTATACTTTGCCCAAAAATGCATTTGCCTGTATGACTGTTTTTGTCTAGTTCTCCTCAGTACACAAAATAATAGTGTTATCAGCATACGAGACTATTCTATCCACTCGCAGAGTGTCAAACAAATCATTAATGTAAATGAGGAAAAGTTAAGGCCCTAAAATAGTACCTTGTGGTACTTCAATTTTCACGTCTCCAAAACTACTTTTATTACACAGGTCTGCAACAAAAATGCTGTCTGGATGTTTTCAACTGATTTCTATGTATTTAGGTGTTCTGAAAACTAAAAAAATACTCAAAAAATTCCAGAACGTCAGGTTATTTTGCAAAACGCAAAATTTTATTATAAAAAAGGGTTTTTTTGGGCTAACTTGAAGTCATAAATAAATAGGTACAATTTTATTTTGATTACTGTTTTTAAATGTATACAGGCCATAACTATCATTACTTTCTAAATAAAGAACGCCCTGTGTGAGCTAAATTAACAAACATAAACGTTGTAACCAGAACGGGCGCGCTCCGATAGTGTAGAAAGTGGCGTGGGACAATTACGTGTTAACTCGTCATTGTTTTATAGATCTTGGTTCAATATAGTGCAATGTCATCTGTGCGGAAGTGTGTGAATTCGTCTGACAGTTTCTGTTATATTTGTGGCCAATATATGGTATTAAAGCAACAACTTAATATTACGGACTTTGTAAAAAAAGTATACTTCACGTATTTTGGCTTAAAACTTGGAGATCAGGATAAAGTTTGGGCACCCCATAAAGTGTGCAAACGATGTGTTGAAGACCTTCGAAATTGGTTTAAGGGCAAACTTTCCGATATGCGATTCCTATGGTATGGCGCGAGCAAAAGAACCATAGTGATGATTGTTACTTTTGTTCGTGTAATGTGAAAGGGTATTATTCCAAATGGAAGCAGTCCATTTCATACCCCAATCTGCAATCAGCTATTCGTCCCATCCCTCATGGGACCGAAATACCAGTGCCCAAGGCCCCTGCTACCTTGGAAGAGATTCCAAGTTCTGACGAAGATGGTGCTGTACCTGAACCCGATGACAAGTCAAGTTTTCAATTTGAAGATGACAACAGTCCGAAATTGTTTTCCCAGGGCGAGCTAAATGATTTGGTAAGAGATTTAAATCTTCCCAAAAACGCTGCTGAGTTGCTTGGATCAAGGCTCAAAAGCAGGAACTTACTTTTGCCGGGAGTGTCTTCCTCCTGGTTTAGATATCGTGAGAAGCAGTTCACTTCCTACTTTGCCCAAGAGGACGAGTTGGTTTATTGTACCAATATTGAAGGTTTGATGGATACATTTAAGATCTCATACGACCCAGCACAGTGGCGTATTTTCATAGATTCTTCAAAAAGAAGCCTTAAAGCAGTTCTGCTTCACAATGACGGTTTCTATGCTTCCATTCCTGTCGGTCATTCCGTACACCTCAAGGAAACCTACAAGAACTTGGAATTGGTTCTTTGCAAATTAAAATATAAAGACCACGGTTGGCAAGTGTGCGGTGATTTAAAAATCTTGGGCATGTTGCTCGGACAACAATCTGGGTTTACCAAATTCCCTTGCTTTTTGTGTCTATGGGATAGTAGAGACCGAGTAAATCACTGGACCAAAAAGTGTTGGCCTCCGAGGGAGCTTAAAGTTGACGAAAAGAACGTCCTGCATGAAACCTTGGTGCCTCCTAATAAAGTTCTTCTACCACCGCTTCACATAAAGCTGGGATTGATGAAGCAATTTGTAAAGTCACTTCCAAGAGATGGAAATTGCTTCAAATACTTAATATCAAAGTTTCCAGGCTTCTCGGAGGCAAAGTTGAAGGAAGGTGTTTTCGTTGGACCACAACCATGACGGATCCTCAAAGAGAAGGGTGGATTGCCTTTAAAGAGGTCATAGAGAAATTTTTAGGCAATAACAAAGACCCTAACTACAAACAAATCGTCAAAAGAATGTTAAAAGCATTTCAAGCTTTAGGTTGCCTAATGAGTTTAAAAGTACATTTTCTTCATTCCCACCTCGACTACTTTCCAGAAAATTTAGGAGATCTGAGTGAAGAGCAAGGTGAACGATTTCACCAAGGTATTAAGGAGATGGAAAAAAAGATACTAGGGAAAATGGAGCGTCTCAATGATGGCAGACTACTGTTGGACGCTTCAGAGAGACCTTCCAGATGCTTCCTACGAGCGAAAATGTACCAAAAGGAGTCTCACTGGGAAAAAGAAATGTGTTTAGTGCTTACTAATGAATGTATTTTAGATAAAAAAAAAAAAAAGTTTTGTTACGCAATTAAAAAAAAAATTTTTAGTCTTTTATCTTTTATTTTAAGATGATAACTTGTTTAACATAGATACCTACATTGTCAGAAAACGTGACGTTCTATGACAAAATGAAAGTCACTTTCGGATTCAGTACACCCAAAAACATAAGAATTACGCAAAAAAAAACCCAAACAGCTCTCTAAATTTTTTTTTTTGCAGACTTGTGTTATTTCCTATTTTTACAGTTTGTGTTCTGTCGGCAAGGTAATCTTTGACAAGCTTACGCGTAACACCCCTTATAGCACAGTACTCTTATAGCATAGTACTCTAGTTTTTGTAATAATATCTCATGGTTTACTGTATCAAAAGCCTTGGCCAGGTCCCAAAAAATAGCTGTTTGGTTTGCTCTTATCTAGATTACTACACAAAAAGTCAGATACAAATGCTAAAGCATCTTTCGTATCAACACCTTTTTTGAACCCATACTATCTGGTTGATATCAACTTGTGCTTATTTAGAAAATTTGTAAGTCTATCGTGGAATATTTTTTCAAATGTTTTAGCAAAATTTGATATGAAGGAGATAGGCCTATAGTTTGTTGCTTCTGTCCTTGAGCCTCTTTTGTGGATTGGTACTATTTCTGCCATTTTGAAGTGATTGGGACATTTTCCTCTCTCAAAACACATGTTTATTATATGTGCAAATGGCTCTGCAATATAACTGCTTATTTTTTTTTAATGATCCGCGTGTGTATATTATCTACACCCCCTGCCTTATTTTTTAACGGGTTTAATGTTAGCTCAATTCCATAAGCATTGGTAGGTCTCAAAAACAAGGAACCGCAAACCTTCTTTTCAGGTGTGTTTGGTTTGTTTTCGGAATTTCTTTGACAAGCTTTTCTCCAATACCGCTAAAAAACTCATTAAAATGATTTGCAATATCATATCCGTTTTCGATTCTTCCCATCTTAGTCACTAACACTTTTACTTCCTCTCGTTTTTTGTTAGCATTTCCTGTTTTTTCTTTTACATATTGCCATAGTTTTTTACTATCGTTGCCAAATGAATCTACTTTACTTCTCTCATATAATTCTTTGGCATAAGTCTTATATTCTGTTTTTAGTTTATCATCATTTGGATGCTTTTGCCATTTTTTATATAAAATACTTTTGGTATTACATGACTCGATAATCGCACTAGTTATCCATGGTTTCCCAGCCCTATCCTTTCTGGTTCTGTGAACTAATGCTTTCTTAGATTTTTCTATCACATTATTTACATTCTTTACTAGATGATTAATACTGTCATCAATATTATTATATCTCGTTATATTCTAGTTTTCCAAATTACTGAACCACAAAAGTTTATTGTAATCAATTCTATATGTTTCACAATTTTGATTCATTTTTTTCCTAGTTCTGTCTATTCACAAAAACAGTACATCATGATCTGTCAATCTATACTTAAGTTTATGTGCAATCACAGTTACATCCTGCACCTTCTCATACGCACTGTCAATATGCGAGCCTTCACCACCTATAATTGACCTTGTGGCTGTATGAAAAAATCGTACATATTGCCTTTCCAAAAAATTATTCAAAGAATCTTCCCCGTTCTTATCTCATTCATTACAATGAATACATTTAAATACCTTAAATTCATTGAAATTTTTATGTCATAACAAAACTTTGTTTTGTTTGATAACACAGCCCCACAAAAAAAAGTGGGGTATACTTTTGATGCGATATATCAGATCCGTAGTATTTTTGCCCGCTGATCACGAATCAGAATATCGCCATCACATCTCAATTTTTTTCTAACCTCAAAAAATAGGTAAAAATTAGTAAAAATTAAGAAAAATATACTCCTTAAAAATTGATTCAAGCTTATTCATGAATCCAAAGATGTATTAATATGTATTCGGACACGCTAAGCTAATATTCATCGGTTGGATTAAGCCATACAGTTCTGTTTTCTTTCTAACCTCAATAAATCAGACAGATATAGTGCTTCTCGAATGCAAAAAAAACGAATTAAAATTAAAATTCAACCGATTCTTACCAAATTTGGTACACGGGGGTTTTTTGGGTTGCTGATCATGAATCTGAGGTCGGATTTGCAAAATTCAAAATGGCGGATCCAAAATGGCGGACAAAATTTTTGAAAACCAACCCATTCCTACCAAATTTGGTATACAGTTGGGGAATCCTCAAACCTGATACTCTTAAACCCTAAACCCTGAAACCTTAGACTCCCACACCCTGTAACCTCAAAAAATAGACCTCAATAACCCTGTAACTTTAAAAATGAGACCCAATAAACTCAAAACCGGGACTTTTAACCCATATACTCTCAAATAGTAGACCCTTAAGCCCTAGAATTGCGAAGGTTAGACCCGCGCCTAACTTTCCTTTTTTTGGCTGTATCTTGTTCTTTTTTCCGCGAATGACCTATTCAAAGGCTTTCTGCCCAAACGCTTTTGAGGACTTGTTTCTCTTTTTAGCGACCAGCAATAGTCCGCTAGCATATGGTCTTCCCATCGTCCTTGATACCGATTTTCTATGATTTTCAGATCTTGGTGAAAACGTTCCCCTTGCTCCTCACTGTAGTCACCAATATTATCTGGGAAATCATCGATGTGGGAGTCCAGGAAATGTAATTTTAGATTCATTAAGCAACCTAATGTTTGAAAATTTTTTACCATTTTCTCGACTATTTCTTTGTACTTAGGACTTTTATTATTTCCCAAAAAGTTTGTTGCGACTTCTTTAAAACTAAGCCAAGCAGCTTTTTCAACTTTATTCATTTTAGTAACAAATAATGAATCTTGAAACAATTTTCTTATTTGTGGCCCGTCAAATACGCCTGCCTTAATTTTAGCTTCAGAAAATTTTGGAAATTTTTTATGCAAATATTTGAAACATGGGCCGTTTGTATCTAATGCTCTCGTGAATTGCTTCATAAGTCCAAGCTTAATGTGAAGCGGGGGAATAAGAACTTTTCCTGGATCTACCAATGGTGGAAACAATACATTATTTTCACCAGGAGTGAACGATTCTCTTGTTGGCCAAATTTTTTTCTTATAATGACGTTCCCTGTCTCTGCTATTCCACAGACATTTATAACAGGGATAAAGTGTAAAGGCTGACTGTTGGCCAAGCAATATTGTTACAATTTTCAGATCTCCACAAATTTTCCAGTTATGATCAGCATATTTTATTTTTATCAAAAGCTGCTTCATTTTTTCATATTGCTCTTCCATAACTGTGGAATGAGCAATCGGAATGGGAGCGTAAACGTTGGTATTATGCAGCAAAACTGCCTTAATGCTCCGTTTAGAAGAATCAATGAACAGTCTCCATTCTTCAGGATCGTATGAGTTATTTTGAAATTCATCAATTAGGCCTTTTACATCGGTACAATATGAAAGTGACAATTCCTCGTCCATTGTGAAATATTTTCGAAATTCTTCATCTCTGTTTCTATAATAAGAAATCGTAGCTTCTGGCTTAAGTAAATGTCTTTTCTTTAAAAAGGAAGCAAGATGCTCTGAACCATCTTTGGATAAGCCTAAATCTCTGACTAGATCACCAAGTTCTGACTGTGATAAGAGTATTGGTTCTGGTTTACGGTTGTATGGTAGAAATTCTTTATATGTGTCACTAGTATATGATAGGTTGTCACTAGAACATTCGTTAGTAACAGTGTTTGAATCTTTTTCGACAGTCTCAATGTTTTCGGCATGAACTGATAAGGTGAAATCATTTGTTTCCATAACATCAGGATCAAGTGGTTCAGGAGGCGGAATTAGTTTAGTTGGTCTTGTTACTGTCGAAACATCGTTATAAGTAATAGTGCTTTTATTTTTTCGGTTATGCCTAGATACAACATTCATACAAAAGTAGCAATCATTTTTACTGTATGGTCTATTCCATATTGCTGGTCTGGAATATTTAATCGCCTTCTTATTGATGTACAACATTATTTTGCAAGAACTGCAAATGATGCGGGGGACCCAATCTGTATCCTGGTGCTGTATTTCAATGTTAAAACAATCCTTGTATAAGGTTTTAATCTTATCTGTTATCGGTGACCCCATTTTACTCAATACGTGTTGACAGCAAATATAACAAAATGAATCACTGTTTTTATCGCACTTATGAAAAGTCCTTGTACCGTGAGACCGTTTTCTTGTAGCATTATACTCTACATGAGCCAAGTCACCCACACATGAAGAGCTACGGTCGCTGGATGACGACGGCTGCGGGCCCGCTTTCCCACCCCGACCAACCGCCGATACTGGGTTTCCGAGTCCCTGCATCGTAATTCTCTTTCTTCTACCTGCCATGACGGCATCTAAGCCGTTATCCAGGGACTCTGCCGGCTAGTGGAGTAACACCGTTGCCCACCGTCACCACGTGGAGGTGCCCTGGATGCAGGTAGAAGAATAAAAATCGACCGATGAATTTTCTCGGCGTTCAAAATGGCGCGAAAACATCTGCCATCTTGAATTTTACAAATCCAACCTCAGATTCGTGATCAGCGACCCAAAAAATCCCCGTGTACCAAATTTGGTAAGGATCGGTTGAATTTTAATTTGAATTCGTTTTTGCATTCGAGAAGCACTATATCTGTCTGATTTATTGAGGTTAGAAAGAAAACAGAACTGTATGGCTCAATCCAACCGATGAATATTAGCTTAGCGTGTCCGAATACATATTAATACATCTTTGGATTCATGAAAAAGCTTGAATCAATTTTTTAGGAGTATATTTTTCTTAATTTTTACTAATTTTTTACCTATTTTTTGAGGTTAGAAAAAAATTGAGATGTGATGGCGATATTCTGACGTCAGATTCGTGATCAGCGGGCGAAAATACTACGGATCTGATATATCGCATCAAAAGTTTACCCCACTTTTTTTTTTTGTGGGGCTGTGTAATTACAATGGTCCCATATAAACAATTCCTTCTTCGTTGGCATTTTTATGTCGTAACTGAATATTCATAAACCTTGAAAATTACAATAACTGTGTTTAAACAATTTAACTGTAATTTTTGTGTACTAATTGATGTTTATTTAAACTCTTCTTACGTTTGGTTTGAAAATGACAATGAGCGCATTTAAACATTTCAATTTCATTGGAATTTTTATGTACTAATAGGTGCTGATTTAAACCACCTTTACGTTTCGATTCATAATTACAATGGGCACATTTAAACATTTTGATTTCACTGGAATTTTTATGTACTAATTGATGTCCAATCAAACTAATCTTATGTTTTGTTTGAAAAGGACAATAAGAGCACTTAAACACCTCAGTCTCCCTGGCATTTTTATGTACTAATTGATGTAGATTTAATTTATCTTTACGTTTTGATTCAAAAGTACACTGAGCACACATTTAAACATTTTGATTTCACTGGAATTTTTATGTACTAATAGATGTTGATTTAAACCACCTTTACGTTTTGATTCATAATTACAATGGGCACATTTAAACATTTTGATTTCACTAGAATTTGTATGTATTAATAGATGTTCCTTTAAACTCTTCTTACGTTTGGTTTGAAAATGACAATGCAAGCATTTAAACATTTCAATCTCCCTGAAATTTTTATGTACTAATAGATGTAGATTTAAATTATCTTTACGTTTTGATTCAAAATTACAATGAGCACATTTAAACATTTTGATTTCACTGGAATGTTTATGTACTAATTGATGTCGATTTAAAATACTTTTAATTTTTGCTTGATAATTACATTGCACACATTTAAACATTTTAGTTTCACTGGAATTTTTATCTACTAAACTGATTTCATATTTAGTTTGATAATTACAATCAGCGTATTTAAGCTTGTCATCTTCGGAATTTTTATGCACCGAATAATTTGTTGTTGTGGTATTTTGAAAACTACATTGATCAAATTTAAAAATACGATCCTGTATAGATTTCGTATCATCATCGAGATAGTTTTTAATAGTTTCCTTCCATAATACTTCATCATAATCTTCGAAGACAGCAGAACTTTCCTGGTTTTCTCGGATAAAATAACTTGAAGACGCACTAAAAAAAAAACAAAAAGAACGTTTAAAATAATAATAATAATAATAATAATAATAATAATTTATTGATCATAAAAAAATACATAGTATTAACAGACACGTCAAAAGATTTAAAAACTAAAAGTGTAGATCACAAAATACTGTACATCTAAATGTTAAGGATCGAAACAAACAAATAGAAACTCCACACATATCACAGAATTTAAAGGGTTTGGTCTATATCTATAGTTAAATGTAGTGCTTAAAATTCTCTCTATTCCTAGTCAGTGTACAAAATTCACTAAAATTATAGATAGCGGCATTGATTATAATTTTTTTTAAGCTACTTTTAAATCGACCGAGCTGTTGCAATCTTATCTCTCGAGGCAAAGCATTAAATAATTTAATCTCTTCCATGTTTGTTCTGGCCAATCTAGTTACGGGCAAGAGCAGATTGTCTCGACTCCTGGTACCATGTGTATGAATATGCGATAATGTACAATACCTAGCAACATTCTTTCTGACATATATGAGTTTTTGGTAAATAATCAAACCATATAGAGTCATTATTTTTAGTGACTTAAAATAAGGTCGACTGGAGTCATCCTGTTTTAAGTTTGCAATGCATCTTATAGCAGATTTTTGCACTCTAAAAACTTTTTCAAGGTGAGTGCTTGCCGCAGAACTCCATACTAAGATTCCATAACGCAATATTGAATCAAAAAGAGAGTGGTAAGTTATAAGTGCGGCTGCTTCGTTTATTGTATTTTTAATTCGTCTTATAGCATATATTGCTTTGTTTAGTTTGTTACATATATTGTTTACATGATCGGTATATAAAAGGTTGGTGTCTAGAGTAACCCCTAGGAATTTTATTTTGTTTTTTACATCAGTGCTAATAGTTTTTGCTTCAAATATTATGGACTCGGTCTTTGTGTCGTTTAAAACTAGTTGATTTGAGAGGAACCATAGTTTAGCTTGATCCGTCATTGCCTCAAGCAACTGAGCCGGATCCTCACCTCCCTCGAAAGACACTCCAAATGTTGCATCATCCACATAAATAATGCTCTCGATATTTTGGATATTTTTTCCAAAAATTTCAAATGCCTGTGGAAGATCATTCACGTAAAGGAGGAAGAGTAGGGGACCCAGCACAGACCCCTGAGGTACACCGATCTCCGCAAGCATGGGAGCACTCATGCTGTCACCATTACAGCAGACAACCTGATATCTCCCCTCAAGATATGACTGCAAGAGCTTAAAGGCCACACCCCTAATTCCATAGAAATATGCTTTGTCTAACAGAAATTTACGGTTTACGCAGTCGAAAGCTGCAGTTAAATCTGCAAATAGCCCTATAAATTTATTTCTTTTTTCAAAAGCATCTCTTATACATTTTACAACAGTTAAAATAGCATCTGAAGTTGTTACATTTTTTCTAAAACTAAATTGTCTTGGGATGATTATACAATGTTTATCTAGAAAGGCAACAAACTGCTCGAATACGATACTCTCCAAAACTTTTGAAAATACAGGTAGTATTGATATTTGCCTAAAGTTGTGGGGAAGGCTCGGTTCACCTTTTTTATAGAGTGGAATGATTTTTGCTAATTTCATTTGAGATGGAAATGTTCCTTCCTCCAGACAGGCATTCACAATATCTACCATTGGTGGAATCAAAAATTCAGATGCTCTTTTCATGCTAATAACACTCACTCCAAAGATATCTTCTGTCTTCTTATTTTTAAGTTTATTTATTATACGTTTTATATCGTAGAAATCAACTGGTTTGATGAACATGGAGTCTGTTTGTTTTAATTTTTTATCTAGATATGAATTTATATTTATGCTTGATTTTGAAAGATTTTGGGTGAGTGACTTTGCATGAGTTATATAAAAACTATTCAACTCATTTGCAGATATGTTTTCCGGGGTAATTTTCAATTTATTTTTTCTCCCGGTTTCAGTATTTATTATATCCCAAACAGTTTTGCTGTAATTATCTGTTTTCTCCAGCCTATTTTTATACGAGGCATGTTTTTTAAGTAAGTACCGTTTTGCGATTCCGCCGCCGCAGCGATACGGTCGGCGTTCCGCGCATGCGCGCTGGTAACCTACATCTCATGTCTACGCACTGACGCCATTACAGTCTGATTCTTCATTGTATACGTTGTTTACTGAGTGTTTAAGATGCCTCCGACAATCGTGAGTCCCGCCGATTGTGAAGTACGGGCTGTTATACGATTTCTTAGTGCTAAAGGCGTAAAAACCGATCGATATTCATTGTGAGATCTGTGAAGTTTACGGACAAAACGTTATGAGTGATGGAATGGTAAGGAAATGGGTGAGAGCATTTAAAGATGGCCGCACAAATGTGCATGATGAAGAACGGAGTGGGCGTCCTTCGGTCGTTAATGAAGTTTTGGTGCACAAAGTGGACGAAGAAAACAGACGCTTTACAATTTCATCATTGTGCGACTGCTTTCCTCAATATTCTCGTAGTGTTTTGTATCGCATAGTGACCGAGAACTTGAATTACCGGAAATTGTGTTCACGTTGGGTTCCAAAAATGTTGACGAATTTGCACAAAACCCAACGTTTAGTCAGTGCATTGACTTTCCTTGAGCGGTACCACAATGAAGGTGAACATTTTTTAGACCAAATTGTTACTGGTGACGAAACATGGGTGGCCTACGTCACACCAGAATCGAAACAACAATCCATGGAATGGCGACATTCATCATCACCCAAAAAAGTGAAGTTTAAGCAAACAATTTCTGCCCGCAAAATCATGTGCACAGTTTTTTGGGACAGAAAAGGAGTATTGCTGGTGGAGTTTCTGCCTCGTAATGAGACAATCAATGCAGCGTCTTATTGTGAGACATTGAACAATCTGCGTCGTGCAATCCAGAACAAAAGACGTGGCAAGTTGAGTAAGGGTATCGTTTTACTGCATGACAATGCCCGTCCACATGTGGCTAATCGGACCAAAGATCTCATCTAATTTTTTAAATAGGAAACTCTAGATCATCCTCCATACAGCCCTGATCTGGCGCCCAGCGACTACCATTTGTTCCTGCACTTGAAGAAGCACCTGGGTGGTCAGCGTCTTCAAGACGATAACGAAGTCAAAACATTTGTGATACAGTGGTTAACAAGTCAGGCGGCAGAATTTTATGAGGAGGGTATTCAAAAACTGGTGCCACGTTATCACAAGTGCCTCAATATTCACGGAAATTACGTAGAAAAGTAGATTAAGGTACAGGCTTTCATGTAAAAATAAAATTATAGCGATATCTTTGCACGTCTTTTTTTAATTCCAAAACGGTACTTACTTAAAAAACATGCCTCGTAATATTATTTTTTTGAAATTGATAGGACATTATTGTATACTGCCATGTACTCTTTATATATCTTTTTATTTCCTTCAGTAGGATACCGCTGTTTAACTTCAAAATAAAATCTAAGCTTATCTTTTACTTTAACTACTTCTGGAGTTATCTAGCTTCCCGTCTCTGGCCTATTCTTTTTTTTTTACTCTGAGGAAAACACATATCATAGTAGTATAAAAAGCTTTGAGCATGAAAAATGGTGTACTTATATTCTGCAGAATTTTCCCTATATAACACATGGGCTGAAAAGTCCCGGGCCTAACAAAGAAAACACGGTTTTTTTTGGTTCAAAATTAGCTTTATTCATCAACGTAATCTCCATCAAGAGCAACGCAATCATTCCAGCGCCGCTCTAACATTTCAATACCACTTTTGTAGAACGATTTATCTTTTGCCTCAAAATAGGCCTCAGTTTCAGCGATAACCTCTTCATTCGTGCGAAATTTCTTACCGGCGAGCATTTTTTTTCAGGTCTGCGAACAGCCAGTAGTCGCTGGGAGCCAAATCTGGCGAATACGGTGGATGTGGGAGCAATTCGAAGTTCAATTCATGTAGTTTTGCCATTGTTTTGATTGACTTGTGACACGGTGCGTTGTCTTGATGAAACAAAAATTTTTTTCTTTGCCATATGCGGTCGTTTCTTTGCAATTTCGGCCTTCAAACGCTCCAATAACGCTATATAATATTCACTGTTGATGGTATTTCCTTTCTCAAGATAGTCGATGAATATTACACCACGCACATCCCAAAATACCGAGGCCATAACCTTTCCAGCCGATTGTTGTGCTTTCGGGCGCTTTGGACGAGGTTCACCAGTTGCTGTCCACTCAGATGACGATCGTTTTGATTCCGGAGTGAAGTGATGGATCCATGTTTCATCCATTGTCACATATCGACGCAAAAATTCCGATTTGTTACGTTTAAAACATGGCCAAACACTGCTCAGAATTATCAACACGTTCTTGTTTTTGATCAACAGTGAGCAAACGCGGCACCCACTTTGAACAGAGCTTTCTCATAGTCAAATGCTCATGCAATATAAAGCCAACACGTTCTTTTGATATCTTTACGATGTCAGCTAGTTCACGCAACTTCACTTTTCGATCATTCAAAACGATTTTATGGATTTTTTTGATGTTTTCTGGTGTTACCGCCTCATTTGGACGTCCACTGCGTTCTGCATCATCGGTGTCTCTACGACCACGTTTGAAGTCAGCAAACCAACGTTTTATTGTTGTTTCTGATGGAGCGGAGTCCCCATAACACTTTTCAAGCCATTGCTTCGCTTGAACGGTATTTTTTCCCATCAAGAAGCAGTGTAAAATTAAAACACGAAATTGTTTTTGATCCATTGTTTTGAAAATAACAAAAGTAGCGTCACTCTTAGCACAATAACTCACAAACTAATGAATAGAATATCATGAAATTTTAACAGCTGTCTTTTGAAGGTTAGTATTAACTGAAAAAAAGGTGACTGCAATAAAACTAGCGCCATCTATGTGTTAGGCCCGGGACTTTTCAGCCTATGTGTTACATCAATCCAAGTTTCTTTCGAAATATGATTGATCCATGTTTTATATTTATTGTTGCTGTATAATCTCATAGGATTTTTATTTTGTTCTATACCTTGGACTGTAAAATTTGTTTTTAGGGCATAGTGATCTGAAAAACCCAGACACTCTACCTTTGTCTGAATACAACAATAGTTACTGAAAATATTATCTGAGCAGTTACCCCCTGTATGTGTAGGTTCAATTACCTGTTGGTGAAGCCCAAAAGACGTAAAAAGCTGGACCACTCTATGCATGTTATCATCAGATTTATTATTAAAATGCACATTATAGTCTCCGGCTACAATAATATTTACTTTTGGAAAAGTTTTTAATACAAACCCCAAAGCACTACACATGATGTCCAGAAAATTGTCTATATTTCTAAGTTCTGTAGATCTATATACACTAATAATGACTAGATTTTATATTTTTTGCATAACAAGCAGAGATCTCGCATACTCGTTCAACTGATATCCTTTCAAGAACATTCAGATTTCTTACTTCTATTTTGGGATGGACGTAGATACAACATCCACCATTTTTTACACGAGATCTGCAAAAATAACCTGCCAACTGAAAATTGAGTATTCCCATGCTCTGCAGCTGATCTGCCCTGAGCCAATGCTCATTTAAGCAAATTATCTTAACTTTTAGGTTTTCGATAAGAAAGTGCTCAATTTCTAGATATTTATTTGATAGGCATTGTATGTTGAGATGCACAAGAGATATAGCACTTTCATCCTTGTTGAGTTGGTTGTCTAAGATTTCTGCGGATAAGGCCCCCTTTGGAGAAAATTTTTTGTTGTTTCATATGTTTTTTGGTTTTTTGCTCTGCAGGGTTGCATTGGGCTACCCAAATTGATAAGAGGCAGCGACATTCCTCTTATGGCGTCTAGGGGGAGTGGGAAGTCCTTTGGAAATGTTGTGATCTTAGGATAATAATTTTCTGGTTTTCTTCCCATTAGCTTTTCCAATCGCTCTTCAAAAGATAGTTCGGTTTTTGTTACGCTCTGACTGTGATTTAGATATTCTTCACATAAAAAGGTTGCCAAATTTCTTTTCCCAATGTAATGTACTTGCTGACGCGGGAGAGTAAACTGATTCTCTGGAGTAAAAACGGTCTAGTGGTATATATGTTCCTCCCGTTTCTACCGCGTGCATGTTCTTCTTAACCAGGAGATTGTATTCGTAGACAGACTGTTTTTGTTTGTGTGGTGATAAGACGATATTAGTATAACTAAAATTATTTTTCACAGTTAATAAACAATTTATTAAACAAAAGAGTATCTTTTTCATGTCCAAACGAGTTTCATCACTTGTCGGCACTTTGTAGCGTGTTAAAAAAATGCCCTCCCGTTTGGGCGGAATCTTGTGCCGTCAAAAAAAACGCCGGCACGTTTAAGCGCAATTTTGAAACGTCTTAATTTCTTTGCTTTTAATAAATATATTATTTATTAAACAGAAGTCGTTATTTTCCCCTTAAGTATATCATAATTTCTGAGAATGGATCGAGTGGATATTAATAGTGAAAGAACTAGAGAAATTAGACATAAACTAGCTCAGTTTTTTGGTAGAAAAATGTGGATAAGAGATAATTTTTGTACGACTTTTGAAAATAGTCTCTATAGTTTTTAAAATTTTGGTTGTACAGATTTTGGGCACCATTCATTTTAAAATAAAAAGAATCTTACTTCAGCTCAAAAAATGAAAAAATACTGAAGGGCTATGTAGCAGGATATTTCAAGGAAGAGGCCTTGAACTTGAAAACTAAAACCGTTTCTGCACTACTACATCACCATAAAAATATGGCAGCGTGATAAAAAAAAGCCTACTGGTCGGCTTACTGATGGTAAAGCCCTCTCTGGCTACATGATCAATGAATTGTCTTATTTTAACCTGAACTTTGTTTCCAATATCTATTGTTAACTCTGTGCCAACTCTTTACAACTCTTAATACACTTACATTTCTTCGTCCTTTATGTCCAACGTCTCAGATTTTAGTAGATTAGACTGTTCATAAAATGTACCACTGCTTGTGTCATGTTGCACTTCGCTAAAAACAATTTGTTACTTGCAACAGAAATATAAATGACCATGAAAGAAATGGGTATATCAAGTGAACCAAAACTAAAAGTATAATTTCACTCGTTCAAACAAAACAAAAACCTACATTTACCCAGCTGATACAATACTACTTGGGCCTCATTTGGACGTCCGGAACATGGTGCACCTTCGGTGCTTGTACGACCGCATTTAACTTCATTAAACAAATATAAATACTCGTCCAGACTCCCCAATGACTTATGTATTTGCTCCGCAGAAATGGCAGCTATAAACGAAGCAGTATCAGTTTTACTTAGTAAAAACATAACAAACAGTATTATTTTTACAGACTCCCTAAGTGCAATTGCGAAACTAACTAACAATACGATAGACATAAACAGTGACCATATCACTCTACTTACTAAAAGACTAATTACAGAAGCTAACAACAAGGGGATTAATATAATGCTCTGCTGGATCCCGGGGCATTCAAACATATCCAGCAACATGACCGTGGACAAATTAGCCAACATCGGCAAAAACCTCAACATCCCCAAAAACTTACAATTAAATACCAATGACATTTTAAACAAAAACCAAAGAAAAAATCAATTCGGAACATAAAACTGAATGGAAAAATATTCTTGAACAGAAAGGAAAGAATTACAGTAAAATAGTAAATGAGTTCCCAAAACAGAAATGGTATCCTAAATTTCCCGACATAGCCGTCATGTCACTACTATAATAAGAACGCGTACAGGTCATTGTCTTATTAAAACACTTATTTAAAATTAAAGTAACTCAAGATATTAATTGCGAGTGCGGTTCGGAGGAGGATCTAAATCATATCTTCTTTGAATGTCTCTTGTCTTCAATCACCAATGTAGATTTATATGCTGAAATTTCAAAATTAGGCATTCAAACACCATTCACTATTGACAATATTCTGACCAAATTGAACCCAGAAATTATAAGACTCATGATGAGATTTTTGAATTACAATAAAATAAAACTTTAGTAACGGATTCAACAAACAATATCCCATCACAACTCAATCCCATCCAATGCAATAGCTCCCTTTCCAACAAATTCCTATGTTTGTTTCTTTGTCAAACCACACATATTCCCCCACATACTCAACTAACACACATCAACAAATTATATATATATATATATATATATATATATATATATATATATATATATATATATATATATCAATCAATCGGTTTTATAACGTCTTCCCATGCCTAATTTCCACTCTTCCCGGTTTCTCCATCCCTCCTCCTCCAGATCTCTCTCTAGTACTTCCTTGTTGATTCCTGCTCTCCAGCTTTGACGTGGTCTTCCTCGTTTTCTTTTTCCATGAGGGTTCCAATTTAAAATCTTTTTAGGCAGTCGGTCTTGTGACATTCTCTGTACATGTCCGTACCATACCAACTGTTGGGTTCTGATTTCGTCCACTATATCGTGCTTTATTTCTAAAGCTCGCCTTATCGTGTCATTTGGTATGCGGTCTTTTTTGGATTTTCTGGCTGGTCGTCTCCAAAAATCCATTTCTGTAGCTTTTAGTATTTTTTCTGTTCTTTCCTTTAATGGCCACACCTGGGAGCTGTAAGTTATTATACTTTTCACTATTGAGTTGTAAATTCTCTTCTTATTTTCAGTGGTTATGTTTTTGTCCCATAGTATACTATTAAGCATTGCAATCGCTTTTCTTCCTTGGATATTCCTCTCGAATATTGCTTCTTCCAGTGTTCCGTCCCTAGATATTCTCGTTCCCAAATACTTATAACTGGCACAGTGTTTGATGGTGTGTCCTGTGGCCAGTTTCAAGTCCTGCTGTTGTCCCCCGACGCACATGTACTGGGGGCTGGGGGGGGGGGGGGGGGGGGGGGGGCGGGGGGGGGGGGGGGGAGGTCTTTTTAATATTGATTTCTAGGCCCCATTTTTCATATTCATCCATAAGTTTTCGTGTCATGTATTCCATATCATCGATGTCCTGAGCGACTACTACCTGGTCATCTGCGAATGATAGCGTGTACAATGTAGTATCGTCATCCAGTGGTAATCCCATACTGCTGCATTTCCTTTTCCAGTTCTTCAGTGCACTCTCCAAATAGATTTTAAATAGCGTTGGGGATATACAGCAGCCCTGTTTGAGACCCTTTGTGACCGGGAACCCTGTTGTTATACCATATTTGGTTTTCACACTACTTCTTGCGTCTTGGTATAAGGATTTTACGGCTTTAATTATTTCGGTGCTTACATTACTCTGTTGTAGTATTTCCCACAATCTCATTAGGGGCACGCTGTCGTAGGCCTTTTTTAAATCAACAAACAAGACATGGACTTCCTGATCAAATGCGGTTTTCTTTTCTACGATTTGTGTCAGTGAGAAGAGATGGTCTATTGTGGATCTTCCTGCTCTAAAGCCTGCCTGTTCTTAAGCTTCTACGTCCGCGTATGCCGTTTCTATTCTATTTTTAAGTTTTTTTCCGTATATTCTGCTAATAGATCCTGTAACCGTTATTCCCCTATAGTTATCGCAATTATTTTTGTCTCCTTTCTTATGAATTGTTGATATGTATGATATTTTCCATTCCTCAGGTACTTCTGATGTGTTAATGCATCTTTGGAATAAGTTCCTCAAAACGCTAAATAGCTTTTCAGTTCCGTATTTTACTATCTCTCCTGGGATGTTTCCTGGTCCTGGAGGTCTACCATTTTTTAGCGTTTTACATACTTCTTTAACCTCTGATGTTGTTATCCTTATTAGGGATCCTCGTATAACTATATTTGGGTTTCCTTGTTGGGTACTTTCGAACTCTGGTCTATCTTCTGTTAGCATATTTGTAAAATATTGGTTCCATTTTTCTGGTGTTATTGGTGAGAAGATTTCTCTTTTCCGTTCTGTTCTCATATTTTTAAGAAGTCTCCAGCTTTCTGTGCTCTTTCTTCCTCCTATGTAAGTGTTGAGTCTTGAGCATGTCTTTTCCCATTGGTTGTTCTTTTTGTCACTAATCATTTTGCGTACTCTAGCTTGGGATTCTTTGTATTTGACTTTGTCGTTTGTGCTCTTTGAACTTAAGTATTTGTGATAGCTTTTCCGTTTTTCTTCAATTTCGTATTTAATTTCTTCATCCCACCAATATGTCTTTTGCTGTTTTTCCCTTTTCTCTTGGTACCCTAATGCTTCCAGTGCGGCTGCGTGTAGGCATTCCTTTATATATACTTATATTCTTCTTCTATATTAACAAATCCCGTCCGTTGTATATTTTGGTCCAGTCTACTCTTGTATAGATTTCTGATACTTTCATTTTGTAAGCTGTCTGTATTATATCTTATTGTTGTTTCACTTGTTGTGTGCTGTGTACTTGTATCTTCCAGTTTGCTTTCCCGTGTTGTTCGTGAGATTATCTTTCCTTTCACGAGTTAGTGGTCGCTGCCACATGAAGCCCCTCTTTGGACTCTTACATCTAGGAAGTTTAACTTAGATCTCTGACGTATTATCATATAGTCGATAATACTTTTTAAATCTCTTGTTGTTTGTCTCCACGTATATTTATGAATATCCCTATGCTGGTAGTGTCCGTTTAATATTGTAAGGTTGTTTTGTTCACATATCTCTATAATTCTTCTTCCGTTGTCGTTAGTAACTTCTTCGCCATATTTTCCTACCACTTTATCGTGTTCTTTCCTTCCTATTCTTCCATTTAGATCACCCAAAAGTAATATCTCTCTTGATGTTCCAATTTTGCGTATTTTCAATAAATTAAATACTGATATTCAAACCAAATATTATAAAAAAAAATTAAAAAAAAAAAACTGGAGATCTAATAGAACGAAAGTTCGTCAATGCTGGATTTCCCTCGGAACCCGAAAAGGGGAGATCCAAACTCGGGAACGTGTAAAGCATCGCTGAGGGTCGCCGGCGCCCTGCCTAAGCGCGAGATGGATCTTGAGCTGGCAAATTGCCTCAACAGCAGTGCCAATAACAATCAAGCCAAGCCAACTTCATTAAACCATCGACATATAGTTGCTTCCGACGGAAGCAGATATGCCATAACACTTCAGAAGCAATTCTTGGCTTCTGGCTGTATTTTTTCCCATCAAAAAGCAATGCTTAATCAACACACAAATTCCTTTTGTTCCACCGTTTTACAAATCAAAAGTAGCTGTAACCAACAAACTAATAAATAAAATGTCATGAATATTTTACACGAATCTTCTGAGAGTTGACACTAACTCAAAATCATAGGGTTTTTTGGTCATGCTGCCATTTCTCGGAGAGGCTTGAAACTTTTCAGTCCAATTATAATTTACTACAGCTCTAAATAATATGAATTGTGGAACAGCGATGTTAAGTTTTTATACAACCACTAACGGGTATCTGCCTAGGCAGGATCCGGCAAAACCGGATACCCAGTCAGTTAGGATACGGCAATATTATATTAAGCCCATTCTTTTCTTTTATGTTTTATTAACATTTACTACTAACACTGCCAGCTGTAGGAAATTTTCTACAATTTGGCACTATTGTCAAGATGCGATAAATTTGCACTTGAGGTAGTCTGGTAACTTTTTTCAAAAACTGATTTTCCAAAAACATCATTTTCTTGTAGTCAATATATGATAAAATATGGTAGAAACTATTATTTGCCCTGGAAAGGTCGAGAACAGGCTGAAAAATGCGATAGAATAGAAACGTCTCGACGCAGTCAATATATACATGCCAAACATGCAGTTGCCATATACTTACTGTCTCTGCATCGTTTTCGTAAATTCTCGGTCTATAGGCATTTCAGTTTTCAACCAGTTGAGTGATGGTTTTCATCAAGGAAGGAGCAGTCGAGTGTTTGTATATCGTTTAGTATAACGCTTAAAAACGCGTTTTTTTTCGAAACAACCTTTTTTGACCTGGTTGACGTGATTTAGACAAAACTATTGCATGGATCTTGCTTAAATTTTTATGGCTTATTCTACACACAAATGGCTATAGCTGGTACTACCTTTATAATTATTCATTAGCATTTAAGCATATTTTTAAACAAATGAAGTAGCAAAAATAAGGTCGAAAATTTCAAAAGTCCGCCATTTTGTTTTTCTTTTCATCGTGGGTCTAGAATTTTAGTATTGGCGATAGCGGAAAACTCTATATTATAAAAATCAACTCGAATATTTGCTTTCAGATGCTCCAAAGTCTAGATATCATATCAAAAAGATTTAAAGAGGGTCCTATTCAGGCCGTCCTCCAAGGAAATGAACCATGAAAAAACAAAAAAAAAATTTTGTTAGTCTAAGACCTCTAGTATTATGTATAAAAAATATTAAGATTCACAAATAAATTTTACTGTGAAAAAAAATTTTTAAAAAAAAGACTGCAAGTTACCAGACTACCCTCACCACGCCCGGTTGCTTTATATTAAACCCCGTATCTGCACTAATAACAAGGTACTAGATGGTTAGCAAGTTTAAAGAGGCTAAAGAGTTATTAAAACTAAATGACACTGTCAGTTAAAAATTGTCAGTTGTTCTTTTTCTACAGCTACAGTCCCTGTATTAACCCAAAAACTTTAGTATGTCCAATAGATGTCTACTCCCCACAACTCTCAATCCCTTAGTCTAAAGCTTTCTCTTTATATGTCTTACATACCTTTCTCTGTCTTCTTCAACTTTTATGTTCATCTCTTCACATTTTATTAAACCACAGTTGTCAAAATCACTGTTTATTTCCTTCTGTCTCACTTCACTAAAAAGAGTAATCTTCTTAAAACATATGGATACGAATGAGTTTAAAATTACAAATTCTCATAAATAAAATAAGACTTCATTCCAAAAAGATTACGAAAAAATATAGAATGGTTTATTGAGCCAACAAACTCAGTAAGTTTTGCCTCTGCGTTTTAAAGTAAACCAGTCCAACAGTAATCGACAGACACCAAAAAAAGCTTCTGATGTAGACATAATACCTGCCGTAGTACTCAAGCAAGCAAACTAAGTCCAGTTGTTTGTAGACTTTTCAACATATCCTACAGAAAGGGAATATTCCCTTTCTTCCAGCTTTCCAAAGTTGACAAAAAAGGCAGGCATTGTGTGAAACCAAGCAAAAATAAAACTCCTTAAATAGATGAAAGGTGGATAAGCCTATCTATCCATATACCTGTCTATTTGAGGCCAGAAGGTGAATATGCAGGTATGCAACCAGGGAGTTGTTATTTATATTTATTATAGATATTTTTATATAGCTTCTACATACATAAGAATTAAGAAACATAGCTCATACAATAAATACTTTTTTATGGTTCACTGTTGGCTGACTGTTGTATAATAAATATTTGTCAACTCCTTGTAACTCCTAATGTGCTTACCTTTCTTGATTATATTCATCCTTTATGATATAGCCTTCAGTTTTTATTAAATTAGAGTCCACGAAAAATATGTCATTGCTTGTTTCCTGCTGTTTTCCTTCACTAAAATGATCAAAAACATAGGATTATTTTAGAATACAAATTTTTTTAAAAAAATCATAAGAATAAAACAACTTTATCAATATAACTAACCAATCAACCACTGACATTTTAAAATGATTTAGTTTGGAAACCACACTGTAAAATTTAAGAAGAATATACTGAGGACATATTCCCACTCATTGGCTATATTTTTCTACAGAAAACGTTAATTACTCATTACAAATGATGCCACAACATACCGACAAGATAGTAATAAAGATACACCAATAGGAAGCATGGCTAGTTACTCTAAATACATAATATCACTGACAATATGGTCAAATTATATAAAAGATCTAACATTTTTACAATTTTCAACTCTTGTAAGAACATTAAAGAATATTTGCAATCATCAAAAGAGATAATTGGTTTGCATTATGTGTAATGGTACTTGAGTTCACGTAAACCTAGTTTTTAATTATCCCACTCATCATAAGTCTTAAATTTACCTTTCTTGGTCACCTTCCTCAGTTATGTTATACAATTTAGATTTTTTAAAATCACCATTTTCAAAAAATGTACCAGTGCTTGCTCCCTCCTGTCTCAATTCACTAAAAAAATCAAGTTTCTTTTAGAATAATAATTCTATGAACGGACCGTGGGAGAAAGAGATACATCATCTAAACTGAAAGTTTCAGTACAATTTCACTGAGTCATGTAAACTAGAACTTACATTCTTTCAGTATTTTCGTTGACAATTCCTGTGGAACTTGAAAATTCCATAATACATAAATTGTACAATTAGTACAATTTCTAATTAATATTAAACAAAAAAAGAGTACAAATTACGAAAATGGCTTAACAAATGTAAACAATATTTCATACACACAAACCAACAATAACAACGAATTAGTGAGGTTAGACTGATCAGTCTGAAATCTTCTTTTATTTTATAGTTCTATTGCATTTATACATCACAGGTCAGGTAATAAGGTTTTTATCGTATTCCGTACGGATGGAACACTGATGGGATCACTTCGGCGTCCGTCTGTCCTAGAGTCACAACCGATTTTCTCCGCAACAATTTGACCTATAAAGTTGAAATTTGCGACAAATATAGGAATTGATGGCCCAAACAGAGCTGTGTAGTTTTGGTGGGTAAAATTAGAAGTGAAAAAAATTTTTTTACATGTCATCGAGTGGGGTGTCAAACGAAAGCATGTAAAAACATGAGTTCAAAAAATATATGATGTAATAATTGTACACGCTTTCCTTTGTATAAATTTCCAAAAAACGCATTCCTCCTTGACTCGAAAAGTACCGATCAAAAAATTTTGAAAAAATTCTGGAATATTCTCTATAAAGGTAGATTGAGCAAATTATCACGCGATCATTACGTTTGATACTTTATCTGGTATAAAAAAAATGTTTAACCGCCAAAATGGTGAAGGAAGGATTATATTACTTGAGACAAAAAAATTACCTACACGTATTAAATTGGAATCGTACAAAAATAACTCCAACAGTTAAAAAATCTATAAATTGTTTGAAGCAGGTGTGGTCTAAGAAGCTAATATTGCATAAATTTAAGGAGTCAATAACTGTTTTTTTAAGAGTTTTTTCTTGCACGTTGACAGTGGAAATGTAATTGCGAATATGCTTCCAACGAAAAATATCGGAGATATTTTTAAGTTAGATGGTTCACTCTATATATATATATATATATATATATATATATATATATATATATATATATGTATATGTATATATATATATATATATATATATATATATATATATATATATATATATATGTATATATGTATATGTATATATATATATATATATATATATATATATATATATATATATATATATATATATATATATATATATATGTATATGTATATGTATGTATATATATATATATATATATATTATATATATATATATATATATATATATATATATATATGTATATGTATATATATATATATATATATATATATATATATATATATATATATATATATATATATGTATATGTATATATATATATATATATATATATATATATATATATATATATATATATATATATATATATATATATATTTACATCCGTCTCCGATCAAACAATGCCCCAACGACACTCGGGATTTTTATAGTGTCTCCTCCCCTATCTAGCCAGTGATCTCCAAAAAAATTGCGACAAGTATTGGGTATAACAGATTTCTGACAAACCAAAGCTTCTCGAATTCAATATCAGCAAAAAGCAGGGTCTACACGCGAGACTGTAAAAACCAGCTAAGAATACTCATGGCGCTTAGCTTTTCCTTCTGAATCGTCCAACCAGGCGATTGACCTTCGCCCGCCAATAATTTGTCACTATCTAGTGTTAAAGACTTGACCTTCGACAACGCAAGGATGCCTGATGAGCTATGCCACGAAACAGAAAGAGTCTAGCCTAGTTTATATTGTGGGCTTGCTTTCCAAATGTATTTACCCAAATAGCTTCTTTGTGTCTTCCGGACAAACCCACATTGTAATCGCAGTAGAGAAAGGTATATCAGTTGTGAGAAACCCAGCAGGCGAGTCTGCGTTCTCTAATTTCCCTATATCCTTTCGAGGCATTTAGCAAGTATATACCCCTGAAAGCCTTTTATTATTCTTTTGAACCTGTAAGTCTATTAGCTCTAAAACTCGCCAAAAAAAACTGATTCAGTTTGTTGAATATAACTTGCTTCTGTTAGACCGAAGATTTCTGGATCGACAAAAAATACGACCTACACGGGTCAACCCAATGTATGGTTAAGGAGCTTGAGGAGTTCTTACTGCGCTAAATCTTTTTCTCGAGTTTTCAATCTAGGACGGCAAGCTATGCCATATAATTCTTCAAGAAACAGCAGCATTTTCGTGTTTAATGTTTGATAGTGGAAAGATGTTCACTCGACGAAGTGTACCGCCAAATTCATACGACAAGTTAGCTTCTGCCGCTGGTTTTGGATGTTCTCTCTGAGAAATCTGCATTTGACCGGCAAAAAGTGATACAGCATAGATCTTGTGATATCCTAAAATTAATATTACAAAACATTTATTTGATTTCTAAATAATATAAACAAGAGTCTTTATAATCGTAAAAAGGCATTATGCGAAATGTTTGTTTTATAAAACCTACAAAATATAGTTTTATATTGTAACACTAGATATGGATCTTATTAACCGAACTTTAATAAGAGAAAGAATGAAAAGGTGGTTTCTTTTGAATGTCAGGGCTCGTTTACGAGTACAAAACATCATTTATGTTCGTTGCTAACGCCGAGAGAAAAATAAAAGAAGACCTAGCAGTCGTTCATTGAATAAAAATTTTGTAATTATATTCTTGTTTTGAAACTTTTGTGGTTAAAACCTTTTAAGCATTTCAACCAACGTGGAACAAAATAAAGTAAAATAAAATAATACTGTTTTGTTCCTTATAACATATAACAAAAATATTACATCTTAGTATCTAAATATGGTCAATATCAGCCATAAAAAAATAAAATGTGTAAACAGAAAGATACTGTCGAGCTGAATTCGACGGAAGTCAGAAAGCCAAACAGAAGATAGTCCATAATTATATAATCCACCTTATTATTCCATAAAACTAACGGTACAAACATAACTTTGTTTTTTAAAATTAACTACATTTTTGACTAGCTGAACATAAAACTGTCGAGATGTGATATATCTTTCCACAGAGATTATGAAAGGATCAATAAAACCGTGATTAAATCGATTTCAAATGATCAAAATCAAGGATCAGTGTCTTTTAATATATTTTATTAATAATTAAAATGCAGCCTACACCGAGAGGTATCATGGCTAAGGATTAAGTAAGTAAATAATTAAAATAATTGTTCAGCATATTTCCATTAGAAATTACTTAGTACAACAGTTCCTGCCCTATTGCGTTTTTGTTAATTAAAAATGAAATGGCTAACTGTTAAATTATCCATTAGGTATTATTAATTTATTTTTAATGCATGCACTGCTCTGAACAATTTTAGCTTTCATTTGCTTGTCAGCCAAGACATACTTGCATCACGGGATGCGGTTTTTAACATTTAGATTCATTATGATACGTTTAAGAGCTCTTTGAAAATGATATCTGATATTTTTTATAGTGTATTGAGAACAGCGAGTCATGTTTTCCTCTTGAAATAGACACTAGAATGTGAAGCAGATTTCAGCAGAATGCCTTTTTCAACTGATCTGCCTATAGTATAGTCTGACCGCATAAGCAGTGGTTAAGTTGATTTAATGAAATTTTGAGCTACCGCTTTAACAACTGACCAAAGAGATCTTAGCTTGTTAGAATACCTATAAAGGCCCAGTTTAAATTTTTTATTATATAATAATAGTCTCTTTAAATTTCTTGTATATTTTATTTAAAAATTACAATGAGTATTTCGATTTCACTGGAATTGTTTTATATTAATAGATGTCCATGTAAACCTATTTTATGTTTTATTGAAAATTATACTGAGCGCTCTTAAACATTTCAACTTTTTATGTCATGGTAGATGTTGATTTAAATTTCTTTTACGTTTTATTTGAAAATTACAATGAACACATTGAAATATATCTCTTTTTTAATCGTTTTATTTGTTGTAAAGAAGTAAACCCCCCCCATTTACCCTCGTGGGGGGTTAACCACCGCTTATTCAAATGAGGTGGGAATTTCTTTAATTATTATGGTAAATCACTCAAAATTTTCTACTCGACAGTTTTCGAGGCTTTTGATAACGATTATGAAGTAAGAATTCAAACTTTCACCCCCCCCCCTCCCTTATTCGATCAGTATCAGTAACTTCGAAACCTCCGAGTGGAAATTATGAGCGATTTACAAGAATAATCAAAAAGAGGGGTGAATTAAGTAAGATTTACCCTCAACTGAGGGGTTAAGGGGATGAGATTTTGAATTCTGACTTCATAATCGTTATCAGGACCCTCTAAAACCCCTGAGTAGAAATTATTTAGCAATTCACAGGAATGATTAAAAACGGGTGAATTAAATAAGATTCACCCCCCCCCCATTAAAGGGTTAAGAGGGATGAGATTTTGAATTCTGACTGCATAATCGTTATCAGAACCCTCAAAAACCCACAAGTAGAAATTATTTAGCAATTCATACAAATAATTAAAAAAAGGCGTGAATTAAATAAGATTAAGGGGTGAAGGAGTAGAAAATTTTAAGTGATTTACGCGAATAATTGAAGAAATCCTCGCCTCATTTGAATAACCGACGGTTAACCCCACACATGGGTGAATGGGGGGGGGGGGGGTGAAGGAGGTCCGAGCGTCTTTTTTTTAATAATGATCTGTAGGCCTTAAGGAACAATTTGCAAAAAAAAAAGAGGTCAATTGGTCCAATGCTCCAAAAGTACCCAGCAGATATCTAACATAACGCTACTATTATTTTTTGTTTGATAATTACAATGGTCCCATATGGAGTAATATTTACAAAACCGATCCCAGTCGGTGAACGTTAGGATTAACCTCCAGGACTATTTCTCGGACCCTAGCAGCATGTGTAGGGGTGTACCACAAGGATCGATACTAGGTCCATTGCTTTTCTTGTTGTATGTGAAAGATTTACCGGACTATCTGCTGCGGCAGCAGGATGTGGATGATGATGATGGGGATGGAATGTCTTGTCAATTTATCGATGAATCATCGGTCATTTGGTCAAGCTCTTCTATCGCTAGCCTGTCGGTGATCTGTTCTCGTATAGTGGCAGGAATGGCAGAGTGGTGTGAAAAGAATTACCTTTGTCTTAATGGAATGGGCCTTATATTATTTAATAAAAATAAAATACCCACACAATCATATGTACGACATGAACTAAAGTCAATACCCAATATAGAGACGATCAAATTATTGAGGGTTAATATCGACTCAAGTATCTGTTGGGAAATACATGCAGTGAAACTTCAGTCTAAGCTCAATAGTGCGTGTGCTCTTATTAGAAGACTTAGATATATTGTATCATCAAATAGCATACAACTTTTCTATTTTGCTTATGTTCAATCCCAATTAAACTATGGGATTTATTTCTGGGGATTTTTAGGATTTGCTAGGGATATCTCTAGGGCACAAAAGAGAATTGTGAGATGCATGCGTCATTTACATCCTCTAACGTCGTGTCAACCATACTTTATTGAAATGGGGTTACTTACGGTACCAGGCCTCTACTTCATGGCTTTGGTCATCTTTGTTAAGAAGAATCCATCATTTTTCTTGACAAATAGGGATGAATATGCTCCAGATATGGCAATTATGACTAGAGGTAGAAACGAATTACGAGCGCCCTACCATGCTACTTCTTTCTTTGAAAAAGGGCCATATTTTAAATGCATAAAGGCATATTGGCTTCTCCCATTGGAGATCAGGAACATTGAGGGGATTGAGAGATTAAAAAGGGAAGTAAAAAGTTATGCTCTCTCAAAATGATTCTGTTCCTTTAATTTTGATTTTAGTTATCAAGTTTAAGATTTTGTCCTCTGTACGGTGTCACAGTAAACATACTATACAGTAGCGAAACTCGAGGATAATCGCATAGGAAAATCAGGTTCGTTTTCAGAAGGTCACGTGGCAATCCGCCATGTTAAAAGTGGACCAGCGCGAGATTTGAAATACAAATAAAGTTGTGCAAAGTTTTATCATTCAAAATCATAGATATAGAAATGTTTGAAAATTTTTGATTTGTTATTTAATACAGAGTGAGTAATATAAAACTTAATGCAGCATGAGTAATATAAAAAAAAAACAAAAGAATGGAGCACTTTGTTAGAAAATAAATGAATACAGGTGAAAAACATAGGAAAGTATTTGATGGAATTCTTCATATTCAACTTCAGTTTTTAATAACCTTATCCAGAAATTCAAAAGTCTATCAAAGTTAAACGTCACTGTTTGAGGTTAAAGTTTTATTTACATCATTTTTCAAGTAAATTTGTGATTAAAGATGTTTTTTAAGGACTAAATTAATTTAATTTTAATTGTCATTACTAAGATGTCAACATCTTCTAAAATAAGAACATTTTTTTCTAAGCAGTATTGTGTGGTTTGGTGTGATAGATTTCTCGTTAATTAAAAAACACTGTATCTACTTTTTGGTACTTATTTTTTCTTAAACTACAAAACTATATTGTGTAACTTCGAGAAAGGTTAATACAGTAATACCCCGCTTTACGCGAGGGATACGTTCCGAAAAAAATCGCGTTAACTGAAATTCGCGTATATCGAGGTTTATGATTAAACATAGTCAAAATTTAATACAAAAAAATACAAATCATTTTAATCAATCACTTTAATTCTAAGAACACTTTATGCAATACATACTCTTATTTTTTACGGAAAAATACATCTATTGTCTTTTGGGTAACGTTTTGTTTACGTTCTTGTAAAATACGTTCATAACACCCAACACTGTTTTTAATTGTTTGACACACGGTCAAGACACGGTCATCATTATTGTCTATACTCTGCAATATGCCCAAACCTGAATAAATTTTTGAAAGTGCATTTTGTATTTCCCCTGAAGATAAAACTTTCTCTTCTACTTGTTCTTCCTCATCGTAGATAGGATTATTCTGTAACTCGATCAGATCTTCATTGCTAATAGGATCGTCGTGCGTTGCTACAAGTTCTACGAGATCTTCTACCGTGACATCTTCAAGTTCAGACCCCTCAATCATTGCAGCAATGTCTTCAAGCACTTGTCTCTGCATCTGGACAATTCTTCTAGGTGCTTCCACTACATCTGGCCAAAGATTACGCCACACCCCATTCATACAACTCATTTTAACTTCCTTCCAAGCCTCTTCTATGTTGTGAATAGACTTCATAATGTTGTATGACTTCCACCACTCTCGCATAGACTGCCTTCCTTCCCCGTCAGTTTCATGAATTAGTTGGCTAAAAGTGCGGCGATGGTAATAAGCTTTGAAGTTTGCTATTGCTCCCTGGTCCATAGGTTGTAATATTGACGTAGTGTTTGGTGGAAGGAACTTTACGTACACTTTTAAGTCTCTGGGCGTATCAAGTGAGGTTGGATGTCCTGGGGCATTGTCTAAGAGTAATATAACTTTAGGTTCAAGCCCATTTCTGTCACAGTATGATTTGACTGATGGGCAAAAAAACTATTAGAATACCATTCTTGAAAAATTTCCCGTGTAACCCACGCCTTTCTGTTTGATCGCCACACAACTGGTAGACTTGTCTTGTCTGTGCCTCGCATTGCACGGGGTGTTTCTGAATGGTACACTAGTAAAGGTTTCAGTTTGAAATCACCAGTGGCATTACCACCCAGCAGAAGTGTTAGTCGATCTTTCGCAGCTTTGAAACCACTGGCTTGACGTTCTTCCTTAGAAATGAATGTTCGAGATGGCATTTTTTTCCAGTAAAGTGCGGTCTCATCAACATTGAAGATGAGACAAGCAGGAATTTTCTCTCGTCTAACGAAGTCTTGAAACTTGTCTGGAAACTCAGCTGCAGCTTGAATGTCCGCGCTGGCCGCCTCGCCTGTTATGTGGATATTGTGAAGATTAGAACGCTGCTTGAACCGATGGAACCAGCCTCTGCTGGCAGCAAAAGTCGGAGTGGCACTCCCTTCTCCTTCTTTTGTTTTCAGCATCTCATACAAAGATTTTGCTTTTGTGCATATGAGATCTTGACTTAGTGGTGTGTTCTTCTTATTCAAATCTTCGATCCAGACTGACAGTAATTTCTCCATTCTTTCTAAGATAGATGATCTCGAACGAGAAAGTTTTGTTGCACTTATAGGTGTTGAACCTTCGCTGGAGATTTTAATTTTTTCCCGATTTTTATAAATCGTTCTCACAGTCGATTCTGAGAGTCCAAAATCTCTCCCAACAATTGTTGCTTTGCCTCCATTTTCCATTCTTCTTAACACTTTCATCTTCAATTCCAAAGTGACGCTTTTACGCTCTTTTTTCTTTACAGGCGGCATTTTTAACGTAGGGTTAAATTATGTATGTATGTATCTCCAATAAATATTAAAACAAAACTGCCAGCCGACCGAACTAACATTACGGAACAAATGAACACACGAAACGAACGAGGAAATCCCCATAGAACAAAGTCGAAGGACAGGGAATTCCCAATTCAAAGAGAATATTCAGAGAAAGCGGGGATCCCCCCGCGACCATAGAGAAGTTAATGACTACATGAGCGCGAAATTTGAAATTCGCGTTATAGTGAAACCGCGCGCAACGGGGTCGCGCTAAGCGGGGTATTACTGTATAATATTATTAATGAATTATGAACGTATATGTATAGACCTCTATTTTCTATGTTAATGATTCTTAGAGGTTCTATACCATTTTGTGTTCTGTTATCTGTATTGCTTTTTGATAATGTAATTAATGCTTACTTTTATTTACAATGAATTAATATTTAGATCAAAGAGTCAATACAGTAATTTCGTAATTATAGTTACATACAATACTTGGTTATGACCAAGCTGACTTGTCAATTACAACTATATTGGGAATGTGGAATCTTTGGCACAATGACACTACTCAGTATATATCACCACTACACCAAACACTTTATTTTTGCACTCGACGCGCGTTTCGCTAACCATATTAGCTTCATTAGGAGAAATGATTGACTCATATATACTGAGTATTATCAATTACAGTTTAAAAGAAAAATAACTATATTTAATTTATAATATAGGTATAGAACAATAGAAATAAGTTCTTTATAGGAGGAATATTATTAACAGGTAACTAAATCTTCAAAATTTTAATAGTAACCATAATTACCATCAAAATGGACTTCGATTAGGTGTACTATGTTCCATTTAACGAACTTATTTTCAGAATATTTTACTCTCTGGCACACATCGTCTGACAAAATCATATTACAAAAAATTTCTTTGGAATCACATTAAAATGTTTCTTATTTTAATAGCATATTTGATTCAATAATCCATTTATATCGGTTATTTCAATAATCCCATTCCCCAGTGGTTTTGTGATCTCAACACGACACTTAATATTTAAACTTTCAAACCCAGCTTATAAGAAAATAAAATATACTGTCTAAAATTTGAAAAAAATAAATATGTTGTTATAGGTTCTGTATTTCTTACAATATATTCACAGAAACTTTTGAAAGATTGGCATGAAAAAGGAGCAATGTAATTTATAGAGAAAAATAGAAAAAAAAAAAAGTCACTTTCAGAGTATTAATTGTACTTGCAATTAAACAGTGTTGAATTTATCAGGTTTATTATTAGAAAAGCTGTGTCAAACAATTAATTCAGATGAAGTTATTGAAAACTAGAAGCCCCTTGAGAATACACCTTTTAGAAAAAAATAATATGTTTTATTTATAATTTATCAAATATAAATAGTTTTAAATAACTGAATACTAGTTTACACAAAAATAAATCTTTCTAAAAACCAGAATTTGGAGGGATTATTTTTTAATCATAAAAAAATTACACAGGCACACAAAAAAAATTTTTCACTACCGAACAGATCGCTATACCTATATGTATTTTTAGGCGCTGAAACCGAATTCGAGGTCAGAATCGAGCAATCACGTCAGGATTTTAAAATAACCAGCCGAACTAAGTTTAGAAATAAATTTCAAGCTTTAATGACCAAATCACTCTACCAATACGAACCTTTTATTAAATCAATCAAGGTTCCCTGGAAGGCCATCTCTTGAGCAAATACGCCTAAACAAAATGTACATTAGTAATGATAATATTGTTTCATGCATATTGTTTTTTTTCGAAAATGCATTTAAGATAGTGAAAAGTTGTCTTGTAAAAGCAAGCAATAGAGATTTATTGAAATAATCAACAACTCCAACAACTTTAATCGCATACCATGATTTCTATGAAATCATTGTTTCAATTAAAAACAGAGGAACTGCAAAAAAAAATCATTAATGCAGCAACTTAAACTTTGACGGATAATACTGTTGATGATTACATGTGATGTAAATAAGGCATAATTAAATTTAGTTATGATTTAGAATAATAATCTTAGCGCGCCCTGATTGAGTTAGAAATTTCTTATTTGCAAATTTTAGAGCATAAAAAAGTGTGACTCGAGCAAATAATTTGCGAAAATAATTATATGGAATATTGCAATTCTTAACGGCACAACAATAACCTCCTTTCCCATGATTATATAAATTGTTTCTCAACGTTTTCGATTCTCTTCACTTACAAACGTTTTTAATTCTCTTTTTCTACAAACTCTCTTTTCCTTCTGTCTTTATATTCATATAAACTGCAGTCACATCAAGAAACGATGGACAATACATTTCCAAAGACACATTCCGAGATCGGATGTAAACACTGAGCGGTCATTTTGAAAAAGGACCCGTCGACGCACGCGCCGTCAAAATTTGGTCACCAAATTGGAGCTCAGTTTCGCTACTGTAGTATGTTTACTGTGACGGTGTCTTATATTTTGTTGGCTATATGCATACATTCTAGTTTTTTGTGACTTGCTTTTTTACGTTATGTAATCTTGATGGCAATAAAGGAATAAATAAATAAATAAACATTTTCTTCTTCATTGGCATTATTATGTCATAACAGAATATTCGTAAACCTTGTTTTATATTTTGTTTGAGAATTACAATAACCGCATTTAAACATTTTAATTTGACTGTAATTTTTATGTATTAATAGGTGTTTATTTAAACTCTTCTTACGTTTGGTTTGAAAATGACAATGAGCTCATTGAAACATTTTTATTTCACTGGAATTTTTATGTACACACAACAGATGTTGATTTAAACCACTTTTACGTTTTGATTCATAGTTACAATGGGCACATTTAAACATTTTGATTTCACTGGAATTTGTGTGTACTAACAGATGTTCCTTTAAACTCTTCTTACGTTTGGTTTGAAAATGACAATGAAAGCATGTAAACATTTCAATCTCCCTGCAATTTTTATGTACTAATAAATGTAGATTTAAATTATCTTTACGTTTTGATTCAAAATTACAATAAGCACATTTAAACATTTTGATTTCACTGGAATTTTTATGAACTAATAGATGTTGATTTAAGTCACCTTTCCTTTTTGATTCATAATTACAATGGGCACATTTAAACATTTTGATTTCGCTGGAGTTTGTATGTACTAATAGATGTTCCTTTAAACTCTTCTTACGTTTGGTTTGAAAATGACAATGAAAGCATTTAAACATTTCAATCTCCCTGCAATTTTTATGTACTAATAGATGTAGATTTAAATTATCTTTACGTTTTGATTCAAAATTACAATGAGTACATTTAAACATTTTGATTTCACTGGAATTTTTATGTACTAATAGATGTCGATTTAAAATACTTTTAGTTTTTGCGTGATAATTACATTGCCCACATTTAAGCATTTTGATTTCATTGGAATTTTTATGTACTAGTAGATGTGTATTTAAGCTCTTCTTATGTTTTGTTTGAAAGTGACAATAAGTGCATTTGAACATTTCTACTTCATTGGAATTTTTGTGTACTAATAGATGTTCATTGAATCTACCTTTATGTTTTGCTTGATATTTACAATGCACACATTTAAACATTTTAGTTTCACTGGAATTTTTATGTACTAAGTGATGTCGATTTAAATTGATTTCATGTCTAGTTTCACAATTACAATCAGCATATTTAAGCTCGTCATCTTCAGGATTTTTATGCACTAAACAATTTGTTGTTATGGTATTTTGAAAACCACATTGATCAAATTTGAAAATACGATCCTGTATAGATTTCATATCATCATCGAGATAGTTTTTAATAATTTCCTTCCACATTATTTCATCATCACCGGAGACAGTAGAACTTTTCTGGTTTTCTCGGATAAAATAACTTGAAGATGCACTAAAAAAAACAAAACACAAAGAAACGTTAAAATAAGACGATGTTAGTATAGCTAAATTTATATTTTGAAAGCTATTGCACGGATCGGGCTCAAATTTTTATGGCTTATTCTACACATGAATTGTTACCACCGGTACTACTTTTATAATTATCCATTAATATTTAACAATATTTTTAAACAATTGAAGTTGCAAAAATAAGGTCGGAAATTTCAAAAGTCCGCCATTTTGTTTTTTTTTTATCGTGGTTATACAATTTTTGTATCGGCGATAACAGCAACTCTATATTATAAGAACCAACTCGAATATTTGCTGTCAGATGCTCCAAAGTCTAGATATGATGTCAACCAGACTTAAAGAAGGCCCTATTCAGGCGGTCCTACCAAGGAAATGAATTATGAAAAAACAAAAAAAAAAACAAATTCTGTTAGTTTAAGACCTCTAGTATTATGTAGAAAAATATTAAAATTCATAATTAAATTTTACTGTGAAAAAAAATTCTTAAAAAAAGACTGCGAGTTACCAGCACCTACTGGTTACTTTGTATTGCACTAATAACAAAGTACTAGATAATTATCAAGTTTAAAGAGGCCAAGGAGTTATAAAACTAAATGATACTGTCAGTTAAAAATTGCCAGTTGTTCCTTTTCTACAGCTACAGTTCCTGAACAAAGCTAAAAACTCTAGTATGTCCAATAGATGTCTATTCCCCACAACTCTGAATCCCTTAGTCTAAAGCTTTTTATATGTCTTACATACCTTTCTCGGTCTTCTTCAACTTTTATGTTGATCTCTTCACATTTTATTAAACCACAATTGTCTAAATCACTGTTTATTTCCTTCTGCTTCACTTCACTAAAAAGAGTAATCTTCTTAAAATATATGGATAAAAATGAGTTTTAAATTACAAATTCTCATAAAGAAAACAACACTTAATTCCAAAAAGATTACTAAAAAATATAGAGAATGGCTTATTGAACCAACAAAGTCAGCAAGTTTTGCCTCTACATTTTGAAGTACAGCAGTCCAACAGTAATCGACAGCCCGGCTGTGTATTCTACCTTATCAAAATAGGACATGCCAAGAATCAGGCAGTATCAGTATTTTTATGCAGTTTCTACATACATAAGAAGTAAGAAACATAGCTGATACAATAAATACCTTTTTATAGTTTACTGTTGACTTACAGTTCTACAATAAATATTTGCCAACTTCTTGTAACTCCTAATGTGCTTACCTTTCTTGATTATATTCATCCTTTATGTTAAAGCCTTCAGTTTTTATTGAATTAGAGTCCACAAAAAGTATGTCATTGCTTGTTTCCCCCTGTTTTCCTTTACTAAAAACATCAAAAACATAGGATTATTTTTTAGAATAAAAATTTTAAAAAAAGAACAACCTTATCAACATACTGCAACACACCAAAAAATTTAAGGAGCATATACTGAGGAAATATTGCTACTCATCAGCTATATTTTCCCACAGAAAACATTAGTTACTCATTATAAATGATGCCACAACATACAGACCAGAGTAATAAAGATCCACCAGTAGGAAGTATGGTTAGTTACACTATACACATGGTATTACTGACAATGTGGCAACATTATACAAAAGATCTTAACATTTGTACAATTTTTAACACTTGTAAGAACATTAAAGAATATTTGAGATCATCAAAAGAGACAATTGGTATACAGTATACTCGAGTTCATATAAACCTAGTTTTTAATTACCCCGCTCGTTATAAGTCTTAAATTTACCTTTTTTGATCATGTTCCTCAGTTATGTTACACCACTCAGATCTTTTAAAATCATCATTCTCAAAAAATGGACCAGTGTTTGTTCCCACACGTTTCAATTCACTAAAATAATTCAAGTTTCTTTTAAAGTAGCAATTCTATTAACAGACCGTTGGAGAAACAGGTACATCATCTAAACTGAAAATTTCAGTGCAATTTCATTGGGTCACGTAAACCAGAACTTACATTTCTTCAGTATTTTCGTTGAGAATTCCTATGGGATTTGAAAATTCCATAATAAATAAATTATGATTTTTAATACAATTTCTAATTAATATTAAAAAAAAAAGGTACAAATTACAATAACGGCTTAACAAATGTAAACAATCTTTCGTACATACAAACTAACAAATTGCAACAAATTAGTGAGGTTAGACTGATCAGTTTGTAATCTTATATTTTATAGTCCTATTGCATCTATACATCACAGGTCAGGCAATAAGGTTTTTTTTCGTATTCCGTACGGAACACTTATGGGATCACTTCGGTGTCCGTCTGTCCTGGTGTCACACTCGATTTTCTCCGCAATTATTTGATCTATAAAGTTGAAATTTGGCACAAATATAGGAATTGATGGCCCAAACAGAGCCGTGTAGTTTTGAAAATTAAATTTTGACTTAAGGGGTTAGTTCAGATTAGTTTTGGTGAATAAAATCGGAAGCGAAAAACAATTTTTTTACAGGTCTTCGCGTAGGGCGTCAAATGAAAGCTTCTGAAAAAACGAGTTCAAAAAATAAATGATATAAAACTTGTGCACGCTTTTCTTTGTATAAATTGCCAAAAATCGCATCCCTCTTATCTCGAAAAGTACCGATCAATTGGAAAAAATTCTGGAATATTCTCTATAAAGGTAGACTGAGCGAAAATTAACAGCAGTGCATTATGTTTGATAATTTATTTAATCCCTTTAAAGCTTAACTATTTTATTTTATTAGGGTGTAACTAGACATTTGTTCGCCTTATTAAGGTATTTTCAAGAATACATACTTTACTAAAATCCGAATCTTACAAAAATAACACAAACAGCTTAAAAAAATCTATAAGTGGTTTTAAGCGGGTGTTGTCTAAGAGGCTAATATCGCATAAATTTAAGGAGTCAATAACTGTTTTTTTAAGTAAGTTTTTGTGCCTTGACAAATTACAGTGGTTTTTTAGTGATGCTTCTTTTGATATTTTCAAAACAATGGAAAAAATCGAATTTTGTGTGTTGATTAAACACTGATGGGAAAAAATAACGTTCAAGAAAAGCGGAATTCAAGGCGAGAAAAGTCCCCATCCTATTTTAGTTCAAATAGAACATTTAGAAATATTATTTTCAAGAGCGCCGTAGCTTAGCGGCATTTTAAAAAAGAGAGCTACTGGCCGCTCATTCGCTTTGTCTCTCTCACACTTTTGCGTCCATATTTAGTTCACAGCGAGATACGGAACACAGCCCATCCTCTATGTCTATGGGTCAACTCAATATATGGTAAAGAAGTTTGAGTATTCAGACTAGGAGTTTCCTCTCACTGTGCCAAGATAAGCCATACAATTTATCAAGAAACAACCGCATTTTCGTCTTTAACGCTTGATAGTGGAAAGATGTTCACGCGACGAAGTGTACCACCAAATTCGTACGAGAAGTTAGCTTCTGCTGCTGCTTCTGGATGTTCTTTCTAAGAGATCTGCATTTGGCCAGCAAAAAGTGATGCAGCGTAGGTTTTTTGATATCCTAAAATCGATATTACAAAACATTCATTTTGATTCTAAATAATATAAACAAGACTGTTTATATAGGGGAGTTAAAGGTATCCCTGGGTATAAACTCAAAAATAGGTAGGGCATCCCTCACAAAATCTCCAATGAATATGGAAACAGGAAAATAACTGAAGGGCGCAGTTGTCTTTTAATTTATATATAAATGGGACATCTTCGGGGCACTCATAAAGGACCGGAGGTGGAGTGGGTGATGGGACCCCCCTATTATTAGTATTAAGACTCTTTATAGTCGTCAAGAAGCATTATGCAAAATGTTCGGTCTATAAAACCGACAAAATATAGTTTTATTTTGTAACACTAGATATGGATCCTATTAACGGAACCTTAATAAGAATGAAAAGGTGGTTTCTTTTGAATGTCAGCGATCGCTTATGGGCACGAAACATCATTTATTGTTCGTTACTAAAGCCACAAGAAAAATAAAAGAAGAGCAAGCAGTCGTTCATCGAATAAAAACTTTGTAATTATATTTTTGATTTCAAACTTTTTTAGTTAAAACCTTTTATGTATTTCAAGCAATGTGAAACAAAATAAAATAATATTGCTTTGTTCCAAAACACGGTCAAAATCGTTTGAAATTCCAAGTCCTAAAATATCTAAACAGAGATACTATCGAGCTAAATTCTACGGAAGTCAGAAAGCCAAACAGAAGATAGTTCATAATTATATAATCCGCCTTATTATTCCATAAAACTAACGATACAAATATATAACTTTGTATTTTTAAATTAACTACATTTTTGACTAAGCTGAACATAAAGATTTTGGGATGTGATATATATCTCATCACAGGGATTATGAAAGGATCAATCAAAACCATGATTAAATTGATTTTTTTTTTAAATTTGTCGGCGTAAAATCGTCGTAACGACCCGAAAAATGCAGAAAATCAAGTCTTTTAATAATATATTTTATTAATAATTAAAATAATTGTCTAGCATATTTCCATTAGAAATTAGTGTAACAGTTCCTGCCACTATTATTAAATTAACCATTAGGTACATGTAACCTAGTCGTCGGAGACAAATTTTGACGAAAAGCACTCATTAAATGTTATCAGACTGCATTTTGGCAGACAGGTAGTTTTTTTGACGTAGGATATGATAAAAAAAAGTTTGCTGCTTTAAAGGGTACGCTAAGCCTACAAAATCGGAAATAAAATGAAAAATTCGGTTTTTGGCAAATATCTCAAAAATTAAAAAAGATGTTGAAAAAACTAATAGCACCAGGTGAACGAACGAGAAATTTTACAAAGAAATAACATTTATTTATTTATTTGAGAATATACGGGTACACCCCTTTTTATAATGTATTTATAATACTTTACCCCATATCAATCTCCAAACCATATCAATAACAGAACGGCCGAAAATGTGGAATGAAACACAAGAACGGCTTACACTCCTACCGTGAAGCAATCAACGCCAGAGCATCCCTTCTAAAGGAAGAGGGGGAACCTGAAAAAATGTTCAGCTCCCGGCACTTGTTCATGAACCTCATAGCCCTCAGCAGTGGTAAATGATAACCATAATTAGTTCTGTGGAAGCCAGTAAAGAACAATTCAGTTTGCCTTAAATGTCTTTGAGGTATATTAAATACTGATCACTCACCAAGCGTCTAAGAGCTAACAGATTCAAGTTCATAAAGCCCCTAATAATAGTATAATCACGGTCAGCCATATCACACCTATAAGCACACAGTCGTAGGAACCTGTTCTGAATTTTTTCGAGATTGTACTTATGTACTTCAAACATTGGCGGCCAGACAACAAGTCTCCAGAACAGACTTCATCAACGTGCAGTACAGGACCCTTAATGAGGACAACGATAAATCCCTGAGATTTCTATATATGTCCCAAAATCTTACTGGACTTGTTAATAATATATAAACAGAAAGAGAGGCGATAATCAAATATTACTCCTAGATCCTTCACTTTGTCCAAACTGTCCAACACTATTCCATTAATAACATAATTACTATTGACATTCTTACGTCCTCTAAAGAGGCTAACAGATTTACATTTAGATGCAATAAGCTGTAGACAGTTTGTCTCAGCCCAATTTACAAGTCTATCCAAGTCCGCCTGCAAGTCCCGGACGTCCTGCACATTCAAAACCTTCTTAAACACTTTAAGATCGTCGGCGAATAAAAGGAAATCAGAGCTCAGTATATGACCGGCAATACCATTGACAAACAAATTGAAAAGGAGCGGAGAGCAATGAGTGCCCTGTGGCACTCCAGAAACTGCAATAAAACTATTTGTTAGCACATTGCCAATTTTAACCTGATATTCACGCCCTTCCAGATATGTCATCAACCACCGGGGGAATCGTTGAATCCCAATATCTCAAGCTTAGCTAATAATAGGTCGTGATTAATCCTATCGAATGCCTTGGAAAAGTCGGTATAGACAGCATCCACCTGGGCCCCCTCCTCCAGAGTCTCTAACAGGTATGACTCATAAACGACGAGGTTGGTATCCGTCGATCTTCCCTGTGAAAATCCATGTTGTCGCGAAGAGATGACGTTCCTGCAGGACCAAGATAATGGCTTATATATTAGGAAATCAAATAATTTGAGAATACTGGATAGATTACATACACTTCTATAATTTCTTACACCATTCCTGTTTCCAGACTTGTAAATTGGACTCGGATTACTTTTAAATATTGTTGGGAAAACTCCCTCATCTAGTGACCTATTGAACAGATCCGTGATGGCCCCCGTAGGTGTAGTGACACATCGCTTCAGCAAGTAATTCGGAATATCATCTGGGCAAGCAGACATTTTGTCAGGCAGATAGCATCGTAAACCTCGGTCACCGAAATCCTACGACAATCAATACTTATTGCATTCTGTTCAAATTTTTATAACACAAAATTGGTACCGTATCTTTTTGAAACACGCTGAAAAAATACTTTGAAAAAGATTAGCAATACTCAAGTTATCACTACCCTCAGGGCCACCCAGGATCATATTCCGTGGAAACCTGTTAATCGTACGTTTGCCATTAACAAAAGACTAAAACCTCCGCGGATTATCATGTATAGACCCATTCAATTTATCAACATACACGGCATCACATCCACCAAACGCCCGGCATCGTAGTCTTAACCTAGTAAAGTCTCGATAATATTGGTGTTCACCAGTTTGTTTGAATTTTTTATGAACGGTTTTCTTATCAAATATACATTTTTTCTCAACTCTGGTGAGTACTATGTAGGGAAGTTGGTTGAAACAAAGCGCTTCCTGGGGACAAACATATTAAGCGCCTGGTTCGATGTAGAATAGAGAAACTCGGCCGCCCTATCAACGCCAGCTGACATCCGAATCCCCAAGTCCCAATTCACCGACGCCAAAAATTCGAGTGCCAAAAAATTCGCATTCTTATAATCACAGTAGTACTCATCCTGTTTCATAAAATCACTATACTCCTTGACAATAATTTCAAATTCAAGAGGAACATGATGAGCACTATCCGGGAATAGCGCGTCCTGGGAAATGCTGACATTAGTGAGCCGGATGCTGCTAAAAATCAGATCTTAAAATACATTACGCCTATTTGGTACAGAGTTTGACTGAAATAAATTAAGAAATGCAAAGGTCTCTGCCAATACGCGGGCATGCGAGCCTGGTGTGCAGTTAACTCCGAGATCGCCATTGGACCATGTGGCTTCTGGTAGATTATAATTTCCAAGAACACATATATAGATTTTCTTTAGTTTTACCATAATCTAAAAAAATTATTTATAATGAAATGGCTGGTTTAACTCCTTTAGTTGTAGTAGGAATCATGCTTCCAACTTCATTTATGATTAAATTAACGTTTCTGTATACCGACAAATAATTTGAAATTGGTTGTTGAGGGGTTTCTCTGGGTGCTGATCAAGAATCCGATGACAGATTTGAAAAATTCAAAATGGCAGATCCAATATGCCAGCCAGAGAGTACGTAATTCATTTAATTTATTTGAGCAATTTAGAATGTTTGGGTTTTCAATAACTGTTTTCTTTGTACCTGGATGTTTAAATGAAATGCTTTATGCATAAAGCTTAGACTTTTATCTTTCATTTCCCAACTTGTTTTGTGAAGTCACTGATCATTTTATACCACCGTAACAACATTTTTTATTTTAAAAGCAATAAACGTACGGAACACTAATTGTGCAAGTTCAACTTGCAATTGACCGGTTTTGTTTTTGTTATTTTTAAATAACACAGACAATGTGGGTATTTTTAATTATTATTATATTGAAATTTAAAGTATAATAATGATATATGTATAAGGATTTTTTTTAATACTATATTTTATTAAATATTTATAATTTACTGTATGCCCGTTAAAATCATGCAAACAGAAATTTCGTTTTAAGTTTTACAAATAATAAAGCAACAAAAATAAAAACTATTAGTATCATCAGAAAGCTGAAAGGCTCCTCTTCAAAAAACCATCTTTTAATTTTTTTTTACACTCTGAAAACAAGTAATATCGATTAACCTTCGAGCGGTGCACGAAGCCTTTCAAATTAATCTGTTTGGCGCGCTACACTTTTGGAATCAACTAACTGAATTTTTAATAAATTCTCACGTTAATAAATAAATCTGGAAAAAAATTCAAGTACTATTTTCTTGTATTATTTCCCGCTCTTTCACGTGATGCTATTAGTTTTTCGATATCTTTTTTTATTTTTCGAGATATTACCGAAAATCCAAATTTTTGATTTTATTTTGGACTTTGTGGGCTTAGTGTACATCAAACTTTAGCAAACTTTTTTTCTATCGTATTCTAAGTCAGAAACATGGACGATCAACAAAAGAAATAAATCTAAAATTAACGCGGTAGAGATGGTATTGGAGATGTTGTAGAGTGACACGTATGGAGGGAATAACAAATGAAGAAATAAGAAGCAGAATGAACATCAAAGAGAACGCAATAAACACCATGGAAGAAAAAGGATTAAAATGGTATGGACACAAGACGGAGCGAAGATAATAGGTGGATAAAGAAAATAACGGAGTGGAGCCCTATAGGAAGAAGAAAAAGAGGAAGACGTGGAGATCATGGAGAGACGATGTGGACGGGGCTATGGAGGACAGGGGTCTAACAGATGGAGACTGGGAAGATAGAAACGGATGGAATCAAAGGCTGAGAGAAGGAAGACAGCGTCAGCTGTAGAAAATCCTTGATATAATATATAAAGTCCAAAAAACTACCTGTGTGCCAAAATGCAGCCTGTTATATTTAATGAGAGCTCAAAACCCCTGGCGACTGGGATATAGACACTCTAGTGTGAAGCAGATTTTAGCAGAATGGCTTTTTTAACAGATCTTGCAATAGTATTGCCTGTTGAGTAATTACTTTAACGACTGACCAAAGACACCTTGAATTGTTAGAATACCTACAAAGGCCTTGCTTAAACTTTTTTTTTTATGTAATAATAGATGTCTCTTTAAAATTCTTGTATATTTTATTTGAAAATTAACATAAGTAGTAAAACCACAGTAAACATACTACAGTAGCGAAACTGAGCTCCAATTTGGTGACAAAATTCTGACGGCGCATGTGTCGACGGGTCCTTTTTCAAAATGGCCGCTCAGTGTTTACATCCGATCTCGGTATGTGTCTTTGGAAATGTATTGTCCATCGTTTCTTGATGTGATTGCAGTTTGTATGAATATAAAGACAGAAGGAAGAGAGAATTTGTAGAAAAAGAGAATTAAAAACGTTTGTAACTGAAGAGAATCGAAAAGGTTGAGAAACATTTTATATAATCATGAGGAAAGGAGGTTATTGTTGTGCCATTGAGAATTGCAATATTCCATATAATTATTTTCGCAAATTATTTGCTCGAGTCACACTTTTTTATGCTCTAAAATTTGCAAATAAGAAATTTCTAACTCAATCAGGGCGCGCTAAGACTATTATTCTAAATCATAACTAAATTTAATTATGCTTTATTTGCATCACATGTAATCATCAATAGTATTATCCGTCAAAGTTTAAGTTGCTGCATTAATGATTTTTTTTGCAGTTCCTCTGTTTTTAGTTGAAACAATGATTTCATAGAAATCATGGTATGCGATTAAAGTTGTTGGAGTTGTTGATTATTTTAATAAACCTCTATTGCTTGCTTTCACAAGACAACTTTTCACTATCTTAAATGCATTTTTGAAAAAATACATATGCATAAAACAATATTATCATTACTAATGTATGTTTTGTTGAGACGTATTTGCTCAAGAGACGGCCTTCCAGGGAACCTTGATTGATTTAATAAAACGTTCGTATTGGTAGAGTGGTTTGGTCATTTAAGCTTGAAATTTATTTCTAAACTTAGTTCGGCTGGTTATTTAAAAATCCTGACGTGATTGCTCAATTCTGACCTCAGATTCGGTTTCAGCGTCCAAAAATACATATAGGTATAGCGATCTGTTCGGTAGTGAAAAACTTTTTTTGTGTGCCTGTGTAATTTTTTTATGATTAATAAATAATCCTCCAAATTCTGGTTTTTAGAAAGATTTATTTTTGTGTAAACTAATATTCAGTTATTTAAAACTATTTATATTTGTGTAAATTATAAATAAAACATTTTTTTTTTCTTAAAGGTGTATTTTCAAGAGGTTTCTAGTTTTCAATAACTTCATCTGTATTAATTGTTTGACACACCTTTTCTAATAATAAACCTGATAAATTTAACACTGTTTAATTGCAAGTACAATTAATACTCTGAAAGTGATTTTTTTTTCTATTTTTCTCTATAAATTACATTGCTCCTTTTACATGCCAATCTTTCAAAAGTTTCTGTGAATATATTGTAAGGAATACAGAACCTATAACAACATATTTATTATTTTCAAAATTTAGACAGTATATTTTATTTTCTTATAAGCTGGGTTTGAAAGTTTAAATATTAAGTGTCGTGTTGAGATCACAAAACCACTGGGGAATGGGATTATTGAAATAACTGATATAAATCGATTATTGAACCAAATATGCTATTAAAATAAGAAAAAATTTTATGTGATTCCAAAGAAATTTTTGTAATATGATTTTGTCAGATGATGTGTGCCAAAGGGTAAAATATTCTCAAAATAAGTTCGTTAAATGGACAGTACACTTAATCGAAGTCCATTTTGATGGTAATTATGCCTACTATTAAAATTCTGAAGATTTAGTTACCTGTTATTAATATTCCTCCTATAAAGAACTTATTTCTATTGTTGTATACCATACTATAAATTAAACATAGTTATTTTTCTTTTAAACTGTAATTGACAATACTCAGTATATATGAGTCAATCATTTCTCCTAATGAAGCTAATATGGTTAGCGAAACGCGCGTCAAGTGCAAAAATAAAGTGTTTGGTGTAGTGGTGATATATACTGAGTAGTGTCATTGTGCCAAAGATTCCACATTCCCAACATAGTTGTAATTGACAAGTGAGCTTGGTCATAACTAAGTATTGTATGTAAATATAATTAGGAAATTACTGTATTGACTCTTTGATGTAAATATTAATTCATTGTACATAAAAGCAAGCGTTAATTACGTTATCAAAAGGCAATACGGATAACAGAACACAAAAAGATATGGAACCTCTAAGAATCATTCACATAGAAAATAGAGGTCTATACATATACGTTCATAATTCATTAATAATATTATATTAACCTTTCTCGAAGTTACACAATATAGTTTTGTAGTTTAAGAAAAAATAAGTACCAAAAAACTAGATACAGTGTTTTTTTAATTAACAAGAGATCTATCACACCAAACAACACAAAACTGCTTAGAAAAAAATGCTCTTATTTTAGATGTTGACAATATGTTTTTATTTCAGGGTACAAGAAAAATAGCATTAAGTATTACGTATGTTAAAATTAAATTAATTTAGTCCTTCAAAAACATCTTTAATCACAAATTTACTTGAAAAATGATGTAAATAAAACTTTAACCTCAAACAGTGACGTTTAACTTTGATAGACTTTTGAATTTTTGGATAAGGTTATTAAAAACTGAAGTTGAATATGAAGAATTCCATCAAATACCTTCCTATGAAGTTTTTCCCCTGTATTAATTTCTTTTCTAACAAAGTGCTCCTTTCTTTTTGTTTTTTTTTATTACTCATGCTGCATTAACTTTTATATTATTCATGCTGTATTAAATAACAAATCAAAAATTTTCAAACATTTCTATATCTATGATTTTGAATGATAAAACTTTTCACAACTTTATTTGTATTTCAAATCTCGCGCTGGTCCACTTTTAACATGGCGGATTGCCACGTGACCTTCTGAAAACGAACCCGATTTTTCCTATGCGGTTATCCTTGAGTTTCGCTACTGTATAGTGTGTTTACTGTGGTAAAACAGTTCAATTTCACTGGAATTTATATGTACTAATAGATGTCCCTGTAAGCTTATTTTATGGATTCTTAAAAATTACACTGAGCGCTTTCAAACACTTCAACTTCATCTGAACTTTTCATGTCATGATAAATGCCGATTTAAACTGCTTTTACGTTTTGTTTGAAAATTATTAAAAGAATAATCCAGACATAAACATGAGCCTACAGAGCATAAAATGTCAAAAACAATTAAGTCAGCTAAAAATAATAAAATCATTTTCAGTCTAAAAAAATATTGAAAAATCATTAAAATTACACTAAATAAAAAATAAATTACAATTAGTTGAACACAGGTTCCAGTCATAAAATTATGGCAAAGAATAAAATAGATAGAAAATAATTTCCTTTATACATGGCGAAATGTGATTCTATAGCTTAAGACCCTCAAAAACTAATGGACTTTTGGTAAGTATTAGCTTTTGAAAATGTACACATGTATTATTTATTTATTTATACATTCAATTCCAACAGGCCAGGGCCCAATTAAAGGAATAACGTTTATACTAATGAGCTACATATAAAAGAACATGATACAATTAAAATAAAATTGAAATGTTTGAACAATCTCCAAATTTAAAAAAATAAAAATGGTAATAATAAAAAACTACAAATTTGAGCAACCTCTAAACACTAAGCGGAGAAGAATGGAAATCACCGGAGTTTCCAATGACATTGCCATTCTTGCAGATTATATAAATAGGGCTGTGGAATAATATATTTGACCTAGCCCGGCCGAGGCTAAAAATAGGTGAGCGCCTTGCCCCAAGGTGAGGTACATGGAAAGATACATTGCTTAATAGGAAAGGGCAACCAATATGGTGATTTATCAGCTTATATAAGAATTTGATGGAGTGAATGTCCCTTCTCTTTGCAAGAGGCAACTCATTAAACCTTGACAAGATTAGTCCGTGATCAAAACCGCGGTCCGGATAGACACCATCCCTCTTAAAAATAAGATATTTAATGAAGCGCCTCTATACCGATTCGATTGAGTTGTTATGGCAATTTTATATTGGATACCAAACAATAGATGCATAGTCAAACTTAGACCTAATGAAGGAATAATAGAGAAGCTTGATTGCAGATATGTTAGTAAACTCTCTACAATTTCTAATCAGGAAACCCAGCATCCTTGATGCACCTGCAACCATTTGTTCAATATGGCCAGCAAAAGAGAATTTCTCATCAAAGATGATACCCAAATCTCTAACTGAACGAAGATTCTGTAGAGCAATATCACCTACGGAATAATTGAAAAATATAGGGTTGTTACGATAGGAATATCGGACAACATTGCATTTGGAAACGTTTAAGGTGAGCCTGTTAATAGAGCACCAGTTGGTGAGAGCATTAATGCTGCTCTGTAAATCGTGGCAATCAGAAACCGAGTCTATGGGTTTAAAAATCATCATCGGCATAAGCAAGCTTCCGGCAACCTATCTCACTCAGCAAGTCGTCAACAAACATATTAAAAAGAAGAGGTCCCAGATTGGAACCCTGGGGAACACCTGAAGTGGGAATATGGAGAGGCGATCTAAACCCATTGATTTCTACAAAAAACCTGCAACCCAGGAGGTATGAATTTAAAAGATTAATCAGGTTATTTGAGAGCCCGAAACGAGATCCGACCTTATCCAACAGTAAGTAGTGATCAAGTCGATCAAAGGCTTTGTGAAAATCCGTATAGACCACGTCAATCTGGCTCCCATGATTGATACCGTCGCACACAAACTGCGAGAATGAGGCAAGATTTGTGGTGGTGGATCTGCCAGGCATAAAACCGTGTTGGTTAGTCGAAAGCGTATTTCTCACTTTTGAGAAAATAAATTTATGCAAAATAATTTCAAGATTTTTAGAGAAATTACATAAAGTAGATATGGGTCGATAATTATCAAACAAAACCTGGATCCCCAGACTTCAAGATAGGTCGAACCTTGGCCACCTTCCAAGTAGCAGGAAACGTATGAGTCGTCAACACTAGATTGAAGATATGGAGTAAAGGACCGGATAGAGCGGACACGCAATCCTTGACAACAAAACTGGGAATGCCGTCGGAACCGGAGGTCAGTTTATTCTTGAGAGACCTAGCCGCAGTTACAATATCCCTCTCGGAAATTTCGGAAACGTCAACAAAGAAAGGGGGAGCTCCCCAATAACTATACTTCTCAGGCCTAGCCGACTGTGAAAGCAATCACCAAAGGCAGTGACTATGCTAGGTGAGTCGTTATAGACATGATCGTTATTTCTCATGTTATTAGGAATGCCCGATTGAGAGCGTTTACTCCGAATAAACGCCCAGAAGCTGGAGGGATCGTTAGAGCTTAAGACCCTCAAAAACTAATGGAATTTTGGTAAGTATTAGCTTTTGAATAGGTACACGTGTATTATAAGAGTTTATTGTTTCATATTAATGATGCATTCCAATGCCCCTGAACAGTTTGCGAATAAGAAATGCAGTTTCTAGTATTAGTAGGCAAGGTAAGGTTAGAATTTTTTGTTAGTAAAATAATGATTGACAATGGTCTATAATCTTTGCTTTACATATGTAGTGAATTGCCCTTTTTGCATAATAAATACGGAATTAAACTGACATTGACCGCAAAATCACCAAATCGGAACACCCTAATTCAAATGGGCTTCCACCAATTCAAAGTAAACATTTCTTACAATGCCACTTCCCAGTTCATATGAAACCACTCGAACTACCTAGCAACCAGAGGCCAATTTGGTATTAAGGGCTTGAATATGCTCAATAAATTTCAGTTGATCATTATTCCAAACACCCAAGAACTTGGTCGAAGTCTTCTTGGAAATGGGTCTATGACTTGCAGTTATTTTAAATTTCAAAAGTTATTACTTTGTCATACTGATGATGAAACTGGGCGAATTTATGTAGTAATAGGTATCCTTTTAGATTTATTTTATGTTTCGTTTGAAAATTACTATGAATACATTTAAACAATATAACTTCATTGAAATTAGTATGTCCTACCGAAACTGATTTTATAGTCGCGTCATGTTAGACGTAAAAAGTAAAGAACTGGATACTTTTGGGAGCATTGGACCAACTGTCCTAATTTTTTTGGCTAACTGTTCCTTAAGGTCTATAGATCATTATTAAAAAAAAGGACGCTCGGACTTCCTTCAACTCCCTTCACCCTCATGGGGGGTTAACCATCGCTTATTCAAATGAGGTGGGGATCTCTTGAATTATTCGGGTAAATCACTTAAAATTCTCTACTCGACAGTTTTCGAGGGTTCTGATAACGATTATGAAGTCAAAATTCAAACTTTCACCCCCCTTCACTCCATATTGGAGGTGAATCATACTTAATTCACCTATTTTTTTAATTATTCGGGTGAATCGCTAAATATTGTATACTCAGGGGTTTTTGAGGTTCCTTATACGCATTACGAAGTCACAATCCAAAATTTCACCCCCTTCACCCCTTAATTGGGGTGAATCTTACTTAATTCACCCCTCTTTTTAATTATTTGTGTGAATTGCTAAATAAATTCTATTCCTGGGTTTTCGAGGGTCCTGATAACGGTTATGAAGTCAGAATTCAAAATTTCACCCCCCTTAACGCTTTATTGGGAGTGAATCTTACTTAATTCACCCCACTTTTTGCGTATTCATGTAAATAGCTCATAACTTTCCACATTTTACAAACCAGCGAAAGGAAAAGTGGCTAGGTCTAGAAGTTTAGATTATTCACCTTGCATAAAAGACCCTATTTTACTTTTACATACTATATCTGGTTGTGACGTCATTTTATGGCAAAGGAAAAACGAAATTTATAGAAAGTTTTGTTAAAAGTGCAGAACTGCAAGAAGTAGCAGGAGTATTCAAGCAGCCTAATGCTGATATCCAACAAAGTTAAATTAATTCTGGCTTACTATGGAACTGAAAATTTTGAAACAGAGTTGAATAAGTTTAGATATTTCAGTTTTTTAAAGAATATAACCAAAAGAACCAGAACATTACTATGTAGTTTACCGCTTACTTCCGATAAGCCACCGCAACTCCTCAAAAAAGTATATTTCCAAGTGCAAGGTTGGATGGTCAGTGATTTGGAACCAACATACTGAAGATGGGAGAAAAACCAATATCTGGACCCGATTAAAATGGTTGCAACCTCCTGCTCCGGACAAGTTATTAAAGTTATAAAAAATTATATTTTGCTCATGCAAAACACGGTGTGGTCTACGGTGTGGCTGCAAACGAGCGGGCATTATTTGTAGTCCAGCTTGCAAACTGTGAAAAGTATGCGAAACTGAAGAAGATATTGAGAACGCAAGCGAAGCTGATATGCTATTAGGATCAAACCTCCTAACAGGAAGAGGTGAGAATTATGTCAATGATATCATAAATGAAATATTTCAAAAGAATAAAGTCGAATCACAACAACACACACAACTGTTAATTCTTTACCAAGCTCAAATTCGACCAACTATGGAGTACTGCTCCCATGTTTGGGGCTCCGCTCCCAAACATACACTGCATTTGTTTGATTATATTCAAAGAAGAGCTGTTCTTCTGATTGGAGACCCGTAACTGACCGGCGGCCTTGATTCGCTGGAACATCGAGGAACGGTTGGCGACTTGAGCCCTATTCTACAAGTATTTCCATGGAAAGTGTTCGGAGGATGTGGCCCGTTTAATTCCTCCCAGAGCGGTGCATGTTAGAAATACACGTCGCGCTGATACTTCACATCCGTATGAGGTTCAGCTTGTTACTCCTCGTACAACGCTTTTCAAGCAGTCTTTTATATGGAGAACACCATCCCTTTAAAATCATTTGCCCAGGACTGTGTTTCCGACCGAGTACAAGTTACAGCGATTCAAGAGCAACGTGAATCGCTTTTTCCGCACACGTGCCGCTCCTGTAGCGCTTTAGGGACCTCCCTGCAGCATGTGTGCTAGACCCATAAAAAAAAAGAATAATGATGAAGTACAGCAGGAGTAATAGTTACTAGTAATATATTTAGAACATACTATTTTTATATTTTTTGTATAATTTTTTAAATATAAATAAGGAAAAAAAATACAAAATTTTACACTTCAGACCCTGTTTGTACATTTGTCATTCATCATGAATTTCCCGATTTTACCTTCCAAATCTTTATCAGTAATCTCGAAACCTCCGAGTGGAAAATTATGAGCGATTTACACGAATAATCAAAAAGAGGGTTGAATTAAGTAAGATTCACCCCAAATTGAGAGGTTCAGGAGATAAGATTTTGAATTCTGACTTCATAATCGTTATCAGGACCCTTGAAACCCCGAGTTGAAATTATTTAGCACTTCACACGAATAATTTAAAAGAGGGATGCATTAAGTAAGATTTGCCCCCAGTTGAGGGGTTAAGGGGGATGAAATTTTGAACTCTGACTTCATAACCATTATCAGGAGCCTCGAAAACCCACGAGTAGAAATTATTTAGCAATTCACGTGAATAATTAAAAAGAGGCGTGAATTAAGAACTATTAAGGGGTGAAGGAGGGTGAAATTTTCAATTCTGACTTCATAATCGTTATCAGGTCCCTCAAAAACTCCAAGCAGAAAATTTTGAGTGATTTATCCGAATAACTGAAGAAATCTTCACCTTCCCCATCCATTTGAATAACCGATGGTTAACCCCCCACCAGGGTGAATGGGGGATTGAAGGAGGTCTGAACGTTCTTTTTTTTTAATAATGATCTATAGGCTTTAAGAAAGAATTTGCAAAAAAAATTAGGTCAATTGGTCCAATGCTCCAAAAGGACTTAGCAAATATCTAACATGACGCGACTATTATATTTTGTTTGATAAATACAATAGTCCCATATAAACATTTTCTTCTTCGTTGGGATTGTTATGTCATAATAGAATATTGGTAAACCTTGTTTTACATTTTGTTTGGGAATTACAATAACCACATTTAAACATTTTAATTTAACTGTAATTTTTATGTACTAATAGATGTATATTTAAACTCTTCTTTCTTTTGGTTTAAAAATGACAATGAGCTCATTTAAACATTTTGATTTCACTGGAATTTTTATGTACTAATAGATGATGATTTAAATCACTTTTTCGTTTTGACTCATAATTACAATGGGTACATTTAAACATTTTGATTTCACTAGAATTTTTATGTACTAATTGATGTTCCCTTAAACTCTTCTTACGTTTGGTTTGAAAATCACAATGAAAGCATTTAAACATCTCAATCTCCCTGCAATTTTTATGTACTAATAGATGTAGATTTAAAGTATCTTTACGTTTTGATTCAAAATTACAATGAGTACATTTAAACATTTTGATTTCACTGGAATTTTTATGTACTAATTGATGTCGATTTAAAATACTTTTAGTTTTTGCTTGATAATTACATTGTCCACATTTAAACATTGTGATTTCACTGCAATTTTTATGTACTAGTAGATGTGTATTTAAACTCTTCTTATGTTTTGTTTGAAAATGACAATAAGTGCATTTGAACATTACTACTTCATCGGAATTTTTATGTACTAATAGATGTTCATTGAATCTACCTTTATGTTTTGCTTGATATTTACAATGCACACACTGAAATATTTTAATTTGACTGGAATTTTTATGTTCTAAGAGGGGTCGATTTAAATTGATTTCATGTTTAGTTTGATAATTACAATCAGGGTATTTAAGCTCGTCATCTTCGGGATTTTTATGCACCAAAAAATTTGTTTTTGTGGTATTTTGAACACCACATTGATCAAATTTGAAAATATGATCCTGTATTGATTTCGTATCATCATCAAGATAGTTTTTAATAATTTCCTTCCATATTATTTCATCGTCATCTTCGGAGACAGTAGAACTTTTCTGGTTTTCTCGGATAAAATAACTTGAAGACGCCCTAAAAAAAAACAAAACAAAAAGAAAGTTGAAAATAAGACGATGTTAGTATAACTAAAATTATAAATAAATAACACAACTCTATAAAAAAATTTTTTGTTTTGGTTCTAAAATTTATTTTATGATTTTTCTATTCATTATGCTCCAAAATAAAGGAAAAATACCCATATTCCATATAAAGTTTGCTTTTATGGTAGTTATGATAATAATACATTTTTTTGAGTTATCGTAGAAAATATTAAATAGTTCTGGTATATTTAAAAATACCGCGAAAAAATAAAGGGGTCGTAACTTTCACACAGTGTCTACAGATGTCACTTAAGTGATAAACAACAATTGACTGTAGAAGACTTAAAGAGGTTAAAATGTCATCGAGAAAGTGAAAATATGATGCTGATGCATTTTGTTATATATCTGTTATATATTAAAGTACGAGATATAAAATTTTATTTAAACGCATGTGAAAAGCTTTGTGAAGCCTACAAAGCCTATTTCAACTGCCCTGTTCGGAATCTAGACAAGCCCTGGGCTCCACACGTTGCTTGTAGTAATTGCAAAAGATGTTTAGAAGGTAAACAATTTTTAGTAAAAAAAAATATAAATATGTTTATTTTTATCTTTATTTATTTCAGGTTGGTATTGAGGTGAGAAACGGAGTATGAAATTCGCAGTACCGAGAATTTGGCGAGAGCCAAGAGACGACGTTAATGACTGTTATTTTTGCGTAGTAAATCCAGCTAAAAGACGAATATCCTGACCTTGCTTCATCTTCTGCTCCACATAGCCCACAACTTCCAGTACCTGAACCTCCTAAAAAATTGTCTCAGTCAAGCTCATCTCTGAGTTCAAATAAAAATATTGAAGATGAAGAATTTGTACTGTCACAGGAACCACCAAAATCCCATTTTCTTACCTCACAAAACTTTAATGACTTAATAAGAGATTTGAATTTGCTGAAGAGTAAGGCAGAGCTTTTGAGTCTCCTTTGAAGCAATGGAATTTGCTTATTGATGTGAAAATAACAGATCAACGAAGTCAGCATGATACATTTGCGACGTTCTTCACCAAAGAAAGATGGACTTTGTTATTGTAATGATATAAGAGGTTTGTTTGGGATGCCCTGTGTTCCCAGTGAATGGCGTTTATTTATTGACAGCTTGACGAAAAGCTTGAAAGCCGTTTTATTACATAACGGAAATAAATTTCCATCTCTTCCAGTCGCTCATTCTGTACATCTAAAAGAAAACTATGAAAGTGTTAAAATTTTACTCGAAGCTTTAAAATATCAAGAGTATAAGTGGCAGTTCATTGGAGATTTTAAGATACGAATATGTTAAAAAGGAGTGAGAATAGGTGAGAACCTTGTGGAACACCAGATGTGACTATGATTTCATCTGATATAAAACCCTTAATCTTTACAATCTGCTTACGATCAGAAAGATAACTTCTGAACCATCTCAATAAGCCACCGAAAATGCCCGAACGCTCAAGTTTATAAATTAGTAGATTATGGTTGACTTTATCAAATGCTTTTGAGAAATCTGTGTAGATTACACCTACTTGTTTGGTGGTTTCCAAAGCGTTCCTAAATTCATTTTCGTAGACTAGTAGATTGGTAAGTGGAATTATATTTCGTTGTTAATAAACAATTTATTAAACAAAAGAGTATCTTTTTCATTTCCAAACGAGGTTTCATCACTTGTCGGCACTTTTAAACGAGAACATCACATGAATCTTGGTTTAAAGAACCACCAGATTTCTTGAACTGTTAACGAGTAAAAAGAAACGTTTTCTTTTTACTTGTTATTATCGGAAAAAATGTTTAGTAAACTGAATACAAACTGGCAATACTGTGCAAGTAACCTTCTTGAAAATAGAGTTGCGTGCAAAAGTTTTGGGCCAGAAATATCTTTGTAATTAATTGAGTAAAAAGGAAGAAGAGAAAAAAAAACCAAATACACCATCATAAACTACTTTAATTATACTAACAACATATACAACTCAAAATCTTCTACTATAAATAACAATCATTCCTAACAAAAATAACGTTTTTCGGTTGTTCATAAGTATCGGACCAACTTTTAAAGAACTGTGATTTGCTCAGTTATGTTTACATTTCTGATCGTGAATCCAGGTAAACATCAAGAATTTAGTTCGCTTCATAATTGCGTATCAGTATTATTGAGGGAATATGTCGAAACGCACGTCATTAGACATTCGGAAAACAGTTATAAGGTTGTACGGTAATGGAAAAGTTTCACGTGCAATAGCTGAATTTTTTTCCATAGGAATAACAACTATTAACTATATAACTAAAAAATGGGAAACTACCAGTACTCTAAATGATAAACCATGTTCTGGAAGACCAAGGGAAACAACTACATATTCGTGTCGACAAAGTAATTAGATGAAAAACAGTTGCAATTATTGGACGTGAATTACGTGAAGAAAATTTAGTTGACATCAGTAGGAGTACTGTTTCTCGTAGACTAACACAAATTGGACTTGGACGCGTTGGGATAAAAAAACCGTTCATTGGTAAAAAAAATAAGATTAGAGTTTACAAAAATACACCAAAATGGACCGTTGAAGACGGGAAAAAAGTGCTGTTCTCGGACGAAACTAAAGTTAATTTATTTGGAGATGATGGAAGAAGATATGTTTGACGAGCAAAAGGTACTAGACATGATTCTCAGTATCAAATACCGACTGTTAAGCATGGTGGTGGTAGTATTATGCTTTGGGGGGGGAGGGGCCATTTTCGTGGCAAGGCGTCGGTACAATAGTTAAAATTGAAGGTACCATGGACGCTGTTATGTACACAGATATTCTATCAGAACACCTGCGTCCTTATGGGCATCGAAATATGCCACGAGGATGGATTTTTCAACAAGATAATGACCCGAAATATCGATCCTAACTTTTGCAAGAATTTTTCAGGAAGAAATCTTCAAGTTTTACAATGGCTAAGTCAATCCCCGAACTTGAACCCCATAGAACATTTGTGAGAAGAGTTGAAAATGAAAGTGGGAACTCAGAATTGTTCCAATAAAGGTGCTCCCTGGAAAAAAGTTCAAGAAGAGTGGGCCAATATCACCAGAGACAGAATTCTCAAATTAATCGAATTGATGCCTCAACGATGTGCCGCCGTATTAGCCTCGCAGGGTATGGCTACAAAGTATTGATAAGAGTGTATCTTTTACTTCCACTGCTTTCTAAGTTATAGTGATTTTTGCTATGTTATACCATACACCTTTTTATTGAGAAATTTGAAGTTGGCCCAATTCTTATGAACAGCCAAAAAAATGTTATTTTTGTTATAAATGATTGTTATTTATAATAGAAGATTTTTGGGTTGTATATGTTGTTAATATAATTAAAGTAGTTTATGATGGTTTATTTGGTTTTTTTGCTCTACTCCCTTTATAACTCAATTAATCACAAAAATGTATTTTTGCTCAAAACTTTTGCACGCAACTGAATAATAAAACGACATGAAAGATTGCGCGAGGTATCTTTAGGGACAGACAACCGTTTCTTTTTTAGACGGACATCTACCAGTACTGATTTTTAGATGATGTCTGACATGGTGCTCTGAACCGGTCGTCCAGGAGGGGGGTCGCCTTTAATCGATTCCCGGTCATGTTTAAATAGACCATGCCACCTGTAAAGCATCGCTTTACCAGAGCCCTGATCTCCATAAACGGCTCCATTATAGTTTGAGCAGATTTTCTTTGCTTGGTCAGGTTAGGTTTACCAAAGCGCGAGGTTGAAATTGCACCATAATTACAGTTTTCTTCCAAATTGACTTGTTTGTCGGGCGATTACTTGTAAACCAACGACGTTATATAGTTAAAATGTAAATGGAGAATCTTCTTAAAACTCGAGGATACTAAATGGGCAACACACACTTCCACACAATCTGCTACGCCGATGATGCAGTCCTCATCTCCGATTCTGAGGACAACATTCATGCTTTCCATTTGGAAGCGAGAAAACTAAACATGATTATCAACACAACCAAGACAATATGTATGGTAGCTACAAAAGAGTTATTAAGATGGAAGCTGGAGATTCAAATAAGTATTATTGAACAGGTTAATAATTTCAAATACCTGGGAACAATGATAACAAGCGGAACAGGGAAGTAAAACAACAGTCTATGGAGGTATCACTAATAGCAGGTTTTTGACGGATATAGTATGGAAAAATTGGAAAATTAAATATGAATATACTAGACAACAGCGAGACCGATCCTCACATATGCTGTAGAAACAAGAGCCGACACATTTAAAACAGCACAAATGATGAAGGCAACAGAACTGAAGGTGATTAGAGACACATATGGAAAAACTATCCACCACATAATCCACAACAACAATCTACCATACGAGAACTAAGCAAGATCTAAGAAATATCCAAATGGACCAGAACTAGAAGAAAACAACGGAATAAACACGTAGGTCGCATGGACAACAACAGACTGGTAAAAAGGGCCAAACTCAATACACTCTGCGGTAGAAGAACTAGAGGCAGACCTCCGAAAAGATGGAAGGAATGCTGGACGTCCATATCGGAAGAGGCCTAATAAAACAGGAAGTATGCTTACTTATGTGACACACCATATAAGAAAGAAGTTTAAAAAAAATTACTGTTATTTAAACGATTCCTACAGATGTCCAACAATAGAAAGTTTTTTCTTATACTTAACAGAATTATTAGACAATATTTCCATTTCTCATTCAATATAGTTCTTGGACCGTAACAGATGGATCTACAATGGAAGTGCTAACAAAAAATGTTGATGATTTTTACAGTGGCCTTACAGTTTTAAAGCCACATTCATTTATTACGGAACAACAGGCTTTATTTATTACAGAAAAGAAGGTTAATCTCGGTGAAGACGAAGTTCTCGTTATGTTCAGGATGCTTAATCATTTTATTTTAATAATGATCAAATAACTGTTTTTACAGTAAATTACTATTATATGGAAAATGGCAAATTACAACATACAAGTTGTGTATTTTTATCCGCCAGTTTAAAGTATGCTACTGCCGTCGTATATGCTATTAAACAATTAGACAAGGCGAAATCGGCGCCATCGTTGGAAAAAATTTTCTAATTGAATTTTTTTTCATAACCTTCTCCAGGAGATGCCCCTGAAAGAGGATCAACATGTTGCCGGGCGGTAACCTGGTCCGAATTTGTTTAAACAAATTTTTTTTAAAATAAAGTCCAAAAATTGAAATTTTCGCCCCGGAACAAGTTTTTTTAGGTAAATTGGACCATTTTGAACAAAAAATGTCTCTTGTGAATTTTCTCTAAAATGCGCCGTTTTCGAGATATCGGCGATTTTAGTGCGAGGGAGAAAACGCGAAAATGGCCACTTTCACCTCCCAATATTGGGGTCAAAAATTAAAATTTTCAATGTTGCCAAGTGTCCAAATTAAAGTTTGAGATCTCTTCTACAAATTACCGTAGGAAATATTGCAATATCTTTATTTTTAAACATTGTTTTTTAACAGTTAACAAATTGCGTTCGAGCGCCCGCGGCTGCATCGAAACTGTATACATAGATATATACGCAACGCCCGTACGTAGGCGCACGGAACTGTATACGCACTGCGATGCTCTATAAAGCTTTGTTTCTTGATTTCTTATTAAAATTAATATATTTGAAAAGTATGTAAAAAATATTTATTTATTAAAGAGTAATTGTTATATCAAATTTAATTATTATAACAAATGAATATAAATAAAAATTCAATATTCGATTAGGATGGTAGAAGAATTAAAACAATTTTATGAAATATAACTTATATATATTTAATAGAATTTTCGCAAATATTTAAATTACACCCACACATGAGTATACAACTTAACATAACACTTTCTGTGCCAAGAAAAAGTTTGTTCACTGCTACTTGGATTATATAAATCGTTAAATTTTGTACTTATGTCATCTTTCCGACGATTAGCTGCTTGTTGAATTTTTTGAAATGATTCAAAATTTGGTTGTTGTACAACATCATCACACTTACCACAGAAAATGCACTTATGATCACATTTAATTCGTTTAATAGAAAAAGACATAATTACACATGTACATACTTGTAAGGGCGGAAAAGAAATGAATAAACTATTAAAGTGTCCGACTCTTATTCAAGCAATAGCATGTTTGAACTTTTGCATGATACTTCACGTTACAGCGAGTTGCAGCGCGTATACAGTTCCGCGCGCCTACGTACGAGCGTTGCGTATATATCTATGTATACAGTTTCGATGCGGCCGCGGGCGCTCGAACGCAATTTGTTAACTGTTAAAAAACAATGTTTAAAAATAAAGATATTGCAATATTTCCTACGGTAATTTGTAGAAGAGATCTCAAGCTTTAATTTGGACACTTGGCAACATTGAAAATTTTAATTTTTGACCCCAATATTGGGAGGTGAAAGTGGCCATTTTCGCGTTTTCTCGCACCTAAAATCGCCGATATCTCGAAAACGGCGCATTTTAGAGAAAATTCACAAGAGACATTTTTTGTTCAAAATGGTCCAATTTACCCCCGGGGTGAAAATTTCAATTTTTGGACTTTGTTTAAAAAAAAATTTGTTTTTAAACAAATTCGGACCAGGTTACCGCCCGGCAACATGTTGATCCTCTTTCAGGGGCATCTCCTGGAGAAGGTTATGAAAAAAAAATTCAATTAGAAAATTTTTTCCAACGATGGCGCCGATTTCGCCTTGTCTAAATGCTTATCTCCGAAATTAAAAAAAAAGGTAAAAAATCTTAAAATTTTTTTATGAAACTGATGGAGCAAAACAGCATTTTCAAAATAAATGTCAGATGTTAAATTTATTTCACCATAAAGAAGATTTAGTGTAGATGCGGAATAACATTTTAGTGCAACTTCCCACGGAAAAGCCGCATATGATGGAGTTGACGCAACATTTAAAAGAGAAGTCTCATGGCGAAACTAACAAAAGCTCTTTTAACTTCCCGAAGCCATTTTTGCATTGACAAAGAATTAGTTTAATAAAACCTGAACTAACTTTTTTAAGAGGTTTACAAACAGTAAAAGAATCGTCTTATTTTAACGTGAACTTTGTTTCTAATATCTATTGTTAACTCAATGCCAACTCTTTACAACTCTTAATACACTTACACTTCTTTGTCCTTTATGTCCGACGTTTCAGATTTTAGTAAATTAGACTGCTCATAATATGTACCACTGCTTGTTGTATCGTGTTTCACTTCGCTAAAAACAAACAATTTGTTACTTACAACGGAAATATAAATTACACTAAATGACCATGAAATAAATGTTTTTTTTTATGGCTCTAGTACACGTGCTGCAGGGAAGTCCCTAAAGCGCTCCAGGAGCGGCATGTGTGCGAAAAAAAAAAAAAAACGATTCACGTTGTTCTTAAATCACTGTAAATTGTACTTGGTGGGAAACACAGCCCTGGGTAAATTATTCCAAAGGGTGTATAGCTTCAAGTGAACTAAAACTAAAAGTATAATTTCACTCGTTCAAACAAAACAAAAACCTACATTTAACCAGCTGATACAATACTACATGGGCCTCATTTGGACGTCCGGACCGTGGTGCACCTTCGGTGCTTGTACCACCGCACTTAACTTTACTAAACCATCGACATATAGTTGCTTCCGACGGAGCAGATATGTCATAACACTTCTTGGCTTCTGGCTGTATTTTTTCCCCATTAAAAAACAATGTCTAATCAACACATGAATTCCTTTTGTTCCATCGTTTTACAAATCAAAAAACAAAAGTAGCATCACCCAAACAGCTGTAACTAGCAAACTAATAGATAAAATGTCATGAACATTTTACACGAATCTTCTGAGAGTTGACACTAACTGAAAATCATAGGGTTTTTTGGTTGTGCTGCCATCTCTCGTCGGAACCCAATTATAATTTACTTTAGCTCTAAGTAATATGAGTTGTGGAACAGCGATGTTAAGTTTTATACAACCACGACCGGGGATCCGGCTAGGTAGGATCCGGCAAAACCGGATACCCGGTCGGTTAGGATATGGCAATATTATATTAAGCCCATTCATTTATGTTTTATTAACATTTTCTACTAACATTGCCAACTTTAGGTAATATTCTACGATTTCGCAATACTTTTAAGATGCGATAAATTAGCACTTAAGGGGGTAGTCTAGTAACTTATTCAAAAAAATCAACTTTCTAAAAACATCACTTTCTTATAGTAAATATATATAGAAATACGGTAGAGACCATTATTTGCTCTTAAAAGGTCGAGAACAGGCTGAAATATGGGATAAAATAGAAGCGTCTCGACGGAGTTAGCGAATACCTGGCGCGCCAAACGTACAGCTGTCGTATACTTACTGTCTCCGCCTCGTTTTCGTAAATCCTCGATCTATGGGTATTTCAGTTTGTTTGAGTGTTGGTTTTCGTCAAGGAAGGAATAGTCGAGCTTTTGTATATCGTTCAGCTTAAACGCGTTTTTCTCTCGAGACAACTTTTTTTTAACCTATAATTTAGAAAAAACTATTGTACGAATCGGGCTCAAATTATTATGGCTTATTCTCCACACGAATGGCTATCGCCAGTACTACTTTTATAATTATTCATTAATATTTAACCATATTTTTAAACAACTGAAGTTGCAAAAATAAGGGCGAAAATTTCCAAATTCCGCCATTTTGTTTTTTCTCATCGTGGGTACACAATTTTACTACCGGTGATAGTGGCAATTCTATATTATAAGAATTAACTCAAATATTTGCTTTCAGATGTTCCAAAGTCCAGAATTCACGTCAATGAGATTTAAAGAGGGTCCTGTTCAGGCGGTCCTATTAAGGAAATGAATCATGAAAAAACAAAAAAAAAATCTGTTAGTTTAAGACCTGTATAAAAATATTAAAAGTCATAAATAAATTTTACTGTGAAAAAAAAATTCTTAAAAAGACTGCGAGTTATCAGACTACACTATCAGCACCTACACACCTGGATCCTTTGTATTAAACCCTGTATTTGCACTAATAACAAACTACTAGATAATTATCAAGTTTAAAAAGGCCAAGGAGTTATAAAACTAAATGACACTGTCAGTTAAAAATTGCCAGTTGTTCCTTTTCTAGAGCTACAGTTCCTGAACTAACCTAAAAACTTAGATGTCTACTCCCTACAACTCTCAATCTCATAGTCTAAAGCTTTCTCTTTATATGTCTTACATACCTTTTTCGGTCTTCTTCAACTTTTATATTGATCTCTTCACATTTTATTAAACAACAGTTGTCAAAATCACTGTTTATTTCTTTCTGCCTCACTTCACTAAAAAGAGCGAGAGCTTTTTAAAACATATGGATAAGAATGAGTTTAAAATTACAATTTTTCATAAATAAAATAACACTTGTTTCCAAAAAGATTATGAGAAAATATATAATAGCTTATTAAACCAACAAAGTCAGTAAATTTTGCCTCTGCATTTTAAAGTACAGCAGCCCAACAGTAATTGACAGCCCAGATGTATATTCTATCTCATCAAAATAGGATATGCCAAGAGTCAGGCAATATCACTGTGTATCAGCTAGCCTAGGTGAATGGGCAATTGCATCACAATCGTAACATCAGACTAGACTTAAAAAGCATACTCGCTTAAAGGTATCAATAGTCAACAAGGCCCTAAATCCATGATACCACCACTCACATGGCCAGATAGTATTATTGCAACACTAGTTGAGAAAGCCAACTTGTTAGCATTTTGCTTCACATTCTACGGTCAATTTCTGAGGAAAAACACCAACTATTCTCATAGTGCCTGATATTATCTTCAGGCAGCTTATCATAAAACGTATTTTAATAAAGCTAGAGACCGAAAAAGCTTCTGATGTTGACGTAATACTTGCTATAGTACTCAAAAAATGAACAAGCAAACTAACTCCAGTTTTTTGTAGACTTTTTAACATTTCCTACAGAAAGGGAATATTTCCTTTCTTCCAGGTTTTCAAACTTGTCAAAAATAGTATTGTGTGAAACCAAGCAAAAATAAATAGGTGGATAAGCCTATCTATCCATATACCTGTCTATTTGGGGCCAGAAGGTGAATATACAGGTATGTAACCAGGGAGTTGTTATTTATATTTATAATAAATATTTTTATGCAGCTTCTACATACATAAGAATTAAGAAACATAGCTCACAGAATAAATACTTTTTTATAGTTCACTTCTGGCTTACAGTTCTACAATAAATATTTGCCAACTCCTTGTAACTCCTAATGTGCTTACCTTTCTTGATTATATTCATCCTTTATGTTAAAGCCTTCAGTTTTTATTGAATTACAGTTCACGAAAAGTATGTTATTGCTTGTTTCCTCCTGTTTTCCTTCACTAAAAAGATCAAAAACATAGGATTATTTTAGAATAGAAATTTTAAAAAAAAAAGGATCATAAGAAAAAATAAAATCAGCTATTGACATTTTAAAATGATTTAGATTGGAAACCACACCATAAAATTTAAGAAGCATATACTCAGGAAATATTCCTACTCATTAGCTATACTTTTTTACAGAAAACATTAGTTACTCATTATAAATGATATCACGACATATAAACAAGAAAATAATAAAAATCCACCAGTAGGAAGTATGGTTAGTTATCCTACACTCATGATATTACTGACAACACAGTCAAATTTCATAAAAGATCTAACATTTGTACAATTTTCAACACTTGTAAGAACATTAAAGAATATTTGGGATCATCAAAAGAAACAATTGATAATGCAGTATGTGTAATAATACTTGAGTTCACATAAACCTAGTTTTTAATTCTCCTGTTCCTCATAAGTCTTAAATTTACCTTTCTTGGTCACATTCCTCAGTTATGTTACACAATTCAGATTTTTTGAAATCACCTTTCTCGGAAAATAGACCAGTGCTTGTTCCCTCCTGTCTCAATTCACTAAAAAAATTCAAGTTTCTTTTAGAATAATAATTATATATAGACCGTTGGAGAAACAGGTACATCATCTAAACTGAAAGTTTCAGAGCAATTTCACTGCGTCATGTAAACTAGAACTTACTACATTCCTTCAATATTTTCGTTGACAATTCCTATGGGACTTGAAAATTCCATAATACATAAATTGTGATTGTGATAGTACAATTTCTAATTATTATAAAAAAAAGTATAAATTACAAAAACGGCTTAACAAATGCAAACAATCTTTCAAACACACAAACTAACCAATTACAACGAATTAGGGAGGTTAGATTGACCAGTCTGAAATCTTCTTATATTTTATAGTTCTATTGAATTTATACATCACAGGTCAGGCAATAAGGTTTTTTTCTTTTTATGAGCACCACTCTTTTCGTAAGAACTTACTTCCTCTATTCTAATATCTCTATGATGAAAACACGAGAAATATATGATGTAATAATTGTACACGCTTTTCTTTATGTAAATTGCTAAAACCTGCGTCCCTCCTTGTCTCGAAAAGCACGATCAAAAAATTTTGAAAAAACTCTGGAATATTCTCTATAAAGGTAGATTGAGTGAAAATGACCACGAGCATTACGTTTGATACTTTACTTGGTTATAAAAAAAACTGTTTAACCGCCAAAATGGTGAAGGTGAATGTAATCGAGACACAGAGCTACTGTTTTAAGTACTTAGCGACCAACGAAGAGATACCCAGATTTACATTCGAATTATAATATGCCTGTCTTTTTTAATAAGCAATACGTCCGATTTATAATATTCTTATGACATAATATTTGATTATATTACTTGATACCTTAAAGACCCAAAATTACCCATTCGTCGCTTAATCTTTTTAACGTGTAACTAGATATTTGTTTCGCCTTACGAGAATACGTACTATACTAAAATCCGCATCTTACGAAAATAACTCCAACAGCTAAAAAATCTATAAATTGTTTGAAACAGGGGTTGTCTAAGAAGCTATTATCGCATAAATTTAAGGAGTCAATAACTGTTTTTTAAGAATTTTTTTTGTGCGTTGATAGTGGAAATGTAATTCCGAGTATGCAACGAATAATATCGGAGATATTTTTAAGTTGGATGGTTCACTAGTGGCGGCGGCAAGAAGATATTCAGGTCATTATTTCTTTAGAGTCGATTTTTCCCTTTATTATTGAAATCCGCTTTTATGCAATCGGTTTTACAACAAGGTGGCGCCAGTTCCAATATAAACAAATAAAATAAAAATAAATATCGTCTTTAATTCGGTATCCAACAAAATCAAAACAAAGGTAATACAAAACAAAATCAAAAATATATATAATAGACAATTTCCAAATGTACACACACACTTACAATTACCGCAGAAGGAGAAGAAATGGCGGAGTTTAGCCACAGGCTACTCTTACACTCAACCATTTCCGTCCTTATTTAAGCCCATTCCAATATAAAAAAGTAACTAAAAGAAAACACAATACCAAGAAAATAAAATAAGAGAAAAAAAAGACATATAGAAAACTTTGATAATACAATAAGAATTCAAACCCTACACACTGTATTACATATTGTAAATATCTGTAAACCACATACAGCCAAGGCTTAAAGAAAAATTCTGCGATCGTTGGTATAGCACTACACATGTTGTAGACCTAGTAAGCGAAATTTATATCTCGAGCGCAAACTATTGTTATTGCACAATTTCATCTCCTGATCAAGCGAGTTATAAAGAGGCACAGTGTTATAAGTAAAGCAACGCCGGAACAAAGCAGACTGATGTTATGGCATAGTGAGAGGATCTCAATGTCTCAGGTCACGGTTGTGAACAGAAGAGCGGAATATAAGTTTTTCTCTTAAGTACGCTGGTCCGTCATTGCGCAGGAGTTTCATTAGGAATACTGCAAAATCTGATTTAACTGTATTTGTCATATTTAACCATTTTAGTTCATTAATTTTAATTGATACATGATCATACTTTCTAAGGTTGAAAATAAAACGGCAACATGTATTCTGAACAATCTGCAGACGATTTTTAGTAGTCATGTATAATATATATATATATATATATATATATATATATATATATATATATATATATATATATATACATTAAAATTCCGGGTTTCAATTCTTTCGTCTAACAATGAATTTGCCCGACGTTTCGCCAAAATCTCATTTGGCATTTTTAAGTGCTCCTGCTGCTGCTGCTACTGGATACTGTGATCTTGCCGCTGCTGCAGTTCGAAGCTAACTTTACGGCCACAGATGCAAGGACTAGTCGTCCGGGGTAGTTTTGCAACTCTTCTTTTTTACATCTGCCTCTGATTAAACAATGCCCCAACGACACTCGGGGTTGTCTTACATGTACTCGAGTATGCTCTTTTTTTCATTGTTTCTGTTTATCAGCAGGGTCTGTCAGTCTGTGAGTATAGAAACAAGACAAAAACTCTAATGGTTTTATTGTGTATATTCTCTATTTAAAATATCTATTTACTTTTTTATAGTGTGTCTTCCCTTGTTTAGCCAGTGATCTCTAAAAAAACTGATACAGGTATTGGATATAACAGATTTCTGTCAAACCAAAGCTTCTAGAACTCAATACCAGCAAAAAGCAGGGCCTATACGCGAGATTGTAAAAACCAGCTAAGAATGCTCATGGCGTTTAGCTTTTCCTTCTGAATGGTCCGACCAGGCGATTAAACTTTGTCCACCAATAATTTGAAAACAGTCGCTATCTTGTTTTAAAGACTTGGCCTTGGACAAGAACTTGACAACACAAGGATACACGACGAGCTATGCTACGAAACAGAGAGTCTAGTCTAGTTTATGTTGTGGGCTTGCTTTCCAAATGTATTTACCCAAATAGCTTCTTCGTGTCTTCCGGACAAACCCACATTCTAATCGCAGCGGAGAAAGGTATGCCAGTCGTGAGGAACCCAGTCTGCTTTCTTTAATTTCCCGATATCCTTTCGAGGCATTTGATAAGTATGAAAGCCTTTTATTATTCTTTTGAACCTGTAATTGCATTAACTCTAAGACTCGCCAAAAAAACTGCTTCAATTTGTCGAATATAACTTGCTTCTGTCATACTGAAGATTTCCCTATTGACAAAAAATACCACCTGTATGGGTCAATCCATAGACGTAGACGATGGACTGAGCATTAACTTCACAAAATTGACTATTGCGTTCATATTTAGTTCACAACGGGATACACAACACACAGCCCATCGTCTATGTCTATGGGAAAACCCAATATATGGTAAAGAAGCTTGAGTATTCAGACTAGGAGTTTCCTCTCACTGCGCCAAGATATGATATACAATTTATCAAGAAACAACCGTATTTTCGTCTTTAATGCTCGATACTGGAAAGATGTTCACTCGACGAAGTGAACCGCCAAACTCGTACGAGAAATTAGCTTCTGTTGCTGGTTTTGTATGTTCTCTCTGAGAAATCTGCATTTAGCCAGCCTAAAGTGATACAGCACAGGTCTTGTGATATCCTAAAATCGATATTACGAAACATTTATTTTGATTCTAAATAATATAAACAAGACTGTTTACAAAGGAGAATTAAAGGTATCCCTGGGTATAGACCTAAAAATAGGAAGGGTATCCCTCACAAAATCTCCAACGAATATAGAAACCGGAAAATAATTGCTGGGCGTAATTTTCTTTCGATTTGTACATAAATGGGGCACCCATAAAGGACTGGAGGTGGGGTGGGTGGTGTGACCCCCCTTCGATTATTATTAAGACTCTTTATAATCGTCAAGAGGCATTATGCGAAATGTTCGTTTTATAAAACCAACAAAATATAATTTTATTTTGTAACACTAAATATGGATCCTATTAACCGAACTTTAATAAGAAAAAGAATGAAGAGGTGATTTCTTTTGAATGTTAGCGCTCGCTTACGGGCACGAAACATTACCTATTGTTAGTTGTTAAAGCCAGGAGAAAATAAAAGAAGACCGAGCAGTTGTTCATTGAATAAAAATTTTGTAATTATATTTTTACGATTTCAAACTTTTCTTGTTAAAACTTTTAAAGCATTTCAACCAACGTGGAACAACATAAAATAATATTATTTTGTCCCTTATATCGTATAACAAAAATATTGCATCTTGATACCTGATCAATTAAATACGGTCAAAATCGTTTGAAATTTCAAGTCCTAAAATATATATAAAAAAAGATACTGTCTAGCTGAATTCGAAGGAAGTCAGAAAGCCAAACAGAAGATAGATAGATAGAATAGATAAAACTAATGATACCTGAACTATATAACTATAGTTAACCCGAAAAATGCAGAAAATCAAGTGTCGGTGTCTTAATAATATATTTTATCTATCTAATACGACAGCCAAAGAGTACATTTACGGTTAATTCCGTCGAGTAATTTAGGATTTTTGGGTTTTCAGTAACTATTTTCTTTGTACCTGGATTTTTACATGAACTATAAATATTTCATAATTAAAGCTTGGACTTTTATCTTTCATTTCCCACTTTAAATATGTTTTTCATTTTAAGTTGTATGATTAATAATAAGCAAAAAATACGTTTATCATGAACACTTTTTTAAGAGCAAAATTACAAAAACAGAGAAAGTTTTTTAAAGTTTTTAATGATTTTCTAATATCAAATATTCTTTTAATTGTAACTAAAAAAGAATTATCTGACTTTTTTTGACCATTTTGTACAGCTTTGAACGTAAAATTTCCGGCGGCACACTACAGCAGGCAAATTTTCATATTTCAAAACGCAATTTTTAAATAACACAGACAACGTGAGTATTTGTAATTATTATTATATTGAAACTTAAGGTATAATAACGGTATCTGTATATTTCAATACTATATTTTATCAAATATTTGTAATTTACTGTATGCCCGTTAAAATCATGCAAACAGAAATTTCGTTTTAAGTTTTACAAATTATAAAGCAACAAAAATAAAAACTATTAGTATCATCGCAAAGTTGAAAGTCTCCTCTTCAACAAACCATCTTTTAATTGTTTTTTTACACTCTGAAAAAAAAACAAGTAATAGCCTTTCAAATTAACCTCTTTGGCGCGCTATACCTTTTGAATCGCCTAACCGAATTTTTAATAAATTCTCATGCTAATAAAAAGAACCTGGGAAAAAAATCCATATACTAGTTTAACGACCAAAGAGATCTTAAATTGTTAGAACACCTACAAAGACCTTGTTTAAACTTTTTTTTTATGTAATAATAGATGTCTCTTTAAATGTCTTGTATATTTTGTGTGAAAATTACAACAGTTCAATTTCACTGGAATTTTTATGTACTAACAGATGTCCCTGTAAACTTATTTTACGGATTTTTGAAAATTACACCGAGCACTTTCAAACATTTCAACTTCACTTGAACTTTTTATGTACATGTCGATTTAAATTACGTTTTTTTTTTGAAAATTACAATGGACACATTTAAACACATCTCTTTTTTTAATCGTTTTATTTGTTGTAAAGAAATAAACTCTTATAACCAAGCTTCCATATCATTAAAAGAATAATCCAAACATAAACATAAGACTAGCTAGAATTAGAAAAACAATTAAGTCAGCTAACAATAATAAAGTCGTTTACAGTCTAAAAAAATTATTAAAAAATCATTAAAATGACACTAAATAATAAATAAATTACAATTAATTGAACAAACACAGGTTGAGGTCATAAATTCTTGGAAAGAATAAAACACATTTTCCACTATTTTTTTTTTTAAGTTCCTAAATAATGTCATATTTACTATGTATTTTATACACGGTGGAATGTGGTTATACAGCTTAAGACTCTCAAGAAAGCATGCACTTAGCTTTGGAATAGGTAAACGTATGTATAAGAGTTTTTTGTTTCATATTGATGAACCATTCCAATGTCCCTGAAGAGCCTGTGAATAAGAGATGCAGTTTCCAGTATTAGCAGGTAAGATGAGAATTTTAAGTTGGTAAAATAATAATCTACAATGGTACAGGTAGTGAATGGCTCTTTTTGCATAATAAAACGGAATTAAACTGATATTGACTGCAAGATCACCAAATCGAAACACCATAACTCAAATGGGCTTGCACCAATCCAAAGTAAACATTTCGTACCATGCCACTTTCCAGTTTATTTCAAACCATTCGGACTGCACAACAATCGGAGGCCAATTTGGCATTAAGGGCTTGAATCTGTTTTTGGTCTAGCTACTTAAAACACATGTTTTTTTTGCAAATTTCGACTTATTCATCAATATAGTCTCCTTCAAGAGCGATACAATCAGTACAACGCTTTTCTAACAATTCTATACCTTTCTTGTAGAAGGATTTATCTTTGCCTTCAAAATAGGCCTCAGTTTCCGCGATAACTTCTTCACTGGAGCCAAATCTCTTTCCCGCGAGCATTTTTTTGAGGTTTGCGAATAGAATAGTAGCTGGGGGGGCCAAATTTGGAGAATACGTTGGATGAGGAAGCAATTCAAACTTCAATTCATGCAATTTTGCTATCGTAACTACTGATTTGTGACACGGTGCATTATCTTGATGAAAGAGCACTTTTTTCTTGTTCATTTAGGGCCGTTTCTTTGCGAGTTCTGCCTTCAAACGCACCAACAACTTTAAATATTGCATATTGATGGTTTTCCCTTCCCAGCATACTCGATGACAATTATTCCATGCACATCCCAAAATACAGAGGCCAAAACCTTCCCAGCCGACTGTTGTCTTTGGTAGCTTCGCGTGGCTTTCACCGGCTGTGGTCCACTCAGATAACTGTCGATTTGATTCCGGTGTGTAGTGGTGGATCCATGTTTCATCCATTGTAATATCGCATGAAAAAATTCTTTTTATTGCGCTTAAACAGGTCCAAACAGCGCTCAGAATCATCAACACGTTGTTGTTTTTGGTCCACTGTGAGCAAACGCGGTACCCATTTGGCTTTTCCATGCCCAAATGTTCATGCAAAATATGACCAACACGTTCTTTTGATATCCTTAGACTGCTTCCTGATTTGTCGGTGCGGTATCGTTTTTCTCGGTGGTCAGGTGAGGTGGGTTTCACATGATACCGAATCGGTACCGAGCACCCCGAGAAAAAACGATGCCGCATCGACAAATCAGGGAGCGGCCTTAGGGTGTCAGCTATCTCACGCAATTTCACTTTATGGTCATTCAAAACAATTTTGTGGATTTTTTGTTTTCCGGTATAACCACCTCATTTGGGCGTCCAGAGTGGTCAGCATCACTTGTATCGGTACGACCGCGTTTAAATTCAGCATACCAGTAAATGATGAGTGATTTTCCAAGGGCAGAATCCCCGTAACCTTATCAAGCCATTGCTTTGCTTGAAAGGTATTTTTTCCTATCAAAAAACAGTTTTTAATCCACACACAATAATCGTCGAAATGTCATGAAATTTTGACACGTTTCGTTTGAAGGTTGGTACTTCCTAAAAATAATATGGATTTTTTGAAAGGGGGCGACATCTATGTATCAGCCCTACGTGTTAAATTTCAGTTGGTCATCATTCCAAACACTCAAGAACTTGGTTGAAGTCCTGTTGGAAATGGGTATATGACTTGCAGTTATTTCAAATTTCAAAAGTAATTCTGTTTGTCATATTGATGTTGAAACTGGACGAATTTACGTATTAATAGGTATCCTTTCAGATTTATTTTATGTTTCGTTTGAAAATTACAATGAGTACTTACTTTAACTTCATTGAAATTTTTATGTCCTAACGAAACTGATTTTATATTTTCTTTTTCGTTTGCATCTTTATGTCGTAATAGACTTGTAAACCTTGTTTTATATTTTGTTTGAAAATTACAATAACTGCATTTAAACAATTTAATTTAACTGTAATTTTTATGTACTAATAGATGTTTATTTAAACTCTTCTTATGTTTGGTTTGAAAATGACAATGAATGCATTCAAACATTTCAACTTTACTGGAATTTTTATGTACTAATAGATGCTGAATTAAGTAACTTCTACGTTTTGATGTACTAACTGGTGTAGATTTAAATTATTTTTATATTTTGATTCAAAATTACAATGGACACACTTAAATATTTCGATTTCACTTAATTTTTTATGTATTAATAAATGTTTTCTTAAATAATTTTTATGTTTTGATTCATAATTACAACGAGCACATTTAAACATTTTGATTTCACTGGAATTTTTATGTACTAACTGATGTCGATTTAAAGTATCTTTACGTTTTGATTCAAAATTACAATGAGTACATTTAAACATTTTGATTTCACTGGAATTTTTATGTACTAATTGATGTCGATTTAAAATACTTTTAGTTTTTGCTTGATAATTACATTGTCCACATTTAAACATTGTGATTTCACTGGAATTTTTGTGTACTAGTAGATGTGTATTTAAAATCTTCTTATGTTTTGGTTTGAAAATGACAATGAATGCATTCAAACATTTCAACTTTACTGGAATTTTTTATGTACTAATAGATGCTGAATTAAGTAACTTCTACGTTTTGATTCATAATTACAATGAGCACATTTAAACATTTTGATTTCACTGGAATTTTTATGTACTAACTGATGTCCATTTAAACTCGTCTTACGTTTTGTTTGAAAAGGACAATACGTGCATTTAAACATTTCAATCTCCCTGCAATTTTTATGTACTAATAGATGTCGATTTAAAGTATCTTTACGTTTTGATTCAAAATTACAATGAGTACATTTAAACATTTTGATTTCACTGGAATTTTTATGTACTAATTGATGTCGATTTAAAATACTTTTAGTTTTTGCTTGATAATTACATTGTCCACATTTAAACATTGTGATTTCACTGGAATTTTTGTGTACTAGTAGATGTGTATTTAAACTCTTCTTAAATTTTGTTTGATAATTACAATAAGTGCATTTGAACATTACTACTTCATCGGAATTTTTATGTATTAATAGATGTACATTGAATCTACCCTTATGTTTTGCTTGATATTTACAATGCACACATTGAAATATTTTAGTTTGACTGGAATTTTTATGTTCTAAGAGGGGTCGATTTAAATTGATTTCATGTTTAGTTTGATAATTACAATCGGCGTATTTAAGCTCGTCATCTTCGGGATTTTTATGCACCAAAAAATTTGTTTTTGTGGTATTTTGAACACCACATTGATCAAATTTGAAAATATGATCCTGTATTGATTTCGTATCATCATCAAGATAGTTTTTAATAATTTCCTTCCATATTATTTCATCGTCATCTTCGGAGACAGTAGAACTTTTCTGGTTTTCTCGGATAAAATAACTTGAAGACGCCCTAAAAAAAACAAAACAAAAGGAAAGTTTAAAATAAGACGATGTTAGTATAACTATATAAATAAATAAATAAATAATTTAACGGACTAGCCATTTACAGATAAAGGAAATAAAAATAAAAAGAAAAACATAACATTTACATATTCCTAAAAACATAATAAGAGCTTCCTCATCCGAAGCACCATCACAAAACCTGTCTAGTTTTATTTTTTGTGGTTTGAATGTTATTAAATAAATCTATATTGGTGGCTCTACTAACAGCATTAGCCACAGCACACAATCTAGTCAATGCTGATGATAAACCGTAGTTTGTTCGGTGAAATGGTAAATGAAACAAATTTGTTATACGTAGCGTTCTTTGAGGAGTATTAAGTCCAATTCTCTCCAGAAGTTCTAGGCAGTCAATTTCAGAATTTAAAACTTTATGTAGTGTGCAGATATCGGTTATCCTTCTCCTGTCTTCAAGGTTAGGTAAATTTAACAAACTTATTATTTCCTCATATACAATATTTTCTACTGTTATTCCCATTTTATACCCTATGAATCTCAGGAACTTTTTTTTGCACACGCTCAAAGTCGTATCACTCACCAATTTTTCACATTTTAATGTTCAAAATGTGAAAAGTTTATTTTTTATCATTCGAATGTTATTAGGTTGGCAACAAAATCAGAATTTTATAAGGTGGGAGTAAAATCAAATGTTATTAGGTTGGCAGTTCCGATAAATGTCACAGCTGTTTGTTTTCTTCCAGTTACAGTCCCTGGCCAACTTATTAGACGCACTGCAAGATTTCATGTAAAATATTAATTACCGAATGATATTGTACCGTTTTATTATTTTAAATTGATTTGTTTTTTATTTTTATATTATCCAATCAATTACCTATTTATTTGACATAAATAAAACAGCATTAATTTAGAAAAGCATAAGTTTATTAAGTTTTAAAGAAAAGTGAAATTAATGTTAGTAAAAGTCAATATTTAGTGGAGCCACCTTTAGCCGCTATCAAAGCTTTAATTCTGCGCGGCATGCTATCAATGCAAGATTGTACTGTCTCCTGCATTTGAGGATGATGATTCCACACATGAATAATCTTTTCTAGGAGCTGGGTTTTGTTGGTAATCACATCTTTAGCCACTTCTCTTTTCATCAGCTCCCACACATTTTCAATGGGGTTCATATCAGGGCTATTACCCGGCCAATCCAACAGAGGGATATTTTTTTCTGCCAAAAAAGCTTTAACAGACCGAGCAGTGTGGCAGGGAGCTCCATCTTGCATGAAAGTGAATGGTTCCCCATTTGGAAACCATTCTCTGAGCTGCGGAATCAACCGATTTTGTAATACTTCTTTGTACTGATCTTGCCTCATTATTCCTTTGACGACGTACAGACGTCCAGTGCCCTTGCCGCTGACCAAATCATCACTTTGGTGGGATGTTTAACCGTCGGGACGACACAATCAGGATGAAACTTTTCTCCATGACGACGACGCACATACTGAGCTTTATTCTGCAAAATTTCGAATGTGCTTTCGTCACTGAAGCAGACCTGTCAAAAATAGGAAAAATATATAAACTTCCATGTTTATTTGCTTTATTTAACTGAAAATGATAATAATGTATCAATTATTGATTAAATTGCTGTATCTTACCGATCTCCAGAAGTCCACATCTTTGTCTTGCCATTGTTTGGCCCACTTCAGGCGCTTTGCTTTCATTGCAGCTGTTAACTTGGGCTTCCTGGCGGGGCGACAGGCCTTAAAATCTAATTCTTTCAATTTTCTTCGAACAGTGCGCTCAGAAGCATTTACGCTAGCATCCTGGAGTTGTGATTTTATTACCTTTGTGGTAGCAAATCTGTTTTCTACACAAATTTTCTTCAAACATCTCTCTGACCGTGGAGTGAAAATTGGTTTTCTACCGCATCTTTTCTTTCTTTTCGGGCTTAATTCCTTCCCTGACTCAATTTTCTTTTTTATGCGTCGTACACTAGCTTCAGAAACCTCCAATCTTCGTGATATTTCTCGGTTTGTAAATGTTTTCGCAATCACAAGGGCCTTCACTTCAGCTTTTTTACGTGGTGAAAGATCGCCTTTTCTACCCATAATGAAAATAGTCCAATTACTTTTTTAAAAACACTGCATACAAAATAAACTTATAACTTAGTAGTATAAAACTGTTAAACAAACAATCACAGTCCATAAAGCCACAGAAACACGTCCATACCTGACTCGATTCCGATCGCGACTGATACAGGTTTGTACTTATTTACGTTCATGTATCACTTTGTCAACACAGTGTTGCCATATGTTAAAAATAAATACAAATATGTAGTCTACAATAATTCTTTTAAATAAAAATCAATAATATTGTGGTTTAAATATACCATTATTGCATAAAAACTCTTAAGAGACATAAAATTACTAAAAAAAATACAGTGCGTCTAATAATTTGGCCAGGGACTGTAATATAACCCCGCATTAAGTGTTTAACCCACCACACTCAAATTATGGCTAATCGTGGTTGTAAAAATTCTCCCAACACTTTTTGTTATATATGTGGTGAGTTTGTACTTAAAAAACATCAAAGAAACATTACTAACTTCGTAAAAAAGTATACTTTGCATATTTTGGTGTAGAAATCGGTAATCAAGAAAAATATTGGGCTCCCTCACAAAGTATGTTATTTTTGTTTCGAAGATCTTAGGAAATGGTATAAGAAAGAAAAGAAAGCTTTTAGATTTGCAGTACCCTTAGTATGGAGAGAGCAAGAAAATCATTCAAATGATGTTATTTATGCAGCGTTGGTGTTTCTGGATATAACTCCAATAATAAGAAAATAATTGTCTATCCTAACTTTACTTCAGCTAATCTGCCGGTATGACATGGACCGAGACTTCCTGTCCCTGAGCCACCTCAGTCTTTTGATGACGTTTTACAGTCCAATCCCGAATTTAATGAAAGTCGATCGGATGATGATGAGTTTCAATGTTCTCTAAAAAATTTAAAACCACAGTTGTTTCCACAAGCTGAGTTAAATGATTTAATGAGAGATTTAGGTTTGACTAAGGAAAAAAGCAGAATTGCTTGGTTCTAGGCTGAAAGAAAAATATTTATTGGAATCTGGAACATCTATTTACCATTATAGAACAAGAGATCAACAGTTTGCTCAGTTTTTCAAGCAGGAAGAGGATTTGGTTTTGAAATTTAATCGATGTCATATTGTGAGAGAACTGTGAGTGATAAAGGAAAACTGATACCAGATACGGTTTCAGCACCCAAAAATACATAACACTTAGTAGTATTGGTTTAAAAAGTTTTTATAAATATTTTTTTTGTTGGCCTGTATTGAACAGGTTAATAATTTTAAACACCTGGGAACAATGATAACTAGAGACCGGATTATATGCATTTGCATATTTTCATGTGCATTTGCATATTTAGACCATTCTCACCGATTATTACATATTTTACCCAAAATCTAGTAATGATGCATATTTTCCCTATATTTACAATATTTCTCGGTATTACTAGGAAAATGAATTGCTCAGGGTATTGTTAATGTCGCCGTCTGAAACCGATCTTATCGCCGGAACATTACCTGCAATAGTCTAAACATCGATTAGGTTATAGTGCCAAGGGAATACTCAAAATTACGACAGTATTTTATTCCTTTGTTTCTTGGTCGGGATATTAAGTGATAAGTAGTTAGTTTCTAAGAATATTTGTTTGAGCGTGGATCAAATAAACAATTTTTTCGAAGACGAATTTTTATTCTAAAACAAGATATCAGTTTTAACATTATTGTTGACGCGCTTGCATCAGTGTAGTCTTTTTGCAATTTTTTAACGTGTTGTGTTAAAGTTTAACGTGTACCATGCCACCCGCAAAAAAAGTGTCTCTTCGTAGGTAGCTGATTATCCTGGAACATTTACATACGACGGAAATGTTTTATATTGCCGAGTTTGCGAGAAAAATCTTTCGTGCACAAAAAAGTCTCAAATTGACCAGCATGTCAAGACAAGTCTTCATATCGCAGGATTGCAAAAAAAAGGCCCACGACAACAACTTATAACAGCAGCAAGTAGCAGCAATTCCACTTCTATAGGCAAACAAAAAAACCACTTTAGCATGGATTTATGTGAAGCATTGCTTGCAAGTAATATTCCTCTTCACAAACTTACAAATCCTACATTCAAAGATTTTCTGCGAAAATATTGCTTGAATCAAAAAATACCTGACGAATCAACACTGCGTAAAAATTACATACCAACAATTTACCAACATGTTCTGGAAGAAATACGTAATGAACTTAAGGATGACATTATTTGGATTTCAGCTGATGAAACTACCGACAGTTGTGGTCGCAATATTGCAAATTTTAATTGTGGGTGCATTAAGATTAGAGCCTTCTTCTTCCTATTTCGTGGCCTGCAAAGAACTTGACAAATCATTCTACGATCGCCAGATTTGCGAATGAGGGTATTAAAAAAATATTTCCTGAATCTTCTGCAGATATAAGAGTGTTTATATTTCTCTCAGATGCTGCTCCCTAAATGATCAAGGCAGCCAAAAAATCCTCCAAATTTAATTCATGGGACGTGCTTTGCTCACGGAGTCCATCGACTCGTTGAAGAAGTACGATCCACGTTTGGAAATGGAAATAAACTGATTTCATCAGCAAAGAAAGTGTTTCTTAAGGCACCTGCTCGCAATAACGCCTATAAAGAAAAACTGCCAAATGTGCCTTTACCTCCCGAACCAGTGGTAATTCGATGGGGAACATGGATTGAACCTGTACTATTTTACAATGAATATTTCGAGGCCATCAAAGGTGTAGTAAATGACTTCGGTAGTGCACAGGCTATGGCAGTTCGTCAATCCAAGGAAGCATTTAACGATTCTGATATTAAGAAAAACATAGCTTTGATTAGCACTCACTTTTCCACATACCTGCGGGTATTAAAAAGCTTGAAACTCGAGGTTTGGCGTTGACCGAATCAATTCAGTTAATGAATTAAATCCGTCAAATAAACTCCACATTGCCAGATGTATTCCCGCGTAGAGTTAAAGAAAAGTTTGAAAATATTTTGTGCAATAACCCAGGCTTTGAACCTTTGTGTCAAATTGATAGTTTTATTAATGGGACGGGTGAACTTTTGCCAGAAACAATAAGTGCTAACATAGCACCAAAATTGAAATACTGCCGAGTTACCTCAGTGGATGTGGAACGGTCTTTTTCCACTTATAAAAATATTTTAAGTGATCGAAGACACAATCTTACTACCAAACATTTGGAACAATACCTTATTGTTTACGTGTACAAGAATACAAATGCTAAATAATTTTAAAAAATGTTAAATAATTGTTAATTAAATTTAAACATCGTCGATAACTTGTTAATTTTATGCTGATTCTGAAATAAAAAACTAAAAATTACTACTTTTATTATTATTTAATATTGCATTTTTTGACCCTTTTCATGCATATTTTAAGCATTTCTCTTGCATATAATCCGGTCTCTAATGATAACAAACTACGGAAACGTAAACGGGGAAGTAAAAGAACAGTCTATGAAGGCATCACTAATAGCAGGTTGTTGGCCGGATATAGTATGGAAAAATAAATACCTCACAGTGGAAAGCCAAATTAGAATATACAAGACAACAGTGAGATCTCACATATGCTGTAGAAACAAGAGCTAACACATGTAAAACAGCACAAATGATGAGGACAACAGAAATGAAGGTGATTAGAGACACACATGGAAAAACTATCCACGACAGAATCCGCAATAAAGATCTACAAGAACTAAGTAAGATCCAAGAAATATCCAAATAGACCAGAACTAGAAGAAAACAATGGAATAAACACGTAGATCAGATCGACGACAACAGACTGGTAAAAAGGGCCAAAATCAATACACCCTGCGGTAGAAGAACTAGAGGCAGACGTCCGAAAGGGTGGAAAGAATGCTGGACGTCCACATCGGAAGAGGCCTAATGGGGATAAAACAGTAAGTAGGCCTACTTATAGATAGATAGATAGATAATAATTTATTTGTTTTCATGTAACAATAGGTTACACTTATAAGCCAATAGGCATTAAACAATGTTAACTAAGTTTACAATAAACTATAATTAAATAAAAGAAAAGGAAAAAACAGTAAATAAGTAAAAACACTTTAAAAGCACAAATTACAATATAGTAACAGATACACAATGAAATAAGAGGCACAACGAAAAAGACAAGAAACCACCTCTGCTGACAGAGTCATCAAATCCCCGTGCTAATTTCAACTGGACTTAAGAAAAATTCATTTAATGAGTAATAAGCTCCTTGAAGCAGATATTTGGTTAAAAGTCTCTTTACTTCCGTTTTACATAACGCACGTACACTCTCTGGGAAACTATTATATATCTTTAATATGACATAATTAACATTTTTCTGTATGTAGCTGTAATTACACTTTTCGGGGAGCAGATTCAATTTATGTCTAGTGGCATACCTGTGATTGTTCACATAAGTCTCAAAAATATCGCTGTTGGTGTGAACAAACATAAAACTGTCCAAGATATACATAGAAATAATGGCTAAGATCTTTCTGTCTCTAAACACATTCCTAGAGCTATCACGCGGCGTCATTCCAAATATACCTCTAATACGTTTTTTCTGAAGAATTACAACTCTTTCAATTTCCGGTGAATTACCCCAAAAGATAAGACCGTATCTTATTCTTGACTGTATGAAGGCATGATAAGCTGACAGAGCAGCATCGACTCCAACATTTTCAGAAATAATTCTTAAAGCATAGCAATACCTTGAAACATTCAACGCAACATTCTCAATATGCGCTCTCCAGTCCAGTCTCTGATCTATTTCCACCCCCAAGAAGGAAACACGTTCGGACGATTGGATATTAATATTTCGATATGTAAAAGATAAAGTGTTTTCTATTCTATTGCCGAAAAATAGGCATTGTGTTTTTTGAGCGTTTATTAATAAGTCATGAGTCGAAAAGTATCCATCAAGAGCTTCGCACGCTCCTTGTACACTGGTCAGCATTGCGTGCGGATTCTCCTCACTAAAGATCAATGTAGTGTCATCTGCGTAAAGTATAGTAAATTCTCCGGATATTCTACTGAGCTCATTCGTATATATAATGTATAAGAGAGGTCCTAATATTGATCCCTGAGGAACACCCCTCAACACTCCGATCTTGTGGGAAATTATAGGTCTACCAAAATCATCAATCTCCATAACCTGTTGTGTCCGATTTTCCAGGTAGGATGCTAACAAATTCAACGCATTTCCCCGAACACCATACGATTCCAGCTTGGAACATAGGGTATTATGATTGACACTATCAAACGCTTTTGACAGGTCAATGCACATTGCCATTGTGAGCTTTTTATTATTTAAAGAACTTAGTATATGAGTTAATGCTTGATAAATCGCTCTAACTGTAGATTTATTTTTTCGAAATCCATTTTGGTTGTTGGAAAATAAAGAGTTGCGTTCAAAAAAATCGATTAGCCTATTGTTTATAATTTTTTCAAATATTTTACCTACGTTTGAGAGCAGCGATATTGGCCTATAGTTTTTCTCCTCATGTAAACCCCCTTTTTTGTGTATTGCTTTAACTAAAGCATTTTTTAGAAGTTCCGGATATGCACCTGTATCAAAACACAAATTAATGATATAGGACAAAGGCTCTGAGATAGAATCTGTAACCTCTCTAATAATACGTATTGGTAAATTATCATCCCCGACTGACTTTTTATTTTTTAAACTTTTTATTGTCTTGGACACTTCCAGAGGAGTAGTTGGTCCCAGATAAATAGAGCGTACAGAACGATCAAGGGAAAGGACATAATTGTGTTTATTTGTACTTATGTTCGGACAAGAGCTTATAAAGTAGTGATTTAGGTTGTTAACTATCTTGAACGGATCATTAAATTTATTCGAAAAATTGTTACTATTTCTATTTTTCCCCGTTAGGGTCTTTACAAGTTGCCAAGCAGCTTTAACTTTGTTTTCAGCAGAATTTATAAAGCTGTTATTTGATATTTTTTTGGCATGTTTTATAACTTGCTTCAGAACTTTACTATAGGTATTAAAGTATTCATTGGTTACCAGACCTTTAATTTTTTTAAAAATACAGCACACGTTTATGTCTACATGAAACTCTAATACCCCGCGTAATCCACGGATTGTGTTTGTTATGTTTGAGACATTTTTTCACTGTAAATATTGCATTAAAGATATTTAGGACTTTGTTTAAGAAGGTACTGTACGCGTCGTTTACTGAATCACATTGATAAACTGCAGACCAATCCACCGCTTCTAATTCGCTTTTGAATGAAATAATTTTATTATTTGAAAATACTCTTTTATAATAGAATTGAGGGGTAGAATCCTCACTACCAGACGTCTCGATGTGAATAATCTGTGCGTAATGGTCAGAAAGTGCCGAATTCAATACGTAACATGAATACTTGTGATCGAAATTACAGAAAATGTTATCAAGCAAAGTAGCCGAATCTTTAGTTTCTCGAGTTGCCTTAAAAATGCATTGATTAAAACAAAATATATTAAACAAATCCGACAGTTGTTTGATTCGAATACCTTCCTGTTCAAGAAAATTTACATTGAAGTCACCTGCACAAATTACTTTATGTTTATATGACACACCATATAAGAAAAAAAGTCCAGCAGCTTACTAGCTGTTCTCTCGTCTGTCAAATCTATCCTGAGACGCGTTTCGCAGTATCACGGCTCGTCAGTCAGGCTAGGATTGGCAAACAAGAGAACGGTATCAGGTGGTACTTATCCCAGAAGTTACGGAGCACGATGGTAGTATACAACGAATTAGACAATACTTCCATTTCTCACATCCAATACAGTTCTTGGACCGGAACAGATGGATCTAGAATGGAAGTGCTAACAAAAAATGTTGATGATTTTTACAATAGCCCTACAGTTTTTAAATCCATATTCATTTATTGCTAAACAACAGTCTTTATTTATTACAGAAAAAAGGCTAATCTTGGTGAAGACGATGTTCTCGTTATCTTTGAATTCATACAAGATTATACATATTCTGTTCAGGATGCTTCTCAATCATTTCATTCAGGGTGATTTCAATCTACCCGCATTATCCTCCTCTCTAAACGACCCCAAGGTTGAATGCCTACGAAACGTCTGTAACATGTTCTCTTTAAATCAATACAATGACGTTTCCGATTTTAACAACCGAATACTAGATCTTGTGCTTTCCAATCTTCACTGCTCGGTTTCTAGGGATCTCTTTCCTCTTGTTGCAGAGGATCTACACCACCCTACTCTTGATGTTGAGATTTTCTTTAGGGATACGAAGCGACGTGGAATCTCTGGTAATACAGAGGGTTCTAGCTACAAGTTTCGAAAGGCTAATTTTCCCGTTCTCTATGAGGCTTTTCTACACACTGATTGGTCTAACTTATATAGTTTAGATGATGTGAATCAGGCATGTGGAATGCTATACCACTCACTATATAATGTGCTTGATTCCTATGTACCAAAATCTGTGATTCACAAGAGAGATTTCCCAGTATGGTATACATCGGACATAATTAGGGCGATTAAGAGGAAGCACAGGGTCTTTAAAAAGTACAAAAGTTCCAAATCCCCTAAGCTAAAAAACCAGTTCAATGAATTGCGTGCCCGAGTAAAAACTATGATTGACATAGCGTATAATGATTATATTGCAAGGGCTGAAAACTCCATAACTAATGAGCCTAAAACCTTCTGGGCGTTTGTGAAATCACGGAAATCCTCTTTTTTCATCCCCGAGATCATCAGGGATGGGGCGACCCAGTATTCAGACCCACAGGATATTGTAAACTCGTTTGCTAACTTTTTTAGTAGTGTTTATACCGGTCCGTCCATTCAAGAACCTGCCACTTTCTACCAAATACCAGTACGCTCATAAATCTCAAAAATATCTCGTTTGACGAGATCTTGAATGCTTCTAAAAGGCTAAAAATTAAATCTACTCAGGGTTCTGATAAAATTCCATGCTTTTTAGTGAGGGATTGCATTTCTGCCTTCTTGGCGCCGCTCGCTTTTATCTTTAATCTTTCTCTTAAAACTAATACTTTTCCAAACATTTGGAAGGAAGCACGAATCACACCTGTCTTTAAAAAGGGCAATTCCACTGAAATTTCAAATTACAGGCCAATATCAATCCTGTCTGCCTTTGCGAAGGTCTTTGAGACGGCAGTGTACGAGCGGGGTGGAACCCAGGTGGCCCAACTGATCACATCCAATCAACATGGCTTTATTTCTAAACGGAGCACTATTACTAACCTAACGTGTTTCACCCAATACGCAAGCGAGGCTTTGCATAGGCGCCAGCAGGTTGATACGCTCTATACTGACTTTTCGAAGGCCTTTGACAGGGTGGATCATGGGTTATTCCTGGCAAAAATTGATGCTATGGGATTTGATAACAACTTGGTCAGTTTTTTTTGCTTCCTATCTCACTGGTAGATCTCAGTATGTCGAAATTCGCGGTCACAAGTCTGCAAGCTTCTCAGCAATGAGTGGTGCGCCACAGGGAAGCAACTTGGCTCCTCTGATTTTTTCTCTCTTTATTAATGACATAGTCTCTGATATTTCCAGTAAAGTGCTCCTATTCGCGGATGATCTAAAACTCTTCCGGATAATAAACACCACCTCGGATTGCCTTGACCTGCAGGCGGATCTAGAAAGAATCAATTTATGGTGTGAACGTAACAACTTACCGCTGAATATCAAAAAATGTTACGCCATGACCTTTTCTAATAAGTCAAGTATACATTACAATTACGAATTAAACGGTTCGCAACTTCAGCGGTGTTCTGATATTAGAGATTTGGGGATTACTTATGATGCCAAGCTTGCTTTTGACACTCATATCAACAGCGTTTGCTCAGAGGCGTTTAAGGCGTTGGGATTTGTTTTGCGCAATGCTAAAAGCTTTACAAATATTCAGACACTTATACTACTTTACTTCTGTTGTCCGCTCAAAACTTGAGTATGGATCTGTGGTCTGGAACCCAATATACAATTGTTATATCCAGAAATTAGAAGGCATACAGAGGAAATTCCTTAAGTTTTTAGCATTTAGAGTTGATGGTTCTTTCCCTTCGAGAGGCTGTGACCACGAGGGCTTGCTGGATAGATTTCAGATACCATCACTGCTGCGACGCGGGAACTACCTACTTACGAGTTTTCTGGCAAAACTTGTGAGGTCTGTTATTGATTGCCCTGAATTACTGTCCCAAATCATGTTTCATGTGCCTGTTCGTACAATGAGATCCCCCTCGACTTTTAATGTGTGTACCCCACATAATAATTTTCTATTGAAATCACCACTTTACCGAGCAAGGGCGTTTTATAATGAGACATTCCAAAACATTGATGTTTTTCATTTAATACTTCCTCAATTGCTTGGACTCTTCAAGAACAGGTTATTACTATTATAACTTAAGTAGGTCTGATACTTTTTTCACCTATTGTCAAATTGTCTTGTAAATGGATGTAGTTCTGTTAGACAATAAATGCTTATTATTATTATTATTTTAATAATGATCAAATAACTGTTTTTATTGTAAATTACTATTATATGGAAAATGGGAAATTATAACATACAAGTTGTGTATTTTTATCCGGCAGTTTAAAGCATGCTACTGCCGCCGTATATGCTATCAAACAATGCTTATCCCTGAAATTAAAAATCTTAAAAAAATTGTTTATGAAACCGATGAAGCAAAACAGCATTTTAAAAATAAATTTCAGAGACCAAATTTAATTCATAATAAAGAAGATTTAGTGTAGATGCGGAATGACATTTTAGTGCAATTTCCCACGGAAAAGCGGCATATGATGGAGTTGACGTAACATTTAAAAGAGAAATCTCATGGCAAAACTAACAGAAGCTCTTTTAACCCTCCGAAGCCATTTGTGCGTTGACAAAGAATTAGTTTAATAAAACCTGAACTAACTTTTTTAATAGGTTTACAAATTGTAAAAGAATCGTCTTATTTTAACGTGAACTTTCTTTCTAATATCTATGCCAACCCTTTACAACTCTTAATATACTTACACTTCTTTGTCCTTTATATCTGGCGTTTCGGATTTTAGTAAATTAGACTGCTCATAAAATGTTCCACTGCGTGTTGTGTCGTGTTTCACTTCGCTAAAAACAAACAATTTGTTACTTGTAACAGAAATATAAATTACACTAAATGACCAAAAGAAATGGGTATATTAAGTAAACCAAAACTAAAAGTATAACTTCGCCCGTTCAGACAAAACAAAAACCTACATTTACCCAGCTGATACAAGACAACATGGGCCCCATTTGGACGTCCGGAACGTGGTGACCATCGGTGCTTGTACCACCACACTTAACTTTACTAGACCATCGGCATATAGTTGCTTCTGACGAAGCAAATATGTCTTAACACTTCTCAAACCATTCTTAGCCTCTGACTGTATTTTTTCTACTAACACTGCTAACCTTAGGTAATATTCTACGATTTCGCAATACTTTTAAGATGCGATAAATTAGCACTTAAGGGGGTAGTCTGGTAACTTTTTCAAAAAAATCGACTTTCTAAAAACATCATTTTTAGTGTTCCGTACGGAACACTTATAAGATCACTTCAGTGTCTGTCTGTCTGTCACACCCGATTTTCTCCGAAACTATTTGACATAAAAAGTTGAAATTTGGTACTAATGTGTAAATTGATGGCCTCATCACAGCCGTGTAGTTTTGAAAGTTAAATTTTGACTTAAGGGGTTAATTTTGGGGGATGAGATCGGAAGTGAAAAAAAAACTTTTTTACTAGGTCATCGAGTGTGGTGTCAAATGAAAGCTTGTGAAAACACGAGTAAAAAATGTATATATAATGTAATACTTGCGCGCACTTTTCTTTGTGTTATTTTTAAAAAATCGCGAAAAATCGCTGTCCCGCGCCTTATCTCGAAAAGTACTTATCAAAAAATTTTGAAAAAATTTGAAATGTATTGTGGATTTGGATCTGGATATTCTGGCTATTTCGGAGAGTTGGCTAGCGGAGAGTATTCCGGATGAGCGAGTACACATACCAGGTTTTAATTTTTTCAGAGTGGATAGGGTTGGTAGAGGAGGAGGTGTTGGGGTGTATCTGAGAGGTGATTTAATTGTGAATGAAATTGATGTTGATGAAAAAAATGAGGCGATTGAACAGGTATGGCTCACTTTAAAGTTCACTAGGATGGTATTGGGGCTCGGTATTTTTTTATCGCCCACCAAGGTTCAATGCTTTAAGTGCTCTTAGTATACTTGAAAATTCATTAGCTGGCATCATGCCTCTCTGTGACGAAGTAATATTATTGGGTGACATAAATATTAATTTATTAGAACATTTCAGGGTGAATGAGCATTTTGAAAATTTTCTTGACACTTTTAATTTTAAGCAGCTTGTGTTAAATCCCACCAGGTTTGTGTTAAGCAAAGCCAGTTTAATAGATGTTATCATGATCTCAAACGACAATTTATTATGTGGACAAGTCCGCCATCATGATTTGCAACAAGTTTCGGATCATCAATTAATTTATTGCTCATTAGATATTGAAGTACCCGACGTAAAGCCAAAATTTGTCGAATATCGTGATTTTAAAAATTTTAATAAAACAAATTTTGACACTGACTTATATAATTTAAATTGGGGAATAATCCTTGATCAAGAGAATTTAGATGATAAAGTTCGTACATTTACAAGTTTTGTTTTGGGTCTTTTCGATACACATGCTCCGAGGCGCACAGTTCGAGTGACTAAGCCTAGAGCACCATGGTTTACTGATGTTTTGCAGATTATGAAAAGGCACAGAAATATGCTGTTCTCGAAGTTTAAAAAAACTAGGAGGCTTCAGGACTGGGAAGCATACAAAGGAGCGAGAAATATGTTTACACAAGCAGTTCGTAGCGAGAAGAGAGCTTATTTGGATTTTGTCAGTGGGAATCAAAATAGTAAGTCTGTGTGGCAAGCGCTTCATAATATGAATGTCTATAACAAGAAAAAGAACCATTTTACACCTCCTTCGCATCTGCAGGACCCCGACGAAATCAACTCATTTTGTCGTTGATTCTGTGCTGCAAATTTGTCCTGACGTTAATCCGGATACGATTTGTTACTATTCTGATAACAAGGTTGCCGATAGTGTGTTTGAGGTCTCATTGGTTAGCGACGGCGATGTCATTTCTGCCACCTCTGCTATAAGGTCGAATGCTTCTGGAGCTGATCAACTTACCTTGCAGATGTTAAGACTTTGTTGCCCTCTCATCGTACCGTTTCTCACTCATATTTTCAATATATCTATATTAGAGAGTAAGTTTCCGTCCGATTGGAAGTTGGCCTTGGTATTGCCTTTGCCCAAGGTGTCAAGCCCTAAGGATTACTCTGAACTGCGTCCGATCAGTCTTTTGAGTATTCTGTCTAAGATTTTGGAGAAAATAATTTTTAAACAAATCGTTAATTATTTTAATAATAATAACTTATTCTTTGAAGGTCAGTCGGGGTTTCGCAAAGGTTTTAGCACTGCAACAGCCTTGCTAAGCATTATGGACGATATCCTCGGGGCGGCGGATAAAGGAGAGACAACTGCCTTGGTTCTTCTCGATTACAGCAAGGCATTTGACACGCTGGATTCCCGCTTGTTGTGTGCCAAACTTCATTATTATGGTTTTAAAGAGCGAACAATAAATTTATTAAAGGACTACTTGGCGGATAGATCACAGCGTGTGCTGATTAATCGCCGCGTGTCACAAAGTTTGGCTTTGGATAGAGGCGTCCCTCAGGGGTCAATTCTGGGACCATTGTTGTTTGTCATTTATACAATGGATATGCATTGTTATGTTAATAATTGTAGGCTAATACAATATGCAGATGACAGTCAGATTTTAAGGAGCTTCAATAGTCTTAACACATTACAGGCGGAACAGGACATTAATTACTGTTTAAATTCGATGTTTACCTACTCTAATAACAATGGTTTGAAGATAAATCCGAGAAAGTCGGCAGTACTGTATTTTGGAACAAACAGTGAATGGGCTTCGGCAAATTTCAATTTAAATATGGCCCAGGAGAGAATTCCGTTTGTTACTGAATATAAAAATTTGGGAATATTATTTGATAGTAAGCTCAGGTTTAGAAAGCAGGTTTCTTTGGTCGCTCAAAGGGCGTATTGTTCACTACGTAATTTATATAAGAATCGGCATATCCTCAATTTGAGCTTAAAAAAATATTTGTGCGAGACTCTTGTCCTTTCTCACTCTAATTATTGTAATTTTGTTTACGGTCCGTGCCTGGACCTTATGTCGAAGTACAAGCTGCAAAAAATTCAAAATTCCTGTGTACTTTTATTTTTGGATGTAGGGGGAGGGATCATGTGAGTGGCAGGCTGAAGGAGCTGAAATGGTTGCGTATTAAGGATAGAGAAAAGCTACATCTGGGTTGCTTTTTGCATAGACTGTTGAGGACCGGAGTGCCACAATATCTGCGTGAAAGGCTGCATCATCGAAGTTCGGTGCATCAGCGTAATACTAGGTACAACTACCGCTTTCAAATACCTAGGCATCGTACAAGTGTGTTTAAACAGTCTTTCGGCTATACATCTGCTAAACTTCTGAACGAAATTCCTGAAAGTTTGCTTGCTCTGTCTGAACTATCTTTCAGAAGGCAGCTAAAGGAGATTTTATTTCAGACTTATTGACTGTTATTATTATGTCTCTTTTATAGGGTAAAGTGGGGATCATGGTTTGTATATGGGTATCAATATGATGTAGAATTACAATGTTTTCCTTTTTTAGTTTAGAGTAAGTAGAGTTTAAGTACTAATGGATACTTCCTAAATTGTATTTGAGTTTATATTTTTATTTTATTTTTTGTTTTTCTTTTGTATACTTTTAAGAACTCTCGGTTAACAACAGCACTGCTGCATTTCGCCGAGTATAAAATAAAGTCGTTTATTATTATTATTATTATTAATAATTTATCTGGTATATAAAAAAAAAACAAAAAATTCAAGGTCATCAGATTTCAGTATAGATTGGAAACAAACTTTGTTGAAAACTCATTTGGGGTGTGTTTTTGTGAAGTCACTGATCATTTTATACCTCTGTAACAAAATTTTTTATTTTAAAAGTAATCAACGTACGGAACACTAATTGCGCAAGTTCAACTTGCACTTGAGCGGTTTTTTTTATAGTAAATATATATAGAAATACGGCAGAAACCATTATTTGCTCTTGAAAGGTCGAGAACAGGCTGAAAAATGCGATAAAATGGAAGTGTCTCGACGGAGTCATCGTAGACCTGGCGCGCCGAACATATAGCTGCCGTATACTTACCGTCTCCGCCTCGTTTTCGTAAATCCTCGATCTATAGGTATTTCAGTTTTTGAGCAGTCGACTGTTGGTTTTCGTCAAGGAAGGAACAGTCGAGCGTTTGTATATCGTTCAGTATAACGCTTTAAACGCGTTTTTCTCGAAACAACTTTTTTTTAACCTGGTTGACATAAAATATTTATTTATTTATTTACTGCACTTTACAGATTGATCACAGAGATTTTTCCAATTATAAAGTACCAGAACTTGGGGGTGGGAAGTAAAATCTTTTGTTTTTCCTCCTTTACACATTCACAGTCTAAACAGATCAGAGAATGTAAAACTCAGAAGACTAGCGACTGGACATATATACCAGACACACTCTCACCTACTAAAGAGTGAACCAGCACCATTATGTCCCATCTGCAATCAATCATTGACTGTCAAACACATATTTGAGGCAGCGCATTTTTCACACAGAAGAAACAAACATAACATACCATCAAACATTAAACAAATCGTAAGCACTTTTCAATCAAATAAGCTGGGAATCATCAATTACTGAAAATAATTAAATATCGTAATCTAAATTATTTTTGACGCCAAATAACCATTGAAGTTGACGGGCCCTTACCCCTTAATATAAAAAAAAGAACTTAAATTAACTTAATTTAAGTAATATTACATAATAATCTACATACACTTAAAACAACGCACGCAATTTAGTTTTGAAAAGACTGCACTTATCATTAAATATATCTACACTATTCTGGATTTCATTGTAAAGCATGCAAGCAATATACAATGGAGATCCCAGGTGATGGTTATTATGGGCTACATCTAGTATATAGAAAGTGCTATGATTTCTCGTGGTGTACATTGGCACACTGAAATATAAGTTGGACAGAAATCCGGGTCATCAATGAGACCATTCACTACTTTGTACAAGTAGAGCATGCAATATTATTTTCTATGTTTCTCTAAGGTTACCATCCCATAGCGTTCATGCAATAGTGTAGAAGAGATCATAGAGTTATATGAACCAGTTTGTTTATAATACATGTAATGCATCATTTAATTCTATATCAATTGAAGTGTTCGCTTGTGACAATTATAAAAGGGTGACCATACTATTCTCGCATATTCTAATAAACTTCTAACTTAGGATATGTATAGCTGTTTCATGCAATTTGTACTTCTAAAATCTTTTGTGCTTCTGACAATTAAGCCATACATTTTGTTCGTTTTGCTTGCTGTATAACTTAGTTGATAGTTAAATGTCAATTTGGAATCAAAAATCACCCCTAAGTCCTTTATCTTATCCTCATACAAGAGTGGGACATTCTCAATGCTATATGTAAACTTTATCGGCTTCAGTTTTCTAGTATAAGAAACAACAGTACACTATCAGCACCTACACGCCTGGATCCTTTGTATTAACCCCCGTATTTGCACTAATAACAAACTACTAGATAATTATCAACTTTAAAAAGGCCAAGGAGTTATAAAACTAAATGACACTGTCAGTCAAAAATTGCCAGTTGTTCCTTTTCTACAGCTACAGTTCCTGAACTAACCTAAAAACATAGTTGTCTACTTCTCATAACTCTCAATCCCTTAGTCTGAAGCTTTCTCTTTATATGTCTTACATACCTTTTTTGGTCTTCTTCAACTTTTATGTTGATCTCTTCACATTTTATTAACCAATGGTTGTCAAAATCACTGTTTATTTCCTTCTGCCTTACTTCACTAAAAAGAGAGAGAGATTTTTAAAATATATGGATAAGAATGAGTTTAAAATTACAATTTTTCATAAATAAAATAACACTTGTTTCCAAAAAGATTACAAGAAAATATATAATACTTATTAAACCAACAAAGTCGGTAAGTTTTGCCTCTGTGTTTTAAAGTACAGCATTCCAACAGTAATTGACAGCCCAGATGTGTATTCTATCTCATCAAAATAAGACATGCCAAGAGTCAGGAAATATTAATGTGTATCAGCTAGTCTAGGTGAATGGGCAATTGCAACATAATCGTGACATCAGGCTAGACTTAAAAAGCATACATGCTTAAAGGTATCGATAGTCAACAAGGCTCAGCTTCATAAGGTGTGAACTGCCAAAATTTTAATTCTAGAGCATTAAATCCACTATACCACCACTCACATGGCCAGATAGAATTATTGCAACACCAGTTGAGAAAGTCAACCTATTAACTGAACATTTTGCTTCACATTCTGTGGTCAATTTCCAAGGAAAAAAACATCAACTATTCTCATAGTGCCTGATATTATCTTCAGGGAGCTTATCATAAAACGTATTTTAATAAAGCTAGAGACTGAAAAAGCTTTTGATGTTGACGTAATACCTGCTATAGTACTCAAAAAATGCACAAGCAAACTAACTCCAGTTTTTCATGGACTTTTCAACATATCCTACAGAAAGGGAATATTTCCTTTCTTCCAGCTTTTCAAAATTGTCAAATGAAGCATTGTGTGAAACCAAGCAAAAATAAATAGGTGGATAAACCTATCTATCCATATACCTGCCTATTTGAGGCCAGAAGATGAATATGCAGGTATGTAACTAGGAAGTTGTTATTTATAATTATGATAAATATTTTTATGCAGCTTCTACATACATAAGAAATAGAAAACATAGCTCACAGAATAAATACTTTTTTACAGTTCACTGTAGGCTTACAGTTGTACAATAAATATTTGCCATCTCCTTGTAACTCCTAATGTGCTTACCTTTCTTGATTATATTCATCCTTTATGTTAAAGCTTTCAGTTTTTATTGAATTACAGTCAATGAAAACTATGTCACTGCTTGTGTTTCCCCCTGTTTTCCTTCACTAAAAAGATCAAAAACATAGGATTATTTTAGAATAATTTAAATTTAAAAAAAAAAATCATAATAAAACAACTTTATCAATGTAACTAACCAATCAGCTATTGACATTTTAAAATGATTTAGTTTGAAAACCACACCATAAAATTTAAGAAGCATATACTGAGGAAATATTCCTACTCATCAGCTATATTTTTCTACAGAAAACATTAGTTACTCATTATAAATGCTGTCACAACATATAGACAAGAAAATAATAAAGATCCACCAGTAGGAAGTATAGTTAGTTATCCTACACTCATGATATTACTGACAATATAGTCAAATTATATAAAAGATCTAACATTTGTAAAATTTTCAATACTTGCGATCATCAAAAGAAACAATTGGTAATGCAGTATCTGTGACTGTACTTGAGTTCACATAAACCTAGTTTTTTAATTCTCCTGCTCATCATAAGTCTTATATTTACCTTTCTTGGTCACGTTCCTCAGTTATGTTACACAATTCAGATTTTTTTAAATCACCTTTCTCAAAAAATAGACCAGTGCTTGTTCCCTCCCGTCTCAATTCACTAAAAAAATTCAAGTTTCTTTTAAAATAGCAATTATATACAGACCGTTGGAGAAACAGGTACATCATCTAAACTGAAAGTTTCAGTGCAATTTCACCACGTCATGTAAACTAGAACTTACATTCCTTCATTATTTTCGTTGACAATTCCTATGGGACTTGAAAATTCCATAATACATAAATTGTGATTTTTAGTACAATTTCTAATTAATATAAAAAAAAGAGGTATAAATTACGAAAAGGGCTTAACAAATGTAAACAATCTTTCGTGCACAACAAACTAACAAATTACAACGAATTAGTGAGGTTAGACTGACCAGTCTGAAATCTTCTTATATTTTATAGTTCTATTGCATTTATACATCACAGGTCAGGCAATAAGGTTTTTAACCGTATTCCGTACGGAACACATCTGATCACTTCGGTATTCGTCTGTCCTGGTGTCACACTGGATTTTCTCCGCAACTATTTGATCTGTAAAGTTGAAATTTGGCACTAATATAGGAATTGATGGCCTAAACAGAGCCGTGTAGCTTTGAAAGTTAAATCTTGATTTAGGTTAGTTTGGTGGGTAAAATTGGCAATGAAAAAAAAAATTTTTACAGGTCATCGAATGGGGTATCATATGAAAACCATAGAGATATTAGAATCGAGGAGAGAAAGTATGTAGCCTGCTGTAAGCGAAAGCGCACAGTCATTAAAAAGAAAAGGAAATAATATGAGACAATTCTGTCCCTCTTACTTTGCACTTGAGCGTTGAATTCCGGCGCCGAGTAAGAGAGATAGAATGACTCTCATATTATTTCTTTTTCTTTCTATGAGCACCACGCTTTTCGCAAGGACTTACCTCCTCTATTCTAATATCTCTATGGTGAAAACACGAGTTCAAAAAAATATATGATATAATATTTGTACACGGTTCTCTCGAAAAGTACCGATCAATTTGAAAAATTTTGAAATATTCTCTATAAAGGTAGATTGAGTGAAAATTATCACGAGTGCATTACGTTTGATAGTTTATCTGGTATAAAAAAAAAAAACTGTTTACCCGCTAAAATTGTGAAGGTGAATGTAATCAGGACAAAGAGCTACTGCTTTAATTACTTGGCGACGAACGAATAGATACCCAGATTTACATTCGAATTATAATATGCCTGTCTTTTTTAATAAGCAATACGTCCGATTTATAATATTCTTATGACATAATATTTGATTATATTACTTGATACCTTAAAGACCCAAAATTACCCATTCGTCGCTTAATTCTTTTAACGTGTAACTAGATATTTGTTTCGCCTTACGAGAATACGTACTATACTAAAATCCGCATCTTACGAAAATAACTCCAACAGCTAAAAAATCTATAAATTGTTTGAAACAGGGGTTGTCTAAGAAGCTATTATCGCATAAATTTAAGGAGTCAATAACTGTTTTTTTTAAGAATTTTTTTTGTGCGTCGATAGTGGAAATGTAATTCCGAGTATGCAACGAATAATATCGGAGATATTTTTAAGTTGGATGGTTCACTAGTGGCGGCGGCAAGAAGATATTCAGGTCATTATTTCTTTAGGGTCGATTTTCCCTTTATTATTGAAATCCGCTTTTATGCAATCGGTCTTACAACAAGGTGGCGCCAGTTCCAATATAAACAAATAAAATAAAAATAAATATCGTCTTTAATTCGGTATCCACAAAATCAAAACAAAGGTAGTACAAAACAAAATCAAAAATATATATAATAGACAATTTCCAAATGTACACACACACTTACAATTACCGCAGAAGGAGAAGAAATGGCGGAGTTTAGCCACAGGCTACTCTTACACTCAACCATTTCCGTCCTTATTTAAGCCCATGCCAATATAAAAAAGTAACCAAAAGAAAACATAATACCAAGAAAATAAAATAAGAGGAAAAAAAGACATATAGTGAACAGAAGAACGGAATATAAGTTTTTCTCTTAAGTACGCCGGTCCGTCATTGCGCAGGAGTTTCATTAGGAATACTGCAAAATCTGATTTAACTGTATTTGTCATATTTAACCATTTTAGTTCATTAATTTTAATTGATACATGATCATACTTTCTAAGGTTGAAAATAAAACGGCAACATGTATTCTGAACAATCTGCAGACGATTTTTAGTAATCATGTCCAATATATATATATATATATATATATATATATATATATATATATATATATATATATATATATATATATATATATATATATACATTAAAATTCCGGGTTTCAATTCGTTCGTCTAACAATGAATTTGCACGAAGTTTCGCCAAAATCTCATTTGGCATTTTTAAGTGCTCTTGCTGCTGCTGCTACTGGATACTGTGATCTTGCTGCTGCTGCAGTTCGAAGCTAACTTTACGGCCACAGATGCAAGGACTAGTCGCCCGGGGTAGTTTTGCAACTCTTCTTTTTTACATCTGCCTCTGATTAAACAATGCCCAACGACACTCGGGTTGTCTTACATGTACTCGAGTATGCTCTTTTTTTCATTTGTTCTGTTTATCAGCAGGGTCTGCCAGTATGTGAGTATAGAAACAAGTCAAAAACCCTAATGGTTTTATTGTGTATATTCTCTACTTATAATATTTCTTTCCTTTTGATAGTATGTCTTCCCTTGTTTAGCCGGTGATCTCTAAAAAAAAACTGCTACAGGTATTAGGTATAACGTGTCAAACCAAAGCTTCTCGAAGTGGATACCAGCAAAAAGCAGGGCCTATACGCGAGACTGTAAAAACCAGCTAAGAATGCTCATGGTGTTTAGCTTTTCCTTCTGAATCGTCCCGACCAGGCGATTGAACTTCGTTTACCAATAATTTGAAAACAGTCACTATCCTATGTTAAAGACTTGGCTTCGGATAAGAACTTGACAACGCAAGGATACTCGACGAGCTATACTACGAAACAGAGAGTCTAGTCTAGTTTATGTTGTGGGCTTGCTTTCCAAATGTATTTACCCAAATAGCTTCTTCGTGTCTTTTGGACAAACTCACATTTTAATCGTAGTTGAGAAAGGCATGTTAGTCTTGAGAAACCCAGTCTGCGTTCTCTAATTTCCCGATATCCTTTCGAGGCATTTGGCAAGTACGTATCCCTGAAAGCCTTTTATTCTTTTGAACCTGTAAGTGTATTAACCCTAAGACTCGCCAAAATTGTCGAATATAACTTGCTTCTGTCATACCCAAGATTTCGGCACCGAGAAAATATACGACCTATACGGGTCAACCAAATATATGTGGTAAAGAAACCTGAGTATTCAGACTAGGAATTTTCCTCTCACTGCGCCAAGATATGCCATACCATTCATTCATCAAGAAACAACCGAGTTTTCCTCCTTAATGCTTGATACTGGAAAAATTTACAAAGGGGAATTAAAGGTATCCCTAGGTATAGATCCAAAAATAGGAAGGATATCCCTCACAAAATCTCCAACGAATATGGAAACCGGAAAATAATTGATGGGCGTAATTTTCTTTTGATTTATACGTAAATGGGGCACCTATAAAGGACTGGAGGTGAGTGGGTGGTGTGACCCCCCGTCGATTATTATTAAGACTCTTTATAATCGTCAAGAGGCATTATGCGAAATGTTCGTTTTATAAAACCAACAAAATATAATTTTATTTTGTAACACTAAATATGGATCCTATTAACCGAACTTTAATAAGAAAAAGAATGAAAAGGTGATTTCTTTTGAATGTTAGCGCTCGCTTACGGGCACGAAACATCATCTATTGTTCGTTGTTAAAGTCAGGAGAAAATAAAAGAAGACCGAGCAGTCGTTCATTGAATAAAAATTTTGTAATTATATTTGTACGATTTCAAACCTTTCTTGTTAAAACTTTTAAAGCATATCACCCAACGTGGAACGACATAAAATAATATTATTTTGTTCCTTATATCATATAACAAAAATATTGCATGTTGATACCTGATCAATTAAATACGGTCAAAATCGTTTGAAATTCCAAGTCCTAAAATATATAAAAAAAGATACTGTCTAGCTGAATTCGAAGGAAGTTAGAAAGCCAAACAGAAGATAGTCCATAATTATATAATCCGCCTTATTATTCGATAAAACTAATGATACCTGAACTATATAACTATAGTTAACCCGACAAATGCAGAAAATCAAGTGTCGGTGTCTTAATAATATATTTTATCTATCTAATACGACAGCCAAAGAGTACATTTACGGTTAATTCCGTCGAGTAATTTAGGATTTTTGGGTTTTCAGTAACTATTTTCTTTGTACCTGGATTTTTACATGAACTATAAATATTTCATAATTAAAGCTTGGACTTTTATCTTTCATTTCCCACTTTAAATATGTTTTTTCATTTTAAGTTGTATGATTAATAATAAGCAAAAAATACGTTTATCATGAACACTTTTTTAAGAGCAAAATTACAAAAACAGAGAAAGTTTTTTAAAGTTTTTAATGATTTTCTAATATCAAATATTCTTTTAATTGTAACTAAAAAAGAATTATCTGACTTTTTTTGACCATTTTGTACAGCTTTGAACGTAAAATTTCCGGCGGCACACTACAGCAGGCAAATTTTCATATTTCAAAACGCAATTTTTAAATAACACAGACAACGTGAGTATTTGTAATTATTATTATATTGAAACTTAAGGTATAATAACGGTATCTGTATATTTCAATAGTATATTTTATCAAATATTTGTAATTTACTGTATGCCCGTTAAAATCATGCAAACAGAAATTTCGTTTTAAGTTTTACAAATTATAAAGCAACAAAAATAAAAACTATTAGTATCATCGCAAAGTTGAAAGTCTCCTCTTCAACAAACCATCTTTTAATTGTTTTTTTACACTCTGAAAAAAAACAAGTAATAGCCTTTCAAATTAACCTCTTTGGCGCGCTATACCTTTTGAATCGCCTAACCGAATTTTTAATAAATTCTCACGCTAATAAAAAGAACCTGGGAAAAAAATCCATATACTAGTTTAACGACCAAAGAGATCTTAAATTGTTAGAACACCTACAAAGACCTTGTTTAAACTTTTTTTTTTATGTAATAATAGATGTCTCTTTAAATGTCTTGTATATTTTGTGTGAAAATTACAACAGTTCAATTTCACTGGAATTTTTATGTACTAACAGATGTCCCTGTAAACTTATTTTACGGATTTTTGAAAATTACACCGAGCACTTTCAAACATTTCAACTTCACTTGAACTTTTTATGTACATGTCGATTTAAATTACGTTTTTTTTTTGAAAATTACAATGGACACATTTAAACACATCTCTTTTTTTCGTTTTATTTGTTGTAAAGAAATAAACTCTTATAACCAAGCTTCCATATCATTAAAAGAATAATCCAAACATAAACATAAGACTAGCTAGAATTAGAAAAACAATTAAGTCAGCTAACAATAATAAAGTCGTTTTCAGTCTAAAAAAATTATTAAAAAATCATTAAAATGACACTAAATAATAAATAAATTACAATTAATTGAACAAACACAGGTTGAGGTCATAAATTCTTGGAAAGAATAAAACACATTTTCCACTATTTTTTTTTTTTAAAGTTCCTAAATAATGTCATATTTACTATGTATTTTATACACGGTGGAATGTGGTTATACAGCTTAAGACTCTCAAGAAAGCATGCACTTAGCTTTGGAATAGGTAAATGTATGTATAAGAGTTTTTTGTTTCATATTGATGAACCATTCCAATGTCCCTGAAGAGCCTGTGAATAAGAGATGCAGTTTCCAGTATTAGCAGGTAAGATGAGAATTTTAAGTTGGTAAAATAATAATCTACAATGGTACAGGTAGTGAATGGCTCTTTTTGCATAATAAAACGGAATTAAACTGATATTGACTGCAAGATCACCAAATCGAAACACCATAACTCAAATGGGCTTGCACCAATCCAAAGTAAACATTTCGTACCATGCCACTTTCTAGTTTATTTCAAACCATTCGGACTGCACAACAATCGGAGACCAATTTGGCATTAAGGGCTTGAATCTGTTTTTGGTCTAGCTACTTAAAACACATATTTTTTTTGCAAATTTCGACTTATTCATCAATATAGTCTCCTTCAAGAGCGATACAATCAGTACAAACGCTTTTCTAACAATTCTATACCTTTCTTGTAGAAGGATTTATCTTTGCCTTCAAAATAGGCCTCAGTTTCCGCGATAACTTCTTCACTGGAGCCAAATCTCTTTCCCCGCGAGCATTTTTTGAGGTTTGCGAATAGAATAGTAGCTGGGGGGCCAAATCTGGAGAATACGTTGGATGAGGAAGCAATTCAAACTTCAATTCATGCTATCGTAACTACTGATTTGTGACACGGTGCATTATCTTGATGAAAGAGCACTTTTTTCTTGTTCATTTAGGGCCGTTTCTTTGCGAGTTCTGCCTTCAAACGCACCAACAACTTTAAATATTGCATATTGATGGTTTTCCCTTCCCAGCATACTCGATGACAATTATTCCATGCACATCCCAAAATACAGAGGCCAAAACCTTCCCAGCCGACTGTTGTCTTTGGTAGCTTCGCGTGGCTTTCACCGGCTGTGGTCCACTCAGATAACTGTCGATTTGATTCCGGTGTGTAGTGGTGGATCCATGTTTCATCCATTGTAATATCGCATGAAAAAAATTCTTTTTATTGCGCAAGTCCAAACAGCGCTCAGAATCATCAACACGTTGTTGTTTTTGGTCCACTGTGAGCAAACGCGGTACCCATTTGGCTTTTCCATGCCCAAATGTTCATGCAAAATATGACCAACACGTTCTTTTGATATCCTTAGACTGCTTCCTGATTTGTCGGTGCGGTATCGTTTTTCTCGGTGGTCAGGTGAGGTGGGTTTCACATGATACCGAATCGGTACCGAGCACCCCGAGAAAAACGATGCCGCATCGACAAATCAGGGAGCGGCCTTAGGGTGTCAGCTATCTCACGCAATTTCACTTTATGGTCATTCAAAACAATTTTGTGGATTTTTTGTTTTCCGGTATAACCACCTCATTTGGGCGTCCAGAGTGGTCAGCATCACTTGTATCGGTACGACCGCGTTTAAATTCAGCATACCAGTAAATGATGAGTGATTTTTCCAAGGGCAGAATCCCCGTAACCTTATCAAGCCATTGCTTTGCTTGAAAGGTATTTTTTCCTATCAAAAAACAGTTTTTAATCCACACACAATAATCGTCGAAATGTCATGAAATTTTGACACGTTTCGTTTGAAGGTTGGTACTTCCTAAAAATAATATGGATTTTTTGAAAGGGGGCGACATCTATGTATCAGACCTACGTGTTAAATTTCAGTTGGTCATCATTCCAAACACTCAAGAACTTGGTTGAAGTCCTGTTGGAAATGGGTATATGACTTGCAGTTATTTCAAATTTCAAAAGTAATTCTGTTTGTCATATTGATGTTGAAACTGGACGAATTTACGTATTAATAGGTATCCTTTCAGATTTATTTTATGTTTCGTTTGAAAATTACAATGAGTACTTACTTTAACTTCATTGAAATTTTTATGTCCTAACGAAACTGATTTTATATTTTCTTTTTCGTTTGCATCTTTATGTCGTAATAGACTTGTAAACCTTGTTTTATATTTTGTTTGAAAATTACAATAACTGCATTTAAACAATTTAATTTAACTGTAATTTTTATGTACTAATAGATGTTTATTTAAACTCTTCTTATGTTTGGTTTGAAAATGACAATGAATGCATTCAAACATTTCAACTTTACTGGAATTTTTATGTACTAATAGATGCTGAATTAAGTAACTTCTACGTTTTGATGTACTAACTGGTGTAGATTTAAATTATTTTTATATTTTGATTCAAAATTACAATGGACACACTTAAATATTTCGATTTCACTTAATTTTTTATGTATTAATAAATGTTTTCTTAAATAATTTTTATGTTTTGATTCATAATTACAATGAGTACATTTAAACATTTTGATTTCACTGGAATTTTTATGTACTAACTGATGTTCATTTAAACTCGTCTTACGTTTTGTTTGAAAAAGACAATACGTGCATTTAAACATTTCAATCTCCCTGCAATTTTTATGTACTAATAGATGTACATTTAAAGTATCTTTACGTTTTGATTCAAAATTACAATGAGTACATTTAAACATTTTGATTTCACTGGAATTTTTATGTACTAATTGATGTCGATTTAAAATACTTTTAGTTTTTGCTTGATAATTACATTGTCCACATTTAAACATTGTGATTTCACTGGAATTTTTGTGTACTAGTAGATGTGTATTTAAAATCTTCTTATGTTTGGTTTGAAAATGACAATGAATGCATTCAAACATTTCAACTTTACTGGAATTTTTTATGTACTAATAGATGCTGAATTAAGTAACTTCTACGTTTTGATTCATAATTACAATGAGCACATTTAAACATTTTGATTTCACTGGAATTTTTATGTACTAACTGATGTCCATTTAAACTCGTCTTACGTTTTGTTTGAAAAGGACAATACGTGCATTTAAACATTTCAATCTCCCTGCAATTTTTATGTACTAATAGATGTCGATTTAAAGTATCTTTACGTTTTGATTCAAAATTACAATGAGTACATTTAAACATTTTGATTTCACTGGAATTTTTATGTACTAATTGATGTCGATTTAAAATACTTTTAGTTTTTGCTTGATAATTACATTGTCCACATTTAAACATTGTGATTTCACTGGAATTTTTGTGTACTAGTAGATGTGTATTTAAAATCTTCTTATGTTTGGTTTGAAAATGACAATGAATGCATTCAAACATTTCAACTTTACTGGAATTTTTATGTACTAATAGATGCTGAATTAAGTAACTTCTACGTTTTGATTCATAATTACAATGAGCACATTTAAACATTTTGATTTAACTGGCATTTTTATGTACTAACTGATGTAGATTTAAATTATTTTTATATTTTGATTCAAAATTACAATGGACACACTTAAATATTTCGATTTCACTTAATTTTTTATGTATTAATACATGTTTTCTTAAATAATTTTTGCGTTTTGATTCATAATTACAATGAGCACATTTAAACATTTTGATTTCACTGGAATTTTTATGTACTAACTGATGTCCATTTAAACTCGTCTTACGTTTTGTTTGAAAAGGACAATACGTGCATTTAAACATTTCAATCTCCCTGCAATTTTTATGTACTAATAGATGTCGATTTAAAGTATCTTTACGTTTTGATTCAAAATTACAATGAGTACATTTAAACATTTTGATTTCACTGGAATTTTTATGTACTAATTGATGTCGATTTAAATGACTTTTAGTTTTTGCTTGATAATTACATTGTCCACATTTAAACATTGTGATTTCACTGGAATTTTTGTGTACTAGTAGATGTGTATTTAAACTCTTCTTAAATTTTGTTTGATAATTACAATAAGTGCATTTGAACATTACTACTTCATCGGAATTTTTATGTATTAATAGATGTACATTGAATCTACCCTTATGTTTTGCTTGATATTTACAATGCACACATTGAAATATTTTAGTTTGACTGGAATTTTTATGTTCTAAGAGGGGTCGATTTAAATTGATTTCATGTTTAGTTTGATAATTACAATCGGCGTATTTAAGCTCGTCATCTTCGGGATTTTTATGCACCAAAAAATTTGTTTTTTGTGGTATTTTGAACACCACATTGATCAAATTTGAAAATATGATCCTGTATTGATTTCGTATCATCATCAAGATAGTTTTTAATAATTTCCTTCCATATTATTTCATCGTAATCTTCGGAGACAGTAGAACTTTTCTGGTTTTCTCGGATAAAATAACTTGAAGACGCCCTAAAAAAAACAAAACAAAAGGAAAGTTTAAAATAAGACGATGTTAGTATAACTATATAAATAAATAAATAAATAATTTAACGGACTAGCCATTTACAGATAAAGGAAATAAAAATAAAAAGAAAAACATAACATTTACATATTCCTAAAAACATAATAAGAGCTTCCTCATCCGAAGCACCATCACAAAACCTGTCTAGTTGTGGTTTGAATGTTATTAAATAAATCTATATTGGTGGCTCTACTAACAGCATTAGCCACAGCACACAATCTAGTCAATGCTGATGATGAACCGTAGTTTGTTCGGTGAAATGGTAAATGAAACAAATTTGTTATACGTAGCGTTCTTTGAGGAGTATTAAGTCCAATCCTCTCCAGAAGTTCTAGGCAGTCAATTTCAGAATTTAAAACTTTATGTAGTGTGCAGATATCGGTTATCCTTCTCCTGTCTTCAAGGTTAGGTAAATTTAACAAATTTATTATTTCCTCATATACAATATTTTCTACTGTTATTCCCATTTTATACCCTATGAATCTCAGGAACTTTTTTTTGCACACGCTCAAAGTCGTATCACTCACCAATTTTTCACATTTTAATGTTCAAAATGTGAAAAGTTTATTTTTTATCATTCGAATGTTATTAGGTTGGCAACAAAATCAGAATTTTATAAGGTGGGAGTAAAATCAAATGTTATTAGGTTGGCAGTTCCGATAAATGTCACAGCTGTTTGTTTTCTTCCAGTTACAGTCCCTGGCCAACTTATTAGACGCACTGCAAGATTTCATGTAAAATATTAAATACCGAATGATATTGTACCGTTTTATTATTTTAAATTGATTTGTTTTTTTATATTTTTATATTATCCAATCAATTACCTATTTATTTGACATAAATAAAACAGCATTAATTTAGAAAAGCATAAGTTTATTAAGTTTTAAAGAAAAGTGAAATTAATGTTAGTAAAAGTCAATATTTAGTGGAGCCACCTTTAGCCGCTATCAAAGCTTTAATTCTGCGCGGCATGCTATCAATGCAAGATTGTACTGTCTCCTGCATTTGAGGATGATGATTCCACACATGAATAATCTTTTCTAGGAGCTGGGTTTTGTTGGTAATCACATCTTTAGCCACTTCTCTTTTCATCAGCTCCCACACATTTTTCAATGGGGTTCATATCAGGGCTATTACCCGGCCAATCCAACAGAGGGATATTTTTTTCTGCCAAAAAAAGCTTTAACAGACCGAGCAGTGTGGCAGGGAGCTCCATCTTGCATGAAAGTGAATGGTTCCCCATTTGGAAACCATTCTCTGAGCTGCGGAATCAACCGATTTTGTAATACTTCTTTGTACTGATCTTGCCTCATTATTCCTTTGACGACGTACAGACGTCCAGTGCCCTTGCCGCTGATGACTGACCAAATCATCACTTTGGTGGGATGTTTAACCGTCGGGACGACACAATCAGGATGAAACTTTTCTCCATGACGACGACGCACATACTGAGCTTTATTCTGCAAAATTTCGAATGTGCTTTCGTCACTGAAGCAGAGCTGTCAAAAATAGGAAAAAATATATAAACTTCCATGTTTATTTGCTTTATTTAACTAAAAATGATAATAATGTATCAATTATTGATTAAATTGCTGTATCTTACCGATCTCCAGAAGTCCACATCTTTGTCTTGCCATTGTTTGGCCCACTTCAGGCGCTTTGCTTTCATTGCAGCTGTTAACTTGGGCTTCCTGGCGGGGCGACAGGCCTTAAAATCTAATTCTTTCAATTTTCTTCGAACAGTGCGCTCAGAAGCATTTACGCTAGCATCCTGGAGTTGTGATTTTATTACCTTTGTGGTAGCAAATCTGTTTTCTACACAAATTTTCTTCAAACATCTCTCTGACCGTGGAGTGAAAATTGGTTTTCTACCGCATCTTTTCTTTCTTTTCGGGCTTAATTCCTTCCCTGACTCAATTTTCTTTTTTATGCGTCGTACACTAGCTTCAGAAACCTCCAATCTTCGTGATATTTTCTCGGTTTGTAAATGTTTTCGCAATCACAAGGGCCTTCACTTCAGCTTTTTTACGTGGTGAAAGATCGCCTTTTCTACCCATAATGCAAATAATCCAATTACTTTTTTAAAACACTGCATACAAAATAAACTTAGAACTGAGTAGTATAAAACTGTTAAACAAAGAATCACAGTCCATAAAGCCACAGAAACACGTCCGTACCTGACTCGATTCCGATCGCGACTGATACAGGTTTGTACTTGTTTACGTTCATGTATCACTTTGTCAACATAGTGTTGCCATATGTTAAAAATAAATACAAATATGTAGTCTACAATAATTCTTTTAAATAAAAATCAATAATATTGTAGTTTAAATATACCATTATTGCATAAAAACTCTTAAGAGACATAAAATTACTAAAAAAAATACCGTGCGTCTAATAATTTGGCCAGGGACTGTAATATAACCCCGCATTAAGTGTTTAACCCACCACACTCAAATTATGGCTAATCGTGGTTTGTAAAAACTCTCCCAACACTTTTTGTTATATATGTGGTGAGTTTGTAATTAAAAAAACATCAAAGAAACATTACTAACTTCGTAAAAAGTATACTTTGCATATTTTGGTGTAGAAATCGGTAATCAAGAAAAATATTGGGCTCCCTCACAAAGTATGTTATGTTTGTTTCGAAGATCTTAGGAAATGGTATAAGAAAGAAAAGAAAGCTTTTAGATTTGCAGTACCCTTAGTCTGGAGAGAGCAAGAAAATCATTCAAATGATGTTATTTTTGCAGCGTTGGTGTTTCTGGATATAACTCCAAAAATAAGAAAGTAATTGTCTATCCTAACTTTACTTCAGCTAATCGGCCGGTAGGACATGGACCGAGACTTCCTGTCCCTGAGCCACCTCAGTCTTTTGATGACGTTTTACAGTCCAATCCCGAATTTAATGAAAGTCGATCGGATGATGATGAGTTTCAATGTTCTCTAAAAAATTTAAAACCACAGTTGTTTCCACAAGCTGAGTTAAATGATTTAATGAGAGATTTAGGTTTGACTAAGGAAAAAGCAGAATTGCTTGGTTCTAGGCTGAAAGAAAAAATATTTATTGGAATCTGGAACATCTATTTACCATTATAGAACAAGAGATCAACAGTTTGCTCAGTTTTTCAAGCAGGAAGAGGATTTGGTTTTGAAATTTAATCGATGTCATATTGTGAGAGAACTGTGAGTGATACAGGAAAACTGATACCAGATACGGTTTCAGCACCCAAAAATACATAACACTTAGTAGTATTGGTTTAAAAAAGTTTTTATAAATATTTTTTTTGTTGGCCTGTATTGAACAGGTTAATAATTTTAAACACCTGGGAACAATGATAACTAGAGACCGGATTATATGCATTTGCATATTTTCATGTGCATTTGCATATTTAGACCATTCTCACCGATTATTACATATTTTACCCAAAATCTAGTAATGATGCATATTTTCCCTATATTTACAATATTTCTCGGTATTACTAGGAAAATGAATTGCTCAGGGTATTGTTAATGTCGCCGTCTGAAACCAATCTTATCGCCGGAACATTACCTGCAATAGTCTAAACATCGATTAGGTTATAGTGCCAAGGGAATACTCAAAATTACGACAGTATTTTATTCCTTTGTTTCTTGGTCGGGATATTAAGTGATAAGTAGTTAGTTTCTAAGAATATTTGTTTGAGCGTGGATCAAATAAACAATTTTTTTCGAAGACGAATTTTTATTCTAAAACAAGATATCAGTTTTAACATTATTGTTGACGCGCTTGCATCAGTGTAGTCTTTTTGCAATTTTTAACGTGTTGTGTTAAAGTTTAACGTGTACCATGCCACCCGCAAAAAAAGTGTCTCTTCGAAGGTAGCTGATTATCCTGGAACATTTACATACGACGGAAATGTTTTATATTGCCGAGTTTGCGAGAAAAATCTTTCGTGCACAAAAAAGTCTCAAATTGACCAGCATGTCAAGACAAGTCTTCATATCGCAGGATTGCAAAAAAAAGGCCCACGACAACAACTTATAACAGCAGCAAGTAGCAGCAATTCCACTTCTATAGGCAAACAAAAAAAACCCACTTTAGCATGGATTTATGTGAAGCATTGCTTGCAAGTAATATTCCTCTTCACAAACTTACAAATCCTACATTCAAAGATTTTCTGCGAAAATATTGCTTGAATCAAAAAATACCTGACGAATCAACACTGCGTAAAAATTACATACCAACAATTTACCAACATGTTCTGGAAGAAATACGTAATGAACTTAAGGATGACATTATTTGGATTTCAGCTGATGAAACTACCGACAGTTGTGGTCGCAATATTGCAAATTTTAATTGTGGGTGCATTAAGATTAGAGCCTTCTTCTTCCTATTTCGTGGCCTGCAAAGAACTTGACAAATCATTCTACGATCGCCAGATTTGCGAATGAGGGTATTAAAAAAATATTTCCTGAATCTTCTGCAGATATAAGAGTGTTTATATTTCTCTCAGATGCTGCTCCCTAAATGATCAAGGCAGCCAAAATCCTCCAAATTTAATTCATGGACGTGCTTTGCTCACGGAGTCCATCGACTCGCTGAAGAAGTACGATCCACGTTTGGAAATGGAAATAAACTGATTTCATCAGCAAAGAAAGTGTTTCTTAAGGCACCTGCTCGCAATAACGCCTATAAAGAAAAACTGCCAAATGTGCCTTTACCTCCCGAACCAGTGGTAATTCGATTTGATTAGCACTCACTTTTCCACATACCTGCGGGTATTAAAAAGCTTGAAACTCGAGGTTTGGCGTTGACCGAATCAATTCAGTTAATGAATTAAATCCGTCAAATAAACTCCACATTGCCAGATGTATTCCCGCGTAGAGTTAAAGAAAAGTTTGAAAATATTTTGTGCAATAACCCAGGCTTTGAACCTTTGTGTCAAATTGATAGTTTTATTAATGGGACGGGTGAACTTTTGCCAGAAACAATAAGTGCCAACATAGCACCCAAATTGAAATACTGCCGAGTTACCTCAGTGGATGTGGAACGGTCTTTTTCCACTTATAAAAATATTTTAAGTGATCGAAGACACAATCTTACTACCCAACATTTGGAACAATACCTTATTGTTTACGTGTACAAGAATACAAATGTTAAATAATTTTTAAAAATGTTAAATAATTGTTAATTAAATTTAAACATCGTCGATAACTTGTTAATTTTATGCTGATTCTGAAATAAAAAACTAAAAATTACTACTTTTATTATTATTTAATATTGCATTTTTTGACCCTTTTCATGCATATTTTAAGCATTTCTCTTGCATATAATCCGGTCTCTAATGATAACAAACTACGGAAACGTAAACGGGGAAGTAAAACAACAGTCTATGAAGGCATCACTAATAGCAGGTTGTTGGCCGGATATAGTATGGAAAAATAAATACCTCACAGTGGAAAGCCAAATTAGAATATACAAGACAACAGTGAGACCTCACATATGCTGTAGAAACAAGAGCTAACACATGTAAAACAGCACAAATGATGAGGACAACAGAAATGAAGGTGATTAGAGACACACATGGAAAAACTATCCACGACAGAATCCGCAATAAAGATCTACAAGAACTAAGTAAGATCCAAGAAATATCCAAATAGACCAGAACTAGAAGAAAACAATGGAATAAACACGTAGATCAGATCGACGACAACAGACTGGTAAAAAGGGCCAAAATCAATACACCCTGCGGTAGAACAACTAGAGGCAGACGTCCGAAAGGGTGGAAAGAATGCTGGACGTCCACATCGGGAGAGGCCTAATGGGGATAAAACAGTAAGTAGGCCTACTTATATGACACACCATATAAGAAAAAAAGTCCAGCAGCTTACTAGCTGTTCTCTTGTCTGTCAACTCTATCCTGAGACGCGTTTCGCCGTACCACGGCTCGTCAGTCAGGCTAGGATTGGCAAACAAGCGAACGGCATCAGGTGGTACTTATCCTAGAAGTTACGGAGCACGATGGTAGTATACAACGAATTGTATTAAGTTCGCATACCTATTACTCCATCGAAAGCTGACACAGCAGCTTTCGTACCGACAGAGTGGTAGACACAGTCAACGCTTTAAAAGCAGGTAGCGCTTTTCGAGGGATCCTTCCTCAAGTATATATAATTATTGTAAAGCAACTGAAAATAGACAGAAGTCCATATTCCAGCAGCTTATTAGCTGTTCTCTGCGTCTCAGGATGGATTTGACAGACAAGAGAACAGCTAGTAAGCTGCTAGAATATGGACTTCTGTCTATTTTCAGTTGCTTTACGATAATTAAGAAAAAAAGTTTTAAAAAATTACTGTTATTTAAACGATTGCTACAGATGTTCAACAATAGAAAGTTTTTTCCTTATACTTAACAGAATTATTAGACAATACTTCCATTTCACATTCAATACAGTTCTTGGACCGGAACAGATGGATCTAGAATGGAAGTGCTAACAAAAAATGTTGATGATTTTTTACAATGGCCCTACAGTTTTAAATCCATATTCATTTATTGCTAAACAACAGTCTTTATTTATTACAGAAAAAAAGGCTAATCTTGGTGAAGACGAAGTTCTCGTTATCTTTAAATTCATACAAGATTATGCATATTCTGTTCAGGATGCTGCTCAATTATTTCATTCAGGGTGATTTCAATCTACCCGCATTATCCTCCTCTCTAAACGACCCCAAGGTTGAATGCCTACGAAACGTCTGTAACATGTTCTCTTTAAATCAATACAATGGCGTTTCCGATTTTAACAACCGAATACTAGATCTTGTGCTTTCCAATCTTCACTGCTCGGTTTCTAGGGATCTCTTTCCTCTTGTTGCAGAGGATCTACACCACCCTACTCTTGATGTTGAGATTTTCTTTAGGGATACGGAGCGACGTGGAATCTCTGGTAATACAGAGGGTTCTAGCTACAATTTCGAAAGGCTAATTTTCCCGTTCTCTATGAGGCTTTTCTACACATTGATTGGTCTAACTTATATAGTTTAGATGATGTGAATCAGGCATGTGGAATGCTATACCATTCACTATATAATGTGCTTGATTCCTATGTACCAAAATCTGTGATTCACAAGAGAGATTTCCCAGTATGGTATACATCGGACATAATTAGGGCGATTAAGAGGAAGCACAGGGTCTTTAAAAAGTACAAAAGTTCCAAATCCCCTAAGCTAAAAAACCAGTTCAATGAATTGCGTGCCCGAGTAAAAACTATGATTGACATAGCGTATGATGATTATATTGCAAGGGCTGAAAACTCCATAACTAATGAGCCTAAAACCTTCTGGGCGTTTGTGAAATCACGGAAATCCTCTTTTTTTCATCCCCGAGATCATCAGCGATGGGGCGACCCAGTATTCAGACCCACAGGATATTGTAAACTCGTTTGCTAACTTTTTTAGTAGTGTTTATACTGGTCCGTCCATTCAAGAACCTGCCACTTTTCTACCAAATACCAGTACGCTCATAAATCTCAAAAATATCTCGTTTGACGAGATCTTGAATGCTTCTAAAAGGCTAAAAATTAAATCTACTCAGGGTCCTGATAAAATTCCATGCTTTTTACTGAGGGATTGCATTTCTGCCTTCTTGGCGCCGCTCGCTTTTATCTCTAATCTTTCTCTTAAAACTAATACTTTTCCAAACATTTGGAAGGAAGCACGAATCACACCTGTCTTTAAAAAGGACAATTCCACTGAAATTTCAAATTACAGGCCAATATCAATCCTGTCTGCCTTTGCGAAGGTCTTTGAGACGGCAGTGTACGAGCGGGTTGGAACCCAGGTGGCCCAACTGATCACATCCAATCAACATGGCTTTATTTCTAAACGGAGCACTATTACTAACCTAACGTGTTTCACCCAATACGTAAGCGAGGCTTTGCATAGGCGCCAGCAGGTTGATACGCTCTATACTGACTTTTCGAAGGCCTTTGACAGGGTGGATCATGGGTTATTCCTGGCAAAAATTGATGCTATGGGATTTGATAACAACTTGGTCAGTTTTTTTGCTTCCTATCTCACTGGTAGATCTCAGTATGTCGAAATTCGCGGTCACAAGTCTGCAAGCTTCTCAGCAATGAGTGGTGCGCCACAGGGAAGCAACTTGGCTCCTCTGATTTTTTCTCTCTTTATTAATGACATAGTCTCTGATATTTCCAGTAAAGTGCTCCTATTCGCGGATGATCTAAAACTCTTCCGGATAATAAACAGCACCTCGGATTGCCTTGACCTGCAGGCGGATCTAGAAAGAATCAATTTATGGTGTGAACGTAACAACTTACCGCTGAATATCAAAAAATGTTATGGCATGACCTTTACCAATAAGTCAAGTATTCATTACAATTACGAATTAAACGGTTCGCAACTTCAGCGGTGTTCTGATATTAGAGATTTGGGGATTACTTATGATGCCAAGCTTGCTTTTGACACTCATATCAACAGCGTTTGCTCAGAGGCGTTTAAGGCGTTGGGATTTGTTTTGCGCAGCTTTACAAATATTCAGACACTTATACTACTTTACTTCTGTTATGTCCGCTCAAAACTTGAGTATGGATCTGTGGTCTGGAACCCAATATACAATTGTTATATCCAGAAATTAGAAGCCATACAGAGGAAATTCCTTAAGTTTTTAGCATTTAGAGTTGATGGTTCTTTCCCTTCGAGAGGCTGTGACCACGAGGGCTTGCTGGATAGATTTCAGATACCATCACTGCTGCGACGCAGGAACTACCTACTTACGAGTTTTCTGGCAAAACTTTGTGAGGTCTGTTATTGATTGTCCTGAATTACTGTCCCAAATCATGTTGCATGTGCCTGTTCGTACAATGAGATCCCCCTCGACTTTTAATGTGTGTACCCCACATAATAATTTTCTATTGAAATCACCACTTTACCGAGCAATGGCGTTTTATAATGAGACATTCCAAAACATTGATGTTTTTCATTTAACACTTCCTCAATTGCTTGGACTCTTCAAGAACAGGTTATTGAGATGATCTAAAATTTTTATTTAGCATACTTTTCTTGTCGTGCGATGAATGGGCTGAGCAGTATTTGTGGTGTGTAGTTGTTGAATTTTTGTAAAAATTACTATTATAACTTAAGTAGGTCTGATACTTTTTTTCACCTATTGTCAAATTGTCTTGTAAATGGATGTAGTTCTGTTAGACAATAAATGCTTATTATTATTATTATTTTAATAATGATCAAATAACTGTTTTTATTGTAAATTACTATTATATGGAAAATGGGAAATTATAACATACAAGTTGTGTATTTTTATCCGGCAGTTTAAAGCATGCTACTGCCGCCGTATATGCTATCAAACAATGCTTATCTCTGAAATTAAAAATCTTAAAAAAATTGTTTATGAAACCGATGAAGCAAAACAGCATTTTAAAATTAAATTTCAGAGACCAAATTTAATTCATCATAAAGAAGATTTAGTGTAGATGCGGAATGACATTTGAGTGCAATTTCCCACGGAAAAGCGGCATATGATGGAGTTGACGTAACATTTAAAAGAGAAATCTCATGGCAAAACTAACAGAAGCTCTTTTAACCCTCCGAAGCCATTTTTGCGTTGACAAAGAATTAGTTTAATAAAACCTGAACTAACTTTTTTAATAGGTTTACAAATTGTAAAAGAATCGTCTTATTTTAACGTGAACTTTCTTTCTAATATCTATGCCAACCCTTTACAACTCTTAATATACTTACACTTCTTTGTCCTTTATATCTGGCGTTTCGGATTTTAGTAAATTAGACTGCTCATAAAATGTTCCACTGCGTGTTGTGTCGTGTTTCACTTCGCTAAAAACAAACAATTTGTTACTTGTAACAGAAATATAAATTACACTAAATGACCAAAAGAAATGGGTATATTAAGTAAACCAAAACTAAAAGTATAACTTCGCCCGTTTAGACAAAACAAAAACCTACATTTACCCAGCTGATACAAGACAACATGGGCCCCATTTGGACGTCCGGAACGTGGTGACCATCGGTGCTTGTACCACCACACTTAACTTTACTAGACCATCGGCATATAGTTGCTTCTGACGAAGCAAATAAGTCATAACACTTCTCACACCATTCTTAGCCTCTGACTGTATTTTTTCTACTAACACTGCTAACCTTAGGTAATATTCTACGGTTTCGCAATACTTTTAAGATGCGATAAATTAGCACTTAAGGGGGTAGTCTGGTAACTTTTTCAAAAAAATCGACTTTCTAAAAACATCATTTTTAGTGTTCCGTACGGAACACTTATAAGATCACTTCAGTGTCTGTCTGTCTGTCACACCCGATTTTCTCCGAAACTATTTGACATAAAAAGTTGAAATTTGGTACTAATGTGTAAATTGATGGCCACATCACAGCCGTGTAGTTTTTGAAAGTTAAATTTTGACTTAAGGGGTTAATTTTGGGGGATGAGATCGGAAGTGAAAAAAAAACTTTTTTACTAGGTCATCGAGTGTGGTGTCAAATGAAAGCTTGTGAAAACACGAGTAAAAAATGTATATATAATGTAATACTTGCGCGAACTTTTCTTTGTGTTATTTTTAAAAAATCGCGAAAAATCGCTGTCCCGCGCCTTATCTCGAAAAGTACTTATCAAAAAATTTTGAAAAAATTCTGGAATATTCTCCACGGGATGCAGATTGAACGAAAATTATCACGAGTGCATTACCTTTAACACAAGAATGGTGATATACTGGTTCGCAGAAGCGATAATGACCATGTTGTTAGTATAAAGAGTCATGTTTTTCTGGACAGTTTGCTAGAGTAATATTTTGCTTTATTTACTGATTCTGTTTTTGTCATATATATTTTTTTTTTTGTTATGTAATTTTCTTGTTATGTAACTTTCTTTTTCTTCCTTCTTGAATGGCCAAGAAAGATACTAAACGTCTTAAAATAGGACACTTAAATGTCCGCTCATTGCTCCCAAGTTTGGCGGATGTCAGAGACTGTATTATGGATTTGGATCTGGATATTCTGGCTATTTCGGAGAGTTGGCTAGCGGAGAGTATTCCGGATGAGCGAGTACACATACCAGGTTTTAATTTTTTCAGAGTGGATAGGGTTGGTAGAGGAGGAGGTGTTGGGGTGTATCTGAGAGGTGATTTAATTGTGAATGAAATTGATGTTGATGAAAAAAATGAGGCGATTGAACAGGTATGGCTCACTTTAAAGTTCACTAGGATGGTATTGGGGCTCGGTATTTTTTATCGCCCACCAAGGTTCAATGCTTTAAGTGCTCTTAGTATACTTGAAAATTCATTAGCTGGCATCATGCCTCTCTGTGACGAAGTAATATTATTGGGTGACATAAATATTAATTTATTAGAACATTTCAGGGTGAATGAGCATTTTGAAAATTTTCTTGACACTTTTAATTTTAAGCAGCTTGTGTTAAATCCCACCAGGTTTGTGTTAAGCAAAGCCAGTTTAATAGATGTTATCATGATCTCAAACGACAATTTATTATGTGGACAAGTCCGCCATCATGATTTGCAACAAGTTTCGGATCATCAATTAATTTATTGCTCATTAGATATTGAAGTACCCGACGTAAAGCCAAAATTTGTCGAATATCGTGATTTTAAAAATTTTAATAAAAACAAATTTTGACACTGACTTATATAATTTAAATTGGGGAATAATCCTTGATCAAGAGAATTTAGATGATAAAGTTCGTACATTTACAAGTTTTGTTTTGGGTCTTTTCGATACACATGCTCCGAGGCGCACAGTTCGAGTGACTAAGCCTAGAGCACCATGGTTTACTGATGTTTTGCAGATTATGAAAAGGCACAGAAATATGCTGTTCTCGAAGTTTAAAAAAACTAGGAGGCTTCAGGACTGGGAAGCATACAAAGGAGCGAGAAATATGTTTACACAAGCAGTTCGTAGCGAGAAGAGAGCTTATTTGGATTTTGTCAGTGGGAATCAAAATAGTAAGTCTGTGTGGCAAGCGCTTCATAATATGAATGTCTATAACAAGAAAAAGAACCATTTTACACCTCCTTCGCATCTGCAGGACCCCGACGAAATCAACTCATTTTTCGTTGATTCTGTGCTGCAGATTTGTCCTGACGTTAATCCGGATACGATTTGTTACTATTCTGATAACAAGGTTGCCGATAGTGTGTTTGAGGTCTCATTGGTTAGCGACGGCGATGTCATTTCTGCCACCTCTGCTACAAGGTCGAATGCTTCTGGAGCTGATCAACTTACCTTGCAGATGTTAAGACTTTGTTGCCCTCTCATCGTACCGTTTCTCACTCATATTTTCAATATATCTATATTAGAGAGTAAGTTTCCGTCCGATTGGAAGTTGGCCTTGGTATTGCCTTTGCCCAAGGTGTCAAGCCCTAAGGATTACTCTGAACTGCGTCCGATCAGTCTTTTGAGTATTCTGTCTAAGATTTTGGAGAAAATAATTTTTAAACAAATCGTTAATTATTTTAATAATAATAACTTATTCTTTGAAGGTCAGTCGGGGTTTCGCAAAGGTTTTAGCACTGCAACAGCCTTGCTAAGCATTTTGGACGATATCCTCGGGGCGGCGGATAAAGGAGAGACAACTGCCTTGGTTCTTCTCGATTACAGCAAGGCATTTGACACGCTGGATTCCCGCTTGTTGTGTGCCAAACTTCATTATTATGGTTTTAAAGAGCGAACAATAAATTTATTAAAGGACTACTTGGCGGATAGATCACAGCGTGTGCTGATTAATCGCCGCGTGTCACAAAGTTTGGCTTTGGATAGAGGCGTCCCTCAGGGGTCAATTCTGGGACCATTGTTGTTTGTCATTTATACAATGGATATGCATTGTTATGTTAATAATTGTAAGCTAATACAATATGCAGATGACAGTCAGATTTTAAGGAGCTTCAATAGTCTTAACACATTACAGGCGGAACAGGACATTAATTACTGTTTAAATTCGATGTTTACCTACTCTAATAACAATGATTTGAAGATAAATCCGAGAAAGTCGACAGTACTGTATTTTGGAACAAACAGTGAATGGGCTTCGGCAAATTTCAATTTAAATATGGCCCAGGAGAGAATTCCGTTTGTTACTGAATATAAAAATTTGGGAATATTATTTGATAATAAGCTCAGGTTTAGAAAGCAGGTTTCTTTGGTCGCTCAAAGGGCGTATTGTTCACTACGTAATTTATATAAGAATCGGTATATCCTCAATTTGAGCTTAAAAAAATATTTGTGCGAGACTCTTGTCCTTTCTCACTCTAATTATTGTAATTTTGTTTACGGTCCGTGCCTGGACCTTATGTCGCAGTACAAGCTGCAAAAAATTCAAAATTCCTGTGTACGTTTTATTTTTGGATGTAGGGGGAGGGATCATGTGAGTGGCAGGCTGAAGGAGCTGAAATGGTTGCGTATTAAGGATAGAGAAAAGCTACATCTGGGTTGCTTTTTGCATAGACTGTTGAGGACCGGAGTGCCACAATATCTGCGTGAAAGGCTGCATCATCGAAGTTCGGTGCATCAGCGTAATACTAGGTACAACTACCGCTTTCAAATACCTAGGCATCGTACAAGTGTGTTTAAACAGTCTTTCGGCTATACATCTGCTAAACTTCTGAACGAAATTCCTGAAAGTTTGCTTGCTCTGTCTGAACTATCTTTCAGAAGGCAGCTAAAGGAGATTTTATTTCAGACTTATTGACTGTTATTATTATGTCTCTTTTATAGGGTAAAGTGGGGATCATGGTTTGTATATGGGTATCAATATGATGTAGAATTACAATGTTTTCCTTTTTTAGTTTAGAGTAAGTAGAGTTTAAGTACTAATGGATACTTCCTAAATTGTATTTGAGTTTATATTTTTATTTTATTTTTTGTTTTTCTTTTGTATACTTTTAAGAACTCGGTTAACAACAGCACTGCTGCATTTCGCCGAGTATAAAATAAAGTCGTTTATTATTATTATTATTATTAATAATTTATCTGGTATATAAAAAAAACAAAAAATTCAAGGTCATCAGATTTCAGTATAGATTGGAAACAAACTTTGTTGAAAACTCATTTGGGGTGTGTTTTGTGAAGTCACTGATCATTTTATACCTCTGTAACAAAATTTTTTATTTTAAAAGCAATCAATGTACGGAACACTAATTGCGCAAGTTCAACTTGCACTTGACCGGTTTTTTTTTATAGTAAATATATATAGAAATACGGTAGAAACCATTATTTGCTCTTGAAAGGTCGAGAACAGGCTGAAAAATGCGATAAAATGGAAGTGTCTCGACGGAGCCATCGTAGACCTGGCGCGCCAAACATATAGCTGCCGTATACTTACCGTCTCCGCCTCGTTTTCGTAAATCCTCGATCTATAGGTATTTCAGTTTTTGAGCAGTCGACTGTTGGTTTTCGTCAAGGAAGGAACAGTCGAGCGTTTGTATATCGTTCAGTATAACGCTTTAAACGCGTTTTTCTCGAAACAACTTTTTTTTAACCTGGTTGACATAAAATATTTATTTATTTATTTACTGCACTTTACAGATTGATCACAGAGATTTTTCCAATTTTAAAGTACCAGAACTTGGGGGTGGGAAGTAAAATCTTTTGTTTTTTCCTCCTTTACACATTCACAGTCTAAACAGATCAGAGAATGTAAAACTCAGAAGACTAGCGACTGGACATATATACCAGACACAGTCTCACCTACTAAAGAGTGAACCAGCACCATTATGTCCCATCTGCAATCAATCATTGACTGTCAAACACATATTTGAGGCAGCGCATTTTTCACACAGAAGAAACAAACATAACATACCATCAAACATTAAACAAATCGTAAGCACTTTTCAATCAAATAAGCTGGGAATCATCAATTACTTAAAATAATTAAATATCGTAATCTAAATTATTTTTGACGCCAAATAACCATTGAAGTTGACGCGCCCTTACCCCTTAATATAAAAAAAAGAACTTAAATTAACTTAATTTAAGTAATATTACATAATAATCTACATACACTTAAAACAACGCACGCAATTTAGTTTTGAAAAGACTGCACTTATCATTGAATATATCTACACTATTCTGGATTTCATTGTAAAGCATGCAAGCAATATACAATGGAGATCCCAGGTGATGGTTATTATGGGCTACATCTGGTATATAGAAAGTGCTATGATTTCTCGTGGTGTACATTGGCACACTGAAATATAAGTTGGACAGAAATGCCGGGTCATCAATGAGACCATTCACTACTTTGTACAAGTAGAGCATGCAATATTATTTTCTATGTTCCTCTAAGGTTACCATCCCATAGCGTTCATGCAATAGTGTAGGAGAGATCATAGAGTTATATGAACCAGTTTGTTTATAATACATGTAATGCATCATTTAATTCTATATCAATTGAAGTGTTCGCTTGTGACAATTATAAAAGGGTGACCATACTATACTCGCATATTCTAATAAACTTCTAACATAGGATATGTATAGCTGTTTCATGCAATTTGTACTTCTAAAATCTTTTGTGCTTCTGACAATTAAGCCATACATTTTGTTCGTTTTGCTTGCTGTATAACTTAGTTGATAGTTAAATGTCAATTTGGAATCAAAAATCACCCCTAAGTCCTTTATCTTATCCTCATACAAGAGTGGGACATTCTCAATGCTATATGTAAACTTTATCAGCTTCAGTTTTCTAGTAAAAGAAACAACAGTACACTATCAGCACCTACACGCCTGGATCCTTTGTATTAACCCCGTATTTGCACTAATAACAAACTACTAGATAATTATCAACTTTAAAAAGGCCAAGGAGTTATAAAAACTAAATGACACTGTCAGTCAAAAATTGCCAGTTGTTCCTTTTCTACAGCTACAGTTCCTGAACTAACCTAAAAACATAGTTGTCTACTTCTCATAACTCTCAATCCCTTAGTCTGAAGCTTTCTCTTTATATGTCTTACATACCTTTTTCGGTCTTCTTCAACTTTTATGTTGATCTCTTCACATTTTATTAAACAATGGTTGTCAAAATCACTGTTTATTTCCTTCTGCCTTACTTCACTAAAAAGAGAGAGAGATTTTTAAAATATAAGGATAAGAATGAGTTTAAAATTACAATTTTTCATAAATAAAATAACACTTGTTTCCAAAAAGATTACAAGAAAATATATAATACTTATTAAACCAACAAAGTCGGTAAGTTTTGCCTCTGTGTTTTAAAGTACAGCATTCCAACAGTAATTGACAGCCCAGATGCCCCTTGGCATGTCTCATCAAAATAAGACATGCCAAGAGTCAGGAAATATTAATGTGTATCAGCTAGTCTAGGTGAATGGGCAATTGCAACACAATCGTGACATCAGGCTAGACTTAAAAAGCATACATGCTTAAAGGTATCGATAGTCAACAAGGCTCAGCTTCATAAGGTGTGAACTGCCAAAATTTTAATTCTAGAGCATTAAATCCACTATACCACCACTCACATGGCCAGATAGAATTATTGCAACACCAGTTGAGAAAGTCAACCTGTTAACTGAACATTTTGCTTCACATTCTGTGGTCAATTTCCGAGGAAAAAAACATCAACTATTCTCATAGTGCCTGATATTATCTTCAGGGAGCTTATCATAAAACGTATTTTAATAAAGCTAGAGACTGAAAAAGCTTTTGATGTTGACGTAATACCTGCTATAGTACTCAAAAAATGCACAAGCAAACTAACTCCAGTTTTTCATGGACTTTTCAACATATCCTACAGAAAGGGAATATTTCCTTTCTTCCAGCTTTTCAAAATTGTCAAATGAAGCATTGTGTGAAACCAAGCAAAAATAAATAGGTGGATAAACCTATCTATCCATATACCTGCCTATTTGAGGCCAGAAGATGAATATGCAGGTATGTAACTAGGAAGTTGTTATTTATAATTATGATAAATATTTTTATGCAGCTTCTACATACATAAGAAATAGAAAACATAGCTCACAGAATAAATACTTTTTTACAGTTCACTGTAGGCTTACAGTTCTACAATAAATATTTGCCATCTCCTTGTAACTCCTAATGTGCTTACCTTTCTTGATTATATTCATCCTTTATGTTAAAGCTTTCAGTTTTTATTGAATTACAGTCAATGAAAACTATGTCACTGCTTGTTTCCCCCTGTTTTCCTTCACTAAAAAGATCAAAAACATAGGATTATTTTAGAATAATTTAAATTTAAAAAAAAAATCATAATAAAACAACTTTATCAATGTAACTAACCAATCAGCTATTGACATTTTAAAATGATTTAGTTTGAAAACCACACCATAAAATTTAAGAAGCATATACTGAGGAAATATTCCTACTCATCAGCTATATTTTTCTACAGAAAACATTAGTTACTCATTATAAATGCTGTCACAACATATAGACAAGAAAATAATAAAGATCCACCAGTAGGAAGTATAGTTAGTTATCCTACACTCATGATATTACTGACAATATAGTCAAATTATATAAAAGATCTAACATTTGTAAAATTTTCAATACTTGCGGTCATCAAAAGAAACAATTGGTAATGCAGTATCTGTGACTGTACTTGAGTTCACATAAACCTAGTTTTTAATTCTCCTGCTCATCATAAGTCTTATATTTACCTTTCTTGGTCACGTTCCTCAGTTATGTTACACAATTCAGATTTTTTTGAAATCACCTTTCTCAAAAAATAGACCAGTGCTTGTTCCCTCCCGTCTCAATTCACTAAAAAAATTCAAGTTTCTTTTAAAATAGCAATTATATACAGACCGTTGGAGAAACAGGTACATCATCTAAACTGAAAGTTTCAGTGCAATTTCACCACGTCATGTAAACTAGAACTTACATTCCTTCATTATTTTCGTTGACAATTCCTATGGGACTTGAAAATTCCATAATACATAAATTGTGATTTTTAGTACAATTTCTAATTAATATAAAAAAAGAGGTATAAATTACGAAAAGGGCTTAACAAATGTAAACAATCTTTCGTGCACACAAACTAACAAATTACAACGAATTAGTGAGGTTAGACTGACCAGTCTGAAATCTTCTTATATTTTATAGTTCTATTGCATTTATACATCACAGGTCAGGCAATAAGGTTTTTACCGTATTCCGTACGGAACACATCTGATCACTTCGGTATTCGTCTGTCCTGGTGTCACACTGGATTTTCTCCGCAACTATTTGATCTGTAAAGTTGAAATTTGGCACTAATATAGGAATTGATGGCCTAAACAGAGCCGTGTAGCTTTGAAAGTTAAATCTTGATTTAAGGGGTTAGTTTTGGTGGGTAAAATTGGCAATGAAAAAAAAAAATTTTTACAGGTCATCGAATGGGGTATCATATGAAAACCATGGAGATATTAGAATCGAGGAGAGAAAGTATGTAGCCTGCTGTAAGCGAAAGCGCACAGTCATTAAAAAGAAAAGGAAATAATATGAGACAATTCTGTCCCTCTTACTTTGCACTTGAGCGTTGAATTCCGGCGCCGAGTAAGAGAGATAGAATGACTCTCATATTATTTCTTTTTCTTTCTATGAGCACCACGCTTTTCGCAAGGACTTACCTCCTCTATTCTAATATCTCTATGGTGAAAACACGAGTTCAAAAAAATATATGATATAATATTTGTACACGGTTCTCTCGAAAAGTACCGATCAATTTGAAAAATTTTGAAATATTCTCTATAAAGGTAGATTGAGTGAAAATTATCACGAGTGCATTACGTTTGATAGTTTATCTGGTATAAAAAAAAAAAACTGTTTACCCGCTAAAATTGTGAAGGTGAATGTAATCAGGACAAAGAGCTACTGCTTTAGCTGCTTGGCGACGAACGAATAGATACCCAGATTTACATTCGAATTATAATATGCCTGTCTTTTTTAATAAGCAATACGTCCGATTTATAATATTCTTATGACATAATATTTGATTATATTACTTGATACCTTAAAGACTATACTAAAATCCGCATCTTGCGAAAATAACTCCAACAGCTAAAAAATCTATAAATTGTTTGAAACAGGGGTTGTCTAAGAAGCTATTATCGCATAAATTTAAGGAGTCAATAACTGTTTTTTAAGAATTTTTTTTGTGCGTTGATAGTGGAAATGTAATTCCGAGGATGCAACGAATAATATCGGAGATATTTTTAAGTTGGATGGTTCACTAGTGGCGGCGGCAAGAAGATATTCAGGTCATTATTTCTTTAGGGTCGATTTTTCCCTTTATTATTGAAATCCGCTTTTATACAACCGGTCTTACAACAAGGTGGCGCCAGTTCCAATATAAACAAATAAAATAAAAATAAATATCGTCTTTAATTCGGTATCCACAAAATCAAAACAAAGGTAGTACAAAACAAAATCAAAAATATATATAATAGACAATTTCCAAATGTACACACACACTTACAATTACCGCAGAAGGAGAAGAAATGGCGGAGTTTAGCCACAGGCTACTCTTACACTCAACCATTTCCGTCCTTATTTAAGCCCATTCCAATATAAAAAAGTAACCAAAAGAAGAAACATAATACCAAGAAAATAAAATAAGAAGAAAAAAAGACATATAGTGAACAGAAGAACGGAATATAAGTTTTTCTCTTAAGTACGCCGGTCCGTCATTGCGCAGGAGTTTCATTAGGAATACTGCAAAATCTGATTTAACTGTATTTGTCATATTTAACCATTTTAGTTCATTAATTTTAATTGATACATGATCATACTTTCTAAGGTTGAAAATAAAACGGCAACATGTATTCTGAACAATCTGCAGACGATTTTTAGTAATCATGTCCAATATATATATATATATATATATATATATATATATATATATATATATATATATATATATATATATATATATATATATATATATATACATTAAAATTCCGGGTTTCAATTCGTTCGTCTAACAATGAATTTGCACGAAGTTTCGCCAAAATCTCATTTGGCATTTTTAAGTGCTCTTGCTGCTGCTGCTACTGGATACTGTGATCTTGCTGCTGCTGCAGTTCGAAGCTAACTTTACGGCCACAGATGCAAGGACTAGTCGCCCGGGGTAGTTTTGCAACTCTTCTTTTTTACATCTGCCTCTGATTAAACAATGCCCAACGACACTCGGGGTTGTCTTACATGTACTCGAGTATGCTCTTTTTTTCATTTGTTCTGTTTATCAGCAGGGTCTGCCAGTATGTGAGTATAGAAACAAGTCAAAAACCCTAATGGTTTTATTGTGTATATTCTCTACTTATAATATTTCTTTCCTTTTGATAGTATGTCTTCCCTTGTTTAGCCGGTGATCTCTAAAAAAACTGCTACAGGTATTAGGTATAACATGTCAAACCAAAGCTTCTCGAAGTCGATACCAGCAAAAAGCAGGGCCTATACGCGAGACTGTAAAAACCAGCTAAGAATGCTCATGGTGTTTAGCTTTTCCTTCTGAATCGTCCCGACCAGGCGATTGAACTTCGTTTACCAATAATTTGAAAACAGTCACTATCCTATGTTAAAGACTTGGCTTCGGATAAGAACTTGACAACGCAAGGATACTCGACGAGCTATACTACGAAACAGAGAGTCTAGTCTAGTTTATGTTGTGGGCTTGCTTTCCAAATGTATTTACCCAAATAGCTTCTTCGTGTCTTTTGGACAAACTCACATTTTAATCGTAGTTGAGAAAGGCATGTTAGTCTTGAGAAACCCAGTCTGCGTTCTCTAATTTCCCGATATCCTTTCGAGGCATTTGGCAAGTACGTATCCCTGAAAGCCTTTTATTCTTTTGAACCTGTAAGTGTATTAACCCTAAGACTCGCCAAAATTGTCGAATATAACTTGCTTCTGTCATACCCAAGATTTCGGCACCGAGAAAATATACGACCTATACGGGTCAACCAAATATGTGGTAAAGAAACCTGAGTATTCAGACTAGGAATTTCCTCTCACTGCGCCAAGATATGCCATACCATTCATTCATCAAGAAACAACCGAGTTTTCCTCCTTAATGCTTGATACTGGAAAAATGTTCGCTCGACAAAGTGTGCCGCCAAACTCATACGAGAAGTTAGCTTCTGTTGCTGGTTTTGGATATTCTCTCTGAGAAATCTGCATTTAGCTAGCCTAAAGTGATACAGCATAGGTCTTTTGATATCCTAAAATCGATATTACAAAACATTTATTTTGATTCTAAATAATATAAACAAGACTATTTACAAAGGGGAATTAAAGGTATCCCTAGGTATAGATCCAAAAATAGGAAGGATATCCCTCACAAAATCTCCAACGAATATGGAAACCGGAAAATAATTGATGGGCGTAATTTCCTTTTGATTTATACGTAAATGGGGCACCTATAAAGGACTGGAGGTGAGTGGGTGGTGTGACCCCCCGTCGATTATTATTAAGACTCTTTATAATCGTCAAGAGGCATTATGCGAAATGTTCGTTTTATAAAACCAACAAAATATAATTTTATTTTGTAACACTAAATATGGATCCTATTAACCGAACTTTAATAAGAAAAAGAATGAAAAGGTGATTTCTTTTGAATGTTAGCGCTCGCTTACGGGCACGAAACATCATCTATTGTTCGTTGTTAAAGTCAGGAGAAAATAAAAGAAGACCGAGCAGTCGTTCATTGAATAAAAATTTTGTAATTATATTTGTACGATTTCAAATCTTTCTTGTTAAAACTTTTAAAGCATATCACCCAACGTGGAACGACATAAAATAATATTATTTTGTTCCTTATATCATATAACAAAAATATTGCATGTTGATACCTGATCAATTAAATACGGTCAAAATCGTTTGAAATTCCAAGTCCTAAAATATATAAAAAAAGATACTGTCTAGCTGAATTCGAAGGAAGTTAGAAAGCCAAACAGAAGATAGTCCATAATTATATAATCCGCCTTATTATTCGATAAAACTAATGATACCTGAACTATATAACTATAGTTAACCCGAAAAATGCAGAAAATCAAGTGTCGGTGTCTTAATAATATATTTTATCTATCTAATACGACAGCCAAAGAGTACATTTACGGTTAATTCCGTCGAGTAATTTAGGATTTTTGGGTTTTCAGTAACTATTTTCTTTGTACCTGGATTTTTACATGAACTATAAATATTTCATAATTAAAGCTTGGACTTTTATCTTTCATTTCCCACTTTAAATATGTTTTTCATTTTAAGTTGTATGATTAATAATAAGCAAAAAATACGTTTATCATGAACACTTTTTTAAGAGCAAAATTACAAAAACAGAGAAAGTTTTTTAAAGTTTTTAATGATTTTCTAATATCAAATATTCTTTTAATTGTAACTAAAAAAGAATTATCTGACTGACTTTTTTTGACCATTTTGTACAGCTTTGAACGTAAAATTTCCGGCGGCACACTACAGCAGGCAAATTTTCATATTTCAAAACGCAATTTTTAAATAACACAGACAACGTGAGTATTTGTAATTATTATTATATTGAAACTTAAGGTATAATAACGGTATCTGTATATTTCAATAGTATATTTTATCAAATATTTGTAATTTACTGTATGCCCGTTAAAATCATGCAAACAGAAATTTCGTTTTAAGTTTTACAAATTATAAAGCAACAAAAATAAAAACTATTAGTATCATCGCAAAGTTGAAAGTCTCCTCTTCAACAAACCATCTTTTAATTGTTTTTTTTTACGCTCTGAAAAAAAACAAGTAATAGCCTTTCAAATTAACCTGTTTGGCGCGCTATACCTTTTGAATCGCCTAACCGAATTTTTAATAAATTCCCACGCTAATAAAAAGAACCTGGGAAAAAAATCCGTATACTAGTTTAACGACTGACCAAAGAGATCTTGAATTGTTAGAACACCTACAAAGACCTTGTTTAAACTTTTTTTTTATGTAATAATAGATGTCTCTTTAAATTTCTTGTATATTTTATTTGAAAATTACAACAGTTCAATTTCACTGGAACTTTTATGTACTAACAGATGTCCCTGTAAACTTATTTTATGGATTTTTGAAAATTACACCGAGCATTTCAAACATTTCAACTTCACTTGAAGTTTTTATGTACGTGTCGATTTAAATTGCGTTTACGTTTTTTTTTTGGAAATTACAATGGACACATTTAAACACATCTCTTTTTTTAATCGTTTTATTTGTTGTAAAGAAATAAACTCTTATAACCAAGCTTCCATATCATTAAAAGAATAATCCAAACATAAACATAAGACTAGCTAGAATTAGAAAAACAATTAAGTCAGCTAACAATAATAAAGTCGTTTTCAGTCTAAAAAAATTATTAAAAAATCATTAAAATGACACTAAATAATAAATAAATTACAATTAATTGAACAAACACAGGTTGAGGTCATAAATTCTTGGAAGAATAAAACACATTTTCCACTATTTTTTTTTTTTAAATTCCTAAATAATGTCATATTTACTATGTATTTTATACACGGTGGAATGTGATTATACAGCTTAAGACTCTCAAGAAAGCATGCACTTAGCTTTGGAATAGGTAAATGTATAAGAGTTTTTTGTTTCATATTGATGAACCATTCCAATGTCCCCGAAGAGCCTGTGAATAAGAGATGCAGTTTCCAGTATTAGCAGGTAAGATGAGAATTTTAAGTTCGTAAAATAATAATCTACAATGGTACAGGTAGTGAATGGCTCTTTTTGCATAATAAAACGAAATTAAACTGATATTGGCTGCAAGATCACCAAATCGAAACACCATAACTCAAATGGGCTTGCACCAATCCAAAGTAAACATTTTGTACCATGCCACTTCCTAGTTCATTTGAAACCATTCGGACTGCACAACAATCGGAGGCCAATTTGCATTAAACTTGAATCTGTTTTTGGTCTAGCTACTTAAAACACATTTTTTTTTTTGCAAAATTCGACTTTATTCATCAATATAGTCTCATTCAAGAGCGATACAATCAGTCCAACGCTTTTCTAATATTTCTATACTTTTCTTGTAGAAGGATTTATCTTTGCCTTCAAAATAGGCCTCAATTTCGGCGATAACTTCTTCACTGGAGCCAAATCTCTTTCCCGCGAGCATTTTTTTGCGGTCTGCAAATAGATAATAGTAGCTGGGGGGCCAAATCTGGAGAATACGTTGGATGAGGAAGCAATTCAAATTTCAATTCATGCAATTTTGCTATCGTAACTATTGACTTGTGACACGGTGCATTATCTTGATGAAAGAGCACTTTTTTCTTGTTCATTCAGGGCCGTTTCTTTGCGATTTCTGCCTTCAAACGCACCAACAACTTTATATAATATTGCATATTGATGGTTTTCTCTTCCCAGCATGCTCGATGAAAATTATTTCACGCACATTCCAAAATACAGAGGCCAAAACCTTCCCAGCCGACTGTTGCGTCTTTGGTAGCTTCGCGTGGCTTTCACCGGCTGGGGTCCATTCAGATAACTGTCGATTTGATTCCGGTGTGTAGTGGTGGATCCATGTTTCATCCATTGTAATATCGCAACAGCGCTCAGAATCATCAACACGTTGTTGTTTTTGGTCCACTGTGAGCAAACGCGCATTTTGAACAAAGCTTTTTCATGCTCAAATGTTCATACAAAATATGATCAACACGTTCTTTTGATATCTTTAGGCTGCTTCATGATTTGTCGGTGCGGTATCGTTTTTCTCATTGGTCAGGTCAGGTGGGTTTCATTGAAATATAGGCGTTCGGCATGATACCGAATCGGTACCGAGCAGACCGAGAAAAACGATACCGCATCGACAAATCAGGGAGCGGCCTTAGGGTGTCAGCTATCTCACGCAATTTCACTTTATGGTTATCCAAAACAATTTTGTGGATTTTTTTGTTTTCCGGTATAACCACCTCATTTGGGCGTCCAGAGTATTAGGCATCACTTGTATCGGTACGACCGCGTTTAAATTCAGCATACCAGTAAATGATGAGTGATTTTCCAAGGGCAGAATCCCCGTAACCTTATCAAGCCATTGCTTTGCTTGAAAGGTATTTTTCCGAGGGGGGGGGGGGTGTGGGGACATCAGAAAACAGTGTTTAATCCACACACAATAATCGTCGAAATGTCATGAAATTTTGACACGTTTCGTTTGAAGGTTGGTACTTCCTAAAAATAATATGGATTTTTTGAAAAGGGCTACATCTATGTGTCAGACCTAAAACTTTTCAGCCTACGCATTAAATTTCAGTTGGTCATCATTCCAAACACTCAAGAACTTGGTTGAAGTCCTGTTGGAAATGGGTCTATGACTTGCAGTTATTTCAAATTTCAAAAGTAATTCTGTTTGTCATGTTGATGTTGAAACTGGGCGAATTTACGTATTAATAGGTATCCTTTTAGATTTATTTTATGTTTCGTTTAAAAACACTGCGTTACAAATTTAAAAAAAAAGTACCCACTTAAATTTTTCCTGTTTATTTATTCATACACACCCACTTATTAAGAATACATAAGTACTTTTTGTCTATCACGTACTGTTTTTTTAGATACGATAGTTAACAATTTTAAGTAAAATAATTAAGGTGTAAAGTACAGTGTACACGTAGCTTCATTAAATTTTCCAATAATTCGAATAAAACTGCTAAAAAAACTTATTATTAATACATTTGGACACAACTAAATATAAAATATGTGGTAAAAAGTTTATATTGTACATTAAAAGTTAAAAATATTTAACTTTTTCTCTTATGTTGGGAAATATCTTCTCGTTTTAAAAGCCAGCACATAGCTACGTCCCAACGACCTTGAGACCGTTCCTCAAGCCGTTTCACATCCTGATGAAATCGTTCCCCTTGTTCATCACTCACTGCTCCAAGATTTGATGGAAAAAAAGAGAAATGAGAATGGAGGAAATGAATTTTTAATGACATTCGGCCACCCATCTTTTTGTATGCTCTTAACAAATCGTTCACTAAGAGTTCTGCATTCTCGGCTCTATGATTTCCTAAAAAACCTTTCATGACGGCTTTTAATGATGTCCATGCGCATAGTTCTTCGTCATTTAGTGTTTGATCAAATTTGTTGTTTTTCATTAATAGGCGTATTTGTAGACCAATAAAAATACCTTCTTTCAACTTTGCGTCTCTTAATCTTGGAAAAATAGATCTTAAATATAAAAATCCTTCGCCATTTTTATCCATCGCTTTCACAAAATCCTTCATTAAGTCGAGTTTTATGTGTAGAGGAGGTAAAATGACGTCTTCGGGGTTGATTAAAGGCAAGTATTTTAGATTTGACTTCTCACACACAAATTCCGTTCGTTTTGGCCAGTCTTTGATCAAATAATGCTTATCAGTAGCTCTACTGTCCCACATGCAAAGAAAGCAGCAGTACTTAGTAAATCCACCTTGCAAACCAAGTAACATAGCTATTACTTTGAGGTCAGCGCACACTTCCCACTTAAAATTTTTGTGTTTAATTAAATCCAATATTGATTTCATATTTTCGTATGTCTCTTTTAAAACAGTTGAATAAGCCACTGGTATTGACGGATATTTATTACCATTATGAAGTAAAACTGCCTTCAGACTTGTTTTCGAACCATCAATAAAAAGACGCCATTCATTTGTATCATAGGGAATTTCTAACTCAGCCATCAAAGATACAATGTCATTACAAAAACATATGTTTTCTGAACTACAGTAAAAAGTTGCCATTTCTTTACTTCGTTTTCGTTGTACAGATATTTTTGTATCTGGTGCCATTCCTGTAGTCTTGATTCAAGTAATTCGGCTTGTCTAACAGACAAATTCAAGTGCCGTATCAAATCATTTAATTCCTGTTGTTGAATTATATGCGGTTGGCATAGATCACTTGAAGAGGGTAAAAAGTCTGGATCTTGGTTGTCAACTTCCATGTCTTGTCCATCGTTATTTTCATCGCTTGGTATATCTAACTCTTCAGTTTGACTTTTCTTAGGAGGCATGTCTTCACTATATGGTATTGGTTTTGATACAGAATTCACAGAAGGGTACTCGATATTATGCTTAATTTTCTTTGAAAATCCTCGTATATCAGTCGTGCAGAAGTAGCAATCGTTAAAATGATTACTAGGTTCGCGCCACACAGTCGGTACTGCAAATGGCATAGATGTTTTGTTTCCGTTCAACCACGACAGGAGAGTAGCATAACATGATACACAAAACAGTTGCGGAATCCAGGGTTTATCTTGATGTACAGTACGTCCAAAATATAGAAAATACGCAGTACATACTTTTTCAGATATTTTTTTCCTTGAGACTTGAGAATGTTCTGTCCACACACGTATTGTTTGGTGAAGTTTTGCACTGACGGCGACTACTTTTTTCAGTATTCATCTTTAAAACTGTATTATTACACTCTTAATCAGGTAATCTCAAAGAAACTAGCAAGAAATGAACATATCCTCTCAATAGATTATCTAGCGATTACATTTATTAATATGAACAATATGAGGGTAGGTTAAGAAAAGGTTATCGGTGTGCACCTTAAAAACAAGACGTGATAGAAATAAAAGACATCCACTGCTTATATACCATAACTAATAGGAAACTACAATAGAAATCAGTTTTTTTTGGGTACCAAAATCATGTCACGCAGTGAAATTACAATGAGTACGAGGCTGGTTTGAAAAGTCCGTGCAAAAATAAAAACTACTTATGTGTTTGGGGTAAACCTTTTTTATTTTTCGACATAGTCTCCTTTTAGGCTTATACACTTCGTCCAACGATGTTCTAGTTTGTTGATCCCTTCCGAATAATAGGATTTGTCCAAGTCTGCAAAATATCCATTAGTGTCTGCAATCACCTCCTCGTTTAAATAAAATCTTTGTCCCGCCAGCCATTTCTTCAAACTGGGAAACAAATAGTAGTCCGAGGGAGCCAAGTCTGGAGAATAGGGGGGATGTGAAACGAGTTGGAATCCTATTTCCATTAATTTTGCGACCACAACTGCTGAGGTGTGTGCTGGTGCGTTGTCGTGATGGAAAAGGACTTTCTTGTGGGCCAATCGCGGACGTTTTTCTTGCAGCTCGGTTTTCAAACGGTCCAATAACGATGAATAATATTCACCTGTAATAGTTTTACCCTTTTCCAAATAGTCGATGAGGATTATCCCTTGCGAATCCCAAGACAGTCGCCATAACCTTTCCGGCCGAAGGAACGGTCTTCGCCTTTTTTGGTGCAGATTTCCCCTTGGTAACCCATTGTTTAGATTGTTGTTTGGTCCCAGGAGTATAGTAATGTATCCATGTTTCATCCACAGTGACGAAACGACGTTTTAAGTCCTCCGGATTTTTCTGGAACAGCTGCAAACCATCCTTGCAACACTTCACACGATTCCGTTTTTGGTCAAGCGTGAGCAATCGCGGCACCCATCTTGCAGATAGCTTTCTCATGTTCAAATGTTTATGCAAAATATTATGTACCCGTTCAGTCGAGATGCCCACAGCACTAGCAATCTCACGCACCTTAACTCTTCTGTCATCCATCACCATATCATAGATTTGATCAATGATTTCTGGAGTCGTAACCTCCACAGGCCGTCCAGAACGTTCAGCGTCACTTGTGCCCATATGGCCAGTCCGAAAATTTTGAAACCGCTTATAAACTGTTCTAATCGAAGGTGCAGAGTCACCATAATGTTTATCAAGCTTCTCTTTAGTCTCCTGAGGCGTTTTGCCTTTCATAAAGTAACATTTAATCACCACACGAAATTCTTTTTCGTCCATTTCTTGAAAATCACTCGACTTCCTTGATTCGCACGAATGCCAAACACAAAGAAATAGACCAATATGGCTGAAACTTGGTGTGCGTTCATTCAAGAGATGCTACTAACTAAACATGACCACGATACGCGCCGGTGGTGCCATCTCTCGGACTTTGCACGGACTTTTCAAACCAGCCTCGTACATTTAAAACACTTTAACTTCATTGAAATTTTTATGTCCTAACGAAACTGATTTTATATTTTCCTTTTCGTTGGCATTTTTATGTCGTAATAGACTTGTAAACCTTTTATTTAAGAATTACAATACCTGCATTTAGATATTTTAATTTAACTGTAATTTTTATGTACTAATAGATGTTTATTTAAACTCTTCTTACGTTTGGTTTGAAAATGACAATGAATGCATTCAAACATTTCAACTTCACTGGAATTTTTATGTACTAATAGATGCTGAATTAAGTAACTTCTACGTTTTGATTCATAATTACAATGAGCACATTTAAACATTTTGATTTCACTGGAATTTTTATGTACTAACTGATGTAGATTTAAATTATTTTTATATTTTGATTCAAAATTACAATGGACACACTTAAATATTTCGATTTCACTTAATTTTTTATGTATTAATAAATGTTTTTTTAAATAACTTTTACGTTTCGATTCATAATAACAATGAGCACATTTAAACATTTTGATTTCACTGGAATTTTTATGTACTAATTGATGTTCATTTAAACTCGTCTTACGTTTTGTTTGAAAAGGACAATACGTGCATTTAAACATTTCAATCTCCCTGGAATTTTTATGTACCAAAAGATGTTCTTTTAAATTATCTTTACGTTTTGATTCAAAATTACAATGAGCACATTTGAACATTTTTATTTCACTGGAATTTTTATGTACTGATTGATGTTTATTTAAATTACTTTTAATTTTTGCTTCGTAATTACAATGTACACATTTAAACATTTTTATTTCACTGGAATTTTTATGAAGTAATCGATGTTTATTTAAACAATTCTTATGTTTTGTTTGATAATGACAATAAGTGCACTTAAACATTTCGGTTTCACTGGAATTTTTATGTACTAATAGATGTACATTTAAGCAATGTTTATGTTTTGTTTGAAAATGACACTCAGTGCATTTAAACATGTCAATTTCACTGGAATTTTTATGTACTAATAGATGTCTATTTAAACTATGCTTATGTTTTGTTTGAAAATGGCAATCAGCACATTTAAACATTTCGGTTTCATTAGAATTTTTATGTACTAATAGATGTGTATTTAAACTCTTCTTATATCGTGTTTGAAAATGACAATCGGTGCACTTAAACATTTCAATTTCACTGGAATTTTTATGTACTAACAGATGTCTATTTAAACTATGCTTATGTTTTGTTTGAAAATGACAATCAGTGCATTTGAACATCGGAGTTTCACTGGAATTTTTATGTTCTAATAGATGTCTATTTAAGCTATGCTTATGTTTTGTTTGAAAATGACAATCAGTGCACTTAAACATTGAAGTTTCACTGGAATTTTTATGTACTAATAGATGTGTATTTAAACTCTTCTTATGTTTTGTCTGAAAATGACAATCAGTACATTTAAACATTTCAATTTCACTGGAATTTTTATGTACTAATAGATGTCTATTTAAACTATGCTTATGTTTTGTTTGAAAATGACAATCAGCGCATTTAAACATTTCGATTTCACTGGAATTTTCATGTACTAATCGATGTCGATTTAAACTGGTTTCATGATTTGTTTGATAATGAGCGTATTTAAGCTCGTCATCTTCGGGATTTTTATACACCAAACAATTTGTTGTTGTGGTATTTTGAAAACTACATTGATCAAACTTAAAAATACGATCCTGTATAGATTTCGTATCATTATCAAGATGGTTTTTAAAAGTTTCCTGCCATATTATTTTATCGTCATCTTCGGAGACAGCAGAACTTCCCTGGTTTTCTCGGATAAAATAACTTGAAGATGCACTAAAAAAAAAACAAAAAAAAAAGTTTAAAATAAGACGATGTTAGTATAACTAAAAACCGGTCAAGTGCAAGTTGAACTTGCACAATTAGTGTTCCGTACGTTGATTGTTTTTAAAATAAAAAATTTTGTTAGGGTGGTATAAAGTGATCAGTGACTTCACAAAACACAGCCCAAATGAGTTTGTTTCCAATCTTTATTGAAAACTGGTGACCTTGATTTTTTTTTTTATATATACCAAATAAATTATTAAAGGTAATGCACTCGGGATAATTTTCGTTCAATCTATACCCCGTGGAGAATATTCTAGAATTTTTTCAAAATTTTTTGATCAGTACTTTTCGAGATAAGTTAGGGGACAGCGATTTTTTAAAAAGTAATACGAAGAAAAGTGTGCGCAAGTATTACATTATATATATATTTTTTACTCGTGTTTTCACAAGCTTTCATTTGACACCACACTCGATGACCTAGTAAAAAAAAAATTTTTTCACTTCCGATTTCAATCCTCAAAACGAACCCCTTAAGTCAAAATTTATGTTACGGTGGTATAAAATGATCAGTGGCTTCACAAAACACACCCCAAATGTGTTTTCAACAAAGTTTGTTTCCAATATTTACTGAAATCTGATGACCTTGAAATTTTTGTTTTTTTTTATGTACCATATAAATTATTAAAGGTAATGCACTCGTGATAATTTTCGTTCAATCTACACCCCGTGGAGAATATTCCAGAATTTTTTCGAAATTTTTTGATAAGTACTTTTCGAGATAAGGCCCGGGACAGCGATTTTTTCGCGAATTTTTAAAAATAATACAAAGAAAAGTGCGCCCAAGTATAATATTATATATATATTTTTTACTCGTGTTTTCACAAGCTTTCATTTGATACCACACTCGATGACCTAGTAAAAAAAAATTTTTTTCACTTCCGACTTCACCCTCCAAAACTAACCCCTTAAGTCAAAATTTAATTCTCAAAACTACATGGCTCTGATGAGGCCATCAATTCCTATATTATTACCAAATTTCACCTTTCTATGTCAAATAGTTTCGGAGAAAATCGGGTGTGACAGACGGACAGACAGACAGACAGACAGACAGACAGACAGACACCGAAGTGATCTTATAAGTGTTCCGTACGGAACACTAAAAAGAGAAAAAGATAATTTCATGGAAGCACTAGAAATAGAAACACAAAAAGTAAAGAAAAACCAAGAATTAATAATAATGGGAGATCTGAATGGGAGAACAGGAAGGAAAACAAAGGACAATACCGTAGGACCATTCGGAGAAGACATTACTAACGATAACGGAGAGAGACTAATAGAGCTGTGTGAACTAAACGGCCTCAAAATAACAAACGGATTCTACAAACACAAGAACATCCACAAATATACTTCGATGCAAGAAACACGAAACTTAAAATCAATAATAGACTACATTATAATTAAAAACGAGACCACTATCAAAATAAAAGACGTAAGAATAAAGAGAGGGGCAGAATGTGGAACAGACCATAGACTATTAATAGCAAATATAAAAGTAACATGGTACAAGACAATAAAGCAAAAAGGAACAATAGATAAAGAAAACCGAAATACTAATGAGATAACAGAAAAAGCAGACAAAGAAATAAAATACAAAATACACTTAATGCAAGACGAAACGATAAGAGACCTATACAGACGACGATTAGATCAAAAATTAAATGAATTTAACTACGACAACCTCCAACAGATGTATGACCACATAAAAGAATGCATCAAACAGGCGGCCCTAGAAGCATTAGGTAAAGAAGATAACGAGAATAAGAAACATAAAATTAGAATCTGTGAAAAAACCAAAGAATCTATAAAGGAGAAAAAAAAGACTATACGAAAAAATGGCTGAATATAAAATCAGAAGAAGATCTACAGAAATATAAAGAGAAAAATGCAGAAACGAGGAGGATGATAAACAAAGAAAAGAACGAGAGATGGGAAAAAGCGTGCGAACATGTAGAACAGTATATAGGAGGAACTAGCAGCACAGAGTCATGGAGAATAATTAAAACATTAAGGACCAACAATAGAGAGAAGATGTATATAGAGTATATCCCAGAAAGCGAGTGGGAAGAATATTATAAGAAGCTGCTAACAGAAGACAGACAAGAATTCCAGGAAGAGAACCCTGAAGAAGAACAGAACAAGGAAATAAAAGAGATAGAACTAAGCTATGACGAAGTAAAGAAGACAATAAAAATACTCAAAAATAATAAATCTGCAGGGCCTGGGGGTTGTGGTAAACGAAATGATTAAGTATGGGTCTAATAAATTACATCGAATGCTGAGAAACATGTTCCACAGAGCGATAAATGGAGAAAAAATACCAGAGGAATGGTCAAAAGCCTATATAGTATCTATATTTAAAAAGGGAGACCGCAGAAAATGCACAAACTATAGAGGCCTAAGCATAATATCGAGTATGGGACGTTTGTATGGAAAAATTATTAAAAATATCATAGAGGAAAATATAAAAGGAAAAATTGGAGAAGACCAAGCAGGCTTTACGGCCGGAAAATCATGTATTGACCACATATACACTATAAAACAAACAAAAAAACTGGCGAAGAATAGAGAAGTTCATCTAGCCTTCATAGACATAAGAAAGGCCTATGACTCAGTACCAAGACAAAGATTATGGAACGCAATGAAAGAAATAGGCATTGACAAAGAACTAATATACGCAGTAAAAGCTCTCTACGAAAACAACACAGTGAACATAAAAAAAGGACATTAAATAGGGAAGAAACTCCAAACATCAAAAGGCCTATTACAAGGATGCTCTACATCCCCCACACTATTCAAAATATACCTCGAACAAACATTAAAAAAATGGAAGCAAAAATGTAGAATGGGAGTCCCAATACGAGAAGTTACTTATATACTCTAAGTTTCGCAGACGACCAAGTAATCATAGCGCAAGATGAGGAAGACTTCAGTTATATGGTAAAAAAACTGAAAGAATACACTAAAGCAGGATTAGCAATAAACTTTGATAAAACTGAATATCTAACAACAAAGGAGGGAAACGTGGAGAATCCAGAAGTAGATAACGAAACAATAATCAAAGGAACCGATAGATTTAAATATCTAGGAACCATCATTCCAAAAAACGCAACATCAGAAGAAGAGATTAAAGCTAGATTAGGACAAACGCGAACATGCATAAGACAATTAAATTCGATCCTGTGGGACAAGCACATTACAAAGAGAGACAAAACACGCATATACAAATCAATAATACAAAGCAGAATGACATACGGGTCAGAAACATGGATGATCAACAAAAGAAATAAATATAAAATTAACGCGGTAGAGATGGAGTATTGGAGAAGATGTTGTAAAGTGACACGTATGGAGAGAATAACAAATGAAGAAATAAGAAGCAGAATGAACATTAAAGAGAACGCAATAAACACCATTGAAGAAAAACGATTAAAATGGTATGGACATATAAGACGAAGCGAGGATAATAGGTGGATAAAGAAAATAACGGAGTGGAGCCCTATAGGGAGAAGAAAAAGAGGAAGACCCAGACGATTGCAGAGAGACGATGTGGACGAGGCTATGGAGATGGAGAGGCTAACAGATGGCGACTGGGGAGATAGAAACGGATGGAATCAAAGGCTGAGAGAAGGAAGACAGCGTCAGCTGTAGAAAATCCTTGTTATATATATAGAATAACTATAACTATATTTCGCTGTTAATAAACAATTTATTAAACAAAAAAGTATCTTTTTCAATTTCTAAATGAAGTGAAACGAATTATTTTGTTATATGGCACTTATTTTTTATTTATCTGCTACTGCAGTTTCGTGGGTATGGCGTAATACTACAAACTAAGGTGGTTTATTTACGAATTATAACAAATTTCCCAGTACAATTTGGAATTACCCATCATGAAATTTTGGTGAACTTAAATTAAAAACTATTTTATTGCAAAGGGTTAAATGAAATTATTGTTAGCAAATCAGGTATTTTTTGTTAACAGTAAAAAGTTTTTTAATGTTATTTATGATTAAGGACGCATTTACAGGCCTTTAAAGAAGTTTTCGTCGAGATTTCAAGAAATGTTTTTCAATATATTCTTAAAACTTTTTATAAAATTCGTTCTTCAAAAAATATATCTAAAAACACTTCTAAAATACGCCAAACAGGGTGGAATTCTGAACACCCGCTTGATTATTTAAGAGGATTGTATCCTTATTTTTATTGTGTTTGTATATCTCCAGAGCTCCTAAAATATTTAATTTTCTTTCTTTTTGCGCTTTATGTAATACAGTCGACACTCTATATAGTGAAAAACCAAAATGTTGACCGAAATTTCACTATAGAAAGTTTTTCACTATATAAAGAAAAAATCCGTATATATTGCTATGTATGTATTTTATATTGGTAATCATTTACTTGTATTTTATAAGGTACAAGCAACAAAAAAAATTGCAAAATTGAATTATTAGAAAAGATTTTATTAAACATTTGAAAGTTTAAATAGTACATAGCATTTACAGGGCTAAATACATACATAAAGTCCGTACGTTATATCTTTACCCGTGCGTCATAGTTTTCAGGCCATATAACAGACGACTATTATATTATTTGTCTCTTTTCACCAATAAATCGTAGGTATTGGTAACAAAAAATATAATAGTCGTCTGGGATATTGCCTGAAAACTATGACGCACGTGTAAAGATATAACGTACGGACTTTATGTATGTATGTACTACATACGAAATAAAAAGAATACAAAATCTGTTAATACATATGTACATGTACATACTACGTACATACGTACTAGGAAAAATAATCAGTTATTTTCTTTTGAACATTACTTTTGAAAAATAATTGTTGCTCAACAAAATTCTCGCATTTATTCAAATGCATAAAGATTTGATCAGGTACACTTTCCTGGCCCCTGAGAGTAGTTCGCACAATGTCAAATGCATTTCTTATTTCATTTTCACTAAATTTAGCAGGACATTCCCCGGTTTCAGTTTCTTCTTCATGATCTTCTATACTTTTTATATCGTCAATTATGTCTTGGTCAGTTGGGAGATCTGTCGTGCCAACATCAATGTCGATTTCTAAGAAATCTTTAAGTAAAAAATCTGCGTCGACGGTAGCAGTTTTTTGTAGAATACCCCATTGCCTTTTTAAGGTAGCGAGATCCATTTCGTCTTCTTCCCATTCGTCAATTTTTTTCAGTAAAACCTGCTTTAGAAAAGCAGTTTTTGATAGTTTTCTGAGAAACATTTTCACTACATACTTTAGCGACTTCGGTTATACACTCTTTAAGGGTAATCAATTTTTGGACTGGAAGGTTGTTATCAATAGCATTAACAATTTTGTGAACAATTCTGTTTCGGTAATGATGTTTTATGTTTTTTATAATACCCTGGTCCATAGGTTGCAATTTGGAGGTCATGTTTGGTGGAAAAAAAGATCAATTCAATATTCCTTAATTTTTGACTTACAGTAACTGGATGTGCAGGACAATCACAACATCACAATCTTTCGCTTTTGGCTTTTCATTTTCGTGTCCAGTTCTTTGATCCATCTTTCGAACATCTCAGAAGTCATCCATGCCTTTTTATTATTGGCGTAATCTAACTCCAGAGATTTAACTCCTTTTAAACAACGGGGATTTTTGCTTTTACCTATGAGCAGTAATTTCAGTTTTTCTGAGCCATCCATGTTTGCTCCAACCATAAGTGTCCCCCTTTCTTTATTTGTTTTAACACCAAAACATTTATCACTTTTAAAAGCAAAAGTTTTATTTGGCAAACATTTAAAAAACAAACCGGTTTCATCACAATTGAAAACGTTTTTTGGCTCATACTTTTTCGACGTACTTTTTAAAACAGTTTCAGTCCAAATGTCACAGTCCTCCTGACTAACGCTTGCACTCTCGTCAGACACCGTCTTGAAAACAATTGAATTGCGAGTCTTCCAGGCACTCAATCACCCTTCACTAGCTTGAAAATTAACGCAGTTAAATTCTTTAGCAAATTGTAGAGCCTTTTGCTTTATTAAATTTCCCGATATTGGTACGTTTTGATGCGTACGGGCCACTTGAAACCATCGTAAAACTGCTTCATTTACATCCTCGTAAGTACTCACCCTTACTCGTTTTCGACTGCTTGCAACACTAGGTTTCTTGATGATACTGTCACGACTTTTTATTATCAGAGAGACGCAACTTGGAGAAACACCAAATTTTGCAGCAACATCAATTTTTTTGCAGCCCTTATCAACTTCCTCCAAAACTTTAATTTTCTCAGCTAAACTTAAACACACTCGCTTGGACATCTTACTTGATTCTTAAACAAAAAGAAACTGAACCTGAATTTGCGAATTACTAGGCCTCGACTATAAAATGGGTTTTACCCCGGGTTTCTATAAAATGGGTTATCCCCGGGTTTCTCACAGAAATCTACCTGTTTTATTGCCAACCATTAGGCGTTATAAACGCGTTAAGAACCTTTTCAAAAGAATGCGTCATAAAAATGGAATTCGTGCTAATGTTAGATAAAAATGGGAAACCCGAAATGGCCAAGATCTCAATAAATGCATAAAAATTTATACATAAAATTCCGGTAAAAAAATTTTATTATATAGAGTGTTACTATTTTACAGATTCACTATATTCAGGGCTTTTTACATAAAATTTCATTAAAATATTCTAGGTCTTGAAAAAATTGCACTATAAAGAGTTTTTCCCTATATAGAGTTTCACTATAAACAGTGTCGACTGTATTTGTAGATTATTTATGTCTGGAAAAATATGATTTGTTTGATGGAAGTTAATCTAAAAGATGTTTGGTGTTCTTTAAATCTAGTGTGACAGTACATTTTAAATTTCTAAATGAAATGAAACGAATTATTTTGTTATTTGTCACTTATTTTTTATTTATTATTTTACATCGTCAAGCGTAATACTACAAACTAAGGTGGATTATTTACGATTTATAACAAATATCCCGGTACAATTTGGAATTACCCAACATTAAATATTGGTGAACTTAAATTAAAATTATTTTATTATAAAGGGTTAAAAAAAGAAAATTTAGAGAAAGAATTAGATATAATCAAGAATACTGCCCTTAAGAAAAGATTTTAGAAAAAAACCATAGGTAACCTAATTAAAAATAAACAAAAACAACTAAATTTAAGGCATATTTAACCACACGTTAAAAACGATAAAAAACAAACTTTTTCCTCATTGTCATATTTCGGACCAATTTGTAATAAAATTGTATACATACTCGCAAAAGACAACATAAATATCGCTTCTAAATCACCCCAAAAACCCTCTTTTTTAATGTAATAGACAGAACTCATAAATACAAAGACTCTGGAGTTTATAAACTGTCATGTAATGAATGTAATAGCTGTTATATGGGCCAAACAGGGAGAAATTTCGATACTAGATTTAAAAAACACCAAACATCTTTTAGATTAAACAAAGAAAACTCTAACTTTCCTAACCACTTCCATCAAACAACTCAGATTTTTCCAGGCATAAATAACCTATAAATATTACATAAAGCACAAAAAGGAAGAAAAGTAAATATTTTAGAAGTTATGGAGATCTACAAACACAATAAAAATAAGGATATAACCCTCTTAAATAATCAAACGGATGTTCAGAATTCCACCCTGTTTGGCGTATTTTAGAAGTACATTTTTTTGAAGAAGGAATTTTATAAAAAATTTTAAGAATATATTGAAAAATATTTCTTGAAATTTGGAAGAAAACTTCTTTAAAGACCTGTAAATACGTCCATAATCATAAAAAAACATTAAAAAACGGTTAACAAAAAATACCTGATTTGCAAACAATTTCATTTAACCCTTCGTAATAAAATAATTTTAATTTAAGTTTACCAATATTTAATGATGGGTAATTCCAAATTGTACCGGGAAATTTGTTATAAATCGTAAATAACCCACCTTACGCTTGAAAATATAGAAAACCCACGAAACTGCAGTAGCAGATAAATAAAAAATAAATGACAAATAACAAAATAATTCGTTTCATTTCATTTAAAAATTTAAAATATACTGCCACAAAGTAACAGACACCTCATTTATACAGTATCTTTTTCATTTCCAAACGAGGTTTCATCATTTGTTAGCACTTTTAAACGAGACCATCACATGAATCTTGTTTTAAAGAATCACTAGTTTTCTTAAACTGTTAACGATTAAAAAAGAAATGTTTTCTTTTTACTCGTTATTATCGGAAAAAATGTTTAAACAGGTTTTTCATAGTAAACTGAATACAAACTGGCAATACTGTCCAAGTAACCTTCTTGAAAATATAATAAAACGACAAGATCAAAGATTGCGCGAGGTATCTTTAGGGATCTTTCTTCTTCGAGATTAAAACACTACATGGACTCCAGGAAGCACAAGCCAAGTATTTTTACCTGACCAGAGTCACTATTAATGTTGTTAGGGTGCTTGTAAATAACGTTTGATTCCCTACGCTTTCGTTTATAAAAGTTGGAAATAGACATAAGAACTTTGGTTTTTCTTAAATTGATGGTACGACGTGAGGAGTGTTAATGGTCAGGTACAGCCGATTGCATAGTGTATTTCTTTTTAATACATCGTAACAACTTTTATCTGCGGCTGGTGCGTCTAGCTCGGATCACAAATTCACCGGCCTGCCAGCCATGAGACCACGTTGTCAGAAGTAAAAGTAATACTGCCGACTAGTTAACAGAATGTACCCGAACTGTACATTTTATTTGGACACGACTATACAACCTGTATGTTGTCAGCGGTACAAGAAATATTGCCGACTAGTTAACAGAATGTGCCCGAAATGTATATTTTATTTGGACATACTGTACAACCTGTATGTTGTCAGAAGTAGAAGTAATATTACTGACTAGTTAATAGAATGTGCCCAAAATATACATTTTATTTGGCCACGACTGTACAACCTGTATGTTATCAGAAGTACAAGTAATATCGCCGATTAGTTAATAAAATGTGTCCGAAATGTACATTTTACTTGGCCATGACTGTACGTACAACTTGTATGTTGTCAGAAGTACAAGTAGTATTCCCGATTAGTTAAAAAATATTCCCGAAATGTACCTTTTTTTGGACAAGACTGTACAATCTGTATATTGTCAGAAGTACAAGCAATATTACCAATTAGTTAATAGAATGTGCCCGAAATAATACTGCCGACTAGTTAATAGAACGTAAATTTTATTTGGCCACGACTGTACAACCTGTATGTTGTCAGAAGTACAAGTAATATTAGCGATTAGTTAATAGAATGTGCCCGAAATATACATTTCACTTGGCCATGACTGTACAACCTGTATGTTGTTAGAAGTACAAGAAATATTCCCGATTAGTTATCTACAGAACTACATTTTATTTGACACAATTCTATTTCATTATATGTGTTACTTTAGCTGATCTGTTTTATTTTACAAAAATTACCGATACGTATCGAGTGGTAACTTCTTTCCTTCATTATTGTTGTATAATAAATAATAATGTTACAAAAAAGAAAAAACTATTGAATAATTACGTTTTCAAAATAACAATTAACTGTTTAACTCCATCTTGGTTTGGCAGCTTATCTTGTTCATTCCTCCCACGTACGGAGGACATTTACTTGACGTAAATTATGGTTGATATAAATCAGTGATTCCCAAAGTGGTTCAGGTGGAACCCCAGGGGTCCACGGGAGACTCGACGGGGGTCTACGTGGGCGTGAAAAAAAAATGGGGGTTCACAAGTTGTAAGTGGGGGTCCACGAAAATTTATCTGGTTTCGATAGTAAAGAACAAAAATGTTGGCTTGGCTTTACCTATCAATGTAGGCAGATAATATACTACTCAAAAAAATTAAGGGAGCAAAAAAAATTACAAATTTTTCGGTAATTTTTGACATGCTGTATTTCGGTGAAAAATGGTCGTATTGAGACTTTAAAAAAAGCATTTTGAAGCTTTAAGATTCTTATTTTCAGATTTTTTGGCTAAAATTTTTTAGGAGCTACGGTTCTCATGCAATCCTAACAGATAGCGCGAAAAAAATAATATTGCAAATATTTTGCTTTTTTTTGTCCACGGGCTTGAAAAAAAAATTTTCAGTTAGGCTGGCATATGGATCAGAGAGCCTATTTATTTAGCATTAATTTCCTTGTTTTAAAACCTCCTTTAATTTTTTTGAGTAGTGTATTTTAAGAAGGTCAGCGACTGTTACTTGTAAAAACTTGCATATTCGATATTCAGTACAATGCGCGTCGAGACTTGCAAAGCGCCGCCCGCCCGCAACGCAACCCGTTCAGACGTGCAAATGGACGAAATACGACTTGTGCTGTGCTTGCAATCTTGTATGAACTTGTTTGATTCTTCACCAATATAAATACGAATGCCAAGGACAAACGTTACTCATTTGTTTCCGGAATTTTGAAAAGAAAAGTATGAGTGAATCGATGTCAATGTTTGCCAGTGCCGGAAAAAGTAAGTACCTGTCTATTTGTTATTCATACTTTTATTTTATATTGTAATAATATTATATTTGTTATGGTTGCGTGTAGTAGGTACGTAATAAAAATTAAATACTGAACAGGGCCATTATTCGATACTTCTATAAAAGAACAGAAAGCCGAGAGAGATTGAACTTTTAGTACTTTTTATTATAAAATTATTTATTTATCCGACTGTGGGGATTCACTAAAGGAGAGATATATGATTGACCTGCATGTTTGTACATATTTCAGTGCCCTCGTAGTTGCTAATGCTAAATGATGAAAAATATTTTCATAAATTGTACGTGTCTTTATGTACCACTCGTAACGTACATCAAAGTAATAAATAAATCATTAAAATCGCGGAGTTTTGATGTCAAAATATTCTTTAAAAGTATTTTCTCTCGAATTTACAGAAATGTATCAAAATATAATTAATCAAAAAATATTTTATATTACATTAAAATAGGTTCAGCCGTTTTGTGAAAACCTCTATATGCAGTTTATTGCTTTTAATAATTAAAATCGGTTTTGCCGACGGCATTTTGGTTTTTTTCATTGCAATAATTAATTAATCCTATTTTATTCTGTTAAAATAGCCATATCCTGTTAAAGTCGCCTTATGATTACTAAAACAAACATTTTTTTCTTTACAGGTAGGTAACTGATACGAAACATGGCTGAATCTAAGAAGAAATGTCTACAGTACAGTGTTAATTATTTAAAATTTGGTTTTCTTCCATCAAAGGCAGACAAACGATTGCCCATATACCTTTTATGCAATAAAGTTTTAAGCAATGACTCTATGAAACCATCGAAGCTCGAAGATCATCTAAGAAGGTATCATCCTGATAAAATAGATAAAGATTTAAAATATTTTCAAACATTGAAGGAAAAATATGAAAAGAGACCCACCATGCACAGTATGTTCGCTTCAACGTCTCAAAGTAACGATGATGGCTTGCGGGCATCTTACAATATCTCATTGCTTATAGCGAAATCTGGAAAACCGCACACCATCGGAGAACAGTTAATTTTACCCGCTGTTGAAGAGGTTTTAAAAACTGTTCTGCACAAACCTCCATTTGACGTACTCAAAAGAATTCCTTTAAGTAACAACACTGTACAAAGACGTATTGATGAAATGAGCTCTGATATTGAAAGCTTCTTGTGTAATTATCTGCAAACAACTCATTTTTCTATTCAACTGGACGAGTCAACTTTACCTGGTAATGAAGTATTATTCGATTTGTTATGGACGAAGAAATCCATGAAGCGCTGCTATTCGCGAAAACTTTGGAGACAGACAATAAAGGCGAATCAATATTTAATGTCCTGAGTGATTTTTTTTAAGGAAAAATCGATTCCATTTACAAACATTATTTCGGTGGCAGCAGATGGAACTCCTGCCATCTTCGGGCGATATCGTGGGTTTATAAGCCATCTTAAAAGAATTATACCAGGAGTAACTGCAATTCACTGTGTCATCCACCGACAACACCTGGTAGCGAAACATTTGAGTGATAGATTGCACCAATTGCTTCAATTTGTGATTAAAGCAGTTAACAAAATAAGAAGCAATGCGTTGAATACCCGTTTATTTGCACAATTGTGCGACGAAAATGATGAAGACTTCCAACGATACATACTGAAGTACGCTGGTTGTCGAAAGGTGTATGTTTAACAAGATTTTACTAACTTTTTGAATCAGTTTTAGAGTTTCTGGAAAGTAAAGATCCAGATTTAAAAGAAAACCTGATCAAATTGAAAGCAGACATCGCGTATTTGACAGATTTGTTGAAAAAATTGCAGTTACAAGGAGACAGCCTAAATTTAATAAAAACAAAGGGTGTAATTTCGGCTTTTCTTGGAAAATTGAAATTTATGAAGCAAAATATTAGTATGATGACTTCAAAAATAGATTTGAAGATATTCTGATGATGGAAATACCACCATGGATCATAAAGCCAATTGATGAAGCGGAAGTGGCGAATGTGGTATTACAAGAGGAGCTACTCGAGCTTAGCACCAATGAGGAGCTGAAGGTGAAATTTGAAAAAGGCTATCAAACATTTTGGCTGCAGGCAGAAATACCCTGGGCTGTGCGAAATTACGAGAAAACTTTTGATAGCGTTTCCCTCGTCATACTTTGTCGAAAAGTTTTAGTGTCGTTACAAACCTATTAACAAAAAAAAAGGAGCAGATTGAACATCACAGAACGGGGAGATTTGCGGCTATTTCTTACAAAACTGAAGCCAAATATTGATAATTTGCTATCAATCCATCAAGTACATCCCTCCCATTAAAATTATGACTATTTTTCTTTAATTGTTGATTTGCATTGTTGAAGTTACGGTACGTTATTAATGTTTAATTTAATTCTATTAAGTCTGTAATCATAAATATTATTTTAATAAATAGAACACAAGAAAATATATTATTTTTTCTTTTTATTTTTTACTACTCCGAATTTAGGGTTGGAACTCAGCCACGACGCAAATTTCCATCGTTAGATCTAATCTTCACATTTTTTTGACGAGTTTTGGGAATATGGTAGAAATGTAGCAGCAGGAGGTCCACCGAAACCAGTAAAATTTTGAGAGTGGTCTACGAGAAAAAAAGTTTGGGAACCTCCGATATAAATAAATAAATAATTTTACTGATGCGTCCAGGATATGAAATACCCGCCTCGAATACTTATTCGGGGGTTGCTTTGCCGGGAGGTAAAAACAGGTTTCTATAAAAGAACATTTAATCGAAAGATTAAATAGAACTGTAAACTAGCCCGTTATTGTGCTGGCAACCCGAAACATACAAATTTAGATTAATTCTCGTTCTGACATGAGCTTTTACAATTTCAAACTTAATATATAAAAAAATTTGCACTTGTAGTTATTGCACTGAATATACTTTTAAGTTACATTGATTTTTGAAGTTAATCTTGTTACTATAAAACCAAAACTAACTTTTTAAATAGGTTACAAATTGTAAACTTGAACTTTATTTCCAATATCTCTTTTTCACACTAAGCCAACTCTTTACAACCCTTAATACACTTACATTTCTTCGTCCTTTATGTCCAACGTTTCAGATTTAAGTGAATTAAAGTCCTCATAAAATGTATCACTGCTTGTTATATCGTGTTTCACTTCGCTAAAAACAAACAAATTGTTACTTGCAACAGAAATACAAATTACATTAAATGACCATGAAAAAAATTAATAAATCATGTGATCCAAACAAAAAGTGCAATCTCAATGCTTCAGGCAAAACAAAAACCTATATTAGCATTTTTTTAAGGTCTGCGAATAGATAATAGTTGCTGGGGACCAAATCTGGAGAATACGGTGGATGAGGAAGCAATTCATGCAATTTTGCCATCATAACCATTAACTTGTGACACGGTGCATCGTCTTGATGAAAGAGCACTTTTTTCTTTTTCATTTGAGGACGTTTCTTTGCGATTTCTGCCTTCAAACGCACCAATAACTTCATATAATATTCGCTATTGAAGGTTTTTCCCTTCTCAGCATAGTGGATGCAAATTATTTCATGCGCATCCCAAAATACAGAGGCCAAAACCTTCCCAGCCGACTGTTGTGTCTTTGGTCGCTTCAGGCGGTTTTCACCGGCTGCTATCCACTCAGCTGACTGCCGGTTTAATTCCGGTGTGTAGTGGTGGATCCATGTTTCATCCATTGTCACATATCGCATGAAAAAATCCTTTTTATTGCGCTTAAACAGGTCCAAACAGCGCTCAGAATCATCAACACGTTATTTTTTTGCTCCACTGTAAGCAAACGCGATACCTATTTCGAACAGAGCTTTCTCATGCCCAAATGTTCATGCAAAATATGACCAACACGTTCTTTTGATATCTTTAGGGTGTTAGCTATCTCACGCAATTTCACTTTACGGTTATCCAAAACAATTTTATGGATTTTTTTATGTTTTCCGGTGTAATCACCTCATTTGGGCGTGCAGAGCGTTCAACATCATTTGTGTCTGTACGTCTGCGTTTAAATTCAGCATACTAGTAAATGATGAGTGATTTTCCAGGGGCAGAGTCCCTGTAACACTTATCAAACCGTTGCTTTGCTTGAACAGTATTTTTTTCCCATCAAAAACTTCTAGTCATTGCATAAAACATACCTCTAAGTTACATTGATCTTGGAAGGTAATTTTGTTACTACAAAGTTAAAATAAACCTTGTTAATAGGTTTATAAATTGTAAATGAACTAACTTGACCTTTATTTCCAATTTCTCTTATAACTCTATGACAACACTTTTTAACTGTTAATACACTTACATTTCTTCGTCCTTTATATCCAATGTTTCAGATTTTATTAAATTAGGGTCCTCATAAAATGTATCACTGCTGGTTCCCTCCTGTTTCACTTCTCTAAAAATCAATAAATTACATTAAAAGACCATTAAAGAAATGGGTAAATCATGTGAACCAAGACTAAAAGGGTTATTTCACTGATTCAGGCAAAACAAAAACCTACTTTTGAGCATTTGCTCAGCTGAAAATGACACAGTACTACATGAGGTGAAAAATCTCGAGATTTTGGAAGAAAAAACAATGTTTTTGGCAAAGATCAATCTTGTTCTTCAACACAATGTTCAATCTTCTAACGTTTATATATTTTCTATATAGCAGGATTTTTTGAGCTCTCTAAAATAAGTCTTCTTCAACTGACCCAAATTTCTTTCGCTGGAGCTACTTTTACAAATTTGGAAAGAGGTAATAATTTGGGAGCCAGATCGAGTGAATATGGCGGTGAAAAAGCAATTCATAGCCCAATTGGTCCAATTTCACGATCGAAATTATGGAGTTGTGAGCTCGTGCATTATCTCGGTGAAACAATTCTTTTTTTTCGCTAAATGCGGCCTTTTTTTCTTGATTTCACCATTCAAATGGTCCAATAAACCAATATAATAATCTCCGATGACCGTTCGCCGAATCTCAAAACAGTCGATCAGTATTATTCCAGCTGATGTTTGTGTTTTAAGATGCTTCGGTCGACATTCATGAGGTTCTAGCTACTCCGCGAACTGCGTGTTGGGCTCGGGCGTGTAGTAGTGGATCCATGCTTCGTCCATTGTTACGAATCGCCGCAAAAACTCCTTTGGATTACGCCGAAACAGTGCCAAACAGCGTTCTGAATTTTGGACACGTTGTTGTTTAACAGCGATGTTATACAACCGTGACAGTGTATATGTACAATGTAAAATCTAGAAATGTAACGGGTAGTACATTTTAGGATCCGGCAAAACTGGGTTCCCAGCTAGGTAGGATCCGGCAAAACTAGGTACCCGACAGGGTAGGATCCGGCAACATTATATTAAGCTCAATTTGCCTTCTAACGCTGCCAACCTTGGGTAATTTTTTTACGATTTGGCAATATTGTTAAGACGCGTAGGTGCTTAAATTAGCACCTACGCGTCTAGTTGCTTTGTGTGAAACCCCGTAATTACACTGAAAAGAAACTACTAGACAATTCTCAAGTTTAGAGAAGCCAAGGAGTTCTGAAACTAAATGACACTGTCGGTCAGAAATAGCTACTTGTTCCTTTTCTATAGCTACAGTTCCTGATTTAACCTAAAAATTTTAGTATGTCCAATAGATGTGTACTCCCCACAATTCTCAATCCCTTACTCTAAACCTTTCTCTTTATAATGCTTACATACCTTTCTTCGTCTTCTTCATCTTTAATGTCAATCTCTTCACTTTTTATTAAACCATAATTGTTGAAATCATTGTTTATTTCCTTCTGTTTCACTTCACTAAAAAGAATAATCTTCTTAAAACATATGGATAAGAATGAGTTTAAAATTACAAGTTTTCATAAATATAAGGAACAATTTAAATATACATTCGAGAACACTAGAGGTAACAGATCAATGATAGATTATGTCCTAACAAACAGAGAAATACATCCACACCATATATTAGACGTAAGAAGCTTGACATCACCAAACGTAGGAAGTGATCATAATTTAGTTATGTGTAAACTAAGATGGAACATAAGAAACACAAAGCAACACCAAAATAAGGAACTGGAAACAAAGATAAGAATAGAAAATCTACAAGAAGAATCAACGAGAGACCTGTACCAGAGAAGACCGAAAGAAAAGAAAGGAAGCTATCTAAAGTACAGGTCAATCAGGACAGATGAAGCCTACCAAAGATATAAAAGAATACGCACAGAAACCCACGAATTAGTAAGAAGAACAAAAACGAAATACTGGGAGAGATACACAAAAAAATTAGAATCAGACTTCTATGGTCAACAAAAACAAATTTGGAGATTCATAACATAGCAGAGAACTGCGATGAAAGAATTAATAGAGTATACACACGTAAAGAAAGGAAGGTCGGTGACATATCTTACACAATTATACAAAAGGGAGCAGAGTAACACACTGCCACAAACACCAGAGGTAACAATAAACGAAGAAACATGTATAACAGAAGAAGAGGTAATAGAAGCACTGAAAAAATTAAAAAACTATACTAACAGATCTATAGTTACCAATTTCGCCCTTGTCACCCTTTTTAAATATCGGGATAAACTTACCCTCTTCCCATTTTGTGGGATAGATACCTTGTTTGCGATTTCTTAAAAATAATACAAAGAAAAGTGTGCGCTAGTGTTACATTATATATATTTTTGACCTTGTCCTTTTTCAAGTTTTTATTTGACATTTTACTCTATGACCTAGTAAAAAAATTATTTTTTCACTTCCGATTTCACCCCCAAAACTAACCCCTTAAGTCAAAATTTAACTTTCAAAACTACATGCCTTTGATTAATTCCTATACTAATACCACATTTCAACTTTTAAGTAGTTTTGGAGAAAATCAAGTGTGACAGACAGACAAATAGACAGACAGGCGGACGGACAGATGGACAGACACCAAAGTGATCTGATATGTGTTCCATACAGAATACTAAAAAGTATTGAATCACCTGTTTCAATATATGCAGTGAATTTCATAACACGATTTAGATCACAGTCAAAAGAATTATTCGAATCAGTTCGTAGTTAAAAAGTTACCTTTCAGCTTTTCAAAGTTGTCAGAAAAAAAGTATTATGTGAAACCAAGTAAAAATAAAGTTCCTTAAATAGATGACAGGTGGATAAGCCTATATATCCCTATACCTGTCTATTTAAGACCAAAAGGTGAATATGCAGGCAAGCAACCAGCGAGTAGTTATTTATATTTATTATAAATATTTTTATGCGGCTTCTATATACATAAGAATTCAGAAACATAGCTCACTACAATAAATACTTTTTTATAGCTTATTATTGGCTTACAGTTCTAAATTAAATATTTGCCAACTCCTTGTAACTTCTAAAGTGCTTACCTTTCTTGATTACATTCATCTTCTATGTTGAAGCCTTCAGTTTTTATTGAATGAGTCCACGAAAAGTATGTCATTTCTTGTTTCCCCCTGTTTTCCTTCACTAAAAAGATCAAAAACATAGAATTATTTTAGAATAGAAATTTTAAAAAAGACCATAAGAATAAAATAACTTCATCAGGGTAACTAACCAATCAGCTATTGATATTTTAAAATGATTTAGTTTAGAAACCACCCTGTAAAATTTAAGACACATATACTGAGGAAATATTCCTACTAATCAGCTATATTTTTCCAGAGAAAATGTTAGTTACTCATTCTAAATGATGCCACAACATACAGATGAGAGTAATAAAGATCCACCAGTAGGAAGTATGGTTAGTTACACTACACACATGATATTACTGACAATATAGTCAAATTATACAAAGTTCTAACATTTGTACAATTCTCAACACTTGTAAGAACATTAAAGAATATTTGAGAACATCAAAAAAGACAATTGGTATGCAGTATGCATAATGATACTTGAGTATGGATCAGTGCTTGTTCCCTCCTGTCTCAATTCACTAAAAAAATTCAAGTTTCTTTCAGAATAGCAATTATATTAACAGAGAGTGGGAGAAGGAGGTATATCATATGAACTGAAAGTTTCAGTGCAATAGGCGTGATGACAGTAACAATAAATCACTGAAATTATGACTTTACAACATGAAATAAATTAAAAAGTTTCTAAAAAATGTTCTTATTTTTATATTAAAAGTGAGATTAATATTATTTTTTGTTAAAATAAAAATTCAAAATACAGCAATCTGCCATGTTATGTGGAACACCAATTAGAGTAAATGACATCACACCTAAGTAAAGATTATTTCGGTCGAACTTCTCGTGTTAACAATAATCTCTGCACCATTTATCAATTAACTTGGGGTTTTTTAAACTATCGAGTTGCCTAGTTTTGTATTACAAAAACTAGAACCAAGAAACGTTAGCAATGGAAGACGGATTTATCAAGGTAAATAGCTCTAATATATCTAGAATTGATTTGTTGATGCTTGGAGAGTTTCTTGCCTCAAAGACTTTTGCTCAGTAGAATTTAGAAATATCAAAACTTCTATGTAGGTATATAAGTAATCTGTATTAAAACTACAATTTTTTAAAACTCAAAAACCCATAAAAACAGCACTTTATTTCAACATCATGGTTTTATTAGTTTTAGGTTAGATATAGAATAGATACTTATCAATAAACTTTCATAAATTTAAGTGCTATCACTGCACTTACTTTTGCATCTGTTTATACAGGACACATTTGCTGGCAATAGAATCTTAATAAGTCCAAAATAATAGGTGTGATAATAGACAACTACCTTGTTTTCAATCACAACTAATTAAATAAACTTGTAAGTAGTTTAATGTTTTATTTATTGTGTAAAGTAACAAAATAAACATAAAAATATTCACTTTAGTTTTGCTTGAAAAAAGAAATAAGTACCTGAACTTCCAGTCTTTCCAGGTTCTAACTGTTTTGTAACTGTACTTCTTTCTTTTAAATCTTTTTCACATTCTTCAACTACCATCCTTCTTTGTTTCTTGAGAATATATGGTCGTTCTATAGTGTTAGATGTTCGTTTCCTTCGATCGGATTGGCATTCAAATCTTGTGGGAATACACCCTGGGTTCATGCGCACTTGTGACACTGAACCCATCACATGGTACTGAATGTAATTCTCCATATCATTTGGCAACTAGAACAATAATAAAGTATCCATTAAATAAACAGTAGTGGATGATAACATTAAAGAAATAAAACCTAACCTTAATAGTGATGTGACTATCTAAAGGTAGTATTTAGATAATTAACAATTTCTCAAACAAGATTATTACGACACACCTCATTTATAATAATAAAATATTAAGTTAAAACTTACATCAAAATGGTCTTCACAGAAATAAATTGAAGAATTTTGAGAAATAACTGCTGGGTCTCGCCGTGCAAGAGTTAGCCACTTATTTCTTATTGGTTTCTTGTTTGGAACGTAAACAAATAACTTGTTAGGGGTTTTTATCGATGTGTTTTTACACTGAGGGACCGCACACCACTTATATACTTTAGAATTCATTGTAAACACACAAAATAACAAAATTATTGAATAGACACTGTAAACTTCACTGTTGTTGACATGGAGTTGACAAAGGCGTGACGTCACGAGCAGACGCCATGACACCTGCGAGCGTTTTGGCATGAAATTCAAAATTAGTTTTGAAAAGGCCAATTGTATGCTAGGAAACCTCTAATTTTCCCAGAAATATATATTTTTTTGGAAAAAGTAGCTCTGTAAGAACATCGTGGAATGGTTTTTTCAAAATTAGTCATCATGCCTATCTACTAAAAAAATTTAGGTTTCTTTTAAAATAGCAATTATATTAACAGAGTGTGGGAGAAACAGGTATATCATCTAAACTGAAAGTTTCAGTGCAATGTCGGGTCATGTACACTAGATCTTACATTCCTTCAATATTTTCGTTGGCAATTCCTATGGGAAAATTCCATAAAACATAAATTGTGATTTTTAGTATAATTTCTATTAATATTTAAAAAAAAAAAAACACAAATAAATTACGAAAATGGCCTAACAAAGGTAAACAATCTTTAATATACATGAACTAACAAATAACAAATTAATGAGGTTAGAATGATCAGCCTGAAATCTTCTTATATTTTTTTAGTCCTATTGTATTTATACATCACAGGTCAGGTAATAAGGTTTTTTTTTCGTATTCCATACGGAACATTTACGGGATCACTTCGGTGTCCGTCTGTATTGGTATCATACCCGATTTTATCCGCAACTATTTAATCTATAAAGTTGAAATTTGACACAACTATAGGAACTCATGTCTTAAACAGAGCCGTGTATTTTTGAAAATTAAATTTTGACTTAAGGGGTTTTGGTGGGTAAAATCGGAAGTGAAAAAAAAAATTTTTTACAGGTCATCGAGTGGGATGTCAAATAAAAGTTTATGAAAACACGAGTCCAAAAAATATATGACGTAATACTTGTACACGCTTTTCTTTGTATAAATAGTCAAAAACCGCGTTCCTCCTAGTCTCGAAAAGTACCGATCAAAAAATTTTGGAATATTCTCTATAAAGGTATATTGAGCGAAAATTATCACGAATGCATTACGTTTGATAAGTTATCTGGTATAAAAAAAACTATTTGATCACAAAAACGGTGAAGGTGAATGTAATCGGGACAAGGAGCTATTGCTTTAAGAATTTGTCGACAACGAATAGGTACTCAGATTTACATTTAAATTATAATATACCTGTATTTTTTAATAAGACTACATTTCTTACAATACGCTCGATTTATATTCCAATGATTGAATATATTACTCGAGACCTGAAATACCCAAAATTTCCCATATCGTTGCTTAATCCCTTTAACGTCTAATTATATTTTTTTTTTATTAGAGTGTAACTAGACATTTGTTTCGCCTTATGAAGGCGGGCGGGAATACGTACTATACTAAAATCCGAATTTTACGAAAATAACTCGAACAGCTAAAAAAATCTATAAATTGTTTGAAACGGGTGTTGTCTAAAAGGTTAATATCGCATAAATTTAGGGAGTCAGTTACTTATTTTTTCAAGAAATTTTTTTGTGTCGTGATACTGGAAATGTAATTCCAAATATGCCACAAACGAACAACATCGGCGATATTTTTGAGTGATGTGGTTCACCAGTGGCGGCGTCAAAAAATATTCATGTCATTTCTTTAGGGTCTTTTTCTAAATATGTACTTAATTTTTTCTATAAAGTTTTTAATTGTTCCAGGCACTAATGAAGGATCACCTCTGGAAACTGCTACTAATTTTGGATATATTCGGTTTCTGTCAACTCGCCAGTTAGATTACGCAATTGTCGCAAAAAAAGGTTTCGCGTGTTCAACCATCTGCGCAAACCTCAATTGTCGTTTAGGAATCACTCTTCACAACGTTTACCAAACCTTCTGAAATTAGATCCTCTATCGGACGATTCCTAGACCAACAATTTCAGATTCAGCAGCCTCAAAATGCCCGAAGTTCGTCTTCAGAAACCCAAACTGGGAAACTGTGTTCGCATGCTTCGAACTGTCGAACGTAAATTCCCAATTGTAAGTGCGGATATTTCCCGAAATGACAGTAACAGCTTTAGGCGTTTACGATCGAAATATTTTCTTAGCCTGTTTTTTTTAATTACGGTCAAACAGACTTAAAAGTGTATATATATATCGGTCTGTAAATTTAATAAATTTATATTGGGACCTTTATGGTTCATGTAAATTTCAATTGGTTCTAAACAATCTGGTTTTTTTTGCCCTTTTGTTCATAATGTAAAATATTTAGATTATTTATTTACACACATTGATTATAATTTATTCATTGCGTTTGAGAATGTTGTAGTACTACGAAATTGTAGTCACGCCTAGTGCAACTTTTTATACGTGTCAGTTAACAAAATAAAAGTATACTCTATAGGGTAGGTTATAACCTGCTTGTGTCTAGTGGTCTATTTTGTTAAAAGCTTTAGACAAGTCTGTGAACACCACATCAACCTGGGCCTTATTGTCAATAACACTTGATAAACATTGTGCAAAACATGCCAGATCGGTGGTAGATGACTATTCCCTCAAAAAGTCCTACGTATTGTTTTAGTGTTAGAAGCGGTTCAATTCTACTTATTGTGTAGTAAAATAAACTCTCAAAAATTTTGGAAAATCCACAAATTAATGAGACTGATCTGTAATTACATATTACACAGGGGAACAGCTGTTTTGGTGTCGAGGTTTTTTTTTAGCTGATTCTATATCAATTTGATGTCCGGAATTCAAATAACGTATTCATTTGTACCTAGGAGCTCAAATTTTTAAGATATACAATTTTAGAGAAATATAAGTTACATTATTGTAACTCAAATCCGTAAGTGTAGTAAACAAAAGTAGATACGAAATTTTTATTTTAGTTATACAAAATACAATATTATGTCGTACTTACAAACAAAAAAAAACATTGAAGAAATGAAATAGTCACTCAACACTTGGAAAGCTTCTTTTCCGCGACATTCTTGAATGTTTTTTTAAAACAGTCCCTTTTTAAACTCCAGCAGTAATCTGCCATCATGTGCATGTCCCATCTTCCTTGGTAGCGGTCCTCCATAACTTTAATATCTTGGTAAAATCTTTCACCTTGTTCCTCACTCATGTCTCCTAAATTTTCTGGAAAACGGTCTAAGTGGCTGTGTAAATAGTGTATTTTAATACTCATATTGCACCCTAAGGATTTGAAACTATTAAGCATCTTGTTAACCATTTCAACATAGTTTTGAGCTTTATGTTTGCCTAGAAAATTTTCTACAACTGCAACAAATGATGTCCAAGCTTCTCGTTCAACTTGATTCATTGAATTTATGAATTAATTGTCTTATTTGTGGGCCGTCAAATATCCCTGCTTTGAGTTTTTCTGTGCTCAACTGATGCATTTTTACCCCTATATATGCAAAATAAGACCCATTCTTATCAAGAGCCTTTACAAATTGCTTCATTAAGCCCAACTTTATATGTAACGGAGGAAGTATGATTTTTTCTCTTTCAACCAAAGCGTCGTTAATGACATTCTTTTCCCCAACGTCCATGTTTTCTCTCTGAGGCCAATCTTTTCTAACCCAGTGGTGTGTTTTGTCCCTACTATCCCAGAGGCACAAGAAACACGGATATTTCGTGTAACCACTTTGCTGCCCAAGAAGAAAGTTTACCATTTTTTAAGTCTACACAAATCATCCATTGATGTTCGTAATACTTTATCTTCTGCAAGACCAAAGCTATGGTATTATATTCTTCTTTCAGTTTCGTGGAGTGAGCTAGTGGTATTGAACCATATTTATTCCCATTATGTAGAAGGACACATTTTAAACTTCGCTTTGAACTGTCAATAAATAGGCGCCAATCATCTGGAATATATTCAGAAAGTCCCATTTCTTTCATGAGTCCCCTAATTTCGCGACAAAATACAAGATTGTCTTCTTGAGAAAAGAATGGTAGCAGATCTTTTTCTCTTGTACGGTAAAAGGTAATTTTGGTTCCTTGTTCCAGTAAATTTTTGTCGTTCAACCTAGAAGCCAGTACTTCAGAAGCTTTTTTCGATAAATTGAGATCCCTGGTGAGATCATTTAATTCATTTTGAATGAAGCGTTGAGGAACTGATGACGTCCCCTCATAGTCACTGTTAGTTTCATTAGCATCAGAACTTTTATTAGCATCAGAAGAGCGATCAGAGGAAAATATTCGTCATCAGAGATATGTGGTAGCTGATGAAATGTTGGAATCGGTATTTCATCTGAGTGCGGGATAGGGCGTATTGCCGAGTCTAAATTGGGATAAGTCCACTTACTGCAGTTATTTCGATTGATTCCATTAGTATTTACTAAACAGAAATAACAATCATTGAAGTGGTTTTTTGGTTCTCTCCAAACCATTGGTACGCCGAATTTTAGATATTTTCTTTTCCCGGTAGTCCACTGCCGTAAATGCTCTGTACAAGTTTTACATACGAGATGCGGGGCCCACGTTTTGTCCTATCACCAAGCTTAACTCCAAAGTATCCAAGATACGCTCGCTTTACAAAGTCAGTAATAGTTTGTCTGTTTTGTTGAAACATGTATTCTCCGCATATATAGCAAAACACATCAGGTTGATTTACACAACTTCTTCTTGAACTGGAACCTGAACTCATTTTAATTCTGTTCAATAACACAAAAACACTCTTTTCTTAACATAAAATAACACGCCGAATTCGATCTACTCTCATTAGTAAGAACGCACAAACTGACGAGACTTACCCGAGTTAGGTGATTAAAAGGGTCAGTTCAGGTACCTAATAGGCAATGGTTCCACTATTTATAGATTTACCTGGAATTTACTCAATTACAGACTGACAATAAAACCATTGTACCTACATTAATGAATATATAATAATTTTAGAACTCTCATAAATGAATATACTAAATAAAAACCACATTGGTAGATAAGTTGATGTATCTAAAAAAAGTAGAGCTGATAGAGAAAAACGGATTGCATGTATAGATTTAGCGTCCCAAATATAGTTAAAATCAGCTCTAAAATCCCAGGCACCAAAACAAAAATATTTTTTTGTTGCCCTGTGTTATCTTATCCCCCTTTTTAACACTCAATGATAAGTGAAAAATTTTTGCTAATGGTTTGGCTCGAACTCTGAAAGTATCTTTCACAGCTTTTCATTTGCTTAGGTTTTCACTTTTTTACTACATTTGCTAAATCCGCTTCTGTAAACACCGGTAAGCTGACTAGATTACACTGGCCTACATAGATTTTGGTGCCTAGGATTTAGACCTGATTTTAAGTATGTCTGATAAAGTGATGTCAAAAATGTTAATGGTTACTAGGTTTATTTTTAATGAAGCTGTTATCGGAGTAGCAACTCTGCAGCTCAGCGGTAAGGGTGGAGATGTAGCAGAGGATGAGGCATTTTCTGCTTTTCTGTAAGATATTGGTTAAATGATGCAAGACATTTCAAAACATTTATTTTGATTCTAAATAATATACAAAGTAAAACTGTTTATAGTCGTAAAGAGGCATTATGCGAAATGTTTGTTTTATAAAACAGACAAAATATGGTTTTATTTTGTAACACTAGATATGCATCCTATTAACAGAATTTTAATAAGAATGAAAAGGTGGTTTCTTTTGAATGTTAGTAATCGTTTATGGGCAAGGAACATCATTTGTGTTCGTTACTAAAGCCAGGAGAAAAATAAAAAAAGACCGAGCAATCGTTCATAGAATGTTTATAATTATATTTTTGTGATTTCAAACTTTTCTTGTTAAAACCTTTAACGCCTTTCGACCAATGTGAAACAAAATAAAATAATATTGTTTTGTTCCTGATAACATGTAACAAAAATATTGCATCTTAGTATCTGACCAACTAAATATAATAATTCCAAGTCCTAAAATATAAACAGAAAGATACGGTCGACCTGAATTCGATGTCGGAAAGCCAAACAGAAGATAGTCCATAATTATATAATCCACCTTATTATTCCATAAAACTAATTACACAAATATGTAACTTTGTATTTTTAAATTAACATAAAAACATAAAAATTTTGAGTTGTGATATATCTTTTCACAGAGGTTATGAAAGGATCAATTAAAACCGTGGTTCGATTGATTTTTAAAAATTTATTCGCCTACTATCATCATAACGACCCGAAAAATGCAGAAAATCATGTGTGTCATTGTCTTTTAATAACATATTTTATTAATAATTAAAATAATTACTCAGCAATTTTCCATTAGAAATTACTTAGTGGAACAGTTCCTGCCCCTGTTACTTTTCTGTTAATCAAAGATATATAATAAATTAACCATGTAGCCTAGTAGTCGGAGACAGATTTTGATGAAAAGCTCTCATTAAATGTTGAACTGATTTTATATTTTGTTTGAAAATTACAATGGTCCCATATAAACATTTGTTGGCATTTCTTTGTCATAACAGAATATTCGCAAACCTTGTTTTATATTTTGTTTGAGAATTACAATCACCTGCATTTAAACATTTTAATTTAAGGTAGTTGACTCGTAAATCCACTTCTCTTAAGAATTTGATGAAACTGAAATATGATGTTAATCTAAATATTTTTTATTTAATTAAAAAAACAAAAATTGACCGATTGCGACGTGAGATATTCATAATTAAAGTGCACATAATTAACGTGGCCAATGAAGTATAAAAAAGGCATAGTTTCATGTACCAGGTGTACAAGTATGAAATGCGGATTTTTTTTCTAAGAAAACATGTTAATTTCGGAAGAATGATAAAAAGTGTTTTATTCAAAGTATGCTCCATCACTTGTTATACATTTTTCCCATCTTTCGGGCAATTTGTGAATACCACGCCAGTAAAAATCTTCCCCTTTTGCTGCGAACTGCGTAGCCGATTAGAAACAGCTTGTTGTCTAACGCCCAATTGCTCGGCGAGTTGTTTTTGTGTTTGCGAATCATCTTCGTCCAACAATGCTTGCAATTCCACATCTTCGTATTTTTTGGCGGTTTTCCACGTTCCTTGTCTGCAACATCGAAGTCACTACTTTTGAAACGCCGAAATCATCGTTCACACGTATCTTGCGATGGAGCATGTCAACCATAAGCTTCTGGAAGTAATTTGTCTGATTCAAGAGCAGTTTGTTTCAAATGAAAACAAAAAATTAATGCTGTCCGCGAATGCTCTTTGTTCGGTATAAATTTCGACAAATTGAACAGAACAGCATAACATTATGCACACACGCTTTTCCAATTTATCACTCGTGCGCGTCTGACACTTGTTGATGGCACAACAAAATGGCGCAGTGTCAAATCTTTATAATACAAACTGCATTGGTGCACCATCTGTTGTCTGAAATCCGCATTTCATACTTGTACACCTGGTATATCTTAAGAACTTTTCTTACGATTTTTTTAAAAAACTAATATTTAGTAAAAAAATAGAAAAATTTTGAAATAAAAATAATCGTTTTTATCGATTTGTTAAAAAGATAGTATTTAAAAGATTTATATTTATTTATTTATTTATTTATTTACTGCACTTTACAGATTGATCACAGAGATCTTTCCAATTACAAAGTACTAGAACTTAAATTAACTTAATTTAAATATTACATAATAATCTACATACACTTAAAACAACGCACGCAATTTAGTTTTGAAAAGACTGCACTTATCATTAAATATATCTACACTATTCTGGATTCCATCGTATAGCATGCAAGCATTATACAATGGAGATCCCAGGTGATAGTTATTATGGGCTACATCTGATATATAGAAAGTGCTATGATTTCTTGTGGTATACGTTGGCACATTAAAATATAAGTTGGACAGAAATGCCGGGTCATCAATGAGACCATTCGCTACTTTGTACAAGTAGAACATGCAATATTGTTTTCTACGTTTCTCTAAGGTTACCATCCCATAGCGTTCGTGCAACAGTGTGGAAGAGATCATAGAGTTATATGAACCGGTTTGTTTATAATGCATGTAACGCATCATTTTATTCTGTATCAATTGAAGTGTTCGCTTGTGACAATTATAAAAAGGTGACCATACTATACTAGCATATTCTAATATAATTCTAACATAGGATATGTATAGCTGTTTTATGCAATTTGTACTTCTAAAATCTTTTGTGCTTCTGACAATTAAGCCATACATTTTGTTCGCTTTACTTGCTGTATAACTTACGTGATAGTTAAACGTCAATTTGGAATCAAAAATCACCCCTAAGTCCTTTATCTTATCCTCATACAAAAGTGGGACATTCTCAATACTATATGTAAACTTTATCGGCTTCAGTTTTCTAGTATAAGAAACAACAGTACACTTACACTAAAGTAAATCTTATTGTCAGTTGCCCATTTTGCAACGTTGTCTATATCATTCTGCAAAATCCGGCAGTCAGCAGGCGATCTGATTTCATAATAAAGTTTTAAGTCGTCAGCAAATAACAGGCAGGATGCATTTTTAACTACACCAGTGATGCCGTTGATATAGAGTAAAAAGAGCAGAGGTCCTAGGTTGGACCCCTGCGGAATCCCGGATGTAGGTGTAAAAGGTTTGGACTCATACCCCTTTATCTTTACTACATGTTCACGATTATAAAGGTAAGATTTTAAAAACTCAATTAAATTCACGTGGAATCCAAAATCCTTCTCCAGCTTATTCAACAATATCGCAAATGAGACCTTATCGAATGCCTTTTCAAAGTCTGTATATACAATATCCATTTGGCCGCGCCGATTTAAGACATCTGACGTTGCCTGCGTTACCGCTAATAAATTACTAATGACAGATCTACCCTCCATTTAACAAAAATATGTTTGTAAATTCAATAATTTTTCAATATTTTAAGTTAATATTATATTTATTTATCAACACTGTTACATATCAGTTGATAACAATATTAAACGTATACTAAAAAAACTGTTTTATAAATCTTCTCCGTAAAACTAAATAAATAATTAATGATACTAGTGATAAATAAACTATTGTAAACCAATTAATACTTTATTTACTACTCGCGTATCTTTGGTTACACGTCGTTTGCCACTGTCTTTTCGACGAGAAAATAATTGCACTATTTGTGAGCCTTTTCGGCCAGGAAAGCATTCTTTAAAAAGACACTGTGTTCGACAAACTAGCAATATGTTTAAATTCCTCAATAATGCAAAATTAATTATACCTTGAATTAAATGGAATCAAAAGGTGTACTATGGGCAACAAGTACAAAAGAAAAATTGTTGGAATGAAATTAATGCGTCCTTTAGTGTGATTGTTTTGATAAGTTTACCATATAAATACAGGTCGCCGTTAATATATTCTAAGCCCGTAACTTTAAAAGTGTGGTAATTAATCGGTTGCCTAGGCCTAATATAAACATTGAAACATTATTCAATATATTAGTTAACGCTCGAGGATTAATAATGTCACCAGTATGATAAACGTCTATCTGCAGTCCACAATTTGATTGATACTGTACCCCTTCATGATTTTGTTTATTTTTTCTTGTGGCAAATTAGCTCTTGATGCTCTTTGTTTTCTTATTTCTTGCCATATAAGATCTTGTTTTGATAGGTTTACCATATAAATGCAGGTCGCCATTAATATGTTCTAAACCCGTAACTTTGAAAGCGTGGTAATTAATCGGTTGCGTAGGCCTAATATAAACATTGAATATTTTATCCCCATATTTCGCCACTATTTGCAAAAAATCAGCTGTACTTAAAAATCCCGATGTTTCTAAATCGAAATACACTAAGCCACAGCCCTAAGATGTAACTGAAATATTATTCAGTATATTAGTTAACGCTTGAGGATTAATGTCACCAGTATGATTTACCCGTGGGGGGGCGGGATAGAATATCTCCCCCGGTATGTTCTGCCTGTCGTAGGAGGCGACTTAAAGAACACTCTAGATGGTAGATGCCCAGATCCCACCAGCATCGCCCGGTGTGATACCATCGCATCGGCGTAAGCTGCGTGAAGTTGCTTAACGTTTCGTGGCTGTGCCGATGTCCCGGTCTGTGGGACCAAATAGCATGATGAGGCACCTGGATACAAAAAATTCCGGAGGTAAAATAGCCCCCCGTTCGGATCTCCGGGTGGGGGCTGGTTCAGGGGCGTCGACATGCAGAGAACAGAATTTCAAAATGGATTTTTGCAACATACGAGGTTTAAATTCGAACATAAATTCAGTGCACCAACACCTGCAATCAAATAAACCTCATGTACTCGCTCTCTGCGAAACTAAGGTCAGTTCATCGACCAGCACAGTAAACTATCTTTATCCTGGGTACGATTTCTATTCCCGATTTAGGCGTAACTTTGGAATCTGTCTTTATGTCAGAAGCGACCTCTCTTGCCAACGAGAAGAGGCCCTGGAGCCCCCAAACTTTGATGTTATGTGGTTAAAAATAACGACTCAACCAACCACAAGGTTCGTCTGTATCCTCTATCGACCACCAAGTGATACAAACTTTAGAACACTTTTCGCTTCTCTTGCAGACACCATAGATCATTTACAAATTAACTATCCAAATGCCGAAATTGCCATCCTGGGCGACTTTAATGTCCATAACATCAACTGGCTTAAATATTCAAATACTACCGACGAACAAGGTCGTGAAGCCGAATCATTTTCAATCAGTTGTGGCTTGACTCAGCTTATTGATGAACCAACACGGATCCCTGATCGAGACGGAGAGTTCGCCAGTCTTCTTGATCTGTTTTTAACCACCAATCCGGAGATTTACACGGTCAGCGTAAATCCACCGTTAGGTTCTTCCGACCATAAACTACTTTCGACATCGAGTATTCTACCAATCAGTGACAGAGAGGCGCCCAAACCGCGCAAGATTTGGCACTACAAATCTGCTAAATGGGAAGATCTCAAGGAATATTTTCGAACTTTCCCTTGGTTGGACGTTTGTTTTCGATTCGACGACCCATCTGACTGCGCCAGGTAGGTTTCCGATGTTATTTTGGCCGGTATGGATGCTTACATCCCTTTTTCGAAGAAATGCCCTTCCAACGGCAAGCCTTGGTTTGACCTAAAATGCAAAGAAGCTGTTGCTTCTAAACATCTTGCATACCGACAGTGGCGTGAAGATCCTAACACCATAAATCGTAACATCTTTGTTCGTGCCAGGAACAGATGCAAAGAAATTATCGACGAAACCAAGGAGGTACACAATCAACGGATTAGAAACAAACTTCTCGCTTGTCCCGGCAATTCCAGGTCCTTTTGGTCAGTCGCTAAGGCAGTTGGTCAGAATTTCACCAAATCCACCATACCACCACTCACACGGCCAGATAATTCTATTGCAACGACACCTGTTGAGAAAGCGAACTTGTTGGCTGAACTCTTTGCTTCACATTCTACTGTCGATTTCCAAGGAAAAACACCACCTACTATTCCCATAGTGCAGTCAAGGATGCCCGATATTGTCTTCAGACAGCGTATCATAAAACGTATTTTGATGAAGCTAGACACCAAAAAGGCTTCAGGCGCTGACGGAATACCTGCCATAGTTCTCAAGAACTGTGCGAGGGAACTAACACCAGTTTTCTGTAGACTTTTCAACCTATCCTACAGAAAGGGAATATTTCCTTCCTGCTGGAAATGTGCCACAGTTCAGCCGATACCTAAAAAAGGCAAGAAGACTTTGCCAAATAACTACCGACCAATCGCACTACTCTCAATAATATCGAAAGTAATGGAAAAGGCTATCAATCAGCATCTTCTAAAATATCTTGAAGGATTCAACATTATTAGTGATCAGCAATATGGCTTTCGTAAAAATAGATCAACAGGAGATCTTCTGACTTATGTAACACATGTTTGGAACAACGCAATTGAACACTTTGGAGAATCTCGAGCGGTTGCTCTTGACATATCCAAGGCATTTGACCGTGTTTGGCACGATGGGCTGTTGGCTAAGCTACGTTCTTATGGTATGTCTGAAAAGTTCTGTTTGTGGCTCTCATGTTTCCTCAGAGAGCGTTCTTTACGAGTGGCAGTTGACGGATTTCTTTCTAGCACCTTCACTATCAACGCCGGTGTGCCCCAAGGTTCCATACTGTCTCCTACTCTCTTCCTCATTTATATTAACGATCTGCTGGAAAAGACCGAGAATCCAATCTACAGCTTTGCAGATGACAGTACACTTATCTCTTCATTCACTTTGAACGCTCGGACATCGACTACTCAGACGAATATCCGCAGACAGCAGGAAGTCATTCAACTTAACAAAGACCTGGAAGAAATTCTATCTTGGGGTGACAGTAACCAAGTGGAATTTAACGCTACAAAAACCCAGGCGGCAGTTTTTTCTAAAAAAGTTAACGTTGCAGAACCCGACATAGTTATGTCGGGGCACTCCATCCCTCTAACATCGTCACTCAATCTGTTAGGCGTTAATTTGGGAGCAAACATGTCCTGGCATGAACATGTTGCAGGCATAGCAAGAAGAGCTTCTCAAAAGTTGGGAATATTGTTTCGAACCAGAAAGCTTTACACTCCACAACAACTGTTAATTCTTTACAAAGCGCAAATTCGACCAACTATGGAATACTGCTCCCATGTTTGGAGCTCCGCTCCCAAACATACACTGCATTTGTTGGATTCTATCCAGAGAAGAGCTGTTCGTCTGATTGGACACCCGGAACTGACCGACGGCCTTGATTCGCTGGAACATCGAAGAACGGTTGGCGACTTGAGCCTATTCTACAAGTACTTTCATGGAAAGTGTTCGAAAGATGTGGCCCGTCTAATTCCTCCCAGAGCGGTGCATATTAGAAGTACACGTCGCGCTAATGCTTCACATCCGTATGAGGTTCAGCTTGTTACTCCTCGTACAACGCTTTTCAAGCAGTCTTTTATATGGAGAACATCATACCTTTGGAATGGTTTACCCAGGACTGTGTTTCCCACCGAGTACAATCTACAGCGATTCAAGAACAACGTGAATCGCTTTCTCCGCACACGTGTCGCTCCTGTAGCGCTTTAGGGACTTCCCTGTAGCACGTGTGCTAGACCTATAAAAAAAAAAAAAAAACGTCCATCTGCAGTCCATAATATGATACTGTACCCCTTCATGTTTTTCTTTATTTTTTCTCAGGGCCTCTTTATTTCTAACCAATAAATTTTTACCTTTTTTCGTTGCAGGCAAATTAGCTCTTGATGCTCTTTGTTTTCTTATTTCACCTTTTCTTGCCATATAAGATCTGGTATGTTTCCCCGAGGGTTTACTGATGAGCTTGCCTTTGCAAATTTGCCTTTATGTCGCAATTCATTATAATCAAAAGGCATTTTTATTTAAATTATATTTTTTTTTATTTTAAATGGAAGTAATACGGTCTAAACAGTAAACATACACTGGACTGATAGATGGCACCACCGGCGCGTATCGAGGTCATGTTTAGTTAGTAGCATCTCTTGAATGAACGCACACCAAGTTTCAGCCATATTGGTCTATTTTTTTGTGTTTGGCATTCGTGTGAATCAAGGAAGTCGAGTGATTTTCAAGAAATGGACGAAAAAGAATTTCGTGTGGTGATTAAACATTACTTTATGAAAGGCAAAACGCCTCAGAAGACTAAAGAGAAGCTTGATAAACATTATGGTGACTCTGCCCCTTCGATTAGAACAGTTTATAAGTGGTTTCAAAATTTTCGGACTGGCCATATGGGCACAAGTGACGCTGAACGTTCTGGACGGCCTGTGGAGGTTACGACTCCAGAAATCATTGATCAAATCCATGATATGGTGATGGATGACAGAAGAGTTAAGGTGCGTGAGATTGCTAGTGCTGTGGGCATCTCGACTGAACGAGTACATAATATTTTGCATAAATATTTGGACATGAGAAAGCTATCCGCAAGATGGGTGCCGCGACTGCTCACGCTAGACCAAAAACGGAATCGTGTGAAGTGTTGCAAGGATGGTTTGCAGCTGTTCCAGAAGAATCCGGAGGACTTTAAGCGTCGTTTCGTCACTGTGGATGAAACATGGATACATTACTATACTCCTGAGACCAAACAACAATCTAAACAATGGGTTACCAAGGGGAATCTGCACCAAAAAAGGCGAAGACCGTTCCTTCGGCCGGAAAGGTTATGGCGACTGTCTTTTGGGATTCGCAAGGGATAATCCTCATCGACTATCTGGAAAAGGGTAAAACTATTACAGGTGAATATTATTCATCGTTATTGGACCGTTTGAAAACCGAGCTGCAAGAAAAACGCTCGCGATTGGTCCACAAGAAAGTCCCTTTTCCATCACGACAACGCACCAGCACACACCTCAGCAGTTGTGGTCGCAAAATTAATGGAAATAGGATTCCAACTCGTTTCACATCCCCCCTATTCTCCAGACTTGGCTCCCTCGGACTACTATTTGTTCCCCAATTTGAAGAAATGGCTGGCGGGACAAAGATTTTATTCAAACGAGGAGGTGATTGCAGACACTAATGGATATTTTGCAGACTTGGACAAATCCTATTATTCGGAAGGGATCAACAAACTAGAACATCGTTGGACGAAGTGTATAAGCCTAAAAGGAGACTATGTCGAAAAATAAAAAAGTTTACCCCAAACACATAAGTAGTTTTTATTTTTGCACGGACTTTTCAAACCAGCCTCGTAGTATAATAAATAACCTATATTAACGCCACATTTATTTTCATTAAAAGTGTGTGCCTGCATATGACAGCTTCCATGTATCAAATACAGTCTCCGACAAAAATAAAATACTCTGCCATTGAGTATTTTAAACTTTTAGTATTTATTATCAGACTATACTTTTAGCTCCGATTAACTGTGATTTTTATGTACCAATAGATGTTTACTTAAACTTTTCTTACGTTTGGTTTGAAAATGACAATGAGCGCATTTAAACATTTCAATTTCACTGGAATCTTTATGTACTAATAGATGCCGAATTAAACCCCATTTACGTGTTGATTTATAATTACAATGGGCACATTTAAATATTTTGATTTCACTGGAATTTTTATGTACTAATTGATGTAGATTTAAATTATCTTTACATTTTGATTTAAAATTACAATGAGCACATCTAAATATTTTGATTTCACAGTCATTCTTATGTCCTGATTGGTGTCTATTTAAACTCGTTTTATGTTTTGTTTCAAAAGGACAATAAGTGCATTTAAACATTTCAACCTCCCTGGAATTTTTATGTACCAATAGATGTAGATTTAAATTATCTTTACGTTTTGATTCAAAATTACAATGAGCACATTTAAACATTTTGATTTCACTGGAACTTTTATGTACTAATTGATGCTTATTTAAATTACTTTTAAGTTTTGCTTGATAATTACAATGCACACATTTAAACATTTTTATTTCACTGGGATTTTTATGTACTAATCGATGTTTATTTAAACAATTCTTATGTTTTGATTGAAAATGACAATGAGTGCATTTAAACATTTTAATTTCACTGGAATTCTTATGTACTAACAGATGTGCATTTAAGCAATGCTTACGTTTTGTTTGAAAATGACAATCAGTGCACTTAAACATCTCAATTTCACTGGAATTTTTATGTACTAATAGGTGTCTATTTAAACAATGCTTATATTTTGTTTGAAAATGACAATCGGTGCATTTAAACATTTCAATTTTACTGGAATTTTTATGTACCAATCGATGTCGATTTAATTTGATTTCATGTTTTTTTGTTTGATAATTACAATGCGCGTATTCAAGCTTGTCACCTTCGGGATTTTTTAAGCCCCAAACAATTTGTTATTGTGGCATTTTGATAATTACACTGATCAAATTTAAAAATACAATCCTGTGTAGATTTCATGTCATCATCAAGATGGTTTTTAACAGTTTCCTTCCATATTATTTTATCGTCGCCTTCGGAGAGAGGAGAACTTTCCTGGTTTTCTTGGAGAAAATAACTTGAAAAAAAAAAAATTTAATCAAATGAAGTTGTGAACTAGACCCTTATTGTCCTAGCAACCCTAAACATGCAAATTTAGGTTAGTTCTCTTTCTGTCATATGTTTTTACAATATCATAAAAAAAATTGAACTTCTAGTCATTGTATAAAATATAACTGTAAGTTACATTAATCTTGGAAGTTAATTTTTTTACTACAAAATCAAAACCTTGGTAATAGGTTTATAAAGTCTAAATGAACTAACTTGACCTTTATTTCCAGTATCTCTTCTATAATATATATAAAATGCAACGTCTCTCTGTCTGTCTGTCTGTCCGTTAGTGACCTTATCACTGGAGAACCACTTATCCGATTTACGTACTTTTTTTTTAAAAACATACTTATGTTCTCTGGCCAGGTTATAGGCTATATTTTATTACGATAGGTAGCATAAGGAATGAGCAGTGACAATAATAGTGAGTGAAGTCGGAAAAAAGTTTGCTGCTAGCGTGTTCCCTTGCAATATACAGCCTAAACCATTAAATATGGAACTATATTATGTAGCAGAGAATATCTTTAATCTATAATCTATAATATATATAAAATGCAATGTCTCTCTGTCTGTCTGTCTGTCCATTAGTGCGTTTATCACGCGAGAACCACTTATCCAATTTATGTGACTTTTTTAAATTCATACATATATTCTTTGGCCAGGTTATATAATAATAATAATAATAATCTATATCTATAATATATATAAAATGCAGCGCCTCTCTGTCTGTCTGTCTGTCTGTCCATTAGTGCGCTTATCATTGGAGAACCACTTATTTGATTTACGTGCTTTTTTTAAAAACATTCATATGTTCTCTAGCCAGGTTATCTATATATAATATATATAAAATGCAACGTCTCTCTGTCTGTCTGTCTATCTGTCCGTTAGTGCGTTACGTACATATGTTCTCTGGCCAGGTTATAGGATATATTTTATTGCGTTAGGTAACATAAAGAATAAGCAGTGACGATAATAGTGAATCAAGTCGGAAGAAAGGCTACCGTTAGCGTGTTCTCTTACAATATACTGCCTAAACCATTAAATATGGAACAATATCATGTTGCAAAGAATACAATATATATATATATATATATATATATATATATATATATATATATATATATATATATATATATATTATATAATGCAATGTCTCTCTGTCTGTCTGTCCGTTAGTGCGCTTATCACTTGAGAACCACTTATTCGATTTACGTGTTTTTATAAATTTATACATATGATATGTTTTATATAATTCGATATAAGCCTAGATAATGGGAGATAAGGTGAGATAATGGGAGATAAGTATAAATAATGGGAGATAAGCAGAGATAAGTCTAGGTAATGTAAGTTATGGTGAGATAATGGGAGATAAGGAGAAATAATGGGAGATGAGCAGAGATAAGCCTAGATAATGGAAATTATGTAGAGATAATGGGAGATAAGGAGAAATAATGAGAGATAAGCAGAGATAAGTCTAAGTAATGGGAGTTATGGTGAGATAATGGGAGATAAGGAGAAATAATGGGAGATAAGGAAAAATATTGCGAGATAAGTCGAGATAAGCCTAGATAATGGGAGATAATGTGAGATAATTGGGGATAAGTATAAATAATGGGAGATAAGGAGAAATAATGGGAAATAAGCAGAGATAAGTCTAGGTAATGGGAGTTATGGTGAGATAATGGGAGATAAGGAGAAATAATGGGAGATAAGGAAAAAAAAATGGGAGATAAGGAGAAATATTGCGAGATAAGTCGAGATAAACCTAGATAATGGGAGATAAGGGGAGATAATGGGAGATAAGGAGAAATAATGGGAGATGAGCAGAGATAAGCTTAGATAATGGAAATTATGTAGAGATAATGGGAGATAAGGAGAAATAATAGGAGATAAGGGGAAATAAGGGCAGATATTTTATTACGTTAGGTAACATAAGGAATGAGCAGTGGCGATAGTAGTGAATCAAGTCCACGCGAGCGGAGCCGCGGGCACGGCTAGTTTTAACTCTATGCCAACACTTTTAAGACTTAATACACTTACATTTCTTCGTCCTTTATATCCAACGTTTCAGATTTTATTAAATTAAGGTCCTCATAAAATGTGTCACTGCTTTTTCTCTCCGGTTTAACTTCTCTAAAAATCAATAAATTATGCGTAATTTATAACAGAAATCAAATTACATTAAAAAACCATTAAATAAATGGGTAAACCATGTGAACCAAAACTAAAAGCGTAATTTCACTGGTTCAGGCAAAAGAGAAACCTGAATTCGAGCATTTACCAAGCTGAAAATGACACAGCTTTTTCGGTCAGGAATGCGTTTTTTTTAAAAGTTTTACTGTGTCCGAAAAACCAGCAATATTTTTAAAATCCTCGATCGTTGCAAAATGAATTATACTTTGAATTAAATGAAATGAAAACGTGCACTACGGGCAACAAGTACCCAAGATTTTGGAGAAAAATTTAAAAACTGTTGGAATGAAATTAATGCGTCCTTTAGAGTGATTGTTTTGATAAGTTATATAGATACGATATAAAATACAGGTCGCCATTAATATGTTTTAAGCCCGTAACTTTGAAAGCGTGGTAATTAATCGGTTGCGTATAAACATTGAATGTTTTATCTCGATATTTCGCTCCTATTTGCAAAATATTAGCTGTACTTGAAAATCCCGATGTTTCTAAATCGAAATACATTAAACCACAGCCCTCGGATGTAACTGAAACATTATTCAATATATTAGTTCACGTTTGAGGATTAATAACGTCACCAGTATGATAAACGTCCATCTGCGGTCCACAAGTTGATTGATACTGTACCCCTTCATATTTTTGTTTATTTTTTCTTGCGGCCTCTTTATTTCTAACAAATAAATTTTTAAGTTTTTTCGTTGCAGGCAAATTAGCTCTTGGTGCTCTTTGTTTTCTTATTTCATCTTTTCTTGCCATATAGGATCTTGTATCTTTCCCACAGGGTTTATTGATGAGCTTTCCTTTGCAAATTTGCCTTGATATCGCAACTGATTATAACCAAAAGGCATTTTTTATTTGTTTTTTTTGTTTGTTTCTGTTGGGCAGGGCGCATCGACAGCTAAGATCATTTAGCGCCCACTAGAGTTAGTTTGGTATAAATAGGTTAGACTATGAAGTTGAATTCTTTTAAGTAATTGGTTATGTTTTCTTTAAGTGGTGTGATATTATGAGGATGGTGATGTTGGATGGGATGCCGTGGGTGTCTCTCAAGTTTTGATGTTGAATGGATTTGATTAGATGTAACACTGATAAGGGGGAGTCACATTTAGGATAGAGTGGAGGGGAAGCCCTCTTTAATAGATGTACATGCGTGGAGTAGGTGTGTCCCAATGCCAGTCTTCTTATTATTACATTATGTCTTCGGTTCAATTCTGTGGAGTTAAGGGAGGAAATACATTGGTTTTGATGGGCCATAATTTGTTGTTGGGATTTTTCAAGTCCCATTTGAGTTGGAAGAGAGAGCTGTGTAGATGTTAAAGTCAGAGTAGTGATTCTCTCCCATGTTCATACTGCCCCTTTCTATGGCAAGTTTAGCAAGATAATCCGGTCTGTCGTTATGAGGGTTGCCTATGTTATGACAATCGGTACATTTAAACATTTCAATTTCACTGGAATTTTTATGTACTAATCGATGTCGATTTAATTTGATTTCATGTTTTGTTTGATAATTACAATGCGCGTATTCAAGCTTGTCATCTTCGGGATTTTTAAGACCCAAACAATTTGTTATTGTGGCATTTTGATAATTACATTGATCAAATTTAAAAATACGATCCTGTATAGATTTCGTATCATCATCAAGATGGTTTTTAAAAGTTTCCTTCCATATTTTTCTATCGTCATCTTCAGAGACAGTAGAACTTTCCTGGTTTTTCTTGGAGAAAGTAACTTGAAAAAAATAAATTAATGAAGTTGTGAACTAAACCCTTATTGTCCTGGCAACCCTGGTTAGTTCTCTCTCTGTCCTATGTTTTTACAATACCAAACTTAATACATAAAAAAAATTGAACTTCTAGTCATTGTACAAAATATACCTCTAAGTTACATTAATCTTGGAAGTCAATTTTTTTACTACAAAATCAAAATAAACCTTGTTAATAGGTTTATAGATTCTAAATTAACTAACTTGAATTTTGTTTCCAATTTCTCTTATAATTCTATGCTAACACTTTTTAACTGTTAATATACTTACATTTCTTCGTCCTTTATATCCAACGTTTCAGATTTAATTAAGTTAGGGTCCTCATAAAATGTGTCACTGCTTGTTATCTCCTGTTTAAGTTCTCTAAAAATCAATAAATTATGCGTCATTTGTAACAGAAATCAAATTACATTAAAAGACCATTAAATAAATGGGTAAATCGTATGAACCAAAACTAAATCGTAGCTTTTTCATATGAAAATATTCATGCAAAATATGCCTCACGCGTTCTGTTGATATCCTCATGATATCGGCTATCTCTTTCATTTCCACTTTGCTGTCATTCAGAACAATATGGTGAATTTTTTTGTGTTTTTTGGAGTGACTGTATCATCGGTCTCTTAAACAGCCGTAACTCGCAAATTAATAGACACGATGTCACGAAAATTTTACACGAATCTTCTGAGAGTTGACACTAACTGAAAATCATATGATTTAGTGTTTATGCTACCATCTCTCGGAAAAGTATCAGGGCTTTTCAGCTCATGTAGTATTTGCTTCTTCGATAACGGTGAATCAATATGATGATTTACTTTAATTCTAAATAATATGAGTTGACAGCGATGTTCTTTTATACAAACGTGACAGTATGTATATATACAATATGAAATTTAGAAATGTAACGGGTAGTACTTTTTTTAGGATCAGGCAAAACCGGGTACCCAGCTAGATAGTATCGGGCAGGGTAGGATCCAGCAATATTATATTAAGCTCATTCTTTTATATTTTATTAACCTTCCAACGCTGCCAATTTTAAGTAATTTTTTTACGATTTGGCAATATTGTTAAGATGCGATAAATCTGCGCATCTAGTTGTTTTGTGTGAAACCCCGTATTTATACTGAAAAAAAACTACTGCACAATTCTCAAGTTTAGAGAGGCCAAGGGGTTATAAACCTAAATAACATTATCGGTTAGAAATTGCAACTTGTTCCTTCTCTATAACTACAGTTCAAATAAAGCCAAATCAAAAGTACTTTATTGTAAAAAATCAACGGTTTTTCTTTGACAAAGCATATTAAATCGGAGGAATATAAAAACATAGTTATAACGCAAAATATAGAATATAAAACAAATTAAATCTACGCAAAATAATAAGGAAACCTGAAAACGAAATATATACTGAGCTAAAAATAAAGAACACGCATCGTCAAATATACAGGGTGCCCCATATGTCTGGAATAATGATTCCACAGCATTTATTAATCAGTGTATCCAAAAAAATCTTTAAATAAAAGTTATAGGGTGTTACACGGTTCACATGCTGACGTTGACAATAAAATGCTTGGAACTGTCAGTTTGAAGAATTTACGCCATCTTGTTTTTTTTTTTAAAAAATGGAAAGCCCTCTATATTATTTTATTTTTGAGTCCTACTAAAAATTCTAGATATTATTTGTTTAACAGCCATGTGTCTAAATTGAACTGTTTTGAAATTATTATATTTGAAATTTATAATAAAAAAACCGGTCAAGTGCAATTTGAACTTGCACAATTAGTGTTCCGTACGTTGATTGTTTTTAAAATAAAAATTTTTGTGTAGGGTGGTATAAAATGATTAGTGACTTCACAAAACAGACCCCAAATGAGTTTTCAACAAAGTTTGTTTCCAATCTTTACTGAAAACTGGTGACCTTGAAATTTTGTTTTTTTTTATATACCAAATAAATTATTAAAGGTAATGCACTCAATTCAATTTTTTTTTCTTTTACTATTTTTTCGATTTTTCAGTTTTGCAATATTACTACTTTTTTAATTTTTATTTTTTTTTCTTTTGTTTTTTAAAAACTTTTTTGATTTTCCAAATTTTTATTAATTTTCATTTTTCTAAAGTTTTATAACGAATCGTCGATTTTTTCAAACTTTCGAAGTTTTTTTGAATTCTTATTGATTCTTTCCACTTTTGTAACAATTTTTTTCGATTTTTTTAATTATTTTTGATTTTGTTCAATTTTTTTTAAATTTCTTCCCGATTTTCAGTTTTCCTTTCGAATTTTTCAGTTTTTAACTTTCAAATTACGTGTCAAATTACACAACTGATTTTTCCATTTTTAACAGTTTTTATTGATTTTTTAATATTTTTTGCGATTTTTTGTGTTTTTTATGATTTTTTATTTTTTTTTCGATGTTTGACGATTTTTAAGTTTTTTAATGATTTTATTTGGATTTTTTTAAATTTTTCTCGGTTTTCAATTTTTTTTTCTTTTACTATTTTTTTTCGATTTTTCAGTTTTGCAATATTACTATTTTTCAATTTTTATTTTTTTTTCTTTTGTTTTTTAAAACTTTTTTGATTTTCGAAATTTTTATTAATATTCATTTTTTTTAAGTTTTATAACGAATCGTCAATTTTGTCAAACTTTTGAAGTTTTTTTGAATTCTTATTGATTTTTTCCACTTCTGACAATTTTTCAATTTGTAACAATTTTTTTCGATTTTTTTAATTATTTTTGATTTTGTTCAATTTTTGTTAATTTTTTCCCGATTTTCAGATTTCCCTTCCCTGAAAACTGATGACCTTGAAATTTTGTTTTTTTTTACATACCAAATAAATTATTAATTTTTGTTCAATCTATACCCCGTGGAGAATATTCCAGAATTTTTTCGAAATTTTTTAATAAGTACTTTTCGAGATAAGGCCCGGGACAGCGATTTTTCGCGAATTTTTAAAAATAATACAAAGAAAAGTGCGCGCAAGTATAATATTATATATATATTTTTTACTCGTGTTTTCGCAAGCTTTCATTTGACACCACACTCGATGACCTAGTCAAAAATTTTTTTTTCACTTCCGACTTCACCCCCCAAAACTAACCCCTTAAGTCAAAATTTAATTCTCAAAACTACGTGGCTCTGATGAGGCCATCAATTCCTATATTATTACCAAATTTCACCTTTCTATGTCAAATAGTTTCGGAGAAAATCGGGTGTGACAGACAGACACCGAAGTGATCTTATAAGTGTTCCGTACGGAACACTAAAAAGACAAAAAACTAGTAATAAATACTGTAGGTTTATTTTTAAGGTAATAACTGTTCAAAATGTCTACCGTTAACAGCAAGGCAATAACCCAATCTGTCATAAGCAGCCTGAACAGAGTTTTGCAGAAAATCTGGGGTGATCTGTGCTACTTCATATTGAATTCTTGTTGTAAATCTTCTACAATTTCAGGTGAACTTCGGTTAAATTTTGGTTTTCAAATGACCCCATAAAAAAAATCGATTGGCATAAGGTCGGGACTCCTTGCAGGCCATTCTACAGCACCTCTTCTTTGATTAGGAAAAATCACATTGAAATATCTACAAACATTGATTTCATAATGAGGAGGTGCTCCGTCCTGTTGATACCACAGATTCCTGTTAGGGGTATCCGAATTATTTTCATCGGGAGAAAGACTTGAACAAGTTGGAATAACTTGCTCTTGGAGTAACTGTAAATACCGCCTGTCCTGTAAGATTTCCACTGATAAAAAAGAGACCAATGATGTGACGTCCACAAATCCCTGCCCACACATTTATCTTTTGTAGTCTTTGAGAATGACTGTCGATTATCCAGTGGGGATTTTCAGTAGACCAGTACCGGCAGTTATACCTATTAACTCTTCCGTTAAGACAAAATGTGATCTCGTCAGAAAAAACATTATTACGAATTAGGTTAGGATCATTATTGATTCGTTCCATCATGACCTCGCAAAATTCAATGCGTCTATCGTAGTCATCTTCAGATAATTCTTGCAATAGAATGGGTTTGTATGGATGCAATTTTTCTTCATTCAGAATATGACTTAAGGTACCTTTACTTATGTTGTGGTCTAGGCAAAGCTGACAAGTAGCTGTATGGGGATTTTTTGTAATTTCCAATAAAACATCTAACAGATTTAGAATGATCTTTAACATGACCTGACTGTCTAAATCGTTTCAATGATTTGCTAACTACGGATTGGGTAATAAGTTCTCGATTCGGATATTCTGCGTTAAAAAGATCACACACCTCCTGTGTGTTCTGCTACGGTCTCTGTAACCAACCATCATTAACAAAGTGATTCTCTCAGTTTCTGTTAAATGTACCATTATGATATTACGCTCAAATTGCAGTTTCACGAAATGCAGCAATAAACGTTTTCGTCAATAAATCATTTTTTTTGACGCGTTAAGTCGTTACCTGACAGTAAATGTTTGACACAAGCCAGGTTAATTTTTTTTTTTTAATTTGATCTTAATTTCAAACATTAATAATTCCAAAACAGTTCAATTTAGACATATGGTATGTTAGATAAATAATATCTAGAATTTTTAGTAAGACTCAAAAATAAAATAATATACAGGGCTTTCCATTTAAAAAAAATCAAAATGGCGTAATTTCTTCAAACTGACAGCTCAAAACATTTTATTGTCAACGTCAGCATGTGCGCCGCTGTATAACACCCTATAACTTATATTTGAACATTTTTTTGATCCACTGATTAATAAATTGTGTGGAATCATTATTCCGTACATGTGGGGCACCCTGTATAATAGATGAACAGCAAGATACCTACTTAACACAGAACTAGATCCAGTCAAAGTAAAATTAACACTAGTATATAAAACTAAAACAATAATACATAGTTGTCATTAGCAAAGGAAAAAGGAGCATACAAACCAACACAGCACAGATGCTTCACAATCAAACGGAATGAAAGCCAACAACAGACAGAGGGAGTCATGCAAGCAAGTCAGCATAAAACCCATCCAGATCATAATATGATTTGTTAATTAATAATTTTTAAGACACTTTCGAAACACTCTACAGTCCCTGGCCAAATTATTAGACGCACTGCAAGATTTCATGTAAAATATTAATTACCGAGTGATATTGTACCGTTTTATTATTTTAAATTGATTTGTTTTTTATTTTTATATTATCCAATCAATTACCTATTTATTTGACATAAATAAAAACAGCATTAATTTAGAAAAGCATAAGTTTATTAAGTTTTAAAGAAAAGTGAAATTAATGTTAGTAAAAGTCAATATTTAGTTGAGCCACCTTTAGCCGCTATCAAAGCTTTAATTCTGCGCGGCATGCTATCAATGCAAGATTGTACTGTCTCCTGCATTTGAGGATGATGATTCCACACATGAATAATATTTTCTAGGAGCTGGATTTTGTTGGTAATCACATCTTTAGCCACTTCTCTTTTCATCAGCTCCCACACATTTTCAATGGGGGCTATTACCCGGCCAATCCAACAGAGGGATATTTTTTCTGCCAAAAAAGCTTTAACAGACCGAGCAGTGTGGCAGGGAGCTCCATCTTGCATGAAAGTGAATGGTTCCCCATTTGGAAACCATTCTCTGAGCTGCGGAATCAACCGATTTTGTAATACTTCTTTGTACTGATCTTGCCTCATTATTCCTTTGACGACGTACAGACGTCCAGTGCCCTTGCCGCTGGTGACTGACCAAATCATCACTTTGGTGGGATGTTTAACCGTCGGGACGACACAATCAGGATGAAACTTTTCTCCATGACGACGACGCACATACTGAGCTTTATTCTGCAAAATTTCGAATGTGCTTTCGTCACTGAAGCAGACCTGTCAAAAATAGGAAAAAAAAATATATAAACTTCCATGTTTATTTGCTTAATTTAACTGAAAATGATAATAATGTATCAATTATTGATTAAATTGCTGTATCTTACCGATCTCCAGAAGTCCACATCTTTGTCTTGCCATTGTTTGGCCCACTTCAGGCGCTTTGCTTTCATTGTAGCTGTTAACTTGGGCTTCCTGGCGGGGCGACAGGCCTTAAAATCTAATTCTTTCAATTTTCTTCGAACAGTGCGCTCAGAAGCATTTACGCTAGCATCCTGGAGTTGTGATTTTATTACCTTTGGGGTAGCAAATCTGTTTTCTACACAAATTTTCTTCAAACATCTCTCTGACCGTGGAGTGAAAATTGGTTTTCTACCGCATCTTTTCTTTCTTTTCGGGCTTAATTCCTTCCCTGACTCAATTTTCTTTTTTATGCGTCGTACACTAGCTTCAGAAACCTCCAATCTTCGTGATATTTCTCGGTTTGTAAATGTTTTCGCAATCACAAGGGCCTTCACTTCAGCTTTTTTACGTTGTGAAAGATCGCCTTTTCTACCCATAATGAAAATAGTCCAATTACTTTTTTAAAACACTGCATACAAAATAAACTAATAACTGAGTAGTATAAAACTGTTAAACAAACAATCACAGCCCATAAAGCCACAGAAACACGTCCGTACCTGACTCGATTCCGATCGCGACTGATACAGGTTTGTACTTCTTTACGTTCATGTATCACTTTGTCAACACAGTGTTGCCATATGTTAAAAATAAATACAAATATGTAGTCTACAACAATTCTTTTAAAAAAAAATCAATAATATTGTAGTTTAAATATACCATTATTGCATAAAAGCTCTTAAGAAACATAAAATTACTAAAAAAAATACAGTGCATCTAATAATTTGGCCAGGGACTGTAAGTGAGTTAGTAGTCTTGATGTGAGTTGGCAAATGGTTAAACAATTTTCTGCCCTTGTATAGTAATGAGTGCTTTATGCCCTGCTGGAACAGGCAAAGGCAGATCCGTAGCCAGTCGGGTGCACCTCTGAGATGTTACGCGCTGAATATTTAATTCTTATATATCGACGAAGTGGTCTCCAAGATGAACAGGGAAGTGAGAGTCAGAATTCCCTGCGAGAGAAAGATAGGTCTACAGGTTCCCTCTGATGGGCACCAGTGATGAAGCGGACAGCCTTTTTCTGCACCAAAAACAAAATATTCAGAAGATATTGGCTGACAAAACTCCAAAAAGGAATATTATATCTGAGATGGAACTCAAGCAACGCAAAATAAAGCGTTCGCACAATATCTGAGCCAAGTTCATTTCTCGTAACCCTCATAGCAAAGCAACTCAAAGAGTCAGCTTCATTATGTGATTCTTAAATTGGAGATCAGTATCAATGAGAACACCAAAAAAAAAACCCGGCCACAGCCTCCTCCCGCAAAGAGTCATCACCCAAGTGTATCACATGCATACTGCATTCAAAACCAATATTAAATGACAATCGGTTAGTGCTACACCACTTCCTAACATCCAATAAGTCGATGGAAATGTTCAACCTAAGGGTTTCAAGGTCATTGATGTATATTAAAACCCTACCTCTCGAGTTTAGTCAACAATATCCCGTGATTCACGAAGTCAAATGCCTTAGGCAGATCACAAAACAGAGCCGTCATCGACTCTCCCCAATTCATATAATGATATACACCCTCCAGGAAGCCAAAGATGGTCTCATGTGTCCCCTGGCACTCTGAAACCCGAATTGCTTCCCAGTCATCATCCCATGAGATTGTAAGTAGTTCAATACCTAAAGATTTTAGTATGTCCAATATATATCTACTGCCCACAATTCTCAATACCTCAGTCTTAACCTTTCTATTTATATTGCTTGTATACCTTTTTTGGTCTTCTTCATCTTTTATGTTGATCTCTTCACATTTTATTAAACCACAGTTGTCGAAAATTGTATCACTGTTTATTTCCTCCTGTTTCACTTCACTAAAAAGAGTAAGCTTTTTTAAACATATAATATATATTTATTTATTTACAGTTGCAAATTTTCATAAATAGAATAACACTTGATTCCAAAAAGATTAAGAAAAAATATATAATGGCTTAAGGGACCAACACCGTCAGTAAGTTTTGCCTCTGTATTTGAAGTACAGCCGTCCAACAGTAACTAACAACCTGGACGTGCAATCTATCCCATCAAAATAGGACATGCCATGTGATAGTCCATATCAATGATTATCAGCTAGTATAGGTGAATAGGCAATAACAGACAATTGTAACAGGTCAGACCTAAAAAGCATATGCTCAAAGGCACGAGTAGTCAACAAACCTCAGCTCAATAGGGTGTGAACTGCCAAAACTTTAATTCTAGAGCACTAAAAACTATTTGTTTGTCTAAAAGTTTTATTTCTTGATATTTTCTGATATTTACCATACACAATATAACAATTTCAACAACAGAAGTTAACTGGAAAATTTAACACAATTTCATCATCCAGTGCTCAAAAAGAATCACAACTTACATCATTCCTTCTCCCCTCACATGCCACATAGTACCCTTCGCACCATCTTTATTTTGTTGAACATCAGTAATAATTGCAGAAGCTCTAGAAGTGGATTCCTTGTTTATAGATCTTAATACTTCTTGCAAACTTAAAAAAAAATAAATGATTAATTTATCTACTATGCTTCGAGTCTAGAAGTTTCAACTAACTGAGTTAAAATATTTATATTTTAAACCAAAATTTCAGGCAAAATTTTGTGTCCCTCTACACAAAAGAAAAATTTACAGTTTCAGTTTAGATTAAAAAGGATTAAAAAAACTAACTTTTTCAATATCTCTGTCTCTGAGACTAGTGAAAATAACGTTTGATATATTTAAAGCTAGCCCCTCTTACAAACCCTTTGACAGAAATAATTACATTAAAACTGAGCTTTATCTGGATAAAGAGCATTTTATTATAACTTACGTTACTTTTGCTTGTTTCTCTCGTCCTACATCATTATCCTCTTCTTGTGTAACATTAGTAATAAATGCAGAAGGTGAACTGTAAGGCATAGGCCTTAAGAATGCTTTTAAAGTTAGAGAATCCATACCACAGACGTTAAGGGTTTCCGAATTTTTCAGAGTAGATTCTAACTTGCAGAATATCAATAAAAAATCTAAATCCTCCAAAGTTTTAGCTGTTTCAAAAATAAATTATAATACGATACAGAGAGTCATTTCAAGACAAATTGTGGACGGAAACGGAACAAAATTGAAATAATTTGTAAACAATATATTGAGGTTAGGTAGACAAGATCGTAATTTTTCTCTCTTTATGTTTTACGGCCACAGCTGCCAGGACTATTCGGCCGAGTGTCGGTTTATATTTCAAAACCCTTGTTTTTCTGTTATATCAAATCATTCCCAACAAGGTCTACAACAAAGTGAATCTGGATACTATGTCCATAACCTTGTGGAAATTTAATGATTGAAACATTTAGCTTAAGCCTTTCATATACTTCATTGGTTCTCCTCGGGAAATTGCTATTGGTTTTGAATATAACCGTTTTCTGTCAGCCTGTCAGTCCAATTACGCAACTTTCACAAGAAACACGGGCACACGTGCTCAACCGCTGCTCAAATCACATAACTTCAAACCGACGTTTTAGAACTTATTCCGCACAGCGCTTAGCAACCCTCTGCGATTAGAACCCCTACCAAGCAGTTTGTGAACCAGCGTTCCACACTCCGGAGCCCCAAAACGAGCCAATTTCGCCCCCAGAACCCCCCAACCGGAAACACACGTCTTAGTGCTTTGAATTGTCAAACGGAAGTCGTCGCAAAATTTAAAACTATACAGGTTAGAAAGAAAAATCCTAGAGAAGCAAAGAAAACTGCTTGGTTTAAGACAGCACACAATGAAAGTTTTTATAGTTTTAAACTAATGAAGCCTACTAAAAATGTTGACGCTAGTCATTTCTAGCACCGTCCTTTTTATTTCGTCTGTGGCTCCCATAGACATAAAGAGTAGACTACTTATTAGCCTCACAAAATTGACCACTCTCTAGAGAGAAAACAAAGCGACTGTGCGGCCAATACCTGTCCCTTTTCTGTAGGCCTGTAATAACGTAATAACCAAGGCAAAAGTACCAGTACATTCGCTTTATCTCTCTCACACTTTTGCGTCCGTATTTACTTCACAGTGGAATACGGAAAGCTCAGTCCACCCTCTGTTTCTATGGTCGCTCTTTACGGGTTCCTCACAGTTCATCAACTTTTGGTTACTTGTGGAATTGCCAACTCTTTTTAAAATAACTGGCCAAGTGCAAGGCGCACTTAGTGTTCCGTACGTTGATTGCTTTTGAAATAAAAATTTTTGCTACGGAGTATAAAATGATTATTGAAATCACAAAACGCACCTCAAATGAATTTTCAACAAAATTTGTTTCCGATCTTAGTTGAAAACTGATGACCTTGATTTTTTTTTTATATATATATCGGATAATTTATTAAAGGTAATGCACTCGTGATAATTTTCGTTCAATCTACACCTTATATAAAATTTTTTTCAATTTTGGAATATTACAACTTTTCGAGATAAGGGGGGGAGACAGCGATCCTTGGCAATTTTTTTAAAAATAATACAAAGAAAAAAAAGTATGTGCCAGTATTACATTATATATATTTTTGAATTCGTGTTTTCACAAGCTTTCACAAATGAGGGTTAAAACCCTCCACTCGACGACCTGGTAAATTTTTTTTTCGCTTCCGATTTCACCCTCCAAAACTAACCCTTTAAGTTAAAATTTAACTGCCAAAGCTACGCGGCTCTGATGAGGCCTTCAATTCCTATATATGTGCCAAATTTCAACTTTCTACGTCAAATAGTTTCGGAGAAAATTGGGTGTGACAGACGAACAGAGAGACACCGAAGTGATCTTATAAGTGTTCCATACGGAACACTAAAAATTGATAATAAAAGCTGATAAATTTACGGTTAATACTCTGACACTACCAAAACTGGAAAGCAACGAAACTACAATGCTAAATAAGGGGAATTATAGAAGCAGGAAATAGAAAAAGATATGTCTGGATGCTACTAGCAATCAGAAACACTCTATTGTATTTGAAATAAATTAATAGCCTGCCAAACAGAAAAATTTACTCATTTTATTCTCAAAACTATAAACTCGTCAAATAATGTTCCAAAATTGCCTAAAATCATCAAATGCTTCAGTGTCATTGTGGAGGCACATTATTTGGTGTTTATTAATAATATTAAAATATTTTTTGTTTCTATTTTCTAAATTTCCATTTCTTAGTATATGTTTTTCAACATTTATCATTTTCATAGCATCGATGCCCGACGACAAACGACCTTGAAATTCGAGGATTTGCTTTACTTGCTAAAAGAAAGTGTATTCGTTCTATAATCACCCTCCGTGATTTTTGCTTTTTCTCCGGTTTTAGAGTTTCGTCGGTCTATTGAAACGACAACTCTCGAACGAACCATGTATTTGATCAATGTATAATATTATTTTTACCGCCTATAAAATAATTTAACTAATCTCTTCTGTGGAGTAGCCAAAGAGGGGCATTTGCCTCCTCGCCCCTATGAATCTAAAAAATAATGCACTTCTAAAAATAGGGCTTTTTTACTGAGCTACTCTTCAACCCACGGTTGCCACTGATTTTTAAATTGGCTGTAATTTATTAAAGTTACAGTGTAGGAAATGGTTCTTCTTTATGAATAGTTTACGTTGCAAAGTCATCGATTTTTGGTTTACTGTGTTGGGAGGTGCCTAATTTGTTAGAGTTCTAGCGCCAGAAGGTTTTCTTTTCGCGCTAAAAATAGCACCACAGTCCTAGCCGTGTGAGCAAGCGCGTTGTCATGAAGCAAGAAAAAATTCTTTGTGTTCTATAGTTTCGGTCGAACCCGTTGAACACTTTTGAAAAATCTCTCCATGACAGCCATGTGGTACCTGGCGTTTACTATAGTGCCTTAAGGAACAAATTCTTTTTGGATAATTCCTCGAGGGTCAAAAAATGCGACGAGCACTGCCTTTATTTTTAACTTTGTCAGTCGCACTTTCTCTCTGCGAAATACTACCAAGTATGCATATCTGTTTTGCTCTTTTTCTTATACTGATTCACAACACTCTGATTTTATATTAATTCTGGAAGTCGTGGTTAGTCATTTCCGATTATCAGACGTCATTACTGAAGTTTCAATACATGGCAGTCCTGTTCATACATTTTTGTAACGCATGCACTGCTCTGAACAATTTGGAAGCTTTCATTTTCATGAATACCACGGCATAATTTCGTTCAGTTAACGCCCTGCAAATAGAGCGGGAAGAGAATTTTGACTTTAGATTCATTAAAATGTTTCACGTCACTCTGACAATGATATCCGATATTTTTTACTGCGTATTGAGAACAGCATAGACATAGGGGATGGACTGAGTGTTCCGTATACCGCTGTGAAGTAAATATGGACGCAAAATTGTGAGAGAGACAAAGCGAATGAATGGCCAGTAGCTGTCTCTTTTTAGAATGCCGCTAAGCTACGGCCCTCTTAAAAATAATATTTCTGTGTTCTATTTGAACTAAAATGGGGTATGGGGCTTTTCTCGCTTTGAATTCCGTTTCGGGGTACTACGCCTTGTTTATTATAGGCCTACAGAAAAGAGACAGGTATTAGCTGCACAATCGCTTTGTCTCTTTCTAGAGAGTGGTCAATTTTATGAAGGTAATGCTCAGTCCATCTTCTATGTGTATGGAGAACCGCGAATGGTGCTTCCCTCTTGGAATAGACACTAGAGTGCGAAGCAGATTTCAGCAGAATGGCTTTTTCAACATATTTTGCAACAGTATTGTCTGACCGTAAAGCTAATTTAGTGAAATTTTCAGCAACTACTCTAACGACTGACCAAAGATATCTTAGATGATTAGAATACCTACAAAGGTCATCTAAGTTGGGAATGTGGAATCTTTGGCACAATGATACTACTCAGTATATATCACCACTACACCAAACACTTTATTTTTGCACTCGACGCGCGTTTATCTAATTTTACGGTATGATCACCTTCAAGGGCATGTTCGGCAATGCTAGACTTTTCTGTTCTACTGTATTTTAAGTGTGCTAAATGTTCTTTAAATCGTGTTTTAATTGACCTTCTAGTTTGCCCAACATACTTTTTGTCACAATCATTACAACTAATTTCATAAATTCCACTTTTCTCACAATTAGGAATCTTATCTTTGGGATTTCCTAAGATATTCCTCAGATTGTCTAATGACTTATAGACTAAGGTGAGGCCTACCTTATTAAATACTTTCTTGAGTCTCTTGCTATATTTCGGATTATATGGTATGGAGACATACTTGGTGTTATTTTCTTCACGTGTAAAAAAGGTGGAATTCTGAATATTAAACCTAAACTTATGTCTATTTATTAGCTATAGTCGTCGTCATAACCATTAACTCTAGTTATATTTCTAATACGATCCCTTTCTTTATTAAAGTTTACTCTATTCAGAGGGAAAGTGACCAAACAATGAACTAAAAAATGTAATGAGGCTAATTTATGTTGTTTGCAATGAAATGAATCATTAGGAATATATCTATCTGTTACTGTGTCCTTCCTATAGATATCAAATTCTTATCTATTATTATTTTTAATAATTAAAATATCTAGAAAAGGCAATTGTCCTTTGTTCTCAACTTCGTAAGTGAATTTAATGGAATCATACCGGCTATTTAATTTAGAAACAAAATCATCAATATTTACTTTCTTTGTATCAAAAAATCGCGAAAATATCATCCACATACCTATACCATTCCGTTGAAAAATATTCGAATTCTTGACTGGCTTCGATTTCAAACTTACTCATGAATAAATTGGCTATGAAAGGTGATAAGCAATTACCCATAGCTGTCCCTTCTTTCTGAACATAAAATTTATTGTTATATTGGAAATAATTTTGTTCCATACAAAGTTTAGATAATGTTAAATATTCACGAATAATTTCGTCTTCAAAGTCATTCATTCTAGTATTCGTGAATATTCAACATTATCTAAACTTTGTATGGAACAAAATTATTTCCAATATAACAATCAATTTTATCTTCAGAAAGAAGGAACAGCTATGAGTAATTGCTTATCACCTTTCATAGCCAATTTATTCATGAGTAAGTTTGAAATCGAAGCCAGTCAAGAATTCGAATATTTCCCAAGGGTATGGTATAGGTATGTGGATGATATTTTCGCGACTTTTGATACAAAGAAAGCAAATATTGATGATTTTGTTTCTAAATTAAATAGCCGGTATGATTCCATTAAATTCACTTACGAAGTTGAGAACAAAGGACAATTGCCTTTTCTAGATATTTTAATTATTAAAAATAATAATAGATTAGAATTTGATATCTATAGGAAGGACACAGTAACAGATAGATATATTCCTAATGATTCATTTCATTGCAAACAACATAAATTAGCCTCATTACATTTTTAGTTCATCGTTTGGTCACTTTCCCTCTGAATAAAGTAAACTTTAACAAAAAAAGGGGTCGTATTAGAAATATAACTAGAGTTAATGGTTATGACGACGACTTAGTAAATAAGCTAATAAATAGACATAAGTTTAGGTTTAATATTCAGAATTCCACCTTTTTTACACGCGAAGAAAATAACACCAAGTATGTCTCCATACCATATAATCCGAAATATAGCAAGGGACTCAATAAGGTATTTAATAAGGTAGGCCTCACCTTAGTCTAAAAGCATCAGACAATCTGAGGAATATCTTAGGAAATCCCAAAGATAAGATTCCTAATTGTGAGAAAAGTGGAATTTATAAAAATTAGTTGTAATGATTGTGACAAAAAGTATGTTGGGCAAACTAGAAGGTCAATTAAAACACGATTTAAAGAACATTTAGCACACTTAAAATACAGTAGAACAGAAAAGTCTAGCATTGCCGAACATGCCCTTGAAGCTGATCATACCGTAAAATTAGATAATCTAAAATTAATAAAAAAATGTATCCGATAGAAGATTGTTGAACGCATACGAAAGTATGGAAATCATAAAATGTAAAAGTAGTTTAAATAAAGACAGAGGGCCTATTCCTTATAGTCCCCTCTACTGGTTACTTGACCGGAACTGACGGCCTTGCCTATGTCATTAGTTCCGCTTGAGTAATTCAAGGGTTAGGCTAAGTATAAATAGGGTAGATTTGTAGTTTAGCTTTAGTCAATCATCGCTCCTGATGAAGCTAACATGGTTAGTGAAACGCGCGTCGAGTGCAAAAATAAAGTGTTTGGTGTAGTGGTGATATATACTGAGTAGTACAAAGGTCATGTTTAAACTTATTTTATTATTATAATAATAGTCCTTTAAATTTCCTGCATATTTTACTTAAAAATGATCATAAATAGATTTATAAATTTCAGTTTCTTTGGAATTTTTATATAGTAATAGGTGTCCCTGTAAACTTATTTTGTTTTATTGAAAATTACACTGAGCGATTTCAAGCATTTTAACTTAAACTTTTTATGTCATAATACACAAGCACTGCATAAAAATCGACTCAAACGATTTTGCTTTATTTAACACTGCTCTTTGAACTTAATTTTCAAACAGTGATATTATTTTTGGTATTACTAAAATGCTGATTTTCGACTCTTTATAATAATGCCAAAAACATTTGGATTTCCAAAAAGTATTACTGGACTAAAACGGTTTTACTCAGTAGAACTGCTTTTGCTCGCTCAGCAACGTACTCGTTACGCGCTATTCATCCCTATAAAAATACATGCAACTGCATTTTCCTGTCATTCCTTCATCGGAACTTGAACCGTCAACATCTCTGCTACACTTGCTTACAAATTACGAAAAATTGGATACCACACCCAAAGGAACTGCTCAAGTCATTGCCCAAGAAGGGCAAAGTCAACGTGCAGTCGCTACGCAACTGCGCTTGAGCCAGTCGGCTGTCTCCAGAGTTTACAGACGTTGTCAAGAGACTGACGCCTTTATACGAAGACTAGGATCAAGAAGAAGAAGGTGTGTGGAGACGACCGTTTCATTACCAACACAACTCTAAGAAATCGTCACTTGACCGGCGTTGAGAACCAACAGGAGCCTCGACAAGTTCGTAGTTGGACTGTTAGTCATTGGACAGTCAGAAAAAGACTTAAAGAAGCTATCCTAACTCCGAAGAGACCAGCTAACGGACCCAAATTGACAGCAGCCCATCGACAAGCGCGACTCAGATTTGCCCGAAAACATGTCGACTGGATTTTAGAGCAGTGGTGCTCCGTTTTATTCTCAAAACATTGATTTTGGCTGTTATTAATAAATTTAATTGTTAAATTTAAAATTTGTTTAATTTTTCTTTCTCTTACCCCTCTTTTCGATCCTTGTTTCCCCTTTCAATCATTTTAATCAGTAAAAAGCATGATGTATGCTATCGAATTTGATATCGTTAGAAAGAGCATAAAACGGGCTTTCAAATGATGCTAAAATCCGTAAAAATATATCAACACTAAATTCTGGATCCGTGTTAAATGAAGCCAAATCGTTGATTTTTTTGCTCACCAATGTACATATCGATTTAAACTGCTTTTACGTTACCACGTTGAAAATTATAATGGACAAACTCTTATAAACAAGCTTCCATATCATTACAATAATTTAACAATCAAAAGAATAATTCAGACATAACATAAGCTAGCATAGAAAAAAATGTCAAAAACAATTAAGGCCACTCCCTGATTTGTCGGTGCGGTATCGCTTTTCTCGGTGTGCTCGGTACCGATTCCGTAACGAAAACATGACGAACACCTATATTTCAATGAAACCCACCTGACTTACTACGCGCGTACAAATCGGGGGGCGGCCTAAGTCAGCTGAAGATAATAAAAAAATTATTCAATCTAAAAAATTATTGAAAAATCATTAAAATGACACTAAATAATAAATAAATTATATTTAGTTGAACAACCACAGGTTGCAGTCATGAAACTTTTAAAAAGAATACAAAGTATTTTCCACTAAAATTCCAAAATAATTTCATATTTGCTGTATTCTATACATGGAAGGTGATTATACACCTTGAGGCCGTCCAAAAAATAATGAACTTTAGTAAATGTTAGCTTTGGAGTAGGTAAAGGTATATTATAAGTTTCTTGTTTCATATTGATGAACTATTCCAATGCACAATTGCAATTTTAAAGTAATTATGTTCCTTTATTGGTGTTGAAACTGAGCGAATTTATGTAGTAACAGGTATCCTTTTAGATTTATTTCATGTTTATGTAATACATTTAAACATTTTAACTTCATAATATCACAGTAAACATACTACAGTAGCGAAACTGAGCTCCAATTTGGTGACGAGATTTTGACGGCGCGTGCGTCGACGGGTCCTTTTTCAAAATGGTCGCTCAGTGTTTACATCCGATCTCGGAATGTGTCTTTGGAAATGTATTGTCCATCGTTTCTTGATGTGACTGCAGTTTATATGATTATAAAGACAGAAGGAAGAGAGAGTTTGTAGAACAAGTGAATTAAAAACGTTTGTTAAGTGAAGAGAATTGAAAAGGTTTAGAAACAATTTATATAATCATGGGGAAAGGAGATTATTGTTGTGCCGTTGAGAAATGCAAAAATAATTCAAACTGTACGCGGGGCGTTAGTTTCTTCTTCTTCCCCAAAGATGTTGAAAGGTAAATGATTTAATTAACAGGTTGACTGCCGACCACTCCGATCGGAGTGCGTCGGGTCTCTTCGCCAACGCCGTCTACTCCGATCGGAGTTCGACCTGCGTTCTTACGAAACGTTTTAGTATTCCATCGGCGTTGTATATCAAACGTGTTTCTAGTGGTGGCGTTGCTTAAAAAAGCAAGTTCTACCAGGTGCTTAAGTGGTTCCGCGGATTTGCTTTTGGTTTGGTTGTAATCTGCCGTACAATATGGACAATCAACCTGGGCCTTCTGGTATTAAAAAAAGACATTGTAGTGATGAAAAAAAAGGTATATGATAAGAAAAAGAAGCTAACTGACACTGAATTATTGCAGCTATTGGAAGAAAGCGGAGGTAGTAGTGACGAACATTACGTACCAGACACAGACGATAGTGATGTAAATTCAAGCTCCGAGTCCGAAGAAGAGAATTTTATAGACCCTATTCGGCCACATCAAACACTTCCTAGCCTTGATGAGATAAAATGGAACGACAGAGGTGCGTTAAAACAAATTTTGTTCCAGAAAACCCAGGAATTATTGGTGCAAATTCCAGGATAGGGTGCACCTATCGATTTTTTTCGAAATGATCATTGATGATGATTTTTTACAAACTATTGTAGAACGAACGAACTCTTACGCAGTCGAGGTTTTGCTGCGCCCAGAAACAAGTACAAAATCACGTATTACTAATTTTAAAGATCTTACTCTTGACGAACTAAAAAATTTTTTTGGCCCTGTTACTTCACACTGGCACAATATTTTTTGAGCCGTCTTAACGATTATTGGAAAACTGATCCGCTATTTAATCTACCTGTTCTTAGAAAATATATGTCAAGGAATAGATTTTTGCTTATCTTGAGGTGTTTGCATTTTACATCTCCAGATATGGATCCGGCAGATCGGCTAGGAAAGATTAGATTTGTGGCAGATTTTTTTAACAAGATGGGAGAAATTTACTATCCTGGAAGAGAGTTGTCTTTGGATGAAGCTATGGTACTTTATCGGGGTCGTCTCCAGTTTAAAACAGTATATCAAGAATAAGCGTCATAAGTATGGTATGAAGTTATACATGCTGACAGAGCCTAATGGACTTATTTTGAAATTTCGTGTCTACGAAGGTGCGACAGATGTTTATGGTGGAAGCGGACATACTGAATAGATTGTTTTACATTTATTGGAGGAAAAATTGGGTGTGGGACATGCTGTTTATCTAGACAATTTTTACAATAGTGTTAATTTAGCTAGGAAATTACTTCAACAAAATACATACTGCACTGGTACGCTGAGAGCTGAGAGGAAAGATAATCCGAAAGAGGTAATGAGTGCAAACTTAAAACGTGGTGAGAATAAATCTATGTTTTGCAATGGAGTGCATGTCGGAAAATGGCGCGATAAACGCAATGTTCAATACATTTCAACAGAATTTGGAAGCGAAATGGGCATTTTTAAAAACAAAAGAAATCAAGAATCTGAAAAACCTTCCGCAATCATTGAATATAATGCTTTTATGTCCGGTATAGATAGACAGGATCAAATGATGGCATATTATCCTTGCAGCCGTAAAACCATTCGGTGGTACAAAAAGTTATTCATGCATGTGCTGCAAATGAGCATGATAAACGCCTATTTTTTGTACAATAAATATTCGCGGTCTGACCAGTTTCTTATGACTTCCGATTGGATGTCATAAGAAATTTACTAGCCAGACGACCAATTACTAATTTGCCGCAAATTCCTCCAGGCCAAATAAATGTCCACAGCATTAGCAAAGTAGAAAAAATTGTTAGTGAAAAAAAAGGAACTAAAGAAACAAAACGGGTAAGCAGAAAGGAATGCAAAGAATGCAGGAAAAATAAAATAAGAAAGCAAACAGTGTATGAATGCAAAATGTTGCCCTGGACAACCAGGTTTTTGCCTTAATTGCTTTGAGGATTACCATAAAAATGTACAAAAATGATTTAGAAATAAATGTTTTGAGTTCATGAGTTCGATTTATTATTTCTTTACTTATTTAATTGGACACTCCGATCGGAGTGTTCGGCATCTAGTAAAAATTTTCACTTGCAATGCCGATTACTCCGATCGGAGTGAAATTTTGTTTTTCTAATATTTTGAATGGCACATAAAAAAAAAACACATCCAAGACTCATTTTAATTCATATTTACCACAATAAAATAAAAATATTTGGAAAAAATCTTACCGGCGTCAACCACAAACTCAAAAATATAGATCGGCAGTCAACCTGTTAAAGAATCAATTGCGTAAAAAATCGTACGCGGATAAATTGGTTTACTTTGGTTATAGGGCAAAGATTTGGCTTGCAGCAACAAACTAAACGCGTCATTAATTGTCCAATCGAAAAATTTGTGCAAAAAAATATAAAATATGCGCCTCACATTTTCTCAGAAAATGATTGGAAAAATCGTTTATTCGACCATGCGTATCTAGATATTAATATAGGATCAGAGTTGGATATTTTAGAAAAGCATGTAGATCAATTATTAACTGACATTGATATTGGAGTTCCTGCAAATGAGTTACCTATTGAAACAGGCCGTGGAGCAATGAAGGGAATGCAAAATAATTCAGGTATTGCACATCAATTATTACAACTTACAAATATTTAGAAAACTGGACGCTTTTTTACTGTAATCTTTGAAAAAAAAAAACAGTCAAGTGCAAGTTGAACTTGCGCAAATTAGTGTTCCGTACGTTGACTGCTTTTCAAATAAAATATTTTGTTACGGAGGTATAAAATGATCAGTGACTTCACTGTTTTTGCAAATTATTTGCTCGAGTCTCACTTTTTTATGCTCTAAAATTTGCAAATAAGAAATTTCTAACTTAATCAGGGCGCGCTAAGACTATTATTCTAAATCATAACTAAATTTAATTATGCTGCATAAATGATTTTTTTTTTGCAGTTCCTCTGTTTTTAGTTAAAACAATGATTTCATAGAAATCATGGTATGTGATTAAAGTTGTTGGAGTTGTTGATTATTTTAATAAACCTCTATTGCTTACTTTCATAAGACAACTTTTCACTATCTTAAATGCAATTTTGAAAAAATACATATGCATGAAACAATATTATCATTACTAATGTACATTTTTTTTAGGTGTATTTGCTCAAGAGACGGCCTTCCAGGGAACCTTGATTGATTTAATAAAACGTTCGTATTGGTAGAGTGATTTGGTCATTAAAGCTTGAAATTTATTTCTAAACTTAGTTCGGCTGGCTATTTAAAAGTCTTGACGTGATTGCTCAATTCTGACCTCAGATTCGGTTTCAACGCCCAAAAATACATATAGGTACAGCGGTCTGTTCGGTAGTGAAAAACTTTTTTTGTGTGCCTGTGTATTTTTTTTATGATTAATAAATAATCCTCCAAATTCTGGTTTTTAGAAAGATTTATTTTTGTGTAAACTAGTATTCAGTTATTTAAAACTATTTATATTTGTGTAAATTATAAATAAAACATATTTTTTTCTAAAAGGTGTATTCTCAAGAGGCTTCTAGTTTCAATAACTTCATCTGTATTAATTGTTTGACACACCTTTTCTAATAATAAACCTGATAAATTTAACACTGTTTAATTGCAAGTACAATTAATACTCTGAAAGTGACTTTTTTTCCATTTTTCTCTATATAAATTACATTGCTTCTTTTTCATGCCAATCTTTCAAAAGTTTCTGTGAATATATTGTAAGGAATACAGAACCTACAACAACATATTTATTATTTTCAAATTTTAGACAGTATATTTTATTTTCTTATAAGCTGGGTTTGAAAGTTTAAATATTAAGTGTTGTGTTGAGATCACAAAACCACTGGGGAATGGGATTATTGAAATAACTGATATAAATGGATTATTGAATGAAATATGCTATTAAAATAAGAAAAATTTTAATGTGATTCCAAAGAAATTTTTGTAATATGATTTTGTCAGACGATGTGTGCCAGAGGGTAAAATATTCTGAAAATAAGTTCGTTAAATGGACAGTACACCTAATCGAAGTCCATTTTGATGGTAATTATGGTTACTATTAAAAATTTTGAAGATTTAGTTACCTGTTATTAATATTCCTCCTATAAAGAACTTATTTCTATTGTTGTATACCTATACTATGAATTAAATATAGTTATTTTCCTTTTAAACTGTAATTGACAATACTCAGTATATATGAGTCAATTATTTCTCCTAATGAAGCTAATATGGTTAGCGAAACGCGCGTTGAGTGCAAAAATAAAGTGTTTGGTGTAGTGGTGATATATACTGAGTAGTGTCATTGTGCCAAAGATTCCACATTCCCAATATAGTTGTAATTGACAAGTCAGCTTGGTCATAACTAAGTATTGTATGTAACTATAATTAGGAAATTACTGTATTGACTCTTTGATCTAAATATTAATTCATTGTAAATAAAGGCAAGCGTTAATTACATTATCAAAAAGCAATACAGATAACAGAACACAAAAAGGTATAGAACCTCTAAGAATCATTCACATAGAAAATAGAGATCTATACATATACGTTCATAATTCATTAATAATATTCTATTAACCTTTCTCGAAGTTACACAATATAGTTTTGTAGTTTAAGAAAAAATAAGTACCAAAAAAGTAGATACAGTGTTTTTTTTCAATTAACGAGAGATCTATCACACGAAACAACACAACACTGCTTAGAAAAAAAAAATGCTCCTATTTTAAAAGATGTTGACATCTTAGTAATGACAATTAAAATTAAATTAATTTAGTCCTTAAAAAACATCTTTAATCACAAATTTACTTGAAAAATGATGTAAATAAAACTTTAACCTCAAACAGTGACGTTTACCTTTGATAAGACTTTTGAATTTTTGGATAAGGTTATTAAAAACTGAAGTTGAATATGAAGAATTCCATCAAATACCTTCCTATCAAGTTTTTCACCTGTATTCATTTATTTTCTAACAAAGTGCTCCATTCTTTTTGTTTTTTTTTATATTACTCATGCTGCATTAACTTTTATATTACTCATGCTGTATTAAATAACAAATATCTATGATTTTGAATGATAAAACTTTGCGCAACTTTATTTGTATTTCAAATCTCGCGCTGGTCCACTTTTAACATGGCGGATTGCCACGTGATCTTCTGAAAACTAACCTGATTTTCCTATGCGATTATCCTTGAGTTTCGCTACTGTATAGTGTGTTTACTGTGGTAATTATGTTCCTTTATTGGTGTTGAAACTGAGCGAATTTATGTAGTAACAGGTATCCTTTTAGATTTATTTCATGCTTATATAATACATTTAAACATTTTAACTTCATAATATGTTATTATGTCATAATGAAATTGTTTTTATATTTTGCTTGATAATTACAACGGTCCCATATTAACATTTCCCTCTTGATTGGCATTTTTATGTCGTAACAAAATATTCATAAAATTTGTTTCATATTTTGTTGGAGAATTACAAATAAAAGTCGATTTAAACTACCTTTACTTTTCGATTCATAATTACAATCAGCAAATTTAAGTATTTTTATGGAATTTTTTATGTAACAATATATGTCCCTTTAAACTATGCTTACGTTTTGTTTGAAAATCACAATAAGCGCATTTAAATATCTCAATTTCACTGAAATTTTTATGTACTAATAGATGTCGATTTAAACTATCTTTACGTTTTGATTCATGATCACAATGCTCACATTTAAACATTTTGATTTTACTGGAATTTGTATGTACTAATAGATGTCGATTTAAATTACTTCTCTGTTTGGCTTGATAATTACAATACTCACATTTAAATATTTTTATTTCACTGGAATTTTTATGTACTAATAGATGTTTATTTAAACTATCATTATATTTTGTTTGAAAATAACAGAAAGTACATTTTAATATTTCAATTTCACTGGAATTTTTGTGTACTAATAGATGTTTATTTAAACTATTCTTATATTTTGTTTGAAAATGACAATAAGGGCATTTTAACATTTCAATTTCACTGGAATTTTTATGTACTAATAAATGTTGCCTTAAATTAACTTTACGTTTTGCTTGATAACTGCAATGCATACATTTAAACATTTTGATTTCACTGGAATTTTTATGTACTAATAGATGTTTTTTTAAACTCTTCTTATGTTTTGTTTGAAAGTCACAATCAGTACATTTAAACAGTTTAATTTTAATGGAATTTTTAAGTAGTAATATATATTGATTTAAATTATTTTCATGTTCTGTTTTAGAATTACACTTGTCATTTTCGGGATTTTTATAACTACATTGATCAAATTTAAAAATACAATCTTGTATAGATTTCGTATCATCAGCAGGATGATTTTTAATAGCCTCTTCGCATATTATTTGATCGCTGTCATCTTCGGGAACTGTAGATCTTCCCTGATTTTCTCGTATAAAATAATTTGAATATGCACTAAAAAAAATAAAAAGAAAGTTTAAAATAAGACGATGTTGGTAACACTAAAATTATGTTTCGTTTTTAATAAACAAACACATCAATTCTTGTTCTAAAGAACCACCAGTTTTTAAACTCTTAACGAGTAAAAAGATACATTTCCTTTTATTAAACAGGTTTTTCATAGCAATTTATTTATTTATTTATTTATTTATTATAACTAGCCGGGCCCGCGGCTCCGCTCGCGTGGACTTGATTCACTACTATCGTCACTGCTTATTCCTTATGTTACCCAACGTAATAAAATATCTCCCATTATTTCTCCTTATCTCCCAATATTTCTCCTTATTTCCCATTATCTCTACATAATTTCCATTATCTAGGCTTATCTCTGCTCATCTCCCATTATTTCTCCCTTATCTCCCATTATTTCTGCTTATCTCCCATTATCTCACCTTATTTCCCATTATCTAGGCTTATCTCGACTTATCTCCCATTATTTCTCCTTATCTCCCATTATCTCACCATAACTCCCATTATTTAGACTTATCTCTGCTTATCTCCCATTATCTCTCCTTATCTCCCATTATTTATACTTATCTCCCGTTATCTCACCTTATCTCCCATTATCGAGGCTTATCTCGACTTATCTCCCTTTATTTCTCCTTATCTCCAATTATCTCACCTTATCTCCCATTATCTAGGCTTATATCGAATTATATAGAACATATGTATAAATTTATAAAAACACGTAAATTGGATAAGTGGTTCTCGAGTGATAAGCGCACTAACGGACAGACAGACAGACAGAGAGACGTTGCATTTTATATATATTGTATTCTTTGCTACATGATATTGTTCCATATTTAATGCTTTAGGGAGTGTATTGCAAGAGAACGCGCTAGCGGCAAACTTTTCTCCGACTTAATTCACTATTATCGTCACTGTTTATTCCTTATGTCACCTAATAAAATGTAGCCTATAACCTGGCCAGAGAACATACGTATGGTTAAAAAAAAGCACGTAAATCGGATAAATAGTTCTGCAGTGATAAGCACACTAACGGACGGACAGACAGACAGACAGACGGACAGAGAGACATTGCATTTTATATATATTATAGATATTCTCTGCTACATAATATTGTTCCATATTTAATGGTTTGGACTGTGTATTGCAAGAGAACGCGCTAGCGGCAAACTTTGTCCGACTTCATTTACTATTATTGTCACTGCTCATTCCTTATGCTACCTATCGTAATAAAATATAGCCTATAACCTGGCCGGAGAAGATATGTATGTTTAAAAAAAAAAAAGTACGAAAATCGGATAAGTGATTCTCCAGTGATAAGCGCACTAACGGACAGACAGACAGACAGAATACGTTGCATTTTATATATATTATAGATGTAATAAAATATATACCTATAACCTGGTCAGAGAACATATGTATGAATTTAAAAAATCACGTAAATCGGATAAGTGGTTCTCGAGGGATAAGCGCATTAACGGACAGACAGGCAGACAGACAGACAAACATTGCATTTTATATATATTATAGATATAGATTATTTTTATTATTATATAACCTGGCCAAAGAATATATGCATGAATTTAAAAAAAGACAGGTAAATCTGATAAATGGTTCCTGCGTGATAAACGCACTAATGGACAGACAGACAGACAGAGAGACATTGCATTTTATATATATTATAGACTATACATATACAGATACATAATATTGTTCCATATTTAATGGTTTAGGCTGTGTATTGCAAAGGAACGCGCTAACGGCAAACTTATTTGCGACATCATTCACTATTTTACGTCACTGCTCATTCTTTATGCTACCTATCGTAATAAAATATAGCCTATAACCTGGCCAGAGAACATATGTATGTTTTAAAAAAAAAGTACGTAAATCGGATAAGTGGTTTTTCAGTGATAGGCGCACTAACGGACAGACAGACAGACAGACAGACAGAGAGACGTTGCATTTTATATATATTATAGATGTAATAAAATATATATCTAAAACCTGGTCAGAGAACATATGTACGAATTTAAACAATCACGTAAATCGGATAAGTGGTTCTCGAGGGATAAACGCACTAACGGACAGACAGACAGACAGAGAGAGGTTGCAATTTGTTTATATTATAGGTATAGATTATTATTATTATTATTATTATATAACCTGGCCAAAGAATATATGTATGAATTTAAAAAAAGACGTAAATCGGATAAGTGGTTCTCGCGTGATAAACGCACCAGTGGACAGACAGACAGAGAGACATTGCATTTTATATATATTATAGATTCTAGATATTCTCTACTACATAATATTGTTCCATATTTAATGGTTTAGACTGTGTATTGCAAGGGAACGCGCTAGCGATAAAACTTGTTTCCGACTTCATTCACTATTATCGTCACTGCTCATTCCTTATGCTACCTATCGTAATAAAATATAGCCTATAACCTGGCCAGAGAACATATGTATGTTTTAAAAAAAAAAGTACGTAAATCGGATAAGTGGTTCTCCAGTGATAAGGTCACTAACGGACAGACAGACAGACAGACAGAGAGACGTTGCATTTTATATATATTATAGATAAACGGGGAAACCCCATTATTAAAGTTACAATATTCAATATATAAAGTAATAACAACAGTACCGTAATGAGTATTTAGATAGAACAAAAAAGAAATGATATAACATCATCACAATTCAAAACACCCAATCTAATAAACAGCAAACATATCAGTGGTCACACACCACTTTAATGACTTTCCCTTTAAAGTCAGACAGCGAGTCTCCGAATGGATTGATGGAAGGATTACACTGGTCAACAAAAAAAAGAAAAATTGCTTGTTTCCTGTGATTTTTTTTTTGTTTCTATCTCAAATTGACGAGTATTTTTTAAATATAGTAACAATTTTTCTCTAACAGCTTTTGTTTTTGAGTTATAGCTAACTACCCTCATTTACTATTTTTACTTAGATTTTCGTTTTTTATTGGACGCTAAAATATATTTTGTTGTTGTTTTAGATATGACTTCGTCAAGAAGATGTTGTGTGCTTAATCCCAATTGTTTTTGCTATATTTATGGTGAATATATATTTGCAAAATATCGAAAACCTATATCGGACTTTGTGAAAACTGCGTATCATCAATACTTTAAAATAAATTTGTGTAATCAGGACAAGCTATGGGTTTCTCCCCCCCCCGGCCTTCCGGGGGGGGGGGGGGGGGGGGCCCCCCCCGGGGGGGGGGGGGGGGGGGGGGGGGGGGGGGGGGGGGGGGGGCGATATTGTATGCCAGAAATGTGTGGTAGGTCTACGGTTATGGTCCAGTGGAAAAAGAGATGCAATAATGTTCGTAACACCCATGATTTGGCGAGAACCTCGAAACCATCATAACGATTGCTACTTCTGCGTTGTGAAAATAAACGGAATTAACCCTGGAAATCGAAGTAAGTGGTCATATCCTAACTTATCTTCTGCTCAACGACCTCAATTAAAATCACAAGAGGTACAACCCAGCACATCTAAATCTTCTGATAATCCAAATCTCTGTGAACCCGAACGAAATACATCAAGTGAAGACTCTGATTCAGACTACAAATGTAGCCTTTCAGAACATCAACCATTTAATCAGAAAGAACTAAATGACTTAGTAAGAGATCTGAACTTACCAAAAGAAGCTTCTGAAATTTTAGCATCTCGTTTAAAAGAAAAAAATTTGCTTACTCCGGAAACCAACATTACATTTTATCGTACCCGAGAAAAAAAACTGTTACCGTATTTTTCTCAAGAGAAGGATTTAGTTTTTTGTAACGATGTTGGTGGTATTTTGCAGCAGATGGGATTAAAACAGTACCAACCTACTGATTGGCGTCTTTTTCATAGACAGCAGCAAAAGAAGTTTAAAGTGTGTTTTGCTTCATAACGGTAACAAGTACGGATTTATACCTGTTGCACATTCGACGACTTTAAAAGAAGAATACGTAAATGTTTCTAAGGTTATGGAAAAAATTTAAGTATCAAGACCACAAATGGGTCATTTGTGTTGATCTAAAAATGGTTAACTTTCTTTTAGGTCAACAAGGGGGGTACACAAAGTTCCCTTGTTTCATGTGTCTCTGGGATAGTCGTGACAAACAACACCATTGGTCACAAAAAGTTTGGCCAGTGCGGGAAGAGCTAAAAGTTGGTACAAAAAATGTTATAAAACGTGCCTTTAGTTAGCCGAGACCGCATCATACTTCCACCACTTCATATTAAACTCGGCATAATGAAACTGTTTGTGAAGGCGCTTAACAAAAGTGGCGAATGTTTTAATTCTCTTTCACGCAAGTTTCCAGGATTAAGTTCAGAAAAATTGAAAGCTGGCATTTTTGATGGGCCACAGATTAGGCAACTCGTGAAAGATCCTAATTTTGTCAAATCAATGACTGAAGTCGAATCCAAAGCTTGGAATTCATTTGTTTTGGTTATGAGTAGCTTCCTATGCAAAAAGAAATCTGACGACCATGTCGAGCTTGTTGAGTCCATGCTATCGAACTTGCAAGAGCTAGGGTGCAACATGAGCATAAAAATCCACTTCCTGTACTCGCATTTAGACCGATTTCCACAAAATCTGGGTGATTTTAGTGAGGAGCAGGGTGAAAGATTTCATCAGGATCTTCGGACAATGGAAGAGCGTTATCAGGGGCGGTGGGACTCACATATGATGGCAGACTACTGCTGGAGTTTGCAACGAGATCTACCTAAAGTCGTTCATTCAAGGAAATCTTATAAAAAATCATTTGCTAGTGTTCAATAAAAATTTGTTAACATAATGTATTATTTTTTTGTATTTTTTTGGCAAAATAATAAAACTGTATATTTCAAAAGGTAAAGCTGTTAGCAATCTCCCAGTATTTGTTTCATAGTCAGGGCCATAGAAATACCCAATAACAGAAAAAAAAAATAAAGGAAACAAGACTTGTGTTGACCAGTGTTATTATTAAGAAGAGGAAGGATCTCGTCAATGGAGAGTGGACTCCATAGTTAGTACCGTGAGGACCGATGACAAATATCTCATTTCTTCTTAAGCAACGTTCAGGAACTTTCAACTGTATCTGCCCTAAGAGGGGTAGATAATCAATAACACCATTCAGCAATTTAAATATCGTAGAAAGATCTGACACCCTTCTCCTGTCCTCTAATGTCTTGCAGACCAAGCATACTAGCAAGGGCTCCTCTGTCACCAACCAACTCCAATCTATGAGAGCAATATCCAATAAATTTATTCTGGACACGTTCGATCTTTGTGCTGTGAACATTGTAGTAAAGTGGCCATGCCGTTGATGCATATTCAAGGTGAGATTTTACCAGAGAACAGTATAACTTCTTTATTGAATCAATAGATAGATCTCTTCCGATTCTAAAAAGAAGTCCCAACATTTGGAAAGCCTTTCTCGTCATGCAAGAGTAGTGTTCCCTAAACGACAACTGAGCATCCATTATAACTGCCAAATCGTTCCGAGAACTGACCGATAGCAAGTCCTCATCACCAACCTTGTACTGAAAGGTTATTTTATTCTTTTTCCTACAAAAACTAATCGTACTACACTTCCCAGGGTTTAAAGACAATCCATTATGATTGCACCAATGCAAAAACAGATTCAAGCTCTCCTGAAACTTCGTGCAATCCGCCTTAGCCACAATTTCACGGTACAATTTCAAGTCATCGGCACACAAAAGAAAGCTACAGTCAGGAACAGCTTGACGAATGTCATTAATAAAGATCTTAAATAGTAATGGAGCACAGTGCCCACCTTGAGGAACTCCTGAGGTTACCTTGATACTATTGGATATAAAACCTCGCATCTTCACTCTCTGCGAGCGCCCCACCAATATACTCTCGAGCCACTTTACAGAGCGCTCATGAAACCCCATCGCTCTAAGTTTTGTTAACAGTTTTTGATGGCTAATCCTGTCAAATGTTTTGGAGAAGTCAGTCTAGATCGAGTCCACTTAGCATCCCCTCTCCAACGCATCCACCAGAGCATTCTCATAGGTGATCAAGTTGATGACAGTCGACCTACCTCCCATGAAGCCATGCTGTTCTTCTACCACTATACCTTTACAAATCCAGCTTAGTTGATCATAGACCAAACCATCAAGCAACTTAGGAATTGCAGACTGCTTTGAAATACCCCTATAATTTTGAACATTCTCTCTCTCACCCGACTTGAAGATCGGCACAATGAAACTCTCCTTCTATAAATCAGGAAGCTCGCCCTCCGCCAGCGACCTATTAAACAAAATAAACAGTGGCCTGGTAATACTATAGACAAGATTGCTTAACAAATATTCAGGTACATTGTCAGGATCACATTCCATTCTTTTAGACAGGCTAGTAATCTTATGAAATAGCTGAGAAATGTTAAAAGGTTTAATTATAATATTCGCCCTGTTATCTATCTATATTCTACACAAGATAAATCAGTCTTACAGTATACAGTACTAAAAAAACTCCGAAAATAAATCAGCAATGTCTTGACCGCTGTCAGCCACTTTATTGTTATAAAACATACATCCGGGTAAATCGGATGATTTTCTGTGGTGATTAACAAATTTCCAAAAATTTCTAGGGTTCTTGGAGATATCATCCTCAATATTTCTGACATAAATGTCATAATCACGTTTAACTAGGTCTTTGCAAAGGGATCTCAAATTACTAAACTGAAGATAGTCCGCCCGCAACCCACTGGAGATATTGTTTTGGTGAGCTATTTTTTTATTTATAATAGTACTTCGGAGTTCCGCACTAAAATAATGTAGAAAGTTCGAGGCTTTAAACAGCTTATTTAATTCCAACTGGCAATAATGTGAACGTAACCTTAAAACATAATAAAACGACATGATTGAAAAATTGTAGTTTTTGGAACTCGAACAAGTGTAACTTTCCAACATGTTTCTTGCGATTGCACGAAGCATTTTTAAGGATGTCTGAAAGTGACCTGGTATTTTAATTTATTAATAAAACGTATTATTTATTTGAAAAGTACGAATGTTTTTACTTTAATATAAGGTAGAAACATGGAGGTTATGTGTGGAACACAATATCCGATAAATGGCCCCCCAGACCCTGTTTGCAAACGCTCACTCTTTTGACGAAATTTTCAATAAAATTTTGACATAATTGAGGACTACTTTCATTAATGGTGCGTCTAATTTCTTCCTTGAGCTCCGGAATGGTCTGTGGATCATTGGCATACACTTTTTCTTTCAGAAAACCCCAAAGAAAGAAGTCCAATGGCGCCAAATCGCATGATCTTGGTGGCCAATTCACATCTCCGCGGCGCGAGATAACACGACCATGAAACTTCGTCTGCAATAACTGCATTGTTTCGCCCGCAGTGTGGTAGGTTGCGCCATCTTGTTGAAAAAATATATCTTCCAAGTCCATGCCGTTTAATTCATTCCATAAAAAAATGGTTATCATGTCACGATAATGAACATCATTGACGGTAACCGCATTTCCAGCAGCATTCTCGAAAAACTACGGCCCAATCACTCCTCCAACCCAAACTCCGCACCAAACAGTGACTCGTGGTGGAAGCATGAGAAGCTGTTGGGTCACTTGTGAATTTTCGGTCCCCTAAATTAGACAGTTTTCTTTTATTTACGTAGCCACTAAGTTGAAAATGCGCCTCGTCGATTTTTTTCGAAAAATCACCATCGATTTGTTGATGCTCCAATATTCAACTGACGAATGGAGGGTGATGCGCATGGTCTGCTGGCTGCAGTTCGTCTCTTGTAAGCATGCAAATGCAGATCTTTCGTCAAAATTCGCTGCACAGAGCATCCTAAAATGTTCAATTACTAAGCACGATGGCGAATCGAGATGGAAGGATTTTCGTCAACACTCGCACTCCCTGCAGATATGTTTTCATTCGACCGGCCGGTACGAGAACGACCACTCCTTTTCGCGATCAGAATTGAACCACTAACCTCAAATAATTTTTTGATTAACTGCACCACAGTGTTGCGAGATGGTACGTTATGATGACCAAAAGACGTGCGGACTTTTCGAAGCATCTCTGCAAAATTTTGACCACTTTTTTACTGAATTTTCACAATTTCTATGCGTTACTCGATCGTGTAATTCTCCATGACTAAACCTCAATACTTCCTGATGCCAGTTATCAAACATTAGTACTCTATGTTCGCCACAAAAAAATGGCGCGCAATTTAAAATGTCAGGTCATTTTGAGACACCCTTTATTTATACCTGACCGGAGTCACTATTGATGTTGTTAGGGTGCTTGTAAAGGGTATCCTGAGTTTTTGGGGTCGAAATATCTTAATTTAAAAAAGTTTTTTTTATGATCTTAACTTTTTTGGGTAAAAAAAGGTTTTTTGGCATTTTTTTAGCCCCCCCTCCCACTCCCCACCTCGTTAAAACCCCCAAAAACATTTTTACATTTATTTAGTTTTCTCGGGTCTCACCAATTTTGTATTTTTGTTTATAAATTCATTTCCTTTTTTTAATTTATATTGCTTACCAAAGTGAAAGTTTAGGAAAATCGATTTTTTTACATAAGATGAAAGAAAGAAAAAATTCGAGAATATCGTTCTAAAATATTATATTAAAATTCGTAAAGTTATAGTACGTTTTCTACTGACGCGTCCAGGACATTGTCGGCATATAAAACCAGGTTTCTGTAAAAAAGATTAAATAGAACCGTAAACTAGCCCCTTATTGTGCTGGCGACTTTATACCTGCAAATTTAGGTTAGCTCTCGTTCTGTCGTGAGTGTTCATAATTTCAAATTTACTATACAAAAAACTTCTAGTTTTTGTATTAAATATACAGTCCCTGGCCAAATTATTAGACGCACTGTATTTTTTTTAGTAATTTTATGTTTCTTAAGAGTTTTTTATGCAATAATGGTATATTTAAACTACAATATTATTGATTTTTATTTAAAAGAATTGTTGTAGACTACATATTTGTATTTATTTTTAACATATGGCAACACTGTGTTGACAAAGTGATACATGAACGTAAACAAGTACAAACCTGTATCAGTCGCGATCGGAATCGAGTCAGGTACGGACGTGTTTCTGTGGCTTTATGGACTGTGATTGTTTGTTTAACAGTTTTATACTACTCAGTTATTAGTTTATTTTGTATGTAGTGTTTTAAAAAAGTAATTGGACTATTTTCATTATGGGTAGAAAAGGCGATCTTTCACCACGTAAAAAAGCTGAAGTGAAGGCCCTTGTGATTGCGAAAACATTTACAAACCGAGAAATATCACGAAGATTGGAGGTTTCTGAAGCTAGTGTACGACGCATAAAAAAGAAAATTGAGTCAGGGAAGGAATTAAGCCCGGAAAGAAAGAAAAGATGCGGTAGAAAACCAATTTTCACTCCACGGTCAGAGAGATGTTTGAAGAAAATTTGTGTAGAAAACAGATTTGCTACCACAAAGGTAATAAAATCACAACTCCAGGATGCTAGCGTAAATGCTTCTGAGCGCACTGTTCGAAGAAAATTGAAAGAATTAGATTTTAAGGCCTGTCGCCCCGCCAGGAAGCCCAAGTTAACAGCTGCAATGAAAGCAAAGCGCCTGAAGTGGGCCAAACAATGGCAAGACAAAGATGTGGACTTCTGGAGATCGGTAAGATACAGCAATTTAATCAATAATTGATACATTATTATCATTTTCAGTTAAATAAAGCAAATAAACATGGAAGTTTATATATTTTTCCTATTTTTGACAGGTCTGCTTCAGTGACGAAAACACATTCGAAATTTTGCAGAATAAAGCTCAGTATGTGCGTCGTCGTCATGGAGAAAAGTTTCATCCTGATTGTGTCGTCCCGACGGTTAAACATCCCACCAAAGTGATGATTTGGTCAGTCATCAGCGGCAAGGGCACTGGACGTCTGTACGTCGTCAAAGGAATAATGCGGCAAGATCAGTACAAAGAAGTATTACAAAATCGGTTGATTCCGCAGCTCAGAGAATGGTTTCCAAATGGGGAACCATTCACTTTCATGCAAGATGGAGCTCCCTGCCACACTGCTCGGTCTGTTAAAGCTTTTTTGGCAGAAAAAAATAGCCCTCTGTTGGATTGGCCGGGTATGAACCCTGATGAAAAAAGAAGTGGCTAAAGATGTGATTACCAACAAAACCCAGCTCCTAGAAAAGATTATTCATGTGTGGAATCATCATCCTCAAATGCAGGAGACAGTACAATCTTGCATTGATAGCATGCCGCGCAGAATTAAAGCTTTGATAGCGGCTAAAGTGGCTCAACTAAATATTGACTTTTACTAACATTAATTTCACTTTTCTTTAAAACTTAATAAACTTGTGCTTTTCTAAATTAATGCTGTTTTATTTATGTCAAATAAATAGGTAATTGATTGGATAATATAAAAATAAAAAACAAATCAATTTAAAATAATAAAACGGTACAATATCACTCGGTAATTAATATTTTACATGAAATCTTGCAGTGCGTCTAATAATTTGGCCAGGGACTGTATATTTCACTTACACTGATTTTGGAAATTAATTTTGTTACTACAAAACCAAAAATAACTTCTTTATTAGGTTTATCAATCGTAAATGAATTAACTTGAACTTTGTTTCTAATATCTCTTTTTAACTCTATGCCAACTCTTTACAACTCTTAAGGTATTTCTTATGAGAAGACAGAGAGAGCATTATGTTTGAGAAAGACGTGAAATAATTTAGTTTACAGGGTATAATGAATGTGGCAACGTAGCTTCTCGCTTGTTTCCCGCCGCACGCAATCACGTGTTATTTATAATAACCTTGATACTTTCACATGATATACAATAAAAATTATGTATAATTAATTCAAACGATACTTTGGATTATTTATTAAAAATGTATCAATTATTAAGTAATTATTATTATAACTGAATAAATGCTCGTGTGAGGCACGCGTTTATTCTAATACAGGGGTCGGCAACCTTTTAACTAAGGGGTGCCAGTTTTCATCCATACAACATTTTGTGTGCCGACATAGGTACTTACTACAACTAAAATTAACAAAAATTAACTTAAAATATTGCTTTTAGACGGTTTAATTGCAAAAAAAAATTTAACATTTAACAAATAATTTTATTATACTAGTCCTAGGACCTAGTGTGAACCTTGTGCTTGAAGTTCTTTAGAGAGTTTTCTTATATCCGGTTCAGTCTGGTTATTTTCAGTGTCACACATGCTTCCGAGTTGTCTGTTGTCAGCCTGCTTTGGTACAGGTTTAAAATCACTCTCATATGGGAAAAAAGTTGTTCACAGATATAGGATGATGCGAAAGCTGTAAGCATGGCAAACGCTACTTTCTTAAGACAAATAAATTTCTCTGGTAAACTCATCCAACAACTGAGTATCTCGTTTGAATGGTTCTGGCAGTCACCTTCTAATACCCTTCTTAATTCTACAAATTTCGTGTTCCATAACTTGGAGCTTTTAAATTTAATGTATTGAAGATCAAAATCATTAATGTCCATCCATGAGAAAAGAGATATGTCAAAGCAACTGCTGGAAAAATCCATTAAATCTGGTTTGATTAAAAAAGCGAACATAGGACCATGTTTATCAAAATCCTGACCCCTCTCGATAAACTTCTCTTTTAAATTAGTCATATATTTAAGAATTTCGTCTATTAGTGCACTATCGTCGACACTGGATATATAAGTTTTTAAAAATTTGGAAAATATTTATGTGTTTGTAGTAATATCGCTGATAAATAAATCTATTTTTAATTTGAATGATTTCTAGGATTCGTATAAAATCCAGAACTGTTTTGCCTGAACCTTGTAACTTTAAGTTGAGTTCACTGAGATGGTTTGTAATATCAGTAAGAAACATTAACATACAGATCCAGTTCTTATCTTCTAGTTCAGGATAAGCATCCACTTGATTTTTTTCCAACAAGAACGATTTAATTTCGCCCAGACAATGCACAAATCTAGAGAGCACTTTACCACGGCTGAGCCAGCGCACATTATTGTGCAATGGTATATCTGAATATGCACTTTCTAATTCCTGCAGAAACGCCTTAAATTGTCTCTGGATCAGTGAAGAACGACCGACAATGTAGTTAACTATTTTACCCACCCTATCCATCACGGATTTTAAACTTCCGGCTGAGATTTTAGCGCACAAACTCTCTTGGTGAATTATGCAATGAAAATTCAAAACTGATCGACCCAAGCGTTCAATAAGAAGGGAAACAAATCCTTTATGTCTCCCAATCATAGCAGGAGCGCCATCTGTTGTTACGCAAAAAATTTTACTTAAATCAATGTTCTGCTTTTCAAAATGTTTAACAAATTCTGAAAATATATCCTTTCCTCTTGTAGTTCCCTGCAATAGGAGCAGACAAATCAGCTCTTCATACACACTGCCATCATCGAAGTATCGCGCAACGATTGCCAGACGGGCAATGTCATTAATATCGACACTTTCATCCAATGCTACACTAAATATTTTACTTGCTCTTTGTATTGCCTTCCTCGTATCAGCGTTAACTTTAAATGACGATTCATGTTTTATCTGGAAATGTCGTTGAACACTAGATATCCGGAAAACTACGCTTTCCCGACATAGGACACAAATGGCCCGATCGTTTTGCTGTACAAAACCGTAATCTGTTGTCCATGAAGTTTGAAATGATCGAACGTCTACCTTCTGTTTCTTCGCGGCCGTAACGCAACGTAATTTTAATTTTTAAATCCAAACGTGTAACTGCTTGCTATATATAGAAAAATAATGTTTCCAGAAAATTCCAATAATTACGTTTAATAAATTTCTTAGAACAAAAATTATTATCTACAACGCGCCCATTGCAATCAAAGGGCCGCCTAGAAGTTAAATCTAACAAAAACTAAAATTCGGCAATATAAAAAGAGTTGCGGCGCGCGTCGGAACGATTGAAGTCAAGTCAAACAACAACCGCCTTATAGCGGCTGTTTTGATCTGAATTGAGGACGTTGATTTGTGTTTTTGCCTAGGCTTATATTTTAAGGCTTGCCGTCTTTAATACTTGCTGAAATTAAAGCTAAACCAATGCATTCAGTAAAATTATAAATTACAAAATATATATTTTGTAGTTTTTGGTAATAATACCTAGTGACCTATATAATATATCGTTTTTGTTTGTATCGTTAAAGTAATACTGTCTTCGATTATTTACTTAATTTCGAAACATGTCACAAATTACAGAATTAATGTGTAAACTTTGAATAGGTACGCGTGCCATTCAAAATTGCTTGGCGTGCCAGAGATGGCACGCGTGCCATAGGTTGCCGACCCCTGTTCTAGTATCTTTTGAAAGAAAGTCCGGTCAGTGCAATGCATATATGTAATTCAAAATTTGAAAGAAGGCCCGCGACCGTGCGCGCAGTCTTCTTTAAGCTACGTTGCTACGGCGAAAATTCACTTCATAAAATAAATCAAAAAGTAATATTTACCTAACATTTTTGCAACAACTAGAAGGTAAACTGCCTTTATATTTTAACAAACGAAAGCAAAGTTTTTTTTTTATGTATATATTTTTTTGTGGCTTTTTACTTTTTAATGCACATAAGACAACAAAAATTGTAAGAAATGCAGGCTTTTGATCGAAGAAAAAGTATAGGTTCCTATCTTTTGCGTGTTAAATATCTGAAACTTTTACAATTAATTATGGCAGCAGGGCATGGTAAACCATCTTTATGTTGAAGCAGTGAATGCACGATGCTAAAATCTATTGTTTCTCAAAATTTCAAGCAAAACTACTTTTAACAGTTACTACACTTACCTTTCTTGGTCATGTTCATCCTTTATGTCCAGCGTTTCACATTTTATTAAATCAGACTCCTCGTAAAATGTGTTACTGCTTGTTCTCTCATGTGTCACTTCTCTAAAAACACACAAATTGTTGTGTAATTTGCAACAGGAATACAAATTAAATTCAAAGGCCACGAAAGAAACCAATAAATAATGTAAACCAACGCTAAAAGTACAATTTCACTGGTTCGGGTAAAACAAAAACCTACATACCAGCTGAAAATGATACAGTATTTGCTTCTTCGATAACAGTGAATGGATATTATAATTTACTATGATTTTAAATGAGTTGTAAAACAGAATGTTAAGTTTAATACAACTATGACTATGTGTCTATACAACTTAAAAATTTAGAGATGTAACGGGTCGTACTTTTCAGGATTCGGCAAAACTGGGTACCTGGCTAGGTAGAATCCGGCAAAACCGAATACCTGGTCGAGTAGGATCCGGCGATATTATATTAAGCCTGTCCTTTTACATTTTATCAACATTTCCTGGCAACATTGCCAGCTTTGGGTAATTTTTTATGATTTGGCAATATTGTTAAAACGCGACAGATTAGAACTTAGGCAACTATGCGTCTGTTGCCTTGTGTGAAACCCCTATGTAGCGATATTTTCTACCAGTAGAAGGTTTTGTTAAGAATTGTTGGGTTTTAAAAAATGAGCAAAATCTGGAAATTTTTTCATGCAGAGGATGAATTAAAATCAGTATGTGGGTTGTGTCGCATAAAAAATCACAAAAGGTGTAGGAAAAAAGCTAGTACTTCATCTTTACGGAAACATTTAAACATCCTACAACACAATTATACAATTTTGTCATTAAATAAATACTTAATTTTAATGTTGTTGCTGTTTTACCTAAAATGTTTCTCTTATGTATATTTTGAAGTAAATGTTAATTTGGTTTTACTTTGCACACAAAACTTGGTAGGGTACCCGACTGTATAATAAAGTATCGGGGCATATCAGCTGGGTAACCATTTTTGGCCGATTAGAATACGCATTATTACATCTCTAAAAATAACATTCAATCAAATAATTAAATAGAATTGTAAACCAGCGACTTATTGTGCTGGCAACCCTCAACATGCAAATTTAGGTTAATTCTCATTCTGTTGTGGGTTTTTACAGTGTCAAACTTGATATATAAAAAATTGAACTTCTAATCATTATGTTAAATATATTACAGTTACATTGATTTTGGAAATTAATTTTCTTACTATGAAACCAAAACTAACTTTTTTATTAGGTTTATAAATTATAAATGAACTAACTTGAACTTTGTTTCCAATATCTCTTTTAACTCTAAATTAACTTATTTTATTTATTTTATTTTTATTTCTAGAAGAAACTTCCTCCAGAAATTGCTTTTATTTCTATTATTCTTACAATATAAATAAATGTAATATATTATTTCTCCTATATCCTATGTATCATGCTACTTTTATTTTAAGCACCTAGATGTGAAACATCTGTATGTGCAATATTATTTGGAAATGTTTTATTAGTTATTAATACACTGGTTGGTTACATTCATAAGTAGAAGAGAAGAAAAGCAAAAATAACAGTTTATCTCAAGTTTACAAAATCATATGCAAAACAAAATCTCCCATCAAAATATACAATCAACTAAAATACCTCTCAAATTGATGATAATTTTCAAAAATGACTTTTTTACTTAATAATTTAAAACATTTTATCTTAGTACAATTCCTTATTTCAGTTGGTAGCAAATTGTAAAGTTTAGGACCAAAATAATTTATATATCTTAGGTTAAGATTATTAGTACTTGCTGGCAGTTTAATGTGCCTGCTGTGCCAGGTTCTTGTTTCATAAGTATGGTCAACAAAAGGTTTTAAATCAGGTCGAGTATGTATATAAGAACAGACCGTAAAAATATAAATTGATCTAATATTAACAGTAGCACGTGTGCTAGACCCATAAAAAAAAAGTGTCTTTATTAAAAAGCAGATGTGAAGGGTATAATCTATTTCTTTTATAAATAATTTTGAGTATATATTTTTGTATTATATTCAATCTATACAGGTTGCTCTCATAAAGTCCACCCCACACCAATATTCCATATCTTATGATTGATTCTACAAATGTTTTATAAATTGTAATAAGTGTTTTTTTTATTTAAGAATTCTCTTAATAAATAAAATTTATGAATAAGTTTACGAATTTTGTTGGATACATAATCAATATGAGGTTGCCACTTAAGGAATCTATCAATTACAATTCCAAGATATCTTGTAGATGAAGTTTCTTTAATAGAATGATTATCAACAACAATAGTACTGTATTGTGGTCTGTTTGCACTAGTAAGTGAGAAAGCTATGTAATTTGTTTTTCCTAAATTTAATGTCAGTTTATAAGTTTGAAGCCAGTTTTTAATTTTTCTTAAATTATTAACTGTTTGATGTTTTACACTTTTCCAGTGATCTCCAGAAACAATCAGAGCTGTATCATCCCCATAAGATATGGTCAAGCCATCAACACACAATTTTAACAAGGAGTTGATATATATTATAAAAAGAACTGGTCCTAAGACTATTCCTTGTGGAATACCAATCTTTATTTTCTGTTTGTCACTCACAATGTTATTTAGCTTGACCATTTGTATACGCTCCGACAAGTAATCTCTGAATAGTTGCCCAGCTACTCCCCTTATTCCATACCTTTCCAGTACCTTAAGAAGCTCATTATGAGGCACCGTATCGAATGCCTTAGCAAAATACGGCTAAACATTTTTTATTTGAATTTAAATTATTAACAATTTCAGTTATTGATCTATGCATGGCATCTACAGTAGAGAAGCCTTTGATGAATCCAAATTGGTTTGTTGATAAAATACTATTAATTTTTAAAAAGTTAATTAGCCTAAATTTTACACATTTTTCAAAAAGTTTTGCAAAATTACTGATTAAGCTCACTGGTCGGTAATTATTTATGGAGGTTTTAGATCCTGTTTTGTGAATGGGTGTTATTATTGAGGTTTTAAATTCAGATGGTATTTTCCCAGTTGTTATGATTAAATTTAATATGTGTAAAAGAGGGTTAATAATTTCTAGATGTGTTTGTTTTATAATATTAGCTTGTATACCATCATAGCCCGGTGCACTATTGTTTTTTAAAGATAAAATATGATTGATTAATTCATTTTTCGTTATGGGGTTTAAATAAATAGAATTTATTATAGGCAGGTCTGCATGATGTTCTACTTGTGGTGGTGGAATCAATCGTCTTTTCCATTTGCATTCCAATATTTATATATTAGTCATTAAAGAAATTTGCTGTCTCAAGTGAACTACTGAAATTCTGGCCATCCATATTTTTTATATTATGGAAAGTATTGTTGTTATTATTTTCATAAGTTGCATCTTTAATTATTTTATAGAGTTTTTTCATGTCATTCTTATTATTTTCAATTTGATTTTTATAATATTTATTCTTTTGTTTATGTATAAGTTTGTTTAAAGTATTCTTTGTATTCTCTCTCTAAATGGGCACTAAAATTTTTACTTAATTTTTTTTTCATTTTATCTCTAGTTTTAATTGATGTGATAATTCCGTTGCTAATCCATTCTTTAATTTTTTTGTGTTTTTTGTGTTTAATAGTGTAAGTTTCTGTGGCACTTGATAATAATTGTTGGTAAGTCTCCAAGAAAATTTTTGTTGCTATTTCGGAATTATTTTTTTCCAGTATAATTGACCAATCAAAATTTTTTAAAAGTGGTTTAAATTTGGGGATATTCAATTTGAATTTAGTTGTATTTTGTTGGGGTCTTAATATACTTTCTTGAGGTTCTTCTTTCTGTTTAACCAAAAACATAATTGGACTATGATCTGTTATATCTACTTCTAATATATAGGAGTTAAAACATAAATTATTACATTTTAATTTTTGATTAATAAATAAATGATCTAGACAAGTTTTTGACAGTGATCTTGTCACTGAGTTAATACATGACTGAAACCCAGTAGAGTTCATCATGGTAAGGTAATTTGCAACATGATTATCGTTTTTTTCCAAAATATTTATGTTGATGTCACCCACAAAAATTCCGATATTAGAAAGAGTCAATGTTTCTAGGTAGGTATATGTTTAAAACTTTAAATAAACTTACATTTCTTCATCCTTTATGTCCACCATTTCAGACTTTATTAAATTAGAGTCGTCATAAAATGTGTCACTGCTTGCTTTCTTGTACTTCACTTCGCTAAAAACAAACAAATTTTTATGTGTCAGAAATACAAATTACATTTAAAGGTCATGAAAGAAATGGGTAAATCATGTAAAACAATACTAAAAGTGCAATTTCACTGGTTTGAGCAAAATAAAAACCTACATTCATGCATTCACCCAGCTGAATATGATGCAGTATTTGCTGCTATGATAACACTGAATCAATATTATAATTTACTTTGATTCTAAATATGAGTTGTGAAACAGCATGTAAAGTTTAATACAACCATAACAGTTTATAAATAAAATGTAAAATTATATATATTTTAGGAACAACTCAAATTTCAAACATGATTTGATATCATGTGATTATACCCAAAAAATGACCATTTGGATATTGTTTTGTTTAGAAGTGAAAGGTCTGTATGTCCTTTTCTTTTTATAGAATTATGCAGATTGTAAACCAAATTTTTTCCTATTGTGGCAACTGACTGTTTCAAGTATCTTTACTAAGTGTTCCATTATTATGTTTTATAATTCTTTTATAGAAATGTTTGATTCTCTAGAAATATGTTATGATCTGTACCACAGCTTATAAATTAAACCTTGTACACAACTTATGTTATACAAAAACTTACTTATTATCTAAACTTTTCCAGCGATCCTCCATCTGACCTATTTGCCTAGTTTCTTCCATGTTATATTCATAAGTATTTGTTGAAACACCTATTGTAGCATCTAAAGGTACATTTTCATTTTCTGGTTCAACTTTTACTAATAATTCAACATTATTGTCAGTTTCTGCTACCATGGTACATGGCATATTTTTGGCTTCTCTTACATCTGAAGCAAAAGATAGCTCTATGTTATCCGAATGTACTGTTTCTTTTCCAGCACCACATAATTCCATTATTTTTATCCTTGGACCAACACCAATACCGGTCTCAGTTTCTTCAGGCAAATTTTCAAACATTAAACTGGCCATGTCTGTGAACATTTCTGTTGAAAATTAAACATAAATTGTAAAATTTCTATTCAAACACATAATATAAAACAGTTGTAAAAAATAATAGGTTAGAAAATCTGATGCATCCAGAAATGAAAAGAACATGTTTAGGCGTTTACGATTGAAATATTTTCTTAACATAATGGTGTAAGTTTAAGCTTTTACTGTTGTTTACGAGATGGCTCTGCTTAAAAGCCAGGAAAAAAACTAAGTCCTAAAGGTCTAATTTTGAAAGACTTACGAGAAAATATCGGGGGAAGCAGTTTTTGCACTTTTTTTGGTGAATAAAAATTAACCTATATCACCGACAATGTTTTTTTTGTTGTTTTGTTTATTAGCTTGGATCAATTAAGTCCATTAGCCATTGAATTCTTGACTGGTAGTGACTGTCTGACTCGTAGTCATGCGGCTATTTCAGTCCATACATATGCAATCAACTTATTAAAGATGAAACACAAACACCCAAGCAAACAGGCGGAATCGAACTGCCGACCACTAGATTCATAGTAGGTTTCATTACCTACTCCTCTAATGGTCCCACCTCACTGACAATGTTGATAACCACTGATCGAAACTGTCAGTTGTTTTCGAAAGAATAGGCTCCGTTCACACTAATGAGTTAAATGTAGAGGTCAGCCTAATCTTTTCAAAAAATTATTATTTTTTTTTCAGTTATAATCTAATCTTATCACAAAATTGTTTGTAATTTTTTTTTTTTGGTAAAATTTCGGTACGCCGGCGTTTCAGAAAAAGGAAGATTTTTTAAATAGGCTTAAAATGGCCTAAATTCGAAAAATGTAAGAGACAAAATCAGGAGATAACCGTTTATTTTTAACTTGAAATAACTTAAACTAACCTGAATTAAATAAGCAGCAATTACGAAATACACTTAATAATGAAAAAAAATTTCCTACTTTAATGTGAAAAAATGATATACGTGCTATATTGGTTCATGTTAGCAAAAATAGCCTTACCACGATTTTTTTCTCGTCAATCTTTGAAAATTAGACCATTTTAGGCCTATTTCAAAAAAAACCTTGTGATTTGTTCTTTCCGTGTTGTTTTCCGCAAAGAAAATTTCACAGCAAAGTTCCTTATTGGTTGGAATTTTACTACGACTGTAAATGTAGCATAATCATCTCGGCGCATGCGCATAAACGAATTGAGTTCCCCCAGCAGTTTCAATCGGTGGTTATCAATAGCATAGCAGACTTTCGTACGCTTACATATCAATGTATATTATTCCATTAAGATTAATGCGTTGACGGGTTAAGTATAAAGCTTTTGCTTCTTGTCACTCTATATATAGTACCCTTTATTACGCATATAGTGAATTGCTGTGTGCTGGCGGGTAAGTTTCCTGATTATTGGAAACAAGCGATTGTTACACCTTTGCCTAAAGTTGCATGTCCAAATGAATACAAAGACTTAAGGCCTATAAGTGTTCTTCCCGTCCTCTCTAAGATTTTAGAAGGGTTTATGGAGTCACAACTCCGTGGCCACACTGATAAATTCTCCATTTTGCCCAAATTTGAATCGGGATTTAGACCAGGTCATGGCTGTGAGACAGCTCTTCTGGAAGTAATTGATGACATACTCAGGGGCATCGATGGAGGGTGCTTAGCAGTTTTGACCCTCATTGATTTTTCTAAGGCATTTGATACAATAAGTCACAGCCTTCTTTGTTCTATACTAACATACATTGGTCTCAGTAACAGTAGTTTGAGATTATTGCAAAGTTTTTTTAAGTAATCGAAGTCAATCAGTGCGAGTAGCCAGTATCGAGTCGAGACCTTTACCAATTACCTATGGTGTCCCACAAGGTTCCATTTTGGGACCTCTATTATTTTCAATTTATACTTCACAACTAATACATCGGGTGAGGTATTGCAAGGTACACTTGTATGCCGACTATACGCAGCTTTATCACATATGTCGTCCTAACGAGATTCACAGATGCGTTGGAGAATAAAATGATGATTTGGTGGGGCTAGTTCCTGCTGCCACTGACCACACGCCATCAATTAATACAAAAAAAGTTCAGTTATGGTTTTTGGTACTCGGAAGCTCAGAAGCAGTTGCTTACCACATATTAATATTAAAATCAACGGGGAAGTGTTACGGATTGATGACAAATGTAGAAATTTAGGTCTTACTATGGACTACAATTTGAGGTACAGATCGCATGTGAGCATAGCTATACGTCGGGCGTAATTTAATTTGAAGATGATTTACAATTCTAGTGACTATTTAAATCAAAAATTGAAAACTATATTGTGCGAGTCTCTGGTATTGTCCAGATTAAACTTTTGTGATACTATATATGGATTTTCAATAGACTCATCCGATAGACGACGTGTCCAAGTTCTTCAAAATTCATGTTTGCGCCTGATATTTGGTATTCGTAAAAGGAATCACATATCACACAAATTGTTTGAACTGGGATGGTTAAATATGAATGATAAACGTTGTTTGCATGCGGCTTGTTTATTCCAGAAAATTGTTTTAACGGGTGTTCCCTCCTACCTACATAGAAAAATTACCTTTAAATCGGATGTTCATAATTTGAATGTCCGTCTTAGGGGTCGCCTTACGCCTCCGGCTCGCAAGACTGAAAAATTTAGATCGTCCTTTTCTTTTCAAATAGCTAAGATTTATAACTCAATTCCAGGAAATATAAAACTATTAGATCCTAGGTCATTCAAGGCGGCGTATAGGAGGATTTTGTTAAATATATAAAGATATAGTACTTATTTATGTAAATTTTCCTTCAAAAAAGAATATCACTAGCTCTTGAGTGTATCTGTGCTCTGTATAAATTCTATTATTTACTTCCGATATATTTGGGTGACTCGCCTATCTGTTTAACAACTTAAATTATATCAAGGGGTTTTTTTTGTTTGCTCTAGTTGTGCCATAAGCCATTCTTTTTTTCGTCTTTTTTTTTCTTTTTTCCTAACACTTACAACATTGCACAGTTTTATTAAGATACTAGGCACAGTTTAATAGATAAATATAGTATTCTATAAACTTTAATATTAGGATGCTTAAGGTAAAGAACAGGGGAATGTTTGTACCTTCGTGGTCCCAGCTGACCTTCGGCATTTTCCAATTTAATGTAGCATTTTTTTTACTTAGTTTATGATGTATTTTTCTTTTCGTAATTGGAAATAAAGGCCATATTTATTAATGTAATGAAAGACTGATTTTGTCAAATTTCCACTTTATTTATATAAATTGAGTAAAGGTGAGTTACCAAGGGCCAGACAGGTATCTTTTTGTTCGTTTAAGATGATGTCTGAATTTTTATTTCTATTTATTTCTAAATTTTCTAATAGGTTTAATTTTACGCCTTTGTTTTGTATGTGTAGAATTTTAAATTTATCTTAAAAAAGATGATTTGATTCTGTTAAATGATTACTGTACGCTGAGTCAGTTTTGTTTTTTAAATAGCTTCTTTTATGTTCTGAAATCAGAGTTTCGAATGAGCGACCTGTCTGACCTATGTAACTTTTATGACAAGAACCACAATTCAACTGATATACTCCAGATTTTTTTGATCTATTTTGTTTTCCCTTTGCGTTTTTAATGAATTTCCCTAACGAGTTTTTTGTTCTAAAAGCTATGTTGATATTATATTTGTTTAAGTGGTTTTTAATTTTCTCTGACGTGTTACCGAAATAGGTTAAAACATTATATTTTTTCCCTGTGTTTTCTTTCTTGGGGTATACTAAAGAAATAGCTTTATTTTTTAATTTTTTGTTTAGAATTGAGTCTATGGTGTCAGGAGAATATCCGTTGTTAACGGCAATTTGTTTTATTAGATTTAATTCTTTATTAAAATCATCTACAGATAAGGGGACTCTTACAAGTCTATGCAACATACTGTGGTAAGCTGCCAATTTGTGTTGTAGAGGGTGAGCTGATTTAATGTTTATTGTAGTATCTGTATGTGAGGGTTTGTGAAAAATAGAGAATTTGTGTTTGTTGCAATGTCTGGTTATCGTTAAGTCAAGAAAATTAATTTTATTGTCGACTTCTAGTTCCATAGTGAATTTATTATTTTTATGAATTGAGTTTATATAGTTAAAAACATTGTCAAGTTGACGCTCTGTACCATTAAAACAAGCAAAGATGTCTACATATCGGTACCAATACAAAAATGTTTTGCCAAATTCTTGTCGATGTATTTGTTTTTCTAGGTTATCCATGAATATTTCTGCTAAAAGCATGAGACCCTCAGAACTATTATAAAACGTATTATTAAAGTAAAAATAATTTTGATTGAGGCTCGTGTTTAATAAATTTAGTATGTCTTATATAACGATATTAACTTTATTTTTGATTAGGAATGTTTTTTTATGATTTTTACTGTTTCATCCGGGGGTATGCTAGGGAAAAGGTTTTTGCACGTCAAATGATACTAGTTTTGAATTATCCGGTAGAAAGGCGTTGGAAATTTTTTCCGTTAATTCTAACGAATTTTTTATTGTGTAACTTGGGGTGAAGTTAATGTTCGTTTTAATGATATCCATGAGAAATTTTGAGAGTTTGTAAGCTGGGGGCCGATATGTAGGAGGTAACAGGTCTAATAGGATGATTTTTTTATGTAATTTGACTAATGAATAAGGTAGAGGGGGCTGATGATTCATGACTGTTAATTTTGAGATTTGGTTGTCTGATATGATGCTAGAAGCTTTACCTAACGCTGTTCTAATATCTTTCTTGAATTTTTCTGTCGGATCTTTTAGTAATATTTTGAAATTTCCTTTCTTAATAAATTATAAGGTTTTGTCTATATATTGTTGTTGATCTATAGCGACTATTGTGTTACCCTTCTGCTTTTGTGAAAATAATATTATTATTTTTAGTCTTGTTTTGTATTGATCTAGCTACATTTATTTCGTTACCTAAATTTGGTTTGTTGCTAAGAAATTCTTTTTATAATATCTGCGCAAATGTATTTTTTTGGCGTGTTGAAAGGTACATTTATTAAAGCTATTTCTGTTACTACAGCCAAGATTTCAGATTCTTTTAAATCAAATTTATTATTTATATTATGTTTAAAACCTTTGTTTAAGAGGGCTGTTTCTTGATTGGAAAGATTTGTTGCTGATAAATTTATAAATCTGACAAATTTATGATCTGAAAACACTTTTTTGTGGTAAGCTGTGGTTATTTGTTTTTTTCCCTTATAAGAGAATCAAGTTTTCTTTTTCGATTAATGTATTTTTTATTTATTATAGTTCTGATTTTATCCCTCGTTTTTCGATCTAGATCAAAAAATTCTAATGAGTGTAATCGAAAAGTTAATTGAGAATAGATTACCTTAACATAAACATTATAGATGTCTCGTTTGATGTACTGGATCCTTCTTTCTTCAACAATCCATTTGTTATGTCCTATGTTGGCGGCTTTCGAGGCTGCAACACTAGTGTTTTTAGTCTGGAGTTTTATTTTTTTATTCATTTAAAAACGGCCTCCCCCTATATTTTCTCGTAAGTCTTTTAAAATTAGGTCATTTTAAGCCTTTGCCAAAAAAAACCCTTTTTCTGAAAAACCTGCGTAACGAAATTTTACCGCAGATTTCAGCAGAATGGCTTTTTCAACAGATCTTGCAACAGTATTGTCTGACCGTGTAAGCTACGGTAAAGCTAATTTGGTGCAATTTTGAGGAACTACTTTAACGACTGACCAAAAATATCTTAGATTATTAGAATACCTACAAAGGCCTTGTTTAAACTTATTTTATATAATAATATTCCTTTAAATTTCTTGTATATTTTATTTAAAAATTACCATAAGTAGATTTAAAAATTTCAGTTTCATTGGAATTTTAATGTAGTAATAGATGTCCCTGTAAACTTATTTTATGTTTTGTTGAAAATTGCACCTAAACTTTTTATGTCATAATACACTGGTGAGCAAAAAAATCTACTCAAACGATTTTGCTTCATTTAACACAGATCCTTGAATTTAATTTGCGAACAACGATATTATTTTTGGTATTGTTAGAATGCTGATTTTCTACTCTTTTCCGGATTTCCAAAAAGGTTTACTGATGTAAACGGTTTTACGTTTTAGCTCGCTCAGCAACATACTCGTTGCGCGCTATTCATCCCTATAAAAGCACATGCAACTGCATTTTCCTATCATTCCTTTATCGGAACTTGAACCGTCAACATCTCTACTATACCTGCTCACACATTACGAAAAATCGGATACCACCCTTGAAGAAACTGCTCAAGTCATTGCCCAAGAAGGGCATAGTCAACGTGCAGTCGCTGCGCAACTGCACCTGAGCCAGTCGGCTGTCTCCAGTGTCTACAGACGTTGCCAAGAGACTGGAGCCTTTATACGAAGACAAGGATAATGAAGAAGAAGGTGGACGTCGGAGCGAGACGACCGTTTCATTATCAACACACCTTTAAGAAATCACTGGACCGGCGTTGAGAACCAACTGGAGCCCTGACAAGTTCGTGGTCGGGCTGTTAGTCATTGGTTTTACGTTTTAGCTCGCTCAGCAACGTACTCGTTACGCGCTATTCATCCCTATAAAAGCACATGCAAATGCATTTTCCTATTATTCCTTTATCGGAACTTGAACCGTCAACATCTCTACTATACCTGCTCACACATTACGAAAAATCGGATACCATCCCCTGAAGAAACTGCTCAAGTCATGCCCAAGAAAGGCATAGTCAACGTGCAGTCGCTGCGCAACTGTACCTGAGCCGGTCGGCTGTCTCCAGAGTCTACAGACGTTGCCAAGAGACTGGAGCCTTTACACGGAGACAAGGATAATGAAGAAGGTATACCTCGGAGCGAGACGAACGTTTCATTATCGACACCACTCTAAGAAAATCGTTACTTGACCGGCGTTGAGAACCAACAGGAGCTCCGACAAGTTCGTGATAGGGCTGTTAGTCCGAAAAAAACTTAAAGAAGCTACCCTTATACTTTGTTGGAGAATTACAATAAATGTATTTAAACATATACAAATAAAATTCGATTTAACCTTCCTTTACTTTTCGATTCATAACTACAATCAGCAAATTTAAACATTTTTATGAAATTTTTTATGTACTAATATATGTCCCTCTAAACTACGCTTGCGTTTTGTTTGAAAATCACAATAAGCGCATTTAAATACCTCAATTTCACTGAAATTTTTATGCACTAATAGATGTCGATTTAAACTATCTTTACGTTTTGATTCATAATCACAATGGCCACATTTAAACATTTTGATTTCACTGGAATTTTTATGTATTAATAGATGTTTATTTAAACTATCATTATATTTTGTTTGAAAATAACAGTAAGTACATTTTAATATTTCAATTTCACTGGAATTTTTGTGTACTAATAGATGTTTATTTAAACTACTCTTATATTTTGATTGAAAATGACAATAAGGGCATTTTAACATTTCAATTTCACTGGAATTTTTATGTACTAATAAATGTTGCTTTAAATTAACTTTACGTTTTGCTTGATAATTGCAATGCATACATTTAAACATTTTGATTTCACTGCAATTTTTATGTACTAATAGATGTTTTCTTAAACTATCGTTATATTTTGTTTGAAAATAACAGTAAGTACATTTTAATATTTCAATTTCACTGGAATTTTTATGTATTAATAAATGTTGCTTTAAATTAACTTTACGTTTTGCTTCATAATTGCAATGCGTACATTGAAACATTTTGATTTCGCTGGAATTTTTATGTACTAATAAATGTTGCTTTAAATTAACTTTACGTTTTGTTTGATAACTGCAATGCATACATTTAAACATGTTGATTTCACTGGTATTTTTATGTACTAATAGATGTTTTTTTAAATTCTTCTTATGTTTTGTTTGGAAATCACAATCAGTGCATTTAAACGGTTTAATTTTAATGGAATTTTTAAGTAGTAATATATATTGATTTAAATTGTTTTCGCGTTCTGTTTTAGAATTACAACGAGCGTATTTACACTTGTCATTTTCGGGATTTTGATAACTACATTGATCAAATTTAAAAATACAATCTTGTATAGATTTCGTATCATCAGCAGGATGATTTTTAATAGTCTCTTCGCATATTATTTGATTGCCGTCATCTTCGGGAACTGTACATCTTCCCTGATCTTCTCGGATAAAATAACTTGAATATGCACTAAAAAAAAAACAAAAAATAAAAAGAAAGTTTAAAATAAGACGTGTCAAAGTTTAAAATAAGATTGTGTCACCCAAAAAATCCCCGTGTACCAAATTTGGTAAGGATCGGTTGAATTTTAATTTGAATTCGTTTTTGCATTCGAGAAGCACTATATCTGTCTGATTTATTGAGGTTAGAAAGAAAACAGAACTGTATGGCTCAATCCAACCGATGAATATTAGCTTAGCGTGTCCGAATACATATTAATACATCTTTGGATTCATGAAAAAGCTTGAATCAATTTTTTAGGAGTATATTTTTCTTAATTTTTACTAATTTTTACCTATTTTTTCAGGTTAGAAAAAATTGAGATGTGATGGCGATATTCTGACGTCAGATTTGTGATCAGCGGGCAAAAATACTACGGATCTGATATATCGCATCAAAAGTATACCCCACTTTTTTTTTTTTGGGGCTGTGTAATAATAATAATCTTTATTGTCTAACAGATAGAATATCCATTTACAAGACAAATGTGTAAATTACAGAGAAAAGAAAAAAAAAAAGAAAATTACAAAGAAAAGAAAAAAAAGAAAATTACAGTAATTGCTTAAAATAAGTATAACAACAATATATACAACCCGTATGTACCGTTCAAAAATGTGGACACGTCCACTGAGCATCAAGAACCTTCGTCTTCATCAATTTAGTAAACTGAGCATGAGTTAAGTTATGCATATTGAAATCGCTACAAACCACATTGAAAATATTCATGGATTGATACAAAGGAGTCTTCATTAAAATATTAATTCTTGGTGTACTCAAGCAAAAAACATGAGGAAATCTGGTACGTCGAGACGGCACATGAAAGTTAACTTGGGAAAGCAGGTCAGGGCAATCAATAAAGGATTTACATATCTTGAACAAAAATTGAACCAGCAAGTAAATCCTGCGATTCATCAACGACGGCATGTTGAAAAGCGCTAACAAGATCTTGCTTTCTATACCTCTAGGAGGGTAAGTACCGCCATCTCTGAAGCACAGGAACTTAAGGAACTTTCTCTCTGTATGATCTCTATTCTATCAATGTATTTGTGATGGATTGGGTGCCAAATCACTGCGCCGTATTCCAACTTAGATCGCACACAGCAAAAGTAGAGCATTTTAAGGGACCCTATATCTACCAACCCCTTTGAATTGCGAAAAATAAAGCCAAGCATCTTCAACGCTTCTCCACAAACACGATCAATGTGATCGGCAAATGACAATCGGGTATCAAACACCACTAATGTGAACGTAACCTTGAAAACATAATAAAACGACATGGAAGATTGAAAAATTGTGGTTTTTGGAATGCGAACGTGTGTGATTTCCAACATTTTACCTACGATTGCACGAAGCATTTTTAAGGATGTCTCGAAATGACCTGATAGTTTAATTTATTAATAAAACGTATTATTTATTTGAAAAGTACGAATGTTTTTACTTTAATATAAGGTACAAACATGGAGGTTATGTGTGGAGCACAATATCCGATAAATGGCCGCCTCGACCCCGCCGAAATTTTCAATAACATTTTGGCATCATTGCGGGCTAATTTCATTAATGATGCGTCTAATTTCTTCCTTGAGCTCCGGAATGGTCTGGATCACTGGCACACACTTTTTCTTTCAGAAAACCCCAAAGAAAGAAATCTAATGGCGTCAAATCGCACGATCTTAGTGACCAAGTCACATCGCCGCGACGGCGACGCGAGATAACACGATTAATTATGGCAATACGGGAGGGTAAACCATCTTTATATTGAAGCAGTGAATACATGATGCTAAAATTTCAAGCAAAACTACTTTTAACAGTTACTACACTTACCTTTCTTGGTTATCTTCATCCTTTATGTCCAGCGTTTCACATTTTATTAAATCAGACTCCTCATAAAATGTGTTACTGTGTGTTTTCTCGTGTGTCACTTCTCTGAAAACAAATAAATTGTTATGTGTAACAAGAATACAAATTACATTAAAAGGCCACGAAAGAAACCGATAAGTCATGTAAACCAACACTAAAAGTACAATTTCACTGGTTCAGGTAACACAAAAACCTACCTTCGAGCATTTGCCCGGCTGAAAATGATACAGTATTTGCTTCTTCGCTAACAGTGAATGGATATTATAATTTACTATGATTTTAAATGAGTTGTAAAACAGAATGTTAAGTTTCATACAACTATAACTATGTGTCAATACAATGTAAGAATTTAAAGATACAACGGGTCGTACTTTTCAGGATCCGGCGAAACCGGGTACGCCGCTAGGTAGAATCCGGCAAAACCAGATACCAGGCCAGGTAGGATCCAGCAATATTATATTAAGTCTGTCCTTTTATATTTTATCAACATTTCCTGGCAACACTGCCACCTTTGGGTAATTTTTTATGATTTGGCAATATTGTTAAGATGAGATATATTACCACTTGGGCAACTATGCGTCTGATGCCTTGTGTGAAACCCCTATATAGCGCTATTTTCTACCAGTAGAAGCTCTTGTTAATGATTGTTGGGTTTTAAAAAATGAGCAAAGCCTGGAACTTCTTTTTACTTGATGAGGAAGATAAATTAAAATCAGTATGTGGATTGTGTCACGTAAAAATGACACGAGGTGTAGGAATAAAAAGCTAGCACTTCACCTTTACGGAAACATTTAAAATTTAAACATCCTGCTACACAACTATACAATTTTGTCATTAAATATATATTTAATTTTAATGTTGTTGCTGTTTGAGCTAAAATGTTTCTCTTATGCATATTTTGAAGTAAATGTTAATTTGGTTTTATTTTGCACACAAAACTTGGTAGGGTACCCAACTGCATAATAAAGTATCGGGGCATATCAGCTGGGTAACCATTTTTGGCCGATTAGAATACACATTATTACATCTCTAAAAATAAAATTCAATCAAATAACTAAATAGAATTGTAAACCAGCACCTTATTGTGCTGGCAACCCGTGACATGTCAATTAAGGTTAATTCTCGTTCTATTGTCTGTTTTTATAGTTTCAAACTTGATATATAAAAAAATTGAACTTCCAATCATTATATTAAATATATTACAGTTACATTAATTTTGGAAGTTAATTTTCTTACTATAAAACCAAAACTAACTTTTTTATTAGGTTTATAAATTATAAATGAACTAACTTGAACTTTGTTTCCAATATCTCTTTAACTCTGAATTAACTGTTTAGAACTTTTAATAAACTTACATTTCTTCATCCTTTATGTCCACCATTTCAGACTTTATTAAATTAGACTCGTCATAAAATGTATCACTGCTTGTTTCCTCGTGCTTCACTTCGCTAAAAACAAACAAATTGTTATCTGTTGTAACAGAAATACAAATTACATTTAAAGGCAGCATGTAAAGTTTAATACAACCATAACAGTTTACAAGTACAATGTAAAATTATATATATTTTAGGAACATCTCAAATTTCAAACATGATTTGAGAAGCTATCATGTGATTGTACCCAAAGGATGACCATTCTGATATTGTTTTGTTTAGCAGTGGCAGGTATGGATGTCCTATTCTTTTTATAGAATTATGCAGATTTTCCTATAATGACAACTAACTGTTTCAAGTATCTTTACTAAGTGTTTTATGTTGTTCTGTTTTATAATTCTTTTATCAAAATATTTGATTTTCTAGAAATGTATTATGATCTGTATCACAGTTTATAAATTAAACCTTGTATACAACTTATATTATACAAAAACCTACTGATTATCGTGACTTTTCCAGCAATCTGACCTATTCGCGTAGTTTCTTCCAGGTTATATTCATAAGTATTGGCTGAAACGCCATCTAAAGATAAATTTTCATTTTCTGCTTTAACTTTTACTAATAATTCAGCATTATTGTCAGTTTCTGCTACCATGGTACATGGTTCATTTTTGCCTTCTCTTACATCTGAAGCAAAAGATAGCTCTATGTTATCCGAATGTATTGATTGTTTTTTAGTCCCACATAATTCCATTGTTTTTATCCTTCTACCAACACCAATACCGGTCTCGGTTCCTTTAGGAAAATTTTCAAGCATTAAACTGGCCATATCTGTGGGTATTTCTGTTGATTTTGATAAAATTACTTTTTCACGACCAATATTTTCCATTTTTGTTTTGAAAATTAAACTTAAATTGTAAAATTCCCATTCAAACACGTAATATAGAACAGTGTAAAAAATAATAGGTTAGAAAATCTGATGCATCCAGAAATGAAAGGAACATGTTTAGGCGTTTACGATTGAAATATGTTCTTAACGTAATGGCCCCTACACACGATCAAGTAAGTTGGTCCAACTTGGCTCGTCAAGTAAGTTTGATGGTGTGGGCGCGAAATTGGTGAGTTGGACGGTTTTCTGGATTTGTCAGGAAAGTTGTTGGATGACTGACGCCTTGACGTTATCCAACCTTCAAACCACCCAATTTTTTTTTTTATTTTTAGCGAAACAAGTGAGAGCAACAGTAAGTCCCTGACAGAAGCAAATTTAAAACAACTCAAGATTACTATGCTAGGAATAATACTGATAGAAAAACGAACGAATGACGAAACAAGACCAAAGTCGATGACGTTGACACACGTATTGCAAAACTGAAATGGTAGTGGCCTGGGCATCTCCTGAGACCGAGAACTGAGAAGAGATCTCGTGGAAGATCACGCACCCGCGGGAGAGATAACATTAAAAAAATTGCAGGAGATCAATGGAAACGATATACAGAACGAGAAACATGGTTAGGGGAGGCGTTTGTCCAGCAATGGTCCAGTGCACGCTTATGATGATGATGCTGGGAAGGGAAAAAACACCAATAGCGAGTATTATATAAAGCTATTGGTGGAGACTATTCCAGAATCTTGCTAAAATTTTTTGATCAGTTCGAGATAAGGGGGGGGACGGCGATTTTTCCAGATTTTTTAAAAATAATATAAAGAAAAGGTGCGCAAGTATTACATGATATATATTTCTGAACTCGTGTTTTTACAAGCTTTCATTTGACACCCCATTCGATGACCTAGTAAAAAATTTTTTTTTTGCACTTCCTATTTCACCCCCCAAAACTAACCCCTTAAGTCATAAATTTAATTACATTAGTACCAAATTTCAACTTTCTAAGTCAAATAGTTTTGGAAAAAGTCGGGTGTGACAGACAGGCGGACGGACGGACAGACAGACACCGAAGTGATCTTATAAGTGTTCCGTACGAGACACTGAAAAGCATTAAACATAGACATAGAGGAAGGGCTGAGCATTAACCTCATAAAATTGACCACTCTCTAGAAAGAGAGAAAGCGATTGTGCGGCCAATACCTGTCTCTTTTCTGTAGGCTTGCAATAAACAAGGCGTAGTACCCCGAGACGGAATTCAAGGCGAGAAAAGCCCCATCCCCCATTTTAGTTCAAATAGAACACAGAAATATTATTTTCAAGAGCGCCGTAGCTCAGCAGCATTCTAAAAAGAGACAGCTACTGGCCGCTCATCCGCTTTGTCTCTCTCATACTTTTGCGTCCCTATTTACTGCTCAGCGGGATACGGAATACTCAGTCCATCCTCTGTGTCTATGGTATTAAACGTACTTCTACAAGAACCTACAAGTCACCTGTTTCAAAATATGAAGTGAATTTCATAACAAGATTAAGTAATTTTCAGTTTAGAACACGGTCAAAAGAATTATTTGAATCAGTTTGTAGGTAAACAGATACCTTTCGGCTTTTCAAAGTGGTCAAAAACGAGGGTTGTGGGAAACAGTGAATGGTGTTTTCTTCTTAGAATAGACACTCAAGTGCGAAGCAGATTTCAGTCGAATGGCTTTTTCAACATATCTTGTAACAGTATTGTCTGACCGTGTAAGCGCTGATAAAGCTAATTTAATGAAATTTTGAGCAACTACTTTAACGACTCACCAAAGATATCTTAGATTATTAGAATACCTACAAAGGCCTTGTTTAAACTTATTTTGTATAATAATAGTCCTTTAAATTTCTTGTATATTTTATTTAAAAATTACCATAAGTAGATTTAAAAATTTCAGTTTCAATGGAATTTTTACGTAGTTAATAGATGTCCCTGTAAACTTATTTTATGTTTTGTTGAAAATTACACTGAGCACTTTCAAATATTTTAACTTAACCTTTTTTATCCTTAAATTTAATTTTTAAACAGTGATATTATTTTTGGTATTATTAGAATGCAGATTTTCTACTCTTTTCAATAATACTAAAGACGTTTGGATTTCCAAAAAGTTTTACTGACTAAAACGGTTTTACTCAATAGAACCGTTTTTGCTCGCTTAGAAACGTACTCGTTGTGCGCTATTCATTCCTATAAAAACACACGCAACTACATTTTCCCGTCATTCCTTTATTGGAACTTGAATCGTCAACATCTCTGCTATACTTGCTCACAAATTACGAGAAATCGGATACCACCCCCGAAGAAACTGCTCAAGTCATTGCCCAAGAAGGGCATAGTCAACGTGCAGTCGCTGCGCGACTGTACCTGAGCCAGTCAGCTGTCTCCAGAGTCTATAGACGTTTCTAATTAATTGACGTCTTTATACGAGGATAATGAAGAAAGTGTAACTCGGAGCGAGACGACCATTTCATTATCAACACAACTCTAAGAAATCGTCACTTGACCGGCGTGGAGAACCAACAGGAGTCCCGACAAGTTCGTGGTCGGGCTGTTAGTCATTGGACAGTCAGAAAAAGACTTAAAGAAGGTAACCTAACTCCGAAGAGACCAACTAACGGACTCAAATTGACAGTAGCCCATCGACAAGCGCGACTCAGATTTGCCCGAGAACATGTCGACTGGACTTTAGAGCAATGGTACTCCGTTTTATTTTCAAAATATTGATTTGGTTGTTATCAATAAATTTAATTGTTAAATTTAAAATCTGTTTAATTTTTCCTTGCTTACCCCTCTTTTCGATCCTTGTTTCCCCTTTAAATCATTTTAATAAGTAAAAATCATGGAGTATGCTATGGAATTTGGTATTAGAAAGAGCATAAAATGGGCTTTCAAATGATGCTAAAATCCGTAAAAATATATGAACAGTAAATTCTAGGATCCGTGTAAAATGAAGCCAGATAGTTTGAGTCGATTTTTTTGCTCACCAGTGTGTACATGTCGATTTAAACTACTTTTACGTTACCGCGTTGAAAATTATAATGGACAAACTCTTATAAACAAGCTTACATATTATTAAAATGATTTAAGAATCAAGAGAATAATTCAGACATAAACTGCAAAGAATAAAATGTCAAAAACAATTAAGGCCGCTCCCTGATTTGTCAGTGCGGTATTGTTTTTCTCGATATGCGCGGTACCGATTCGGTAACGAAAACATGCCGAACGCCTATATTTCAATGAAACCCACCTGACTTACTCCGTGCCCGCGCAAATCACGCACACAGAGAAAAGCGATACCGCACCTACAAATCAGGAAGCGGCCTAAGTCACTGAAGATAATAAAAATATTATTCAATCAAAAAAAATTATTGAAAAATCATTAAAATGACACTAAATAATAAATAAATTATATTTAGTTAAACAACCACAGGTTGCAGTCATAAAACTTTTGAAAAGAATAAAAAGTATTTTCCACTAAAATTCCAAAATAATTTCATATTTGCTGTATTCTATACATGGTGGAAGGTGATTATACACCTTGAGGCCGTCAAAAAAAATAATGAACTTTTAGTAAATGTTAGCTTTGGAATAGGTAAAGGTATATTATAAGAGTTTCTTGTTTGATATTGATGAACTATTCCAATGCACAAATGCAATTTCAAAGTAATTATGTTCCTCTATTGGTGTTGAAACTGAGCGAATTTATGTAGTAACAGATATCCTTTGCACCAACACCTGCAATCAAATAAACCTCATGTACTCGCTCTCTGTGAAACTAAGGTCAGTTCATCGACCAGCACAGTAAACTATCTTTATCCTGGGTACGATTTCTATTCCCGATTTAGGCGTAACTTTGGAATCTGTCTTTATGTCAGAAGCGACCTCTCTTGCCAACGAGAAGAGACTCTGGAGCCCCCAAACTTTGATGTTATGTGGTTAAAAATAGCGACTCAACCAACCACAAGGTTCGTCTGTATCCTCTATCGACCACCAAGTGATACAAACTTTAGAACACTTTTCGCTTCTCTTGCAGACACTATAGATCATTTACAAATTAACTATCCAAATGCCGAAATTGCCATCCTGGGCGACTTTAATGTCCCCAACATCAACTGGCTTAAATATTCAAATACTACCGACGAACAAGGTCGTGAAGCCGAATCATTTTCAATCAGTTGTGGCTTGACTCAGCTTATTGATGAACCAACACGGATCCCTGATCGAGACGGAGAGTTCGCCAGTCTTCTTGATCTGTTTTTAACCACCAATCCGGAGATTTACACGTAAATCCACCGTTAGGTTCTTCCGACCATAAACTACTTTCGACATCGAGTATTCTACCAATCAGTGACAGAGAGGCGCCCAAACCGCGCAAGATTTGGCACTACAAATCTGCTAAATGGGAAGATCTCATGGAATATTTTCGAACTTTCCCTTGGTTGGACGTTTGTTTTCGATCCGACGACCCATCTGACTACGCAAGGGAGGTTTCCGATGTTATTTTGGCCGGTATGGATGCTTACATCCCTTTTTCGAAGAAATGCCCTTCTAACGGCAAGCCTTGGTTTGACCTAAAATGCAAAGAAGCTGTTGCTTCTAAACATCTTGCATACCGACAGTGGCGTGAAGATCCTAACACCATAAATCGTAACATCTTTGTTCGTGCCAGGAACAGATGCAAAGAAATTATCGACGAAACCAAGGAGGTACACAATCAACGGATTAGAAACAAACTTCTCGCTTGTCCCGGCAATTCCAGGTCCTTTTGGTCAGTCGCTAAGGCAGTTAGTCAAAATTTCACCAAATCCACCATACCGCCACTCACACGGCCAGATAATTCTATTGCAACGACACCTGTTGAGAAAGCGAACTTATTGGCTGAACTCTTTGCTTCACATTCTACTGTCGATTTCCAAGGAAAAACACCACCTACTATTCCCATAGTGCAGTCAAGGATGCCCGATATTGTCTTCAGACAGCGTATCATAAAACGTATTTTGATGAAGCTAGACACCAAAAAGGCTTCAGGCGCTGACGGAATACCTGCCATAATTCTCAAGAACTGTGCGAGGGAACTAACACCAGTTTTCTGTAGACTTTTCAACCTATCCTACAGAAAGGGAATATTTCCTTCCTGCTGGAAATGTGCCACAGTTCAGCCGATACCTAAAAAAGGCAAGAAGACCTTGCCAAATAACTACCGACCAGTCGCACTGCTCTCAATAATATCGAAAGTCATGGAAAAGGCTATCAATCAGCATCTTCTAAAATATCTTGAAGGATTCAACATTATTAGTGATCACCAATATGGCTTTCGTAAAAATAGATCAACAGGAGATCTTCTGACTTATGTAACACATGTTTGGAACAACGCAATTGAACACTTTGGAGAATCTCGAGCGGTTGCTCTTGATATATCCAAGGCATTTGACCGTGTTTGGCACGATGGGCTATTGGATAAGCTACGTTCTTATGGTATGTCTGAAAAGTTCTGTTTGTGGCTCTCATGTTTCCTCAGAGAGCGTTCTTTACGAGTGGCAGTTGACGGATTTCTTTCTAACACCTTCACTATCAACGCCGGTGTGCCCCAAGGTTCCATACTGTCTCCTACTCTCTTCCTCATTTATATTAACGATCTGCTGGAAAGGACCGAGAATCCAATCTACAGCTTTGCAGATGACAGTACGCTAATCTCTTCATTCACTTTGAACGCTCGGACATCAACTGCTCAGACGAATATCCGCAGACAGCGGGAGGTCGTTCAACTTAACAAAGACCTGGAAGGAATTCTATCTTGGGGTGACAGTAACCAGGTGGAATTTAACGCTACAAAAACCCAGGCGGCAGTTTTTTCTAAAAAAGTAAACGTTGCAGAACTCGACATAGTTATGTCGGGGCACTCCATCCCTCTAACATCGTCACTCAATCTGTTGGGCGTTAATTTGGGAGCAAATATGTCCTGGCATGAACATGTTGCAGGCATAGCAAGGAGAGCTTCTCAAAAGTTGGGAATATTGTTTCAAACCAGAAAGCTTTACACTCCACAACAACTGTTAATTCTTTACAAAGCTCAAATTCGACCAACTATGGAATACTGCTCCCATGTTTGGAGCTCCGCTCCCAAACATACACTGCATTTGTTGGATTCTATCCAGAGAAGAGCTGTTCGTCTGATTGGACACCCGGAACTGACAGACGGCCTTGATTCTCTGGAACATCGAAGAACGGTTGGCGACTTGAGCCTGTTCTACAAGTACTTTCATGGAAAGTGTTCGAAAGATGTGGCCCGTTTAATTCCTCCCAGAGCGGTGCATGTTAGAAGTACACGTCGCGCTAATGCTTCACATCCGTATGAGGTTCAGCTTGTTACTCCTCGTACAACGCTTTTCAAGCAGTCTTTTATATGGAGAACATCATACTTTTGGAATGGTTTACCCAGGACTGTGTTTCCCATCGAGTACAATCTACAGCGATTCAAGAACAACGTGAATCGCTTTCTCCGCACACGTGTCGCTCCTGTAGCGCTTTAGGGACTTCCCTGTAGCACGTGTGCTAGACCCATAAAAAAAAAAAAAAAAAAAAAAAAAAAAAGATTTATTGTATATTTATGTAATACATTTAAACATTTTAACTTCATAATATGTTATTATGTCATAACGAAATTGTTTTTATATTTTGTTTGATAATTACAATGGTCCCATATTAACATTTCCCTCTCCGTCGGTATTTTTATGTCATAACAGAATATTCATAAAATTTGTTTTATATTTTGTTGGAGAATTACAATAAATGCATTTAAACATGTACAAATAAAACTCGATTTAAACCACCTTTACGTTTCGATTCATAATTACAATCGGCAAATTTAAGCATTTTGATGGAATGTCTTATGTACCAATATATGTCCCTGTAAACTTTGCTTACGTTTTGTTTGAAAATCACAATAAGCGCATCTAAATATCTCAATTTCACTGAAATTTTTATGTACTAACAGATGTCGATTTAAACCATCTTTACGTTTCGATTCATAATCACAATGTCCACATTTAAACGTTTTGATTTTACTGGAATTTGTATGTACTAATAGATGTCGATTTAAGTTACCTTTCTGTTTGGCTTGATAATTACAATGCTCACATTTAAATATTTTAATTTCACTGGAATTTTTATGTACTAATAGATGTTTATTTAAACTATCGTTATATTTTGTTTGAAAATAACAGTGAGTACATTTTAATATTTCAATTTCACTGGAATTTTTATGTACTAATAGATGTTTATTTAAACTATTCTTATATTTTGTTTGAAAATCACAATAAGAGCATTTTAACATTGTAATTTCACTGGAATTTTTATGTATTAATAAATGTTGCTTTAAATTAACTTTTCGTTTTGCTTGATAATTGCAATGCACACATTTAAACATTTTGATTTCACTGGAATTTTTATGCACTAATAGATGTTCATTTAAACTATTCTTATATTTTGTTTGAAAATGACAATAAGGGCACTTCAACATTTCAATTTCACTGGAATTTTTATGTACTAATAAATGTTGCTTTAAATTAACTTTACGTTTTGCTTGATAACTGCAATGCACACATTTAAACATTTTGATTTCACTGGAATTTTTATGTACTAACAGATGTTTTTTTAAACTCTGCTTATGTTTTGTTTGAAAATCACAATCAGTGCATTTAAACGGTTTAATTTCAATGGAATTTTTAGGTAGTAATAGACACTGATTTAAATTGTTTTCATGTTCTGTATCAGAATTACAATGGGCGTAGTTACACTTATCATTTTCGAGATTTTGATAACTACATTGATCAAATTTAAAAATACAATCTTGTATAGGTTTCGTATCATCAGCAGGATGATTTTTAATAATCTCTTCCCGTATTACTTGATCGCCGTCATCTTCGAGGTCTATAGAACTTTCCTGATTTTCTCGGATAAAATAACTTGAATATGCACTAAAAAAAAATAAATAAAAAGAAAGTTGTTAAGTTATATTGGATAAGAAAGATTACTTTGAACGCGTAGATAATCTTATCGAATCTGGCCCTTATGAAAAGGTAATAAGAAATCCATTACCGAGAATGATAACAGAGGTTAAAAATTCTTTAAAGAAATGTAAGAACCTTGTCTCCGATTCGCTAAAATTTAAATTAAATGTGAGTAATCCGACCATACTACAGTTGCGCGATCCATTGTTTCATCGGTCGGATCACCCACATATTTAATATCCAAATGGTTATCAAAAGAACTTGAGAATTTACCATTAAATACTTTCGCAGTGAAGAATTCGTTAGAATTCATTAATAAAACAAAAAATCTAGTTCTTAATGAAGGTGAAGCCTTAATTTCTTTTGATGTCAGTTCTTTGTTCCCAAGTGTACCAATACCAAAAACTTTACAATATCTCGAAGAATTACTTAGAATGAATGGGGACGAAATTATTCGTGAATACTTAACATTATCTAAACTTTGTATGGAACAAAATTACTTCCAATATAACAGTCAATTTTATGTTCAGAAAGAAGGAACAGCTATAGGTAATTGCTTATCACCTTTCATAGCCAATTTATTCATGAGTAAGTTTAAAACCAGTCAAGAATTCGAATATTTCCCAAGGCTATGGTATACGAGGCTGGTTTGAAAAGTCCGTGCAAAGTCCGAGAGATGGCACCACCGGCGCGTATCGAGGTCATGTTTAGTTAGTAGCATCTGTTGAATGAACGCACACCAAGTTTCAGCCATATTGGTCTATTTCTTTGTGTTTGGCATTCGTGTGAATCAAGGAAGTCGAGTGATTTTCAAGAAATGGACGAAAAAGAATTTCGTGTGGTGATTAAACATTACTTTATGAAAGGCAAAACGCCTCAGGAGACTAAAGAGAAGTTTGATAAACATTATGGTGACTCTGCACCTTCGATTAGAACAGTTTATAAGTGGTTTCAAAATTTTCGGACTGGCCATATGGGCACAAGTGACGCTGAACGTTCTGGACGGCCAGGGGAGGTTACGACTCCAGAAATCATTGATCAAATCCATGATATGGTGATGGATGACAGAAGAGTTAAGGTGCGTGAGATTGCTAGTGCTGTGGGCATCTCGACTGAATGGGTACATAATATTTTGCATAAACATTTGGACATGAGAAAGCTATCCGTAGGATGGGTGCCGCGATTGCTCACGCTTGACCAAAAACGGAATCGTGTGAAGTGTTGCAAGGATGGTTTGCAGTTGTTTCAGAAGAATCCGGAGGACTTTAAGTGTCGTTTCGTCACTGTGGATGAAACATGGATACATTACTATACTCCTGAGACCAAACAACAATCTAAACAATGGGTTACCAAGGGGAATCTGCACCAAAAAAGGCAAAGACCGTTCCTTCGGCCGGAAAGGTTATGGCGACTGTCTTTTGGGATTCGCAAGGGATAATCCTCATCGACTATCTGGAAAAGGGTAAAACTATTACAGGTGAATATTATTCATCGTTATTGGACCGTTTGAAAACCGAGCTGCAAGAAAAACGCCCGCGATTGGCCCACAAGAAAGTCCTTTTCCATCACGACAACGCACCAGCACACACCTCAGCAGTTGTGGTCGCAAAATTAATGGAAATAGGATTCCAACTCGTTTCACATCCCCCCTATTCTCCAGACTTGGCTTCCTCGGATTACTATTTGTTCCCCAATTTGAAGAAATGGCTGGTGGGACAAGGATTTTATTCAAACGAGGAGGTGATTGCAGACACTAATGGATATTTTGCAGACTTGGACAAATTCTGTTATTCGGAAGGGATCAATAAACTAGAACATCGTTGGACGAAGTGTATAAGCCTAAAAGGAGATTATGTCGAAAAATAAAAAAGGTTTACCCCAAACACATAAGTAGTTTTCATTTTTGCACGGACTTTTCAAACCAGCCTCGTGGATGATATTTTCGTGATTTTTGATACAAAGAAAGCAAATATTGATGATTTTGTTTCTAAATTAAATAGCCGGTGTGATTCCATTAAATTCACTTACGAAGTTGAGAACAAAGGACAATTGCCTTTTCTAGATATTTTAATTATTAAAAATAATAATAGATTAGAATTTGATATCTATAGGAAGGACACAGTAACAGATAGATATATTCCTAATGATTCATTTCATTGCAAACAACACAAATTAGCCTCATTACATTTTTTAGTTCATCGTTTGGTCACTTTCCCTCTGAATAGAGTAAACTTTAATAAAGAAAGGAATCGTATTAGAAATATAACTAAAGTTAATGGTTATGACGATGACTTAGTAAATAAGCTAATAAATAGACATAAGTTTAGGTTTAATATTCAGAATTCCACCTTTTTTACAAGCGTAAAAAATAACACCAAGTATGTCTTCATACCATATAATCCGAAATATAGCAAGGGACTCAATAAGGTAGGCCTCACGTTAGTCTATAAGTCATCAGACAATCTGAGGAATATCTTAGGAAATCCGAAAGAGAAGATTCCTAATTGTGAGAAAAGTGGAATTTATGAAATTAGTTGTAATGATTGTAATAAAAAGTATGTTGGGCAAACTAAAAGTCAATTAAAACACGATTTAAAGAACATTTAGCACACTTAAAATACAGTAGAACAGAAAAGTCTAGCATTGCCGAACATGCCCTTGAAGCTGATCATATTGTAACATTAGATAACCTAAGATTAATAAAAATGTATCTGATTGTTGAACGCATACGAAAGTATAGAAATTATAAAATATAAAAGTGGTTTAAATGAAAACAGAGGGCCTATTCCTTATAGTCCCCTCTACTGGTTACTTGACCGGAACTGATGCACTTTCCTATGCCATTAGTTCCGCTTGAGTAATTCAAGGGTTAGGCTAAGTATAAATATGGTAGATTTGTAGTTTAGCTTTAGACAATCATCGCTCCTGATGAAGCTAACATGGTTAGCGAAACGCGCGTCGAGTGCAAAAATAAAGTCTTTGGTGTAGAGGTGATATATTCTGAGTAGTATCATTGTGCCAAAGATTCCACATTCCCAACTCAGTAAAAAAAAAGTTGTTGATGTTGGTATCACTAAAATTATATTTCGTTCTTAATAAACAATCACATGTATCTTGTTCTAAAGAACCACCAGTTTTTTAAACTCTTAACGGGTAAAAATAACAGCAAGAGAGTCGATTAGGTGCAAGCTGGTGATGGAAGATAAACCAATAGAACAGGTGATGGAGTTCGATTACCTGGGTGTCAAAATATCTGTGGCTGGCCGTGGCTCGGTGGCGTAGTACTTTGTTACTGTGCAGAAGGTCGAGGGTTCAATCCCGCAGGTCGGTATACTTATTTATTAATTTATTTAAGTATATTTGATCTGGCCACGTACATAGGTAGTAGTTGTTTGAAGAAATGCAAATAACGTCCATGGCAGCACTACCGCGTTGTTTAGTAGGTGTCGTGAAATACAAAAATATATTATGTTGAGCAAGCTTTCGAAGTTTGAAACGCTCAACAGATGGCGCAAGAGTCTATATCTTGCCCGACGAGTAGTACCTCGTTTATATAAAGTACCATGATTGCTATAAGCCAGCGAGAGTCATTCCAACTTTCTCTCCACGGTACTCCAATCTTAACGATCAGTACCGATGCCTAAAGTCTACCTGATGAAGAGTATAGGCTCAGAAACTATAGTCGTAGGAGAATAGGCATGGAATATAGCATTCATGGGATGTTTATTTGTTGGTCATTTTACAATTGCAAAATCAAGGAAGAAGTAAAACATCAAGTCAACAAGGATAGATAATAGAACAGAGGGATGCCTCAATGATACCATATTTAGAACTAAATTCCTCTCCGTGAAGACCAAAACAAGAATATACGAGAGTATAATACGACCAATAATGACTTACACATTTGAAACAAGACCTGATACAAGTATAACACAGAGGATGCTGGAATCAACTGAAATGAGAGTACTTAGGAGATGTAGAAACAAGACACTGAGGCGTAGAGAAAGGAGAGAAGACATAAGATGCATATGTAATATAGAAAATATCAACCGGTGGATAAGAGGAAGAAAAGTGGAATGGGGTCAACACACAGGAAGAATGGTAAATAACAGGACAGTATGCATAGCAAGAGACGAGTCACCGAATGGACTAAGATCAATGGGACGTCCAAGAAAGAGATGAAGCGACGAGCTATAGAGCAGGGAACAAAAACAACAGGCAACAGTGCTTAGCTACAAGTGGGAAGAAGAAGAAGAACGGGTAGAAAGAAACGTTTCCTTTTATTAAATTAATATCGGAAAAAATATTGAAACAGGTTTTTCATAGCAAATTTAATTCCAACTGGCAATAATGTGAAAGTGACCTTCTGGAAAACATAATGAAATGACATGAGAGATTGAAAAATTGTGATTTTTCGAACTCGAACGTGTGTTATTTTCCAACAATTTGCCTACGATTACTCAAGGCATCTTTAGGGATCTTTACTCTCCAAGTTAAGTATTTACCATATACCTGACCGGAGTCACTATTAATGTTGTTAGGGTGCTTAGAAAGAGTTTTTCGAGTCGAAATGCCTTACTTCAAAAAGTTTTTTTTTATTATTTTAACTTGTTCTTTTATCCCCCTCCCATTCCTCACCCCCTTAAAACCCTAAAAACCACATTTTTTATTTACTTTTCTCCGGCCTTACCACTTTTGTATTTTTATTTATGAATTCATTTCCTTTTTGGAATTTATATTGCATACCAAAGTGAAAGTTTGGGAAAATCGATTTTTTACATAAAATGAAAGAAAGAAAAAATTCGAGAATATCGTTTTAAAAAATTATATTAAAATTCGTAAAGATTTTACTGCGTTTTCTACTGACGCGTCCAGGACACTGTCGGCATGTATCAGGTGTACAAGTATGAAATGCGGATTTCAGACAACAGATGGTGTATCAATGCACTTTGTGCTATAAAGATTTGACACTGCGCCATTTTGTTGTGTCATCAACAAGTGTCAGACGAGCACGAGTGATAAATTGGAAAAGAGTGTGCATAGTGTTGTGTTGTTTTGTTCAATATGTCGAAATTTATATCGAACAAAGAGCATTCGCGGCCAGCATTAATTTTTTGTTTTCATTTGAAGAAAACTGATGTTGAATCATACCGATTACTTCGAGAAGCTTATGGTGAATATGCTCCATCGCAAGATACGTGTGAACGATGGTTTCGGCGTTTCAAAAGTGGTAACTTCGATGTTGCAGACAAGGAACGTCGAAAACCACCAAAAAAATACGAAGATATGGCAAAACCAGTTCGCGACACGTTGGAAGCACTCAGCTGGGAAGTTCTACCCCATGCGGCTTACTCACCAGACTTGGCTCCTTCCGATTACTACTTGCTTGCATCGATGGGTCACGCATTTGCTGAGCAGCGCTTTAGTTTGTACGAAGATGTGGAAAAAATGGCTCAATAAATAGTTCGCAGCAAAAGGGGAAGATTTTTACTGGCGTGGTATTCACAAATTGCCCGAAAGATGGGAAAAATGTGTAACAAGCGATGGAGCATACTTCGAATAAAGCACTTTTTATCATTCTTCCGAATTTAACATCTTTTTTTTAGAAAAAATACAATAAAAATTATGTATAATTAATTAAAACGATACTTTGGATTATTTATTAAATATATATCAATTATTAAGTATTGATAACTCAATAAATTCTCGTGCGAGGCACGCGATTATTCTAGTATCTTTTAAAAGAATCTCTGATCAGTGAAATGCATTTATGCGATTCAAAATTTGAGAGAACACCTGCGTCTGCGCGTGCAGTCTTCTTCAAGCTACGTTGCCACAGCGAAAATTCACTTCATAAAATACATCAAAAAGTAGTATTTATCTACAGTCCCTGGCCAAATTATTAGACGCACTGCAAGATTTCATGTAAAATATTAATTACTGAGTGATATTGTACCGTTTTATTATTTTAAATTGATTTGTTTTTTATTTTTATATTATCCAATCAATTACCTATTTATTTGACATAAATAAAACAGCATTAATTTAGAAAAGCATAAGTTTATTAAGTTTTAAAGAAAAGTGAAATAAATGTTAGTAAAAGTCAATATTTAGTTGAGCCACCTTTAGCCGCTATCAAAGCTTTAATTCTGCGCGGCATGCTATCAGTGCAAGATTGTACTGTCTCCTGCATTTGAGGATGATGATTCCACACATGAATAATCTTTTCTAGGAGCTGGGTTTTGTTGGTAATCACATCTTTAACCACTTCTCTTTTCATCAGCTCCCACGGGGTTCATATCAGGGCTATTACCCGGCCAATCCAACAGAGGGATATTTTTTTCTGCCAAAAAAGCTTTAACAGACCGAGCAGTGTGGCAGGGAGCTCCATCTTGCATGAAAGTGAATGATTCCCCATTTGGAAACCATTCTCTGAGCTGCGGAATCCACCGATTTTGTAATACTTCTTTGTACTGATCTTGCCTCATTATTCCTTTGACGACGTACAGACGTCCAGTGCCCTTGCCGCTGATGACTGACCAAATCATCACTTTGGTGGGATGTTTAACCGTCGGGACGATACAATCAGGATGAAACTTTTCTCCATGACGACGACGTACATACTGAGCTTTACTCTGCAAAATTTCGAATGTGCTTTCGTCACTGAAGCAGACCTGTCAAAAATAGGAAAAATATATAAACTTCCATGTTTATTTGCTTTATTTAACTGAAAATGATAATAATGTATCAATTATTGATTAAATTGCTGTATCTTACCGATCTCCAGAAGTCCACATCTTTGTCTTGCCATTGTTTGGCCCACTTCAGGCGCTTTGCTTTCATTGCAGCTGTTAACTTGGGCTTCCTGGCGGGGCGACAGGCCTTAAAATCTAATTCTTTCAATTTTCTTCGAACAGTGCGCTCAGAAGCATTTACGACGCTAGCATCCTGGAGTTGTGATTTTATTACCTTTGTGGTAGCAAATCTGTTTTCTACACAGATTTTCTTCAAACATCTCTCTGACCGTGGAGTGAAAATTGGTTTTCTACCGCATCTTTTCTTTCTTTTCGGGCTTAATTCCTTCCCTGACTCAATTTTCTTTTTTATGCGTCGTACACTAGCTTCAGAAACCTCCAATCTTCGTGATATTTCTCGGTTTGTAAATGTTTTCGCAATCACAAGGGCCTTCACTTCAGCTTTTTTACGTGGTGAAAAATGGCTTTTTCTACCCATAATGAAAATAGTCCAATTACTTTTTTAAAACACTGCATACAAAATAAACTAATAACTGAGTAGTATAAAACTGTTAAACAGACAATCACACTCCATAAAGCCACAGAAACACGTCCGTACCTGACTCGATTCCGATCGCGACTGATACAGGTTTGTACTTATTTACGTTCATGTATCACTTTGTCAACACAGTGTTACCATATGTTAAAAATAAATACAAATATGTAGTCTACAACAATTCTTTTAAATAAAAATCAATAATATTGTAGTTTAAATATACCATTATTGCATAAAAACTCTTAAGAAACATAAAATTACTAAAAAAAATACAGTGCGTCTAATAATTTGGCCAGGGACTGTAATATTTACTAGGAGGTAAACTGCCTTCATATTTTAATAAATGAAAGCAAAGTAATTTTTTTCTGTATATATTTTTTTGTGACTTTTTACTTTTTAATGCACATACGACAACAAAAATTGTAAACAACGCATGCTTTTGATAGATGAAAAAGTATGGATTCCTATCTCTTACGTTATAAATATCTGAAACTTTTACAATTAATTATGGCAGCAGGGCATGGTAAACCAGCTTTATATTGAAGCAGTGAATACATGATGCTAAAATCTATTATTACTCAAAATTTCAAGCAAAACTACTTTTAACAGTTACTACACTTACCTTTCTTGGTCATCTTCATCCTTTATGTCCAGCGTTTCACATTTTATTAAATCAGACTCCTCATAAAATGTGTTACTGCTTGTTCTCTCATGTGTCCCTTCACTAAAAACAAACAAATCGTTATATGTAATGTGCAACAGGAATACAAATTACATTAAAAGGCCACGAAAGAAACCGATAAATCATGTAAACCAACACTAAAAGTACAATTTCACTGGTTCAGGTAAAACAAAAACCTACGTTCAAGCATTTGCTCAGCTAAAAATGATACAGTATTTTCTTCTTCAATAACAGTGAATGGATATTATGATTTACTATGATTTTAAATGAAATGTGAAACAGAATGTTAAGTTTAATACAACTATGACAGTGTGTCTATACAATGTTAAAATTTAGAGATGTAACTGGTCATACTTTTTAAGATCTAGCAAAATCGGGTACCTGGCTAGGTAGGATCCGGCAACATTATATTAAGCTGGTCCTTTTACATTTTATCAACATTTCCGGGCAATGCTGCCAGCTTTGGGTAATTTTTTATGATTTGGCAATATTGTTAAGATGTGATATATTAGCACTTAGGCAACTACGTGTCTCTTGCCTTGTGTGAAACCTGTATATAGAAATATTTTCTACCAGTAGATGTTTTTAATGATTGTTGGGGTTTAAAAAATGAGCGAAGTCTGGAACTTACTTCTTTTTACTTGAAAAGAAGGATGAATTAAAATCAGTATGTGGGTTTTGTCACGTAAAAATCACGCGAGGTTTATGAAACAAAAGCTAATACCTTATCTTTATGGAAACATTTAAAATTTAAACATCCTACTACACAACTACACAATTTTGTTATTAAATAAATATTTAATTTTAATGTTGTTGCTGTTAAAACTAAAATGTTTCTCTTATGCATATTTTGAAGTAAATGTTAATTTGGTTTTATTTTGCCCATGAAACTTGGTATGGTACCGAACTGCACAATAAAGTATCGGGGCATATCCACTGGGTAGTCATTTTTGACAGGTAGAGTATGCAATAGAATTGTAAACCAGCACCTTATCGTGCTGGCAACCCTAAACATGCAAATTTAGGTTAATTCTCATTCTGTTGTGTGTTTTTAGTTTTTAAACTTGATATATATATAAAAAAATTGAACTTCTAGTCATTTTGTTAAATATATTACAGTTACATTGATTTTGGAAGTTAACTTTCTTACTATAAAACTAAAACTAACTTTTTTATTAGGTTTATAAATTATAAATGAACTAACTTGAACTTTGTTTCCAATATCTCTTTTAACTCTAAATTAACTGTTTATAACTTTTAATAAACTTACATTTCTTCATCCTTTATGTCCACCATTTCAGACTTTATTAAATTAGATTCATCATAAATTATATCACTTCTTGTTCTCTTGTGCTTTACTTTACTAAAAACAAACAAATTGTTATGGTTTGGGCAAAATAAAAACTTACATTCGTGCATTCGCCCGGCTGAAATTGATACAGTATTTGCTACTTTGATAACAGTGAATCAATATTATAATTTATCAGCATGTATTTATTGCAACCAGAACAGTGTGTTTGTAGAATATAAAACTATATACTATATATATTTTGGGAACGACGCAAATTTCAAACATGATTTGAGAAGCTATCATCTGATTGTGCCCAAAGGATGACTATTTTGATATTGTTTTGTTTGGAAGTGGCAGGTTTGTATGTCCTTTTCTTTTTATAGAATTATGTAGATTGTAAACTAAATTTTTTCCTATTGTGGTAACTGACTGTTTCAAGTATCTTTACTAGGTGTTCCATTATTATGTTTTATAATTCTTTTATCAAAACATTTGATTCTCTAGAAATGTGTCATGATCTGTACTACAGCTTATAAATTAAACTTTGTACACAACTTGTATTATACAAAAACCTACTTATTATCTAGACTTTTCCAGCGATCCTCCATCTGACCTATTCGCGTAGTTTCTTCTATGTTATATTCATAAGTATTTGCTGAAACACCTATTGTAACATCTAAAGGTATATTTTCACTTTTTGGTTCAACTTTTATTAATAATTTAGCATTATTGTCAGTTTCCGCTACCATGGTACATGGTATATTTTTCCCTTCTCTTACATCTGAAGCATCTATGTTATCCAAATGTACTGTCTGTTCTCCAGTCCCACATAATTCCATTATTTTTATCCTTGTACCAACACCAATACCGGTCTTAGTTCCTTTAGACAAATTTTTAAGCATTAAACTGGCCATATCCGTGAATATTTCTGTTGATTTTGGTAAAATTACTTTTTCATCACCAATATTTTCCATTTTTATTTTGAAAATTAAACTTAAATTGTAAAATTAATATTCAAACGCATAATATAGAATAGTTGTAAAAAATTATAGGTTAGGAAATCTGATGCATCCTTAAATGAAAAGAACATGTTAAGGCGTTTACGATTGAAATATTTTCTTTACATAATGGCCCCTACACACGATCAAGTAAGTTGGTCCAACTTGTCTTGTCAAGCCAGTTGATCAAGTAAATTTGATGGTGTGCGCAAAATTGGTGGGTTAGATTTTTGATGACAAGTTGGTCGGTTTTCTGGATTTGTCAGAAAAGTTGTTGGAAGACTGACGGCTTGGCAAGTAAATATGATCGTTATCCAACCTTCAAACCACCCTACTTTTTTTATTTTTGAGGAAACAAGCAGTGCCACGTTTTTTGAAGCTTGTAGTTTAATAAAATCCGAACAGGTTTGCATAAAGGATGAAGATGATCAAAAAAGGTAAGCGAATTATTAGTTATGAGGAATTGACATAAGATCAATACGGTAATCAACGGAAACAAGGTGTAGGTTAATTCATTTTCTGTTGATTATATTTAGTTTATTTTAGAAATTTACTACTTACTGACTTCAGCCACTCGACGTTTTTTTCTTTTTAAACCTATGAACTCTTGTTATATTCAAGCAACAGAACAATGATTGAAGATAAATCCAGGTCGTCAAGTAACGCAAGTTTATTTGCAGAATCTTACCAAAGAGAACAGATTTCAAGCGGCTGGAGTTTGGCTCAAAAACAAAAACGTCTTTCCCGAACCTTTCTTTATAGCAGCGAAAATATAAATGTTCTCTCTCTCTCTCCCCCTCCCACCCAGTATTACAAAACATTTATTTTTATTCTAAATAATATAAACAAAACTCTTTTTATAGTCATAAAGAGGCATTATGCTAAATGTTTGTTTTATAAAATCGACAAAATATGGTTTATAATTGTAACACTAGATACGGATCCTATTAATCGAATTTTAATAAGAATGACAAAGTGGTTTCTTTTGAATGTTAGCGATGGCTTACGGGCACGGAACATCATTTATGTTCGTTGCTAAAGCCAGGAGAAAAATAAAAGAAGACCGAGCAGTCGTTCATCGAATAAAAATTTTGTAATTATACTTTTATGATTTCAAACTTTTCTTGTTAAAACCTTTAAGGCATTTCGACCAAAGTGATATAAAATAAAATAATATTGTTTTGTTCCTTATAACATGTAACAAAAATATTGCATCTTGGTATCTGACCAACTAAATATAATAACAATTCCAAGTCCTAAAATATGTAAACAGATACAATCCACCTGAATTCGACGGAAGTCAGAAAGCCAAACAGAAGATAGTCCATAATTATATAATCCGCCTTATTATTCTATAAAACTAATGACACAAATATGTAACTTTATATTTTTAAATTAATTAAATTTTTGACTAACATCTTAAAAATTTTGAGTTGTGATATATCTTTTCACAGAGGTTATGAAAGGATCAATCAACCGTGGTAAAATTGATTTTTTTTAAAAATTTATCCGCCCAGTATTATCATAACCCGGAAAATGCAGAAAATCAAGTGCCATTGTCTTTTAATAACATGCTTTAATAATTAAATTAATCAGCATTTTTTTTCCATTAAAAATTACTTAGTGCAACGGTTCCTGCCCCTGTTACTTTTTTGTTAATTAAAAATGAAATGGCTGACTGTTAAATTAACCATGTAGCCCAGTAGTCAGAGACAGATTTTCACGAAAAGCTCTCATTAAATGTTAACAGGCTGCATTTTGGCATACAGGTAGTTTTTTTAACGTAGAATATGATAGAAAAAAGTTCACATGAAAGAACAGAAAATTTTACAAAAAAATAGTATATAGATTATTTTTTTTAGTTCTACCGTAAACTAAAAAAATATTTAAAATAAAATGGTTGGTTTAACTCCTTAGGCTGTAGTGGGAACCATGCTTCCAACCTTATTTATGATTAAATTAACGTTTCTGTATACCGCTAAATATTTTGAAATTAGCTGTTGAGGAGTTTCTCGAGGTGCTGATTAAGAATCCGATAACAGATTTGAAAAATTCAAAATGGCGGATCTATATGACGGCCAGAGAGTACGCAATTCGTTTAATTTCTATGAGTAATTTAGAATTTTTGTGTTTTTAGTAACAGTTTTCTTTATACCTGGATGTTTAAATCAAATATATATATACTTTATACTTAAAGTTTAGATGTTTATCTTTCATTTCCCACCTTTAAATATTTTTTTTATTTTAAGTTATATGATTAATAATAAGCAAGCAAGATAAACGTATATATCATAAACACTTTTTTAAAAGCAAAATTACAAAAAAAGAGAAAGTTTTTAAAGATTTTCTAATATCAAATTTACTTTTAACTGTGACTAAGAAAAAAAAATTGTTCGACTTTTTTTGACTAGTTCGTACTGCTTTGAACGTCGTTCATAATTGAGGGCTCTAGACAATTTTGAATGAAAAATCAGATTCCTCGCTCTCTGTGCGCCGCCGGCAATTTTACGTCGAAAGCAGTACGAAATGGTAAAAAAAAGTCGGATAATTTTTAGTGTTCCGTACGGAACGCTTGAAAGATCACGGTGTCCGTCCGTCTGTCTGTCAGCTTCGATTTGCTCCGAAACTATTTGATAGAGAAAGTTGAAATTTTGTATTAATATAGGAATTGGTGGCCTCATCAAACTCGTTTTGAAAGTTAAATCTTGATTTAAGGGGTTTGTTTTGAGGGGTGAAATCGGAAGTGAAATTTTTTTTTACCATGTCGAGTGGGGAGTCAAATGAAAACTTGTAAAAAGCCGAGTTCAAAAATAAAATATAATGTAATATTTGCGCACACTTTTCTTTGTACTGTTTTTAAAAAAGTGCGAAAAATCGCTGTCCCCCCCTTTATCTCGAACAGTACTGATCAAAAAATTTTGAAAGAACTCTCGAATATTCTCTACAGGGTGTAGATTGAACGAAAATTATCACGAGTGCATTACCTTTAATAATTTATCTGGTATACAAAAAAAAAACAAAAATTTCAAGTTCATCAGTTTTCATTAAAGATCGGAAAAAAACTTTGTTGAAAACTCATATGGGATGTGCTTTGTGAAGTCACTGATCATTTTATACCTCCGTAACAAACATTTTTATTTCAAAAGCAATCAACGTACGGAATACTAACTGCGCAAGTCCAACTTGCACTTGACCGGTTATTTTTTAGTTACAGTTAAAAGTAGACTTGATACTAAAAAAATCATTAAAAACTTTAAAAAAAAACTTTTTCTTTTTTTGTAATTTTGCTCTTAAAAAAATATTTAAAGGTGGGAAATGAAAGATAAAAGTCTAAGCTTTAAGTATATATATATATATATATATATATATATATATATATATATATATATATATATATATATATATATATATATATACAGTAGAACCCCGATTAACCGAGTCACGATTATCCGAGCTCCGGATTAACCTGATTATCCGAGGTACGCGCGTCTATGCTGCGTATTAACCGAGCTTCTAAAATATGTATGTACATATTTCCATTTAAAAGCGTCGGGGCCTTCGGGGAATCCCCCTGGGTCGTGTGAGGGGTTCCCCTATTTATGTTTTTGGACTCTTTCAGCATGTAGATTTGCGTGAATGCAGTGCGTTATAGCGTTTACTACGGAGAAGTACGAGTATACTCACATAATTTATTTGGTTGGAGTTCTGGTAGTTAAGTGCAATTAATACGAACTGCTTTGTTTGAATTTTTGTTTGTCGTATTGTAATGGAGCAAAACAAGCGTAAAAGAATCCTCGTTCCTACTGAAGAAAAATTAAAAGCCATCAGAAGAATTGAAGCAGGAGAGACAATTAATGTTGTTGCGCGAGATTATGGAGTAGGTGAGGTAACAGTTGAAGATTGGAAAAGAAACCGTACAAAAATAGAAGAGTGGTGTATAAATCAAGCCTCTTCGTCCTCAGGAAGAAAATCAATGAAAACCGGCGACTATGAAAAGGTTAACGAAGCTATATTCATGTGGTTTAACCAACAGAGATCAAAAGGAGTGCTTCTGTCAGGTCCAGTTTACCGCCAGTTCTGGATGGCTTGACCGCTGGAAAAAATGGTAAGGTGTACAACTGACTGTATGTGGTGAAAAACGTTCTGCTGATGTGTCATCAATTGAGAAGTTTAAGCAGAACTTTAAAAAGCAAGTCGAAGATTGTGGATACACATGTGATCAAATTTGCAACTGTGACGAAACTGGTCTGAATTATAAAATGCTTCCATTAAAAACATTGGCATCTCGACAGGAAAAATCAGCTCCTGGACACAAACGATGTAAGGAAAGATTAAGTATAATGGTATGTTCCAATGCATCTGGCAAGCACAAAATCCCACTGATGGTGATTGGCAAGCCTGCACGTCCAAGAGCTTTAAAAGACATCTCGCCCAAAGCTCTACCAGTCTATTACAAAAGTCAGAAGACCGCATGGATGGATGCGACCTTATTTACTAACTGGTTTGAAGAAGAGTTTGTGCCATCTGTGACTAAATTTTCGAACAGAAACCGTCTTCCTATTAAAGCAATTTTGTTAATGGATAATGCCCCCTCTCACCCTGGAGAAGGACTTTATGTGGGCGAAATTGTCGTAAATTTTTTTCCTCCAAATGTAACCAGCATAATGCAACCAATGGATCAAGACATCCTCGAAAACATTAAAAAAAAAATATAGGCATTTATATCTTGAACATCTGTTAGAATACACAGAAAAGGAGGATATTATCAATGGGATGAGAAAGGTTACACTGAAAAATGTTATTGACTGGGTAAGTCAAGCTTGGGATTCTGTGCGTAGTACCACTATTCAAAAATCTTGGTCAAAAGTTATTGATTTTGAGGACTGTAATGACAGTGAAGATGAAATTCCATTAAATGAATTAGCTTTGAAATTGAGAAGCCCTGGAGAAATGTCCTGTTCAAATTTTGACAGCGAGATAGAAGAAAAAGAAACGAGTTTATTTGAATTAATGCAAAAATTAAAAGGTTGCGAAAATGTAACAAGAGATGTTGTTGAATGGATTACAGCAGATAATTTAGAAGAAGAAATGAGTATTGAAGAAATAACGAATGCCTTTCAGGAAACCGAAAAATCAGATGACGATGACGAAGCGGCGGTGGATGAACAGTCTCCCACTAAGATCTCTCATCAAGAAGATTTTGCTTCTTTGAAAAAAGCTTTGAGGTATATCGAACAACAACCAGAGGCAACCCCAGCGGATTTGCTTCTTCTTAATAGATGGAGAAACATTGCAGCGAGAAAAAGAAGATGCAATATGAAACAGAAGCGCATAGATACCTATTTTACTGTTTTATAATGTATGTACCTATTTATATGTTAGAAATGTTGATACATCGGTTTAAAGTATTGGTGTTTATTTTTTGAATGAATAAAAAACAAAATCCGGATTATCCGAGTTTTCAGTTATCCGAGGAGGATCATATAAACATCCAGGTACAAAGAAAACAGGTATTAAAAACACAAAAATTCTGAATTACTCGAAGAAATTAAATGAATTACGTACTCCCTGGCCGTCATATTGGATCCGCCATTTTGAATTTTTCCAATCTGTCATCGGATTCTTAACCGCACCTTGAGAGACTCCTTTATAGCCAATTTCAAGATATTTAGCGGTATACAGAAACCTTAATTTAATCTTAAATGAGGTTGGAAACATGATTCCCACTACGACTGAGGGGTTAAACCAACCATTTTGTTTTAAATTTTTTTTTAATTACGGTAAAACTAAAAAAAAATAAAAAAATTATATGCTATTTTTCTAAATGAAATGAAACGATTTATTTTGTTATTTGTCACTTATTTTTTATTTATCTGCTACTCCAATTTCGTAAGTTTTCTACACATTGTCAAGCGTAATACTATAAACTAAGGGTTTATTTACGATTTATAACAAATTTCCCGGTACAATTTGGAATTACCTATCATTACATTTCGGTCAAGTTAAATTAAAATTACCTTATTACAAAGGGTTCAAACTTTTTATAAAATTCCTTCTTCAAAAATATATCTAAAAAACACTTCTAAAATACGCCAAACAGGGTGGAATTCTGAACAACTGTTTGATTATTTAATAGGGTTGTATCCTTATTTTTATTGTGTTTGTAGATCTCTATACCTTCTAAAATATTTAATTTTCTTCCTTTTTGTGCTTTATGTAATATTTGTAGATTATTTATGTTTGGATAAATATGATATGAGATGTTTGGTCTTCTTTACATCTAGTACCGAAATTTCTCCCTGTTTGGCCTATATAACAGCTATTACATTCATTAAATGACAGTTTATAAACTCCAGAGTCTTTGTATTTACGAGTTTTGTCTTTTAGATTGAAAAAGAGGAAGGAAAGTTTTTGGTGTGATTTAAAAGCGATATTTATGTTGTCTTTTGCGAGTGAGTATATATGCAATTTTATTAGAAATTGGCCCGAAATATGTCAATGAGGAAAAAGTTTGTTTTTTATTGTTCTTAACGTCTGGATAAATATGTCTTAAATTTACTTGTTTTTGTTTATTTTTAATTAGGTTATCTATGGTTTTTTTCTGAAATCCGTTGTTGTGGGCAATATTCTTGATTATATCTAATTCTTTCTCTAAATTTTGTTTACTTAAAGGGATGGAGAATGCTCTGTGAATCACTGATCTATAGGCTGCGAGTTTATATGAGTTGGGGTGGTATGAATTATTGGGAATAGTGGTGTCTGTAAAAGTGGGCTTTCTAAAAAATATCGAGGGTGAGTTTATTGTTATCTTTGGTGATGGAGAGGTTTAGGCAGTCTATTTTGTTATTCATTTTTTTTTTTCTAATGTGAATTTTATATTCGGATGTATTCCATTCAGGGAATTTAGGGTGGATTGGAGGGACTCATCGTCTCCTTTAAAACAGACCAATATGTCGTCTACATACCGACATCATAAAACTATATCCCTTGCCTGCTGTGACTAGAAAATTGTTTTCAAATTCTGACATATTATATGCTATTTTTTGCAAAATTTCGAGTTCTTTCACGTGGAACTATTACTTTTTCGATATCTTTTTTATTTTTCGAGATATTTCCGAAAAACCGTTTTATTCTTATAAACTAAATTATTTTCATTAAAACTAGTAAAAAATATAACTCGAACAACCTACCCCAGCGATGGAACAACCAACCCGGCGGGGAAGGGTTGATTGTTCCTTTCCGATTTTTCTTATATAAATGCTTCTGAAATTAAAATCATATCTATAATATATATAAAATGCACCCTCTCTGTCTGTCTGTCTCTCCGTTAGTGTCTTATCACTCGAGAACCACTTATCCGATTTACGTGCTTTTTTTTTAAACATACGAGGCTGGTTTGAAAAGTCCGTGCAAAGTCCGAGAGAAGGCGCCACCGGCGAGTATCGAGGTCATGTTTAGTTAGTAGCATCTCTCGAATGAACGCACACCCAAGTTTCAGCCACATTGGTCTATTTTTTTGTGTTTGGCATTCGTGTGAATCTTCCTTGATTCACACGAGTGATGGACGAAAAAGAATTTCGTGTGGTGATTAAACATTACTTTATGAAAGGCAAAACGCCTCAGGAGACTAAAGAGAAGCTTGATAAACATTATGGTGACTCTGCACCTTCGATTAGAACAGTTTATAAGTGGTTTCAAAATTTTCGGACTGGCCATATGGGCACAAGTGACGCTGAACGTTCTGGACGGCCTGTGGAGGTTACGACTCCAGAAATCATTGATCAAATCCATGATATGGTGATGGATGACAGAAGAGTTAAGGTGCGTGAGATTGCTAGTGCTGTGGGCATCTCGACTGAACGGGTACATAATATTTTGCATAAACATTTGAACATGAGAAAGCTATCCGCAAGATGGGTGCCGCGATTGCTCACGCTTGACCAAAAACGGAATCGTGTGAAGTGTTGCAAGGATGGTTTGCAGCTGTTCCAGAAGAATCCGGAGGACTTTAAGCGTCGTTTCGTCACTGTAGATGAAACATGGATACATTACTATACTCCTGAGACCAAACAACAATCTAAACGATGGGTTACCAAGGGGGAATCTGCACCAAAAAAGGCGAAGACCGTTCCTTCGGCCGGAAAGGTTATGGCGACTGTCTTTTGGGATTCGCAAGGGATAATCCTCATCGACTATCTGGAAAAGGGTAAAACTATTACAGGTGAATATTATTCATCGTTATTGGAGCGTTTGAAAACCGAGCTGCAAGAAAAACGCCCGCGATTGGCCCACAAGAAAGTCCTTTTTCATCACGACAACGCACCAGCACACACCTCAGCAGTTGTGGTCGCAAAATTAATGGAAATAGGATTCCGACTCGTTTCACATCCCCCCTATTCTCCAGACTTGGCTCCCTCGGACTACTATTTGTTCCCCAATTTGAAGAAATGGCTGGCGGGACAAAGATTTTATTCAAACGAGGAGATGATTGCAGACACTAATGGATATTTGGCAGACTTGGACAAATCCTATTATTCGGAAGGGATCAACAAACTAGAACATCGTTGGACGAAGTGTATAAGCCTAAAAGGAGACTATGTCGAAAAATAATAAAGGTTTACCCCAAACACATAAGTAGTTTTTATTATTGCACGGACTTTTCAAACCAGCCTCGTACATTTGTTCTCTGGTCAGGTTATCTATAATATACAGTGGCGAAGAAAAGTATGGAAACATTTTCTTAATCAAAACTATAAAATACTATCCTTTAGGAATAAAAAAACTAGTCTTGTTTTGTTGACAATTTCTTTATAGAATTTTATTATTGCCTATAAAAACTTTCTTTACCTTTTCTGGTAGATAAGGTTTTTAAGAAACGCGTTTTGTCCTTATCGAAAGCATTGAAATAATTTTATCATTCTGCTTTAAGAGTACGTTATTGTTGATAAGTAGTAATTTAGTAGCATTGTTTAAGAGTGCGGTTTTTGCCAAAAAGTGCAAATATTACAGTTCCGATCTAAAACATAAAATTATTTCTCTGTATCAAAGTGGAAAGAAGCAAATTGAAATAGCAAAATCTTTAAACATGCATAGGGGCACTGTCAGCAAAATTGTTAAGAAGTTCTCGAGAAGGGGCACTGTTGATCCGGCATTTAAAAGTGGTAGACCTCGAAAAACGAGTAAGAGAGTAGACAAAATTATAATTCGAAAAGCGAAAAATAATCCCAAGAAAACTGCTGTTGATATTAATAAAGAACTAAGGCAGGAATATCAGGGTGTATTGGTGTCAGACATGACTATTAGGCGTCGCACAGTGCGAAATTTCTTGAGTTTACCGGAACTTAATTATTTAAACCAGTAAAACAGTTCTATTTGTTGGTTTTTTAAAATTTTTAATAAAAATTAATGTATTTTATTTAAAGTTTTTCAGTTTATTTGTGTTTTTTATTATAGAACAATTAAAAAAAAACATATATTTTGTAACAACATTTTGAACATCTATTCAGAACGAGACTCATCGCAATCGTCTGAAGACTCGCAATAATTACATGGGTCTGCAAATCTTTCTAACAACTCTAAAACTTCTGGCGTAACTTCACTACGCTTGGTTTTGGGTGCTTTACGAAGACTAGCGATGTACTGATCCCATGAAATAAGCAGTCGATTAAATAAATCCGTATTTGTGTCAATTCGGGATGTTTTTCTAGTAAAAGGTTCGCGATATTTTCTGCAGTCTTTGTTTCTTGCCTCCTGAGCTTCTTCACAAAATTGTCCGATCGGAAGAATGCAAGAGGCTATAATATCCTTTCCATGACAAAGAACTTTATGCACACTTACGGGCATTGAGTACCAGAAATATTTTTTCAAATACAATTCCAAAGTTTCTCTTGCATATTCGCCGAACTTTTCTGAATCAATTTTAAGACCACAATTTAGGCACTCTAACAGCACATGAAAACGCTTGATCAAATCTAAATTAACGCCAGTTATTTCGGAAGACTTTTCGGCATTTCGAAAGAATTTCCTCGCGGTATTACCATTGTTTGTGTTTCCGGTCTGCTGTTTTTGGCATATCTATAAGCAAGCCAAGCTCCTCTTTGAATTTTTGTTGAATGTATTTTTTCTTCTCTGCAACTTTTTTTTTTATTTTCTGCTCCACGAGCTTGCCATGCCTTAATATCCAGTTTGTACGATATATGTAAAATACATTCCAAAAACCTTATCCATGCATGGAGGGGTGATAGTCCAAGGGATAAAAAGGATTCATTTATATTTTTTTGAGGTATATCGCAGATGTTGTTCATTTCACTAGGTTAAGCCCCACATAAGTAGCATGTTTGTGATGATGCACAGGATGATACAGCATTGCATACTTTACCGTCAATCATACAAAAGATCATATTTGCTGTAACCTGAAATTGCTTGCCATCTACAAGTATAGTGGTTGGAGTAAGTTGAGATATTTATTCTTTCACTTTGTTTTCTTCTGAGGTAATTACACTGACTGTTTCTTTGGTAAAAACGAACTTAATGGGGCGACAGTACCGTGTGGAAGAAGCAGGGTTTTTCCAAATCACTGACTGATTATCACCATTATCATTTACGGAGCACATTTGGATTGGTACCATTGATACACTAAACATACTATCATCAGAGCTATGTTTGTCCATATACTTTTGTCGATAATTAACTTGTTCCGCCCCATCACAACCCCACTTTACGATAATATTTAGTGCTTTAACGTTTGATAAAGTTCTAAGAATCCCTTCTAGCCCTGTACAAAGTCTTGCTACGGTATGATTTATAAGCGACTGAACTGATACTTCAGCTGAAACTTCAGTTATTATTATGTCCTTTGGATAGTACAACCTCTTTGCCTCTTTTACAACATAATAAGGTAGATACAAAGTGCAACGGTGATTTTTTGCTTGATCTCGAACAATGTTGTACTGATTTGACGATAAGTTTACATCAATAAGTAGCGCCAGAGCCTGGTCTGGAGTTAATTTTCGTGAGCTGTTTGAAGAAGACATGCGAGCCTTCTTGATTTTGCTACCCCTTTCTGGAGAACCAGATGCCAGTTCCTTGACAATCGCTGCAGAGTTTCGTTTTTCCAGATTGGTATAGCTTTGTTGCAGTTGCTTTGGCTAACTCGTCTTGGCTACCGGACTTCAAAAGATGATGCAATTTTCTGTTTTGCACTTTAGGATGACAATCCCTAAATTCTTTTTTAGGTCTGCCTGCATTGGTCCTCGATCCACTAGGCAATGCATCCCTTACAGCATTTGAAAATTTTACATTATTTTCAAGCCAGCTAGCATTTTTATTCAGAAATGATGCTAAATTTCGACTGGATTCCCTCCACCTTTTTTGTATTTTACAAACCAGCGCACGAAGAGTTGCCTTTAAACTGCAAAGAGCGTCAGATGTTAGCATTGGTGAGCCTATTTTTTCCAAAACGAAACCAATGATGGCGTCCGATGTCGGTTCTTCCTTCTACTTTTGGAATATGCAGTTATATGATATCTGGAAAATGTTTAATTTAAAAAAGAAGATCGCAAAATATCGCAGAAGATCTTTTGTGTTTCCAACAGAGGAAAAAAAATCTTTCAAATTTTGTGCGTTTCAAGCTGGTATTATGTAGTATCACTTTTTAAAGTCTCCACTGAAGTTAAAAATGTAAATTTTACTTACTTCTTAACAAACAAATCACACACGAGTAAGAAAAGATTTTGCAATTATTTAAATGCCAATAATTGACAATTCTCTTATAAAATAAATGAAGAAAAAATCATGGCCTACTGACTTGCCGTTTGTATGTACCACTCTATTAACTTAAACAAATCGAATAGCTTTCTGTAGACAAAAAGTATGATTGAATAAGTAATGCAACTTTCAGGTGCATTTTGCAGTGGTTTCGCAGGGTTAATCCCCAAACCGAGTATAAGGTTTTAGAGGTGGGATATTAACCTACCAAAATAATGAATGCATTTTACGTATTTCAAAAATTGAATAAAGTTCCGCTAAACTTCCTAAATTTCGCACTGTGCGTCGTCTGTTACCTGAAAATCTTCATGATAGGCGTGCTGTTAAAAAGCCATTCCTTACAAAGCGTCACAGAAAAAAAGAGATTGAAATTTGCTAAAGAACATAAAGGCTGGACTTAAAATCAGTGGTATCTTTAGTGACGAAAGTAGGTTCAATCTCTTTGGAAGTGATTCTACTGGTTATGTAAGAAGACCAGTTGGTCTCAGGTATGACCCAAAGTACCTTGTACCTACTGTCAAACACACATTGTTTTCGACGATCTGGTACGGGGCCATTGGCAAAGATAAATGGCAGAATGGATGCTCAAATGTATCTTGAGATATTGGAAAATAATTTGATTCCTTATGAAGAAGATTTGCCACTGTCATGGCTTTTTCAAACAAGACAATGACCCAAAACACACATCTCACATCTCGCTTGAATACAATATATATAAAATGCAACTTCTCTTTGTCTGTCTGTCTGTGCGTTAGTGCGTTTATCACTCGAGAACCACTTATCCGATTTACGTGTTTTTTTTTGTAATTCTTAACTTAATATTTATCAAAAAAATCTATAATATATATAAAATGCAACCTCTCTGTCTGTCCGTTACTGCGCTTAGCACTCAAGAACCACTTATCCGATTTACAGATTTAAGTGACAATGATAGTGAATCAAGCCCACGCGAGCGGAGCCGCAGGCACGGCTAGTTAGTATATATAAACGCCCCTTCCATGTTTGTATGAATTACAGGCTCAATGCTTTATTTTCTTAGGGTAAAGTGGTATTTCCTAAAAATCGGAACTTCCAGTCCCGCTCTCCCCTACATTTTAGAGCAGCAAACTTTTTTTTGTCGTATTCTACGTCCAAAAGGCTGTCAAAATGTAGCCTGTTAACATTTAATGAGAGCTTTTCGTCAAAACTTGCCTCTGACGAGTGGGCTATAACTGTATTTAAACCGATAGACCTGTACAGAAATACTAATCTACTTATTATAGGGGCATCCCAACTTATGACACCACACAAACAAAAACAGTCTGTCTACGAATACAATCTCCTGGTTAAGAAGAACATGCACGCGGTAGAAACGGGAGGAACATATATACCATTAGACCGTTTTACTCCAGAGAATCAGTTGACTCTACCGCGTCAGCAAGTACATTACATTGGGAAAAGAAATCTGGCAACCTTTTTATGCGAAGAATATCTAAATCACAGTCAGAGCGTAGCAAAAGCCGAACTATCTTTTGAAGAGCGATTGGAAAAGCTAATGGGAAGAAAACCAGAAAATTATTATCCTAAGATCACAACATTTCCAAAGGACTTCCCACTCCCCCTAGACGCCATAAGAGGAATGTCGCTGCCTCTTGTCAATTTGGATAGCGCAATGCAACCCTGCAGACGAATTAAAAATACAATAAACAAAGCAGCTGCACTTACAACTTACCACTCTCTTTTCGATTGAATATTGCGTTATGGAATCCTAGTATGAAGTTCTGCGGCAAGCACTCACCTTGAAAAAGTTTTTAGAGTGCAAAAATCTGCTATAAGATAAAACAGGATGAGTCCAGTCGACCTTATTTTAAGTCACTGAAAATAATGACTCTATATGGTTTGATTATTTACCAAAGACTCATATATGTCAGAAAGAATGTTGCTAGGTATTGTACATTATCGCATATTCATGCACATGGTACCAGGAATCGAGACAATCTGCTCTTGCCCGTAACTAGATTGGCCAGAACAAACATGGAAAAGATTAAATTATTTAATGCTTTGCCTCGAGAGATGAGATTGCAACAGCTAGGTCGATTTAAAAGTAGCTGAAAAAAATTATAATCAATGCCGCTATCTATAATTTCAGTGAATTTTATACACTGACTAGGAATAGAGAGAATTTTAAGCACTACATTTAACTATAGATATAGACCAAACCTTTTAAGTTGTGTGATATGTGTGGAGTTTCTATTTGTTTGTATCGATCCTTAACATTTAGATGTACAGTATTTTGTGATCTACACTTTTAATTTTTAAATCTTTTGACGTGTCTCTTAATACTATGTATTCTTTATGATCAATAAAAAATTATTATCATTATTATTATTATTTAAACATCTCAATTTAGTTGGAATTTTTATGTAGTAATAAATGATGCTTTAAATTAACTTTACGTTTTGCTTGATAATTGCAATGCACGCATATAAACATTTTAATTTCATTGGAATTTTTATGTACTACTAGATGATTATTTAAATTACTTTTCAGTTTTGATTGATAATTACAATGGGCACATTTAAACATTCTAATTTCACTGGAATTTTTATGTACTAATAGATGTTTATTTAAATTGCCTTTCTGTTTCGATTCATAGTTACAATGGGTACATTTAAACATTTTAATTTCACTGGAATCTTTATGTGATAACAGATGCAGATTTAAACTCTTTTTATGTTTTGTTTGAAAATGGCAATCCGTGCATTTATACATGTTAATTTCACTGGAATTTTTATGTAATAGCAGATGTAGATTTAAACTCCTTTTATGTTTCGTTTGAAACTGACAATTAGTGCATTTAAACATTTTAACTTCGGTGGAATTTTTATGTATTAATAGATGTCCCCTTAAACTACTTTTACGTTTTGATTCAAAATTACAATGAGCACATCTAAACATTTCAGTTTCACCGGAGTTTTTATGTACTAAGAGATGCGCTCTTAAACCACTCTTACATTTTGATTCATAATTACAATGGGCACATTGAAACACTTCAATGTCACTTGAATTTTTATGTTCTAATAGATGTTTATTTAAATTATTCTTATATTTCGTTTGGAAATGACAATAAGTACACGCAAACACTTCTATTTCACTGGAACTTCCATGTCGTAATAGATGTTTTTTCAAACTATGCTTATATTTCGTTTGAAAATCACAATAAGGACATTTAAACATTCTAATTTCACTGGAATTTTGATGTACTATTAGATGATTATTTAAATTACTTTTCAGTTTTGATTCATAATTACATTGGGCACATTTAAACATTTTAATTTCACTAGAATTATAATGTACTAATAGATGTAGATTTAGATTACCTTTACACTTTGTTTGATAATTGCATTGCCCACATTTAAACATTTTAATTTCACTGGAATTTTTATGTACTAATAGATGTCGATTAAAAATACGATCTTGTACAGATTTGTTATCATCAGCAAGATCATTTTTAATAGTTTCCTCCCGTATTATTTTGTCGTAGTCATCCTCGGGGTCTGTAGAACTTCCCTGGTTTTCTCGGGCTGGACTTAAAGGCGCACTAAAAAAGACAAAAAGAAAATTTAAAATAAGCCGCTGTTAGTATAACTAAAATTACATTTTGTTATTCATAAACAATTTGTTAAACTGTTAGTACTTTAAATCTAAAACATTACATGAATCGTGTTTCAAAAGAAGGAAATCTCTATAATTTCCAAAAAATATCAATAAAATGATTGTAGAACATCTCAAGAACATACAGTCCCTGGCCAAATTATTAGACGCACTGCAAAATTTCATGTAAAATATTAATTACCGAGTGATATTGTACCGTTTTATTATTTTAAATTGATTTGTTTTTTATTTTTATATTATCCAATCAATTACCTATTTATTTGACATAAATAAAACAGCATTAATTTAGAAAAGCATAAGTTTATTAAGTTTTAAAGAAAAGTGAAATTAATGTTAGTAAAAGTCAATATTTAGTTGAGCCACCTTTAGCCGCTATCAAAGCTTTAATTCTGCGCGGCATGCTATTAATGCAAGATTGTACTGTCTCCTGCATTTGAGGATGATGATTCCACACATGAATAATCATTTCTAGGAGCTGGGTTTTGTTGGTAATCACATCTTCAGCCACTTCTCTTTTCATCAGCTGCCACACATTTTCAATGGGGTTCATATCAGGGCTATTACCCGGCCAATCCAACAGAGGGATATTTTTTTCTGCCAAAAAAGCTTTAACAGACCGAGCAGTATGGCAGGGAGCTCCATCTTGCATGAAAGTGAATGGTTCCCCATTTGGAAACCATTCTCTGAGCTGCGGAATCAACCGATTTTGTAATACTTCTTTGTACTGATCTTGCCTCATTATTCCTTTGACGACGTACAGACGTCCAGTGCCCTTGCCGCTGATGACTGACCAAATCATCACTTTGGTGGGATGTTTAACCGTCGGGATGACACAATCAGGATGAAACTTTTCTCCATGACGACGACGCACATACTGAGCTTTATTCTGCAAAATTTCGAATGTGCTTTCGTCACTGAAGCAGACCTGTCAAAAATAGGAAAAAATATATAAACTTCCATGTTTATTTGCTTTATTTAACTGAAAATGATAATAATGTATCAATTATTGATTAAATTGCTGTATCTTACCGATCTCCAGAAGTCCACATCTTTGTCTTGCCATTGTTTGGCCCACTTCAGGCGCTTTGCTTTCATTGCAGCTGTTAACTTGGGCTTCCTGGCGGGGCGACAGGCCTTAAAATCTAATTCTTTCAATTTTCTTCGAACAGTGCGCTCAGAAGCATTTACGCTAGCATCCTGGAGTTGTGATTTTATTACCTTTGTGGTAGCAAATCTGTTTTCTACACAAATTTTCTTCAAACATCTCTCTGACCGTGGAGTGAAAATTGGTTTTCTACCGCATCTTTTCTTTCTTTTCGGGCTTAATTCCTTCCCTGACTCAATTTTCTTTTTTATGCGTCGTACACTAGCTTCAGAAACCTCCAATCTTCGTGATATTTCTCGGTTTGTAAATGTTTTCGCAATCACAAGGGCCTTCACTTCAGCTTTTTTACGTGGTGAAAGATCGCCTTTTCTACCCATAATGAAAATAGTCCAATTACTTTTTTAAAACACTGCGTACAAAATAAACTAATAACTGAGTAGTATAAAACTGTTAAACAAACAATCACAGTCCATAAAGCCACAGAAACACGTCCGTACCTGACTCGATTCCGATCGCGACTGATACAGGTTTGTACTTGTTTACGTTCATGTATCACTTTGTCAACACAGTGTTGCCATATGTTAAAAATAAATACAAATATGTAGTCTACAACAATTCTTTTAAATAAAAATCAATAATATTGTAGTTTAAAAATATACCATTATTGCATAAAAACTCTTAAGAAACATAAAATTACTAAAAAAAAAATACAGTGCGTCTAATAATTTGGCCAGGGACTGTACTCCTAAAGTTTCCAAGACAGATTTGAATTCCCGTCGAAGTTATAGCCCGGTAAAGTGAGTCGCCTCTGCTCGGTTTCGGAACGCGCCACAGGTACAATCGGACACTCAGGTAAGGACGCTTGCCTTTTATTATCCCTTCTTCTAAGATGCCTTTACCGTTGGTCCAGGTATACGACGGATGTTTTGAAAGCATGTATAAGTATGTGTAGTTGTGTCTATGTGTTTACCTAACCTTAAAGTTGTATTTTCTAACGGTTTCCACTTGAATAATGCAGAGCAACGTGTCAGTTCGGTTTTAATTTTTTTTATTAGCATAATTATAACAATTTGTTTTAAAAAAATATCCTCTTATCCAAACAGTTTTGGTAAGAACACTTCAAGAATTGATTGATTGGTCCGTTACTTTGTGACAGTACATTTTAACAATAAAATTACTTAATTACTTTGTTAACTGTCACTAAATAATTTTAGTGACAGTAGTAGTATTTAGTGACAGTTAACAAAGTAATTAAGTAATTTTATTGTTAAGAATACTTGAGTATAACGACCATGCAAGCGAAAACCTCCTAATAATAAGAAGAATGAAAAATAAAGTAAAAGAAAAGAGCGGATGCAAGTGCAAAGAAATCACTCGATGCAAGTGTTAATGATATCAGTAGGAGCCCGTTACATAGTTACCGTATTATTGAATTCTTTACAGTTCTTACTGCTTTGTCAGATATTTTAGTATGCGGACAGTGAAAGAAAAAAGTTCGAAGGCTGAAAGTTTTTGGTCTGACACATACGAGGCTGGTTTGAAAAGTCCGTGCAAAGTCCGAGAGATGGCACCACCGGCGCGTATCCAGGTCATGTTTAGTTAGTAGCATCTCTTGAATGAACGCACACCAAGTTTCAGCCATATTGGTCTATTTCTTTGTGTTTGGCATTCGTGTGAATCAAGGAAGTCGAGTGATTTTCAAGAAATGGACGAAAAAGAATTTCGTGTGGTGATTAAACATTACTTTATGAAAGGCAAAACGCCTCAGGAGACTAAAGAGAAGCTTGATAAACATTATGGTGACTCTGCACCTTCGATTAGAACAGTTTATAAGTGGTTTCAAAATTTTCGGACTGGCCATATGGGCACAAGTGACGCTGAACGTTCTGGACGGCCCGTGGAGGTTACGACTCCAGAAATCATTGATCAAATCCATGATATGGTGATGGATGACAGAAGAGTTAAGGTGCGTGAGATTGCTAGTGCTGTGGGCATCTCGACTGAACGGGTACATAATATTTTGCATAAACATTTGGACATGAGAAAGCTATCCGCAAGATGGATGCCGCGATTGCTCACGCTTGACCAAAAAACGGAATCGTGTGAAGTGTTGCAAGGATGGTTTGCAGCTGTTCCAGAAGAATTCGGAGGACTTTAAGCGTCGTTTCGTCACTGTGGATGAAACATGGATACATTACTATACTCCTGAGACCAAACAACAATCTAAAACAATGGGTTACTAAGGGGGAATCTACACCAAAAAAGGCGAAGACCGTTCCTTAGGCCGGAAAGGTTATGGAGACTGTCTTTTGGGATTCGCATGGGATAATCCTCATCGACTATCTGGAAAAGAGTAAAAATATTACAGGTGAATATTATTCATCGTTATTGGACCGTTTGAAAACCGAGCTGCAAGAAAAACGCCCGCGATTGGCACACAAGAAAGTCCTTTTCCATCACGACAACGCACCAGCACACACCTCAGCAGTTGTGGTCGCAAAATTAATGGAAATAGGATTCCGACTCGTTTCACATCCCCCCTATTTTCCAGACTTGGCTCCCTCGGACTACTATTTGTTCCCCAATTTGAAGAAATGGCTGGTGGAACAAAGATGTTACTCAAACGAGGAGGTGATTGCAGACACTAATGGATATTTTGCAGACTTGGACAAATCCTATTATTCGAAAGGGATCAACAAACTAGAACATCGTTGGACGAAGTGTATAAGCCTTAAAGGAGACTATGTAAAAAAATAAAAAAGGTTCACCCCAAACACATAAGTAGTTTTTATTTTTGCACGGACTTTTCAAACCAGCCTCGTAGATGTCGCCCTTTTCACAAAATCCATACGATTTTTAGGAAGTACCAACCTTCAAACGATACGTGTCAAAATTTCATGACGTTTCGACGATTAGCTTATAAGTTACAATGGTTTTAGTGACGCTACTTTTGATATTTTCAAAACAATGAAAAAATCGAATTTCGTGTGTTGATTAAACACTCTTTTTTGATGGGAAAAAATACTGTTCAAGCAAACCAATGGATTGATTAGCGTTACGGTGACTCCGCCCCTAGAAAATCACTCATCATTTACTGGTAGGCTGAATTTAAGCGCAGTTGTACAGATACAAATGATGCTAAATGCTCTGGACGCCCAAATGAAGTGGTTATACTGGAAAACATAAAAAAAATCCACAAAATTGTTTTGGATGACCATAAAATGAAACTGCGTGAGATAGCTGACAACCTAATATCAAAAGAACATATTTTGCATGAACATTTGGGCATTACAAAGCTCCGCTCGAACTGGGTACCGCGTTTACTGACAGTGGACCAAATACAATAACGTGTTGATGATTCTGAGCGCTGTTTGGACCTGTTTAAGCCCAATAAAAAGGTTTTTTTCATGCGATATGTGACAATGAATGAAACGTGGATCCACCACTACACACCGGAATCAAATCCGCAGTCAGTTGAGTGGACAGCAGCCGGTGAAAGCCGCCCGAAGCGACCAAAGACACAACAGTCGGCTGGGAAGGTTTTGGCCTCGGTATTTTGGAATTTATGACTTGATATGGTGCAACTGTTTCGAATCCAATAAGCGCTAAGTATATTAGGCAGGTAGAGAATGAGAATGTTCAAAGAACGTTTGCCACATTTCTTATATTAATTGGGAATTGAATTTGAAAGTTAGTTTTATTACTAATAAGACCAAAACTAACTTTTGTATTAGATTTATAAATCGTAAATGAATTAATTTTAACTTTGTTTCCAATATCTCTTTTTAAATCTAAGCCAACTTTTTATAACTCTTAATATACTTACATTTCTTCATCCTTTACGTAAAACGTTTCAGATTTTAGTACACTAGAGTCCTCATAAAATGTGTCACTGCTGATTCTCTCCTGTTTCATTTCTCTAAAAACAAATTATTATGTGCTATTTGCAACAGAAATATGAATTATATTAAAAGACCAGGAAATGAATAAATCGTGTGAACCAAAACTAAACTAAAAAGTTCAATTTCACTGGTTCAGGCGAAACAAAAACCTGTATTTGTGCTTTCGCCCAGCTGAAAATGATACCCTATCTGCTTCTTTGATAACAGTGAATTGATATTTATTTATTTATTTATTTATTTACTTATTCATTTCACAGTACAATAGTAATATTTCCAGTACATAATATATTTAAACCTAGAACCAAGCTAATAGTAAACAAGGTGCGCCTAGGTGTATAGAGACACCTGTATGCGCAGGGCTAAAATACAATTTAAATTATGCTAAGATTTGTAGAAGGTAAAGATAATAATTAATACATAAGAAAATTAAGAAAAGGAAAAAACATACATATAAACATGCAGACAATCGCAGTTATGAATTATAACAATCCACATAATAGTTCAGAATTTTCTATAATGAACAGTTTACATTTTTTTTCAAACAGTTTATAATTATTTATATTTCTGATATTCTGTGGCAACCTATTGAAAACCTTAGGTCCCAAAACTGACAAAGACCTCTGGTTTCGGTCATATTTTCTAAAGGGTACAACTAATATCGCATTTTCTCTGTTTCTAGTTCTATATTGATGATTCACAATTTTTTTTTTCATTTCTATAGCAAAATAGAGAAATGTTTAAAAGATATAAATTTCTTATATTCATTATATTTTCATTATATAATCTCTTGGTTGGAAAAAGTCTATCACGAAAGAAAATTACTCTAACAATATAGTTTTGTATCAAGCTCAGTTGACTCAGTGCATTATTATAAAGTCCACCCCACACAATGATGCCATATCTTAACAGTGACTCGACCAATGCCTTATAGACAGTAACCCGTAGTTTGAGGGGTAGTATTTTTCTTATTAGGTAAAACTTATATATGAGTCTTCTCAGTTTATTAGATAAATCTTGGACATGTTCAGTCCATCTGAGATGTTTATCAATCGTAATTCCAAGATATTTTATGTGTGTGATTTCTTTTATGACCATGTTCATATCATTTACCTGTATACAATCAAAGTCCGGTCGATTTGCCTCAGTCAGAGAGAAAGCAATGTATACCGTTTTAGAAAGATTTAAGGTTAATTTCATCAAATCAAGCCAGGCCCCAACAATGCCCACGCCCCTTCCAACTGCCATTTTTTACAGCATCCCATGTCTTTTCTCTGAAAACAAGAACTGTATCATCAGCATATGATATTGAAACTCCTTCTATGTTTAGGCTTAGTAAAGAGTTTATATAGCAGATGAAGAGAAGAGGAGCTAGGACAGTGCCTTGTGGTACTCCAATCTGCACAGTTAGTGGTTCACTCAGTACTTTTCCTATCTTCACAACTTGTTTTCTTTCCTCTAAGTAATTTCTAAAGATATTTAAAACCGAGCCTCTGACACCACAACGCTCCAAAACATCAAGAAGGCCAGAGTAAGGTACGGTGTCAAAAGCTTTGGCTAGGTCCAGGAAAACTGCAATACACTTTTTATCCTCATCCAGAGAGGCCTTAATATGGCTGACCAGTTCAGACATTGCATCGCCAGTGCTAACTCCCTGCATGAAACCAAACTGCTTTTTGTTTATAATATTTTTGGACGTTAGATAATCATATAATCTTTTTTTAAGGCATTTTTCAAATAGTTTACCATAAGCTGATATCACACTAATTGGACGGTAATTGGAAATATCAGTCTTGCTTCCTTTTTTATATATAGGGGTTATTATTGTATGTTTAAACTGTGGTGGAATTCTTGCAGTGGTGAGGATCAGATTGAAGATGTGGATCAGAGGCAGCAAAATCGACTGATGAACACTTTTCACTAATTTGCCTGTGATGCCATCTAATCCAGGAGCACATGCGTTTTTTAGGCTATTGATGTGGCTTATGAGTTCATTTGCTGTAACTGGAGTCAAAGTCATTGAATTTATAGGTTCAACATAGTCCATGCTGATATCAAACTTTGGTTTTTTTATCTTCGCTGCCATATTTAGTCCAACATTTATGTAATAATTATTACAGTAATTGGCAATCTCTGCATTAGTTCCAATTGGTATGTCTCTTTCATTGACTATGTACCAAATACTATTATTTTTAACTGTGGCTTCATTTGCTGCATCATTTATTATTTTATAAAGTTTTCTTAAGTCACCACTATACTTATCTATCTCATTAACATAGTATGCCTGTTTTGCCCTTTCTATCGTCTTATTTAGTACACTTGCCTTATATACATTCCATAAGCCCTCATTATTTTTTTGTTTTATAGCACATCTTTTAAGTTTGTCCCTGTGTTTAATTGAAGTTATGATTCCTTCCGTAATCCAAGGCTTAATTTTTTTTGCTTCTTCATTATCACTATTCTTTCAATAGTACAGGCTTTTTCGAGGGAATCAAATATTTCAATAAATTTATTGTAGGCCACCACAGGATCGTCCAAGTTCAATACTGTTTCCCACTTTACATGTTTTATATTCTCTACAAACATGATTTCATCAAATTTCATTATACTCATTTTTTCATAAAGTTTGTTACATTCTATGGTTGTATCATTCCAGTAGATGTCCAGATAAATAGGAAAATGATCGGTTAGATCACTGTCTAAAACTATTGCCTTATACTCCAAATTTTGTATGTCTAATTTTTTCCTTACAAATATGTGGTCAATACAACTTTTACTTTCTGCTGTTACTCTAGTGTACGAGTTAATATATGGCTTAAATCCAAGAGATGAAAGTGTTGTCAAATATCCATTTACTAAGGGCTTTGTAGGAGCAAGTATATCAAAATTAATATCACCCAGAAATATGTCAATACTGTTTATTATGTTGGAGGCAAAATAAGTCTCAATGTCAACCAGAAACAGTTCATCACTCTTGGAGGGGGGTCTGTAGCATGGCATGACTACCATATCCATATTTTCATTTCTAAATTTGACTCTGCTAATTGTTACACCACTTAATGGTAAAATGTTATGTACTATGTCAAAATTTAAAGAATCTAACATATATTTAATACACCATCATTCTGATTAATTCTACTAATATTAAATACTGTTTCAAACCCTGGAATAGAGAAATTTTTTACTTGCAAAATATTATGAAGATTTACTCTGATTTAATATGAGTAGTGAAACAGCATTAAGTTACATACAAGCATACAGTTATGACAGTGTGTACTTTTTAGGATCCGGCAAAACCGGGTACCTGGCTAAGTAGGATCTGGCAAATCCGGGTCCCCGGTCGAGTAGGATCCGACAATATTGTATTAAGCTCGTTTTACTAACATTTTCTGCCAACTTTAGGTAATTTTATTATGATTTTACAATTTTGTATTTTCTACGGTAACTCTTTTCAACGATCGGTGGATTTTGGAAAATGGGCAGAGTCTGGAACTACTTTTTACTTGACAAGGAAGGTAAATTAAACACAGTATGTAGGTTACGAGGCTGGTTTGAAAAGTCCGTGCAAAGTCCGAGAGATGGCACCACCGGCGTCTATCGAGGTCATGTTTAGTTAGTAGCATCTCTTGAATGAACGCACACCAAGTTTCAGCCATATTGGTCTATTTCTATGTGTTTGGCATTCGTGTGAATCAAGGAAGTCGAATGATTTTCAAGAAATGGACGAAAAAGAATTTCGTGTGGTGATTAAACATTACTTTATGAAAGGCAAAACGCCTCAGGAGACTAAAGAGAAGCTTGATAAACATTATGGTGACTCTGCACCTTCGATTAGAACAGTTTATAAGTGGTTTCAAAATTTTCGGACTGGCCATAGGGGCACAAGTGACGCTGAACGTTCTGGACGGCCTGTGGAGGTTACGACTCCAGAAATCATTGATCAAATCCATGATATGGTGATGGATGACAGAAGAGTTAAGGTGCGTGAGATTGCTAGTGCTGTGGGCATCTCGACTGAACGGGTACATAATATTTTGCATAAACATTTGGACATGAGAAAGCTATCCGCAAGATGGGTGCCGCGATTGCTCACGCTTGACCAAAAACGGAATCGTGTGAAGTGTTGCAAGGATGGTTTGCAGCTGTTCCAGAAGAATCCGGAGGACTTTAAGCGTCCTTTCGTCACTGTGGATGAAACATGGATACATTACTATACTCCTGAGACCAAACAACAATCTAAACAATGGGTTACCAAGGGGGAATCTGCACCAAAAAAGGCGAAGACCGTTCCTTCGGCCGGAAAGGCTATGGCGACTGTCTTTTGGGATTCGCAAGGGATAATCCACATCGACTATCTGGAAAAGGGTAAAACTATTACAGGTGAATATTATTCCTCGTTATTCGACCGTTTGAAAACCTAGCTGCAAGAAAGACGCCCGCGATTGGCCCACAAGAAAGTCCTTTTCCATCACGACAACGCACCAGCACACACCTCAGCAGTTGTGGTCGCAAAATTAATGGAAATAGGATTCCAACTCGTTTCACATCCCCCTATTCTCTAGACTTGGCTCCCTGGGACTACTATTTGTTCCCCAATTTGAAGAAATGGCTGGCGGGACAAAGATTTTATTCAAACGAGGAGGTGATTGCAGACACTAATGGATATTTTGCAGACTTGGACAAATCCTATTATTCGGAAGGGATCAACAAACTAGAACATCATTGGACGAAGTGTATAAGCCTAAAAGGAGACTATGTCGAAAAATAAAAAAGGTTTACCCCAAACACATAAGTAGTTTTTATTTTTGCACGGACTTTTCAAACCAGCCTCGTATAAGAGTAAAAATCGCGCGGACTATTTTTTAGCCAAATCATCATTCCTGTAATATACCAAAAATGCATGACTTGAATTGCTGATTTACTATCAAGTGTTGATTTATTTTCTTCTTTGGCTAACTAACACTTTTAAACCAAAACATTTTGTGCTTAATATTAGAGGTCTAGAAGGTAGTCACACCAGCAAAAACATCAATAATGCCTTATGGCGTTACGCAACCTTGAAATTTTTTACATTTATTATTTATACTTTTAAGAATATTTCAAGCTTTACAAAATGGAATCGCAGATTAAAGGTAATATAAAAAAAATTATAGACTTTTTGAGGCGCAAACGCGGTACCTTTTTTCTTTTGCGTTTTTCTCGAAACTACTTTTTCAAACTCGTGGACAAAATATTTCGAGATCTACCGAACCGATTTCGATAAAATTTATACCACATATTCCTTATAATATTATCTTGAAGTTGACATAAAGTTTTTCGAATTGAATGCACCGTTCATTTTTTATTAATTTTTAAAACTCAAAATTTTTGCGAAAAATCCGAGTTTATTTTCGAACGGCTGTCACTTTTACAAAAAAAAAATTAAAATTTTTTCCATATGTACCCACTTAGCTATGACCTTCTTGACAATAAAAAAATTATTTGTTTAGTTTTTGGACAATTCTTGACTGACGAAAAAATTCTACCAGTAGGAAAGATTTTCAAATGGTGGTCCTACAAGATGGTTCATATCTCTGCCATTTTAGAATTTTTTTAATATACATTTTTTTAAATTTGTTGTTAAAACCGTAATATATTTGTGAAAAATAAAAATTATATTATATATAATTGCGTAAAAAGAAAAAAAATATATATTTTACGCCTATTTTTCCAAGCGCCAAGGTGGCGAAATCCCTTAAATCAGATGCCCGAAGAAAATAATATAGACAACACAAGAGTCCACCTATTTATTAGAAACAACGGCAACGGAGCTAACGTTAAAAAAGTTACAAGAGACTTAGGAATGAATCATGGTTTATACATACTCAACAATTAGAGATTTTAACACTGGAGTAAAGAAAAATGGTACAAGATGTACCTACACATTAGAATTCCATATATTGTCTATTGGAAAGGCTTTTTGAACAAAGAAGAGCTATCAGTTTGGTTACTGTTAAATATGATCCACTTTTTTCTTTGACACTAAATCAGTGGGACTTAATTAAAATAATGGATCTTTTACAACCAATTAAACAAACATTTCAGTAGTTCCCTGTGTATATTAGAAGTGATTCAAATAATTTTGTCATTAAATAAATATTTAATGGAAATAGAGGTCCCTGGTTCGGGATAATTTACTTAAAGGTTTGAGCCAGAGATTCAGAAATATTTAAAACAATAACAATTATATAATTGCCACTTTCCCAGAACCAAATGCATATTTCACTAAGGAAAAGCAAGTTAAAAAAGATATTTTAAACTACATTAAATAAGTAATACAAGTTACGTTACAAGTAAATATTGAACCCGAGAAAGATGGGTACCACTATCAGAATCAAACTTCTCAGATGATGTCCCTCTTAGTATTTTAAAAACTTAACAGTACAAAAAAAAACATAAGAAACAAAAACAGACATTTTGGGATGTATTCTCTAAGATTGGCCAAACCAGAGATAAATATATAAAGTTCTCTCCTGGAATAGAAGAGATAACACAATAAAGCTCAGCTCCTATTTAAGATTGTTACTGATACACTGTAAACCAACTCCGTTTTTATGGTGGTAGATTAACTTCAAGAAGTTTCCTAGGTTAGGAAAACTTGCTCGTAAGTTTCTTTCAGAACTACCTTGTTCAATATTTAGTAAAAGGCTAGTTTCAGAAGTTACAAATATATATAACACAAAAAATATACTGTGATTTGAAAATGGTGAAATAAAAAAAAAACTTGGTAGGGTATCTGACTGGGTAATAAACTATCTGGCCAAATCAGCCAGGTACCCAATTTTGACCGGATAGAGTACCAGTTATTAAATCTCTAAAAAGAACATTTAATCGAAACCTTAAATAGAACTCTAAACTAGTATCTAAATGTACTGGCAACTCTAAACATGTGAATTTAGGTTAGTTCTCGTTCTATTGTGTGATTTTACAATTTCAAACTCAGTATATAAAAAAATTGAACTTCTAGTCTCGGTATTAAATACACATTTCAGTTACATTGATTTTGGATATTAATTTTGTTACTGTAAAACCAAAACTAACTTTTTTATGCTGTTTATAAGTTGTAAATGAACTAACTCAAACTTTGTTTTAAATATCTCTTTTAACTCTTAACCAACTCTTTATAATTTTAATAAACCTACATTTCTTCATCCTTTATGTCCACCGTTTCAGATATTATTAAATTACAGTCCTCATAAAATGTGTCACTGGTTGTTCTCTCGTGCTTCACTTTGCTAAAAACAAATTATTATCTGTAATACGCAACAGAAATACAAATTACATTAAAAGACCATGAAAGTAATGGGTAAATCATGTGAACCAAAACTAAAAGTGCAATTTTACTTATTTAGGCAAAACAAAAACCTATATTTGTGCATCTGAAAATGATAAAGAGTATTTGCTCTGTTGATAATAAATAATATAAGTGTTAAAACAGCATCTAAAGTTTAATGCAACCATAAGAGTCTATAAATACAATGTAAAATTATATATATATTAGGAGCAACTCGAACTATGCAGATTGTAAACCAAATCTTTTCCTATTACAGCAACTGACTGATTCGAGAATTTTAACTAAAGGTTGCATTATTATGCTTTTCAATCTCTTTTATCGAAATATTTGATTCTCTAGAATTAAGTGTCATGATCTGTGCTATAGTTCATGAATTAAAACTTGTACACATGTAATGTTATAAAAAGACCTACTTATTATCTACAAATTTCCAGCGATCCTCTGTCTGATCTATTAGCTTAGTTTCTTGCATGTTATATTCATAAGTATTTGCTAATGGAACATCTAAAAGAACATTTTCAATTTCTGGTTCAACTTTTATTAATAATTCAGCATTATTGTCATTTTCCACTACCATGTTACAAGGTATATTTTTGTCTTCTTTTACACCTGAAGCACTAGATAGCTCTATATTATCTAAATGTACTGTTTGTTTTTTAGATCCACATAATTCCATTAGGTTTTCCCTTGTACCAACACTAACACCAACACTAATACCGATCTCAGTTCTTTTAAGCGAATTTTCAAACATTAAACTAACCATATCCGAGGACATTTTTGTTGCTTTTGGTAAAATTACTTTTTCACCTCAAATATTTTCCTTTTTTTTGAAAATAAAACCTAAAACTCCAATTCAAATATATAGTATTCAAATATATAGTATCGCACAAAATTATAGGTTAGGAAATGGGATGCGTCCAGAAATGAAGCGAGTGGTGCTTTCATCTTGGAATAAACACCCGAATTTGAAGCAGATTTCAGCAGAATAGCTTTTTAACAGATCTCGTAATAATATTGTCAGACCGCGTAAGCGGCGGTAAAGCTGATTTAGTGAAATTTTGAACAGCTCCTTTAACGACTGACCAAAGAGATTTTAGATGGTTAGAAAACGTACAACGTTTAATGTTTTTTTTTCATGTAACGATAGATGTATGATGTAGTAATAAGTAAACAGTTCTTTTTTTTTATGGGTCTAGCACACGTGCTGCAGGGAAGTCCCTAAAGCACTCCAGGAGCGGCATGTGTGCGGAAAAAGCGATTCACGTTGTTTTTGAATCGCTGTAAGTTGTACTCGGTGGGAAACACAGCGCTGGACAAATAGTTCCAAAGGGATATTGCGCTCAGTTTCACTGGAGTTTTTATGTAGCAATAGATGTCCCTGTAAACTTATTGTATGTTTTTTTGAGAAATACACTGAGCGCTTTAAAACATTTCTACTTTAGCTGAACATTTTATGTCCTAATGGAAGTGAATTTAAATTACTTTTACGTTTTATTTGAAAACTAGCAGTGCCCGCGGCTCCGCTCGCGTGGACTTGATTCACTACTATCATCACTGCTTATTCCTTATGTTACCTAACGTAATAAAATATCTGCCATTATTTCCCCTTATTTCTCCTTATCTCCCATTATCTCTACATAATTCCCTTTATCTAGGCTTATCTATGCTCATCTCCCAATATTTGTCCTTTCCTACCATTAGTTCCTCTTATCCCCATTATCTCACCTTATCTAGGTTTATCTCGACTTATCTCGCAATAGTTCTCCTTATCTCCCATCATTTCTCCTTATCTCCCATTATCTCACCATAACTCCCAATATCCTAGACTTATCTCTGTTTATCTCCCATTATTTCTCCTTATCTCCCATTATTTATATTTATCTCTCTTATATGTATAAATTTATTAAAAAAAAAAGCACGTAAATCGGATAAATGGTTCTCCAGTGCTAAGCGCACTAACGGACAGACAGAGAGACGTTGCATTTTATATATATTATCCATTGCTACATCATATTGTTCCATATTTAATGGTTTAGCATGTTTAAAAAAAGCACGTAAATCGGATGTGGTTCTCCAGTGATAAGCACACAAATGGACAAACAGACAGTGAGACGTTGCATTTTATATATATTATAGATATCCTTTGCTACATGATATTGTTCCATATTTAATGGTTTAGACAGTATATTGCAAGAGAACGCGCTAGCGGCAAACTTTTTTTCCGATTTGATTCACTATTATCGTCACTGCTTATTCTTCATGTTACCTAACGTTATAAACTATAGCAGGAGTGCTCAAACTTGAACTGCTGGCGATCTACCTCAATATTGTTAGACTACGATCGATCGACTCTAAGAGGCTGCAAGTAAGTGTGATGCAGGATTGTCGTCTAGGTAGAGTGTATCGTGGCATAGATATTAGTTTTCCGCACAATATGCACTTTTTTTGTCAAGGTATGTGTAGGTCTGCTCTAAAATGTCAATGAAAAAACTCATAATTATTCAAAATTGCGAGTTTATTGGTTCTTACAAAACAAACGAGTTCTAGTGTCTAAACTTAACTAAAGAGTGACTTTGGATGTTGAAGCGTGTCACTGCATGTCCTCAGCATACTTTTCATAAGATGGTACGTAATTACCGGGTGCTAATCGCAAGCATGATGACATATGTTCGTCAGTTAGTCGAATGCGATATTTTGACTTAATTATCTTCATTTCAGAAAATGCAGACTCGCACAAGTAAGTTGACCCAAACATTGCCGTCAGTTGAAGGGCGATTTGCCTTAGATTCGGATATTTATCTTCAGATATAAAACACCAGAATTTTGTATCAGATGCTGTGGCTTTGAGATGTATATCTGATATAATCTGCACTAACTCATTTTCAACAGAACATGAGTCCATGTTAAACTGACTTGCTATTTCAGTAGCTAATTCCTCAATGTTTTTACACGAAAAAGGATAACTCATAAATGATGCGATATTTGCCAATTTACTGAAATCATAAAAACGTATTTCGAATTGGCCCAAAATATTTGATAATTCTGCCTCATAAATATCATAATTCAACTGAGGAATCCTTGCTTTCAAAGACGGAAAATTTTTCAGATCCTTTCTTTTCAGTTGATCTATCATAAGTTGCAATTTACTTTTGAATGCGTTTATTGCGCTAATCATCTCAATAATAGTTTTTCCTTTACCTCGAAGCTCCAAATTAATGGTGTTTAAATGCATTGTGATGTCTGTCAAAAATGCCAAATCAGTCAGCCATTTTCCGTTTTTCAGCGTCTGAGTGTCATCACCTCTTTCGTCCAGAAAAGCTGTTATTTCGGGCAATAATTCTTGAAACCTTTCTAGGAATTTTCCGCGACTCAACCACCTGACGTCCGTGTGAAGAACTAAATCAGTGTGTTCAGCTGACTCACTATCTTCCAACTGCAATTTAAAGAGCCGGCGTCGCAAGCTACGTGCACGGATAGAATTCACAATTTTTATTGCAATGCCCATAAGCTCCTCCATGTTTAGAACTTTTGAACACAAAACTTGTTGATGTATAATGCAATGGAAGGAGAAAAATGAAGGGAAATCATCATTAGCTCGACACAATGCTACAAAACAGTTTTTGTTTCCAGTCATTGTTGGTGCTCCATCGGTTGTAATGCACACTAGTTTATATATTTGGTAGCTTGTAGTTTGTTACAAAACTGAAGAAAACGTCATATATATCTTCGCCACGGGTCTTTCCTTTCAGAGGAATCATTGTCAAAAACTCTTCCTTAGCCGACATGTTATTGAATACCATTCGAATAAAAATACACAGCTGGGCAATGTCTGTCATATCGGTGGATTCATCGAACTGTAAAGAAAACTATGTACATTCCATGATATCATGTTTTAGTTTATCTGCCATGTCCTGACTCATGACTTCAACACGCCTTGTGACAGTCGGACGAGATAATTGAAGTTCTCTAATAGCAGACATAATCTCTGTCTTATTTTTAAAATCTCCAAATAAAGTCTCACCCGCTTCAATAAATGCTACCTTCACAACCAATTCATCATCAAATGGTTTCTTGTGTTTCGCCAATATATGAGATATTTTAAATGACGCGATCGTTGCAGCTTTTGATTGTTTGGCTGGTCTTGTGGACATGGTTTGTTCTTTTTGCAAACAAATTATCAAATCACGTACTTTTCGTTTTCTTAATTCACTCTGTGACGGGAAATCCTTTTCATAGTTTTTATGAACCGTTTTATGATGCTTCTCTAAGTTCCCACGCTTAGGTATTGCAACTGACGCACGGCAGATGAGACCAATGCATTTATCTTTTACCATACAAAAGAAAAATTCTTCCTCCCAATCGTTTTTAAAATGATAAGTTTTACTTTTCTTCGCCGCACTCGTTTTGGACTATTTATTAATACACTTTATATGGATGTATCGCCTTCAAGTTACAACTCAGACTGCGCGAACGAAGTCTCGAATATTCCCGTCAAACACGCCGCCCGAAGTTTCTAGAAAAATCGGCGGGAATCAAAAACGCGGCTTTTCTTTGACAAGTACCGCGCGTTCCTTTGATAACGCCGCCTTTTGCCGCTAGCAGGGGGTTATTACGATAAAAGAAAGTGATGTGGGGGTTATTCTGGCCTAATTGTGGATCGAATAAATTTTAGTAGTTTATCCATTACATTTTGTTTTAGTTACCTAAAAAAAAATCTGTGAATACTTCTATATCGGAATTTTTTTCTCGAGATCGACTCAAAAACCACTCGCGATCGACTTGTCGATCGCGGTCGACCGTTTCAGCACCCCTGAACTATAGCCTATAACCTGGCCAGAGAACATATGTATGTTTAAAAAAAAAAGCACGTAAATCGGATAAGCGGTTCTCCAGTGATAAGCGCACTAACGGACAGACAGGCAGAGAGACGTTGCATTTTATATATATTATAGATATAGATTATTATTATTATATAACCTGGCCAATGAATATATGTATGAATTTAAAAAAAAGACACGTAAATCGGATAAGTGTTTCTCACGTGATAAACGCACTAATGGACAGTCAGACAGACAGAGAGACATTGCATTTTACATATATTATAGATATTCTTTGCTACATAATATTATTCCATATTGAATGGCTGTGTATTGCAAGAGAACTCGCTAGCGACAAACTTTTTTCCGACTTCATTCACTATTATCGTCACTGCTCATTCCTTATGCTACCTATCGTAATAAAATATAGCCTATAACCTGGCCAGAGAACATATGTATGTTTTTAAAAAAAAGCGCATTAACGGACAGACAGACGGACAGAGATACGTTGCATTTTATATATATTATAGATTAGACTGAACAAATTTAAACATATTCCTTTTTTTAAATCGTTTTATTTGTTGTAAGGAGTGAACTCTTATAAACAGGCTTCCATATAATTAAAAGAATAATCAAGACATAAACATAAGACTACCTAGAATAAAATGTCAAAAACAATTTAAGTCAGCTAAAACTTATAAAATCGTATTCTGTCTAAAAAATTATTGAAAAATCATTAAAATTACCCTAAATAATAAACAAATTACAATTACTTGAACAAACACAGGTTGCAGTCATAAAATTCTTGCAAAGAATAAAATACATTTTCTACTAAATTTTTTTAAAAAAGTTCCTAAACAATTTCATATTTACTAAGTGTTTTATACATGGTGGAAGGATATTATATAAATTAATGCCCTCAAAAAAGAATGGGACCTTTAGTAAGTCTTAGCTTTGGAATAGGCAGGTATATTATAAGAGTTTGTTTCATACTGATGAACCATTCCAATGCCGCCAAATTGCTGGTGAACAAGAGATGCAGGTGCCAATATAAGAGAGTAAGGTAAAGTTAGAATTTTTTTTGGTAAAATAATAGTCTATAATATTTTTCTTTACACATGTAGTGAATTGCCCTTTTTGAAAATAAATACAGAATAAAATTGATATCGACTCCAAAATCAGAGAATCAGAATATCATATCTAAAATGGGCTTTCACCAACCTAAACATTTCTTGCCATGCCACTTTCTAGTTCATTTGAAACCACTCGGACTGCACAACAACCGGAAGACAATTTCGCATTAAGGGCTTGAATAGGGTCAATAAATTTCAGTTTGTAATGAATCCAAACACCCAAGAACTTGGATGAAACTTGTTATAATAGAATATTCGTAAAACTTCCTTTATATATATTTTTTTTTATTAATTAACGGGAAATGCCCAATTTTAAAACATTACAATAAAATATCTTAAGACGACAATAAAGTAAAAAGGAAAATTTTAGAATAAGAATGAGGGAAATAGAAAAAAGAAAATTATAATAATAATAAAAATAGAAAAGGAAATAATGACTGTAACAATAAGTAACAAAAAGTAACAAAATGCACATCATTACTCCACACAACTGTCTATAAAACACAGATCTTCCAACGAAAAAGTCCAGACTGGGATGCTCATTGGCAAGGCGACATGACCTAGATACAAAATTATTGCATCCGTGGTTGGTCCTGTGAGATGGCACAAAAAAAGTGTGCCTCGAACGGGTCACCCTGGAAGGTACATGCAGACCAATTCTGTTAATTTTGAGTCAATAATAAGCCCTAAATCTTTGACTTCAGACACTTGTTCAAGAACAGCATCCCCAATTTTGTATGGATAATCTGAGTCAGGGACTTACTGAAAACGATAGAATGGCACTTAGTCGCATTTAGCTCCATACCATTGTCCTTGCACCAAGATACAAGCCGATTCAAATCTGTCTGAAGTCTGTAACAATCATCAAATGTAGACACCTCAATATACAACTTTAAATCATTGGCAGAAAGGAGGACCTCACTATGTGCAAAACGATGAGTCAAGTCATTAATAAATACGTTAAACAGAAGAGGACCCAAGTGCGATCCCTGAGGAACTCCAGAGAGGACATGTATACTATCTGATAAGTAATTATTAAACCGGACAGTCTGTGTACGTCCAGTCAAATAGCAGGCAAGCCAATCCAACATCACTCCTCCAACACCCGCCTTCCTCAACCTGGACAGAAGAACCACATGGTTTACCCTGTCAAATGCCTTGGAAAAGTCAGTATAGATCGAATGCACCTGAGTTCCCCTCTCGAAAGCGCCAGACACAAAGTCGACATATGACAGCAGATTCAGATCCACACTTTTGCCACCCTGAAACCCAAATTGACGGGTACTAATATTGGGGCTTAGCTGAGTAGTCAAGAATTCAGTTATTATTTATTTATTTATTTACGGGACAGGCCCATTAACTAATAAAGACAAAATACAAAAGTTTACAATATAAATGACACTTAAAACTACTTAAAACTAAAGGCTAAAACTAAGAAATCCAGAAAAGAACCCCGATCTGCCTCTTAAAAAGTGACAAGTAGCTGGAGAACAATTCCAGTGATGGGCAGTTGTTTGCAATGCCCATAGATCTTGTTATGAAGGTATTAGCTCCGTAGGTTGTCTTATGATAAGGTTTGAAGAAGGACAACGTAGATCTAGTATGTCTAGAGGGTGCATACAAATTAATCTGAGATAAAAGTTCTGGACAATTTACAATGGAATTTAAAATTTTAAAGAACATTACAAGATCACGCTGAACTCTTCGGTTAGACAGGGTATTCAAGTTTAATACAGAAGTCAGTTTTGAATAACTAAAAGAATCATTGTTAAAGAATTTAAAATTAATATGACGTAGAAATTTACTCTGAACAAGCTCCAAGCTCCTAGCATGGCAAGCAAAAGGTGGGTTCCACACACATGAGCAATATTCCAAGAGAGGCCTAACCAACAAGCAGTACAGCATTTTTATAGAGGTAATGGATGAAAATTCTGATGAGCAACGCCTAATGAACCCAAGCATCCTCAGAGACCTAGACGTTACCTCGGTTATATGAGGAATAAAACTCAGTGCCGAATCAAACTTAACCGCCAGATCCTTAACATTAACCACGGACACGAGGGAAGTCCCATTTATGCTGTAATCAAAAAACAATCAATTGCGCGATCTCGAGAAAGACACAGAGAAGCATTTAGAAGTATTTAAAACTATACCGTTTAACTGGCACCAGACACTAAGTCTATCCAAATCACTCTGCAATCCCACACAATCCTCAATAGATCCAACCGCCGTATACAACTTCAAATCATCAGCAAAAAGCAAGAACCTGGAAGACCGACAGCAGTCGGCCACATCATTCAAGAACAGGTTAAACAGCAGAGGCCCCATATGGAAGCCTTGAGGCACTCCTGAGGGCACAGTTGACAGACTTAACATTATTAGCCTGAACCACTTGAACTCTGCCACACAAATAACTCCTAATCCAGCCCAAAAGTGGACCCGATATGCCACGGTTATTGAGCTTCTTAAGAAGAACACCATGGTTGACCTTATCAAAGGCCTTAGAGAAATCGGTATAGATGGAATGTACCTCAGATCCACTCTCCAAGGTCCTCGACAGGTAGTCCGTATAGGAAATCAAGTTCAATTCAGCAGACTTTCCTCTCTGAAAACCAAACTGTTCATCTATTATAGATGGTCCCAAGTTAGATGCCAATACTTTAGTTACTAGGTTTTCAAATAACTTAGGAACAGTACTTAAAATACTTATTGGCATATAGTTTGCGATATCTGCCCTGTCCCCTGACTTGAATACCGGGGTGACAAAACTGGTCTTCCAATAGTCAGGAAAGTAACCCTCTTCCAATGACCGGTTAAACAACATGCATAATGGTCGCGATAATACGAAGCTACATGCCTTTAGTAATCCAGGAGGTAAACCATCAAGACCAGACCCCTTTCTGTGATCCAACCTCGAGAGCCCCTTGTAAATTTCAGAGACTGAAATCTTAAATTTGAAGATATTATGAATATTAGTAGAGGGTAAGGCTGGATAATCTAGTAACTCATCAGAGTAAACAGAGCCGAAGTAACTTGCAAAAAGATTAGCCACATCAATGCCCATGTCCCCAGATTGTTCATTATAAAACATCCTAGGAGGAAGGTCATTTGTGCCACGCTGTGCGCCAACAAAGTCCCAAAAGCTTTTCACGTTATCTCTAATAGAGAGTTTAATGTTGGAGATATAATCAACATGGCACCTACGTGATAAATTCTTACACTGTGATCTTAAAGCAGAGAAGTAATAATAGTCCTGAGGTTCCCCAGATGATCTAAACCTCTTGTGTGCTTCTTTTTTACGAATTATTAAGTTTTTCAACTCAGGAGAAAACCACCTAGGGAATTTTCTACTACAGTCCCTGGCCAAATTATTAGACGCACTGCAAGATTTCATGTAAAATTTTAATTACCGAGTGATATTGTACCGTTTTATTATTTTAAATTGATTTGTTTTTTATTTTTATATTATCCAATCAATTACCTATTTATTTGACATAAATAAAACAGCATTAATTTAGAAAAGCATAAGTTTATTAAGTTTTAAAGAAAAGTGAAAATAATGTTAGTAAAAGTCAATATTTAGTTGAGCCACCTTTAGCCCCTATCAAAGCTTTAATTCTGCGCGGCATGCTATCAATGCAAGATTGTACTGTCTCCTGCATTTGAGGATGATGATTCCACACATGAATAATCTTTTCTAGGAGCTGGGTTTTGATGGTAATCACATCTTTAGCCACTTCTCTTTTCATCAGCTCCCACACATTTTCAATGGGGTTCATATCAGGGCTATTACCCGGCCAATCCAACAGAAGGATATTTTTTTCTGCCAAAAAAGCTTTAACAGACTGAGCAGTGTGGCAGGGAGCTCCATCTTGCATGAAAGTGAATGGTTCCCCATTTGGAAACCATTCTCTGAGCTGCGGAATCAACCGATTTTGTAATACTTCTTTGTACTGATCTTGCCTCATTATTCCTTTGACGACGTACAGACGTCCAGTGCCCTTGCCGCTGATGACTGACCAAATCATCACTTTAGAGGGATGTTTAACCGTGGGGGACGACACAATCAGGATGAAACTTTTCTCCATGACGACGACGCACATACTGAGCTTTATTCTGCAAAATTTCGAATGTGCTTTCGTCACTGAAGCAGACCTATCAAAAATAGGAAAAATATATAAACTTCCATGTTTATTTGCTTTATTTAACTGAAAATGATAATAATGTATCAATTATTGATTAAATTGCTGTATCTTACCTATCTCCAGAAGTCCACATCTTTGTCTTGCCATTGTTTGGCCCACTTCAGGCGCTTTGCTTTCATTGCAGCTGTTAACTTGGGCTTCCTGGCGGGGCGACATGCCTTAAAATCTAATTCTTTCAATTTTCTTCGAACAGTGCGCTCAGAAGCATTTACGCTAGCATTCTGGAGTTGTAATTGTGGTAGCAAATCTGTTTTCTACACAAATTTTCTTCAAACATCTCTCTGACCGTGGAGTGAAAATTGGTTTTCTACCGCATCTTTTCTTTCTGTTCGGGCTTAATTCCTTCCCTGACTCAATTTTCTTTTTTACGCGTCGTACACAAGCTTCAGAAACCTCCAATCTTCGTGATATTTCTCGGTTTGTAAATGTTTTCGCAATCACAAGGGCCTTCACTTCAGCTTTTTTACGTGGTGAAAGATCGTCTTTTCTACCCATAATGAAAATAGTCCAATTACTTTTTTAAAACACTGCATACAAAATAAACTAATAACTGAGTAGTATAAAACTGTTAAACAAACAATCACAGTCCATAAAGCCACAGAAATACGTCCGTACCTGACTCGATTCCGATCGCGACTGATACAGGTTTGTAGTTGTTTACGTTCACGTATCACTTTGTCAACACAGTGTTGCCATATGTTAAAAATAAATACAAATATGTAGTCTACAACAGTTCTTTTAAATAAAAATCAATAATATTGTAGTTTAAATATACCATTATTGCATAAAAACTCTTAAGAAACATAAAATTACTAAAAAAAATACAGTGCGTCTAATAATTTGGCCAGGGACTGTAGATACCTTTTTTAACGGAACATGCAAATCTATGGCCCTAATAAAGTACATCATAAAAAATATTCAAGATCTGGTTAACTGGTTATGTGTTTGAAAACCTTAGGAATGATACTTAATATGGTAATTGGACGATAATTAATTATCTGATATCAAATTTAGTGCATTCAAACATTTCAATTTAACTAATATTTGTATGTACTAGTAGATGTTGATTTAAACCACCTTTACGTTTTGATTCATAATTACAATGGGCACATTTAAACATTTTGATTTCACTGGAATTTGTATGTACTAATAGATGCTTATTTAAATCACATTTATGTTTTGACTTATAATTACAATGGACACATTTAAACATTGTGATTTCACTGGAATTTTTGTGTATTAATAGATGTGTATTTAAACTACTTTTATATTTTGCTTGATAATTACAATGCTCACATTTAAACATTTTTATTTCACTGGAATTTTTATGTACTAATAGATGTTTTTGTAAATTACCGTTATACTTTGTTTGAAAAGAACAATAAGTACATTTCAACATTTCAATTTCACTGGAATTTTTATGTACTAATAGATGTAGTTTTAAATTACTCTTATATTTTGCTTGGTAATTACAAAACTCACATTTAAACATTTCAATTTCACTGGAATTTTTATGTACTAATAGATGTTTTTGTAAATTACCATTATACTTTGTTTGAAAAGAACAAGAAGTACATTTCAACAGTTCAATTTCACTGGAATTTTTATGTACTAATAGATGTTTATGTAAATTACTGTTATACTTTGTTTGAAAAGAACAATAAGTACATTTAAACTTTTCAAATTTACTGGATTTTTTATGTACCAATAGATGATGATTTAAACCACCTTTACGTTTCGATTCAAAACTACAATGGGCGCATTTAAACATTTTGATTTCACCGGAATTTTTATGTATTAACATATGTGTAACTAAACTACTTTTATATTTTGCTTGGTAATTACAATGCTCACATTTAAACATATTTATATCACTGGAGTTTTTATGTACTAATAGATGTTGATTTAAACCACGTTTATATTTTGCTTGATAATTACAATGCTGACATTTAAACATTTTTATTTCACTGGAATTTTTATGTATTAATAGATGCTGCTTTAAACCACCTTTTTGTTTTGCTTCATAATTACATTGCCCACATTTAAACATTTTAATTTCACTGGAATTTTTATGTACTAATAAATGTTGCTTTAAACTATGCTTATATTTTGTTAGAAAATCACAATAAGCGCACTTAAATATGTCAACTTCACTGGACTTTTTATGTAATAATAGATGTTGATTTAAACTACATTTATATTTTGCTTGATAATTACAATGCTCACATTTAAACGTTTTGATTTCACTGGAACTGTTATGTACTAACAGATGTCTATTTAAATTACCTTTACTTTTTGATTGATAATTACAATGCACACATTTAAACATTTTAGTTTCACTGGAATTTTTATGTATTAAGAGGTGTCGATTTAAATTGATTTCATGTTTAATTTGGTAATTACAATAAGCATATTTAACCTTCTCATCTTCGGGACTTTTATGCACAAAATCATTTGTCATTGTTATTTGATAACTACATTGATCAAATTTTAATTCTTCGTCCTTTATGTCCAACATTTCAGATTTTAGTAAATCAGACTCCTCATAACTTGTGCCACTGCTGGTTCTCTCGTGTTTTGCTTCGCTAAAAACAATCAAATTTTTATGTACTATTTGCCTTAAAAATATAAATTACATTAAAGGGCCATGAAAGAAATGAATAAATCACGTGAACCAAAACATTCACTAATTCAGGTAAATCTAAAACCTATGTTCGAGCATTTCCCAGCTGAAAATGATACCATATCTATTTCTTTGATAATAGTGAATCGTTATTATAATTTACTTTGATTCTAATTAATATGAGTCGTGAAACAGCGTTAAGTTTAATACAATTATGACAGTGTGTACATGCAATGTAAAATTTACAGATGTAATACGTAGTACCACTTGGTTACTGTCACCCCAAGATAGAATTTCTTCCAGGTCTTTGTTAAATTGAATGACTTCTGCTGTCTGCGGATTTTCGTCTGAGTAGCCGATGTCCGAGCGTTCAAAGTGAATGAAGACATAAGCGTTCTGTCATCTGCAAAGCTGTGGATTGGATTCTCGGTCTTTTCCAGCAGATCGTTAATGTAAATGAAAAAAAGAGTAGGAGACAGTATGGAGCCTTGAGGTACACCGGCGTTGATAGTGAAGGTGTTAGAAAGAAATCCGTCGACTGCCACTTGTAAAGAACGCTCTCTGAGGAAACATGAGACCCACAAACAGAACTTTTCAGAATGCCTTATATATGTTAAGAGCAACCGCTCAAGATTCTTCAAACTGTTCAACTGCGTTGTTCCAAATGTGTGTTACATAAGTCAGAGGATCTCTGTTGATCTAGTTTTACAAAAGCCATATTGGTGATCGCTAATAAGATATTTTAGAAGATGCTGATTGATAGCCTTTTCCATGACTTTCGATAATTACTGAGCAGTGCGATCGGTCCGATCGTAGTTATTTGGCAAGTCTTTTGCCTTTTTAGATATCGATGAACTGTCAACATTTCCGCAGACGGAATATTCCCATTTGTAGGATAGGTTGAAGAGTACAGAAAAACTGGTGTTAGTTCCTCGTATAGTTTTGAGAAAACTTATGGCCAGGTATCCTTCAGGTAGATTCTTTTTTTTTTGACGGTTAGCTTTCATTAAAATACGATACGTTCGGAAACGGCAATATTGTATTAGCTCGTTCTTTTACGTGTTTATTATTATATTTTCTATCAACATTGCCAACCATAGGGTAATTTTTTCTGATTTGACACTATTGTTAAGATGAAATAAATTAGCAGTTAACACACCGTCGGGCCTGATTAGCTTCTGTATGAGACCCCGTATTTAGCGGTTAATACGAAGAATCTTCATTGTGAAATAAAAATCTGGTTTTCTGGATATTTTCTATGGTAGCTCGTTTTCAACCTACTGTTCGAATTTTAAAAATGAGCAAAGTCTGGACACTACATTTTACTTGATAAGGAAGGTGTATTAAAAGCAGTTATAAGTCTGAGTGTTGTAACAATAAAAATCACGCCGACTGTGTTTTTAAGGCCCAAAGCATTATTCCTGCAATATATGAAACATGCAAGACTTGAATTGCTATTTTAACTATCGAGAGGCGTTGATTTCTTTTCCCTTTACAACGAGATATGTTGACAATCCGAAGTAAATAACAAGAGCTTTAATAATCTGACGGTACATTGGTTAAACTAAAGCTTTTGAACCAAAAACATTTTAGTGCTTAAATATCAGAGGCCTAGAAAGTAGTTCACACCAGCAAGATAACATCAATAATTCCTTTAAATCAGATGCTCGACAGAAAACAGTACAAGACATACACAAGGAAGTTCAACACTATTTATTAGAAACAGTAGAAATAAAACCTTTAAAAATGTTACAAAAGCTTACAAGACACTTAGAAGTAAATAATGAATACATGTTTTAATAGACATGACCCAACATCTTGAGATTTTAAAACATTTTGAGTAAAAATAAAATCAGTAGTAACAAGATGTACTACATGCTAAAATTCCATTGGAAAGGTTTTATGAAAAAAAGAAGATACATCAGTTTGCCTGTTCTTCTGCTGAATAAATTCACTTTGTTCCTTTGATGCTAAATCAGTAGGATTAAATTAAAACCCTTATTGGAGGATTTACAAACCAATTAAATCAAAATTAACAAATATTTCCAGTAGTTCTCTGTGTATAATCAGAAGAGGATTTTTAAACAATTTTGTTATTAAATAAATATTTAATGGGAACTGAAAGTTCCTGTTTTGGGATTCTATGTGGGATAATTAACTTGAAGGTTTGATCCAGAGATTCAGAAATATTGAAAATAATATCAATTATAATACGAGGCTGGTTTGAAAAGTCCGTTGCAACGTCCGAGAGAATCGGCACCACCGGCGCGTATCGGGTCATGTTTAGTTAGTAGCATCTCTTGAGTATGAGACGCACACCAAATTTTCAGCCATATAGGTCTATTTTCCTTTGTGTGTTGGCATTCGTGTGAATAAAGTGAAGTCGAGTGATTTTCAAGAAATGGACCGAAAAAGAATTTCGTGTGGAGATTACAACTTACTTTATGAAAGGCAAAACGCCACAGGAACTAAAGAGAAGCTTAATAAAACATTATGGTGACTCTCACCTTCGATTAGAACAGTTTATAAGGGATTTCAAAATTTTCCTGGACTGGCCGTATGGGCACAATGACGGCTGAACGTTCCTTGACTCGGCCAGTGGAGATACTACTCGAGAAAATCATTGATCAAATCCATGATATGGTGATGGATATGACAGAAGAGTTAAGTGCGTGAGATTGCTAGTGCTGTGGGCATCTCGACTGAACGGGTACATAATTTTTTGCATAAACATTTGGGAACATGAGAAAAGCTATCCGCAAGATGGTGTGCCGCCGCGCGATATGCTCACGCTTGACCCCCCCCCAAAAACGGAATCGTGTGAAGTGTTGTGACAAGGATGGTTTTGGCAGCTGTTCCAGAAGAATCCGGAGGACTATTAAAGCGTCGTTAGTCACATGTGGAAATGAAACATGGACTACATTAACTTTAAACTCCTGAGACTCAAACAACAATCTAAAGAATGGGTTACCAAGGGGGGACCTGCACCAAAAAAGGCGAAGACCGTTTCTTCCTTCGCCCGGAAAGGTTATGGCGACTGTCTTTTGGGATTCGCAAGGATAATCCTCAACGACCTATCTGGAAAAGGGGTAAAACTATTACAGGTGAAAATTATTCATCGTTATAGGACCGTTTGAAAACGAGCTGCAAAAAAATCGCCCCCGATTTGGCCCACAAGAAAAGTCCTTTTCCCATCACGGACAACACACAGACACACCTCAGAGTTGTGGTCGCAAAAATTATGGAAATAAGGATTCCAACTCATTCAATCCCCATATTCTCCAGATTGGCTCCCTCGGACTACTATTTGATCCCAATTTGAAGAAATGTGGGGGGAAAACATTTTATTCAAACGAGGGAGTGATTGCATGACACTAATGATATTTTGGCAGACTTGGATAAATCCTATTATTTCGGAAGGGATCAACAAACTAGAACATCATATGGTCGAAGTGTAATTACAGCCTAAAAAAGATAGACTATGTTCTAGAAAAATAACAATATAGGTTTAAGCCCCAAGACACAATAAGTAGTTTTTATATTGTTGACACTTTTGCACTATTCAAGACCTAGAGCCATCAGGTACTTGCCATTTGTTTACCTTTTACGCAGGAAGCCTAAAGAATTTTAAAAACGCATTATTTTGCTAAGAAAAAAAAGCAGGTATAAAAAAGAATATTTCTTTAAAAATTACATCACAATCCGAGCCCTCCCTATAAAAAAATAAATTATTGGAGAACTCCGCAAAGATGTGATCCATCCACTCTCAGATATCTAGGAACTTTTTTAGATGATGTCCCTCTTAGTATGTTAAAAATGCTACCAAAAATAATATAAGAAATCATGAATAAGCAGGATATTCTGGATGATATAAATAAATGTAAACGTCCTTCGCATGGGAATAGAAGAGGGTAGAAAATAAAGGACTCAAAGTTGACATGATTTTAAGTAATATCAATTTCATGTGACAGACATCAGTCAAAAAGCCAGCTTATAACATCGATCCAATTTTTATGGAGGTAGTTTAACTGTCGGAAGAATTTAAAGCTCAGGGTAGAAGTATAAGTATGCTTTTTAGTCGACTAGTTTCATTAAAGTAGTTTAGTTAAAGAAAAAAGATGCATAGACAATGACTTCTGAAAATTTGTGACCACTCCCCCCAAAACGTAGTATCTGGAGTGGGCATTAAAGTATCTGGCCTAAACAGGCCGGGTACCTGATTTTTGGCCAGGGTTAGAGTTCCAGTTATTACATCGCTAAAAATAACATTTAAACGAAAGCTTACAATAGGATTGTAAAACTAGTACCTAATTGTGCTGGCAACCCATAAATAACATGCAAAAATTTAGAGTGTTAGTTTTTGTTCTGTCATGTGTTTCTATTTATACAATTTCTTTCAATGCTTATTATATAAAAAAATTAAACTTCTATATTCTTATTTTATTAAATATACATTTGCAGTTACATTGATTTTGGAGTTAATTTTGTTGATGTATAAAACCAAAGCTAGACTTTTATTAGGTTATATAAATTAATAAACGAAACTGAAACTTGGGGGTTTCCAATATCTCTTTTAC